>CM076577.1:374339700-374939700 GCA_034641835.2 Pinus albicaulis
AGAAAATAGGAAATGGCTACTACAGAAACTGCATCCCAGCTGCTGGAAGAAACTGCCGTAAACTGCTGCTGCTGGAGTGCACTGAAGCTAGGGGCTGATCCCCTTGCCGAAATGATCTAAAAATCTACAGATCACCTATACTCGCTGCTCCGGACAAAACCCAGAAACCGTGAAGCAAATGGACCACCTCCGAAAATCGCCCCCAGAAACCCTCCTCCTACAAAAACGTTGTGCCTTCAGGAACAGCTCAGAAGCTCAAGAAATATGCTGGCAAAAGGGCTGGATCTACCCACAAATCCTCCAGATGAGATGACCAACTCCTCAAGGCTGAAAACACTGAAAAATGCTGCCCGAACCCCACATAAAGACCCTACTCATCAGATCTCCTCCGTTGCAATGACCCCGATCGACTGCTGCCTTCCGCTCGCATTCGCGGATTCGAGTCATACAAGGTCGGATTCGTTATCATTTCTCCATTCGTGTTCACAAGGCTAGATTCGTCGCTAGCTCTTCGCATCTATGCCAGACCGCCACTATCTCTCGCATCTCGCAACCTCAAAGGCCGGATCCGATGTTATCTCTTCGTATCTAGGGCCGGGATCCGCCACATTCTCGTATCCGCACTCCTGCCGGATCTAGTGTACTCCTCCGCATCTCGTGTTGGATTCTGCAACCGCATCTCGCAAATTTACCACGTATCTACAATCTCCAAGGCCGGATCTATCATTGTGCCTTCAGATCTGCGTCCTTCCTCTTCCTACTGGAACAGCGTCCTCACTCCAAACTGATCTGCGTCCTTCCTGCTGCTGAAACTGCGTTTTTCCTGCTAGATCTGCGCAGCCACTAGAGGGCTTCTTCCTCTCCGACTTTCCACCTGAAACTGCTACTGAAACTGAAAGATAGAACTCAGAAATTAACCTTACTAGGGCGGGCACTCGAAGTCCCCCGAAGCTAAGGGTGAAACCAGAAATAACCTTACCAGGGCAGGCACTCGAAGTCCCCGAGGCTAAGGGTGAGATCTCCGACCGGAGACACTCGTGCACTAAACAGTGCTGCAGACCGACTAAACAACCGGCGTGCTGAAGCAGACAAAAGTCTAGCTCTCAATATCAATATCAAAATATGCATGATCCAAATGAGGTGAGAACCTCTCCTTTTATAATGCCAAACTCCCTCCAAAACTTAACTCTCCTTTGACCTGCGCAGTTTACCTTGGGTCAGCCTGATGCCTCCCCTATCATACTCATGTGGACCCCCAAGGCCCCCTCTCTTAAGTTACAACGTCAATCTACTAGGAAAAGAACACTTTATTATAAAGTGAGGTGACTAAAGTGAGGTGACCCCTCTTATTTCTCACTTTATTTATTATGTCTAGCTAAAGCGGCAAAATAAAGCAAAATGAAATATTCCAATTAGCAAGGCTAATTGGGAATATTACAGTCTCCCTCGGCAAAACGTTGCTTGTCCTCAAGCAACTGAAGTGATGGATGCTGTAAAGTCTGCTCGCTCTCCCAAGTGGCATCCTCATCCGGCAAAAATTGCTTGTTCTCAAGCAATGCTTGAACAAGCCTACTCTCCAGCTGATGCTCCCTGCCGATACTGCAAAATGTGCCTGGGTTCCACTGAAACCTCTCTGTCTCCTGCATCACCCTGACATGAAGGGATATCTCAATGCCAGGATCCCAAACTGGCCTCTCATGGTACCAGCCAATCAATAGTCCTCCTGGATCCCATCGCCACTGTGGCCAATAATCGTACAAGCCCCATGGCTCGGACTGCTCACTGCCTCTAGCTATGACTGAAGACCATGACCGCTGCTGCTCTGCATCTATGGCTGTGTAAGTTGTCCCATCGACTGTGCACCAGCTCATCATCTCTCTCCCATCAAGGCATGAAGTGAGGAACATCTCTCTCATGTGGATCCTCCATCCCCAAGCAATCATCCAACCAAAGTGAGCCACCTCCCAACAAGGCAACTCCTGAAAATCTCCTTCCACCTCAAGCTCTGGTAATGAAGGTGGGCTGAGAATATGAACTTGGCAAGCATCATAGCTTACCCCATGCTGTCCTTCTCTCCACTCATGGAAAGTGTAGAGTCTATGCTGATCCTGGGCTGCCAAATCATTTCCCTCCAATGGCAAAGTGAAAAACAATCCACCATAGAAGGTTCCTCCATCAATGAAGAACAAACTGGCCCAAAATAAACCATCCCTGAAGAATATGACATGGTCATCATGGATCATCCTAATGAGATGTTTGCTGAAGGTTCTACATGAGGATACATAGTGCAAACAATATCTCACAAGGATACAACGCAGTCTCATCCACTGCAACCTCAGAAAATCACATGGCAAGCAATGTACAAGATCCATCACATCTACTAATGGATAGTAAATGGTTGAATATGTCAACAACATAGGTCCAAACACTTGCCCATGGCTGTACAATGGATGAATATCTATCTCATGGCCCACATCAAAAGAGAACGCATACATAGTAGTGGTGGCCATGCCTCCTCCCATGCTCCCATTAGAACATGTAGTGCAGAAAATACTCAAAGGCACATTCAACTCATGTGTCTCTCTCATAATCAAGCCTCCCATACAAATCTGACCATATGCTGGAAGTAAGATGGCACATGGATCCATAAATGAGTCCTCCATAGTGTTTTGGCATGTTATGAAGAAGAATGAACCATGTGCTGCAAGAAAATAATCCTCCTCATGCTTGGAAACCCAAGTCAAGAAGAATATGCCATAGATGTCTCTATCATCATTACCTCCTCTTTGTGCAACAAATATGAAGTGATCCTGGGACCTATGGGTTATAGATCCACCATATCTCTGCTGCGCACACTTCATCCATAATGTCCTGCTCCAAGGTGACAACGCTGGGGGCTTATGCAAATAAGCTCCTGTCAATACAAGACTCTGTCCTTTGACATGCTCCCTGTCAAAGACTCCTCTAATGCTGCTGCAATAAGTGTGGAATACTCCCCAAGATGGAAGTGCTTCCCCGTCATCATCAAAGATCAAGGAGATAGTGCCATCCCCTCTTCCTGCAACATCATGCAAGGTGTGGGAGCAAATCTGCCCTTGCTCTCCCAGAAACAAACCAAGCAACCAAACAATTTGCTGCCTCCCCATACTTCCATCATACAACTCATGTGATGAAGACATAATGAGTATCATAGCAACACCATGCATACATACTCCATGTTGCTCAATGATGCAAGTATCCAGCCATCTTTCCTCCACCCTCCGACTCTTAGGAAGAGTGTTTGCCAAGAGATGGCCAAACTCTTTCAAGAGTAACCAGCGCAGCCAAGCCTCCTGCTGCCTGGTAGCACAGATCTGCAAGCAGCCTCCTAGCTCCTTGCTCATCATCCCCATCCACTCAATCACTTGTGGATGCCTCCTTCTCCTCATCCCGGTACTCCTCCCATGAGGGCTACCATCCTCCCAAATCAAATTTCTGATTTTGCACTTCATGGGATTTTGAAGTATAAACTTCTCAAGGATCAATGAGACCCTATCAAGAATCGAATAGGTGGTAGGCAAAAACCTCCCATCATGATGTGTATGGCTCAAGGGATGTCCAACACAAGCATGAGAGATGTTATCCATCCGAAGATGTCCTCCATCTTCTATCTGCTCTTGTGAGAAGGGAACCAAATCATTGTGTTCCATAGCCCGCTCCACCGAGTACCAACTCAAAATCTCTCTCCATCCAACCTCAACATATGGATGTTGTACCCTGTGCAACTCTGATCGTCTCCTACCGCTATCCAAGTCAACATATGAGATCTTACTAGGTGGCTCTGCCTCCCTCTCTTCAACGGGAAGAGATGACTCCACAATACTGCTAGTCCCATCCATGCATACCTGAAGGGAAATGATCTGATGCTGCAATGTGCTCTCGGGTTGTACCATCAGGGAATCCAGCTGTTCCCCAATGTGGACCAACTTGGCCACCGACTTGGCACAAGTCACTCTCATACCCTCCAGCTCTTGGTCCTGCAACATAATGGTCTCCCGTACTGACGCGGCCTTCTCCCTCAAAGCTCGAAGGTCCGTCCGAAGCCAATGATACCGCTGTCTGCGACCATCATCCAATGCCTCTGTGTCTCCTAGTGCCTCATCGATAGTAGATATATCTCCTGATACCTCACCCATCTGTCGTGTGCTGCTACCACCCGAAGACTCAGACATGGCTCCAGTCATCACCTCAGTGGATGGTTCTATCGGGGTAGGCTCTACCTCCTCCACTACGATATCAACCGGCACGGTCAAGGAAGTCTCTAATGATGGTGAGTCCTGTGTCTCACTAGGTGTAACCTCGGACTCCCTGCAACCCTGTGTTCCCTCATCCTCTTCTCCACTGCTCTCGGAGAAGACCTCAATGAAGTGTGCCTTCCCTGCCGTACACCTGTGTCCTCGTGCCCATGGCTCCCAGCAAGTGAAGCACACCCGCTTCCTCCTCAGCTCTCTCCTGTCCTCATCATCAAACTGCCCTCGTCCAGGATTCGCCTTGGGAGGCGGAGTTCTCGTGTCCTTACCCTTAGGCTGGAAGGCCTGTCTCTGGGGATAAGGTGTCCGAGTCCTGTGTAAGACATCCTGTAAGTCCCGAGTCCTGCTGATGGCATCCTGAAGGGTAGCCGGTCTGTTCGACAGGACTAGGCTACGAAGTGGCTCTGACAGCCCTTCCACAAACAAGCCAACCATCCGAGTTGCAGATAAATCAGGTACCATCACCGAAATCCTCAAGAAGTCCGAAATGTATGTCTCTGCACTCCCAGTCTGTTTGAGCTTGATCAGCTCACCAAAATACTGATCCGGATCCCTCCTGTCAAAGTGCTCTACCACCCTGGACTTTGCCGAACTGTTTGATGAGCCATCAAACCTGGGCAAATGAAATCCACTAGCTGCACGGTGGTCATCACGGTGGTATCCGCGCCCCTTGTGCTGGTGCCGCTCAGGGGGTTTGATACCGCATCGAAACTGGAGATAGCTCTCAAAGGGAAGAGCATCCATGAATGCCTGACCTAGGCTCTGCCAATCTGCAAAAACGGCTGCATATCGAGCTGGACTCACATCTCCTGCCATACTGCTACTTAACTTCGACCTTCGATTTACCCACTGAAAACTACTCGGAAAATTCTAGGAATTTGGGAAAGTGATCCTCGCCCAAAACCCAGAAAAACCCAGAAAACGTTTTTCCTAATTCCCAACTTCGAAATTTGACCCTTTTTATTTTGGCCCTTTTTCCCACTGCGTTTCTGGAATTGCAACAGCTATTGCTCTGTATGATCTCCTTTCTGATGTCATAGACCACAGGCTGAGCCAGAATTATGCTCTGATACCACTGTAGTATCCCCAAAGGGAAATAACCAGTAATAAACAGAAATATGCCAGACAGATATAGAAAATACAATGCTGAACCAGATCATGGAACAATTACACATAGAATGCCAGAAAACTGAGCCATTTTATTAATCTGAAAGTACATAGAGAGGAGTACAAGAAAATCAGAATGAGGGCACCTATCCTTGCTCAAGGCAAGTGAAGAGTCCTCTCAGAAAATAGGAAATGGCTACTACAGAAACTGCATCCCAGCTGCTGGAAGAAACTGCCGTAAACTGCTGCTGCTGGGGTGAACTGAAGCTAGGGGCTGATCCCCTTGCCGGAATGAGCTAAAAATCTACAGATCACCTATACTCGCTGCTCCGGACAAAACCCAGAAACCGTGAAGCAAATGGACCACCTCCGACAATCGCCCCCAGAAACCCTCCTCCTACAAAAACGCTGTGCCTTCAGGAACAGCTCAGAAGCTCAAGAAATATGCTGGCAAAAGGGCTGGATCTACCCACAAATCCTCCAGATGAGATGGCCAACTCCTCAAGGCTGAAAACACTGAAAAATGCTGCCAGAACCCCACATAAAGACCCTACTCATCAGATCTGCGTCCTCCCTGACTGGATCTGCGTCCTCTCTGCCCAGATCTGCTGGATCTGAGTCATACAAGGCTGGATCTGCTACTATCTCTCCAGATCCGCGTCCCACAAGGCTAGATCTGCTGCTAGCTCTTCAGATCTATGCTAGATCTGCCAATATCTCCTCAGATCTGCAACCTCAAAGGCTGGATCTGATGTTATCTCTTCAGATCTAGGCTGGATCTGCCAATATCTCCTCAGATCTGCAATCTCCCAAGCTGGATCTAGTGCTACCCCTCCAGATCTGCAACCTACAGAACCAAATCTGCAAATATCTGCTCAGATCTACAATCTCCAAGGCTGGATCTATCACCGTGCCTTCAGATCTGCGTCCTTCCTCTTCCTACTGGAACAACGTCCTCACTCCAAACTGATCTGCGTCCTTCCTGTTGCTGAAACTGCGTTTTTCCTGCTAGATCTGCGCAGCCACTAGAGGGCTTCTTCCTCTCCGACTCTCCACCTGAAACTGCTACTGAAACTGAAAGATAGAACTCAGAAATTAACCTTACTAGGGCGGGCACTCGAAGTCCCCCGAAGCTAAGGGTGAAACCAAAAATAACCTTACCAGGGCAGGCACTCGAAGTCCCCCGAGGCTAAGGGTGAGATCTCCGACCGGAGACACTCGTGCACTAAACAGTGTTGCAGACCGACTAAACAACCGGCGTGCTGAAGCAGACAGAAGTCTAGCTATCAATAATAATATCAAATCATGAATGATCCAAATGAGGTGAGAACCTCTCCTTTTATAATGCCAAAACTCCCTCCAAAACTAACTCTCCTTTGACCTGCGCAGTTTACCTTGGGTCAGTCTGATGCCTCCCCCATCATGCTTATGTGGACCCCCAAGGCCC
Organism: Pinus albicaulis; assembly: GCA_034641835.2. Taxonomy (NCBI): domain Eukaryota; kingdom Viridiplantae; phylum Streptophyta; class Pinopsida; order Pinales; family Pinaceae; genus Pinus; species Pinus albicaulis. The sequence continues at coordinate 374,346,544 of CM076577.1, forward strand.
CCTCTCTAAGTTACAACGTCAATCTACTAGGAAAAGAACACTTTATTATAAAGTGAGGTGACTAAAGTGAGGTGACCCCTCTTATTTCTCACTTTATTTATTATGTCTAGCTAAAGCGGCAAAATAAAGCAAAAATGAAATATTCCAATTAGCAAGGCTAATTGGGGATATTACATAATAGACTTTTATATTTAGAAGTATGATCTATGGAGGAGGATCTCTCGGTGCACTGACAGATGAAATCAACATAATATATCCACATATGGAATATGAGGTGGTTGTATATGAACAAGGAACTGGAAATTGGAAGTTCCTGGGAATGAAGATCTGCAGAAAGGAAGAGATCATGAAGTGCAACCATTTCAAGGGGCAGTTATCATCCGGAAGCCAAGAGGATGTGACTAGAATATCTCCTGGGAGGATATGTAGACTCTAATAGAAGTCTGGTAAAGAAGAAGACCCTTGACAAAACATATCATTAGGAGATGTGTCAATCTGAATAAAGGATGTCGATGCCTACAGGAAGATGTCATGGTGAAATATCATCACTAAGGTAACTATTGTTTTAAAAAGTTCATATGTATATGTTTATCTAGATGAATTTGTGCAGGGTTGCTAATCATGAGAAAGGATGTAAGATCCTTGGAGATAATTCGAAAGAAAGCTGCATGACATAAAAGGTGGATGAGATAAGAAAGACAGATGAATCACTTTATGGTAGATGACATGACTCATGAATGAAAGTGACGGATGATCTCTGCCCTATGGGGCTAAAGTTGAAGATTCCTCAATATTGAAATCCACAACATCGAGGGAAGGAATTCTTCATGAGCAGCGGGGTGTCTCACCATTGCTGTTACAAGTCCTTGATTGAAAGGGAACCTGGTGATAAGTTTCTTACTTGGAAGAAACTGGGTAATTCCTAAGAATGAGCTTAGGTACATTCCTTACACAGGAATGAGTACATTCCCTTGTGGAATAGGTCCTCCCTGGCTGAGAGGGAGAGATAGACACGCCATTCTAGTCTTCACTTGGGAATACAGAATGGAGGATTGGGTAATCATCTGGCATTCGATACTCTTTGAGAATGTGTTAAGGCATTCAAGATAAAAGTAGTCGGATACCGATATTCTTTGAGGGCTAGCTACCCAAGAGAAGAATAGTCCAAGAAGGTCATACTTTGGGAACACCGGGGTGGAGTATGTACCTTGGAGAGACAATGACTATGTTGCCTATAAGTCATGTGTCTCACCAGCATTGTATCCCATTGTCTCATTGAGAGATGGCGCTGTTAGTCAAGGCCTTGCACTAAGACAATGCTGGTCCATATGATGTTGCACAGATGTGATTACCAATCCGATTCTTCTTATGAGATCCTTCAGTTTGAAATTGACCATACCTGTATGAATACCTCCCTAGTTAAGAGGGAGTGTTGAAAAGTGTAACTAGGATCAGTCTTCATATTGACTATGTAATTATGTATTTATGTAAAGAAGAAGACAAATATAATAAAATGTATTTTGTTGTACTTGCTTCATGGGTTTCATGAGCAAGATTTATTATAGGTTAATAGACTTCTTTTTGATGTCTATTAGGGTTTTTTCTTCTAGGTATAAATATAATTAAGTGTCATTCATATGAAGGATCTAGTCTAGAGAAAATGCTCCAAGACCTTGCCAAAGAAACTATGAAAAAATGGTTCTAGACAGCCCTCATCAACATTGGAAGATGTGCCCTACAAGTCGGCTCCATAACCATATATCAGGTCAGTTATATTACTCATTGACAGGTCAGCGCAATTACAGGTGCAAACAACTATATATACCTTACTGGACTGCACAGAAAATAGTGTAGAATGTGGATCTCTCTCTGTGACTTCCACAGAAAAATGCGGACTGTTCTGAGTCTGAAGTGCGAATTACAGTGGTGACAAGGGTGCAGATTTCAGAGGTAAAAGATTGTGGAAGTCTCTGTAATTTCCACAATGAAAAGTGCAGATTGTTCAGAGAATACAAGTGCATATTTCTGAGGTCTTATACAGGGTTATGGTGCGGATTTCAGAGGAAGATCTGAAATGCGGAATTAAAGCATAGAATTTGGATCAAGTCTGCAATAAGAAGTGCTAAGAAATGATCTGGAATTAATGTGAAGGAGGCTAATCAACGAGGGAGAAAATGATCTATATATTTTTTTTTTAGGATCTGTTCCCTCCTCGCATATCTAAGGAAGGCTGAAGGTGTTCACAACGTGAAGGAGAACTACTACAAGTTCAGTCTTGGGTTATTAACTTATTATATCTCTCATCTATATAGGAAGGTTAAGATACATTTGAAAGGTTTTGGTGCAAAATTATATATATCACTGTTTTAGGTATCAAACGAAATAAGAAAGAGCCAAGAAGGAACCTAGGTAGAGTTGAGGTAAAGCTGAGAAGAAGGAGAAGCCAAGGACTTAGAGACCAAGTTCTCTAATGTTGATGCAGGCAGTGCTCGTTGGTGAAGAAAAGAAAGATCAGTGTTGGAAGAAAACTTAGAAGCTGTGACAAGGTCTTGGAGGCATTCATAGGTCAAGGGTCTGAGTCTTGGTCATGGTACTTGTCATTTGAAGATCTCTAAGAAGAATTTCTTACCGGTTTTCCTCTCCAAGAGGAAGAGGTTTTTGCCCTGGCTCGAGGAGCCTAATTGTGTGTTTCTTGTATTTTGGTAATTGACTTGATGAAAGACTAAATAAGTTAAGAAGTAAGCTCACAAGTGATTATCAAGTAAGAGAATTTGAATTAATACCTAATCCACCATCACATCATGCACAAAGAAGTCCATCAACTTCCACCCATGGTAGTGGATATGGAGCCACAACTGGCACAGGAACAAACATCTCTTTAAGGCATAGAACCATATCAAATTTTTTTGACGAAGGGTCTAGGAATGATGTGGATTCAAAAAGTTTCCGGTTTCTCTATGCATGTGGGGTACCATTCAATGTTCTTCGCTCACCTTATTGGCATGAAATGGATTTTGCCATTAATGATTCCCCCAAAGGATACAAGAGCCATGGGTATGACAAGGCTAGAACCGTGGGACTTGATCATGAAAAAACAAAAATAACTCATTCTTTGAGTAGAATGACAAATTCTTAGAATGAGCATGGGCAAGCCATTGATAAGTGTTATTGTTGTGCTTGTTAGTGGTGCAATTTTCCTTTCATCATATGATTACTCAAATAAGTTCAAGACCGGCGTCAACATTGCAAAACCATTACTTGAAACAATTGAGCGTATTGGGCCATACAATGTCGTCCAAGTCATCACTGATAATGTTGCTAATTGTGAGGCAACGGGAGCAATTATTGAGTATAAATACCTCAACATATTTTGGTCTAGGTGTTTGGTTCACACAATGAACCTTTTGATACATGATATAATTAAAAACAAACAACCTCAATACAAATGGATTGGTGATTTGTACAAGAGAGGCAAAAAAATGATAATATTTATTACAAATCATAGCAATACCCATGGGCTTTTCCGCAGTCACTCAAGATTGGAGCTATTGAAGATTGCAAAGACTAGATTTGCTAGCTATTACCTCACCTTTAAGCGCCTTTTGAAGGTAAGAGAGTCATTGGCTAGCATGGTATCAAGTCCACACTGGTAGGTATTAAAGGACAGGGCAGCAACAATAGTTGACAGGCAAGGTTTTGAACAGGTGGAGGAGACCATTCTTGATGGTTTGTTTTGGGCACGTGTGAGGGAAATTTTGAATTTCACCAAGCCTATTTATAGCATGATTCGCTTTGCAGATACAGATAAACCAGTGATTGGGGAGGTGTATGAGAAAATGGATAGCATGTTGGGGCAAATAAAAGATGTTGTTAAGGAAACTGATCCCAACTTGTATTCAATGATTCACAATTGTGTGTGTGCACGATGGAATAAACTTAATGTTCCACTACATGTCGTGGCGTATATCCTTATGCCAAAATACTACTCTCCATCTTGGTTGGGCCAACCTGCATCTGGGTATGGGTTTAGGATCAAACCCCATACAAATACAGAGGTACAAGAAGGATATATGAAAGCATTAGACAAGTTGGTCCCTGACAGGGAGGACTGTGCTAATTTGCGCCTTGAATTAGGAAGATACTTCAGTTGCACTGGTTTGTTTGGTTCTTTGCATGCAATGGAAGATAGAGACAGATTTGATGCTCTCACATGGTGGGAAGCATATGGTGGCGGCATGGGACTTTTGCTAAAATTGGCAAAAAAAATTCTCTCACAGGTTGTAAATACTTCTTCTGCAGAGAGGTGTTGGAGCACCTACAGCTTCATCCATAATGTGAGAAGAAACAGACTCAATGAAAACTGAGCAGAAAGCTTGGTTTATGTGCACTACAACTTGAGGTTGTTGAGTCATTATTGTGATCGAGCTTATGTGGTTCTATCATATAAAGTTTGGGACAACAACCCAGAGGACGATAATTTGGAGGATGGCACCATACATCTAGAAGAATTGGAAACAGAACTTTTGAGAGATGAGGATGAAGCAACAACAGCCATGCCACCACCACACCCACCATCCAGTAGCAGTGTCAATGCCAGTGTTCAAGTTCCAACTATTGTCCCTTTGTTGACCCTGCCTCCAACTACATCCTCACGTGGAGGGCATGTGCCTTCTAGTTTTGGTCGTGGTACTATGCGAGAGACTGCTAGAAGACCACCATTACCACGATCTGCTCAAAAATTAGACATTTCTCGTGGGCGTGGCAAGAGGCCAACCGCCAAGCATTAGATAAATTAGATTTACTAGTCTTTTCTAATTTCTAGTAGTTTTTAACTTTTTATAATTGTTGAAACTTGACTCTTTCATATTTATTATGATATTTTTTGTAAACAATATATGACAATTTAAGTTTGAAGTTGGCAGTTATAAGTTTATAACTCATTATGAATTATGAATATGATGTTTCATGAAGGTTGAAAGTTGTTTCATTTCGTTTCATTTTATAACATTTCATTTCATGTTAGACATTCTTTGTTGTAATGGTTACAGTTAACTTACAAGTACAACTATGGTGATCAATGAATCAATGATGATAAATGTTATATATTGAATTTTGAAAGCTTGAAACTTTAAGATTGATGAATCATGAGACTCAAGAGTCAATATGTTGTATGTTTCTAACTTGTGGACGTGGTTGATGAAGATTACAACTCCAGTTGATTGATGTTATATGGTTCAATCTATGTTTTTATGTTCTTTATGTCTAATTCATTATTATACATGCTTTTGTTGACATATATGCATCAAAATATAAAAATATATATATTATATAAAAATTCGTTCCCCGATTCACTCCCGAACCGGGAGCTTCTAAAAATGTCGCTCCCACTCCCAAGTAACCTTGCCTGGAGCTGAGGTCAGAACCCAGATTTGCCTGTGGAGTGAAGAAACTTCCTTACTAGATTTTTCTTGCCAGTATTTCTCTGTAGGATTTCTAGTTTTGGCATCCAATTGTACTCAGATTATTTCACTGCTGATTAATAATAAAACCCTGATCTGTTGCACCGGTTTTCCCAAGTTGGGTTTTTCTGGGGACTTTAGACCAAAAATAATTGTGTAAGTTTTATGTGTGTGCGCTAGAATTTCTTCCAGTGTTTATTCTCCCGCAGTTTTTATTTTGATATTTGTCGTAGCAGATAAATTGTTAATTAATTAACAATTAGGAGAAATAATATCAGTTGCTACAATAGGATTCCGGTTTTCGGAATTTTCATAGTTTCCGCCTCTAAAGGGGGTGACATGTCCAAGGTACATCCATCAAGTGGTAGGTGGCAGGTGATATGATGGTGGAACGGGTTGGGGCATGAAGGGGAAGCTTCGGGCCACATGCCATGGTTCAAGGGTAACTAAAATAAAGGAAGCCCGCACTTGAGTTTATGAATGTAGGAGGGAGCAATCGTGGTACATGAGTTACCCCCGCCTTTGTTTTTTCACCCTTCTTCATATGCCTTTTTCCTTTCATTGATTTTTATGCTCAAGGCTCCAAAGGATGAAAGCATGATGTGTAAGATATAGCAGTAGACACCCCCTTAAGGTGGGGCAGTTCATTTCCCACTAGTGGTTGGGACAATCATGGGTTCCTTAATGATGGAGGAGGCTCATCTAGGGCCCATAGGAACCAGGGTGATGGCCATAGAAAAGGGGTAGAGCTCATGTTTGGCTTTTTCCCACGTGCTAAATTTGTATGTCCCGACCATCTTTTGCATTTTGTGGTACATTTCCTGTTGAGAGTGGTCAAATTATGCTTTTTCTTTTCTTTTTAGCTACATCAACCTCCGTGGCATCATTCCAGGCACAACCCAAGATTTGGATAAGGGGGTGGGAGGCTAACCCCTTGTGGACCCGGTGGACAAATGTGGACCCAAGATGGGAAAAATGACGAATGGGGTTGTAATGAGCGGAAGGGGAGTAATGCATATGGTACTAGGAAGCGTGACCATGCTACTAAAATCAGGGTTTCTCATGTAGTGCCATCCCTAGAGCCTAGTAGTCAATAAAGGAAATCCCACAGGACTAGAATTCAAGGTTAACCATCAAATTGGGCAGAGGAGACAAGAGTACAAACCTAGTCCACTCTTTCCGCCGAATCCCCCCACTAATCCATGCACACAAGTGTCCATGATAAGTAAACAAAAATACCCAACTACACAATGAAAAGCCATACCTTCAAGGTTGGAAGGCCTACCTTCAAACATATGATAATAATAGATGGGCGAGGGACCACATGGCTAGCTCAGATGGTGGAGAAAATGGCACATTGAGCTATCTGATGGCTGCAAGGGGCTGCTAGTTGTCAGCTGAGGACTATCTAGGAGAAAAAAAAATCCTATGGATATCACCCACGAAGTGGTGGGTAACAGTACATAAATATCAATAAGATGGAACATATTTTTCTTTTCGAAGCCTCAACCTTTATTAGAGTGAGTGGAGTTTTCTATGGATGCATTCCCCTCCATTCAATAGGGTTGTCCTTTAGCTCCATATTTATATGTGTTAGTATTTGTGGGAGTTAGCAAGGATGCAGGGGAAAATCTAAAGGATTCAAATTCTTGGTGATAACGAGGTCTTAGATAACCATTTTGCTAATGATTTAATATTTCCTATGTGTTTAGATCTTTGTTTTGTGAATAGGATCACGAGGCCTAGGACCCAGGACCTGGACCTAGAGTTGGTCCATACATGAACCTGTAATCCTTAGTTTATTATGGAATAATATTATAAAAGCTGAAAGGCATCCCAAGCACCCAAATCCGCCTATGGCCCATTTATTGCATGGTTTGCCTTTATTGCTATACAATTGAAGATGAATAGAAGTTGTAAATCACCTTAACAGGTTATAGGGTCGTTTTGCATTGCCTGGGTTTTGACATAAATCCAGTTAGAGAGACAGAATATTATATCTATGCATGATAGACAAAACATCTTTCCTGTTAACGAATTCCCTGCATTTGTTGCTATTTCCAAAAAACAAAATAATGAAAACTTTAAAGGTAAACCAATCTCATAACAAAAGGTTATTTACCCCTTGTTTGACCAAACTACTTTTTTGGTCAGCATATCTAGGGCATAGCAAGACTTGAACATTTGAGTGCTTGAAGAATCTGCGGGTTTCTTCATCATGTGTTTTCATAACACCTTCCTGTACAAATTTCCACAAATGTATTAGATAGAAGATGAGATACCACCAGATATCAATATTTGCAGTCGTTTCACTTGAACAAAAAAAAAATATTCTTGTACATGTATGACAGGATATCTTTATTGAATGATGATAGAGGTTGCTATCTAATCAAGCTTACCCTGTGGAACCCAAGCATGTCCACTGAAGTAGGGTCACCCCAGACAAGCAACAGCACCCGTAAACCTTCTTGTGCCTTGAATTTGAGAAGGTCTCCCAATGTATAGTCAGAGGGAAGCAAATTTGGATTGCTGCCTCCACGGACCAGCTTAATCTTGTGATTTACAGACCACCCAGCAATATATATCAAACGCTGTGCTTGTAGAATAGCTTCACAAATGTCCTCCCAACATTTTCCATGTTTATACATAACTTGATGATCAAGTTTGATAGCGGGAAGGAGATTGTCAGGCATATGAACATCCTGATATAGAGTAACCTTCCCGCCCTTTCTAAGAGGAAAGTATGTGTTAGGCACACCAATATAATCAGGTCCAGCACCAATCCCAAATCTGTAGGAGGACTGATATTCTACAGGGAAAAATTGGATTGAGAGTTTAAGTGTGGCTCCCATATTACAAACCTTTCCATTAGGGCCCCACACAGGGTACCAGTCCTCGATCCTCTGACCAGAGAGCACTCTCTCCGCAGGTATTGCAACAGTGCCAATAAGTTGAGAACCAATGAAATCATTATCCTTGATTACAAATAAAACATTTGCAGCATTGTGTGCAACAGGAATAGAGAAATGTTGTGCCCATACAGGATCTTGGTCATTGCTAATCACCCGGGTCCTGGCAACTACTGCACTTGAAATGCAAACTGACACATATGGGTCACTTGTTATTGGTTTTTGATGAGGGATGTGCTCTTCTATTCTGGCAGACAGTTTTTTAGAAACTGTCTTTGTGACTATTTGCCGTAAATTCTCCGAGAAGAGATCCTTGTTGGGCAAGTTTTTGGCCTCATGAACCCATACATCTAGAGTCCCATGTAACAGGACAACCCTAAGTGACATTGCCGAAGTACCAAATGGAACACTCTGAAATTTTTCATAATCTTGTGACGCAATTAGCGCCAGTGAAGAATCAGAACGTATGCTGTCATTAGAACTGAATGAATGATGTCCATCCTGAAATGAATGGCCTGAAAATGATCCATGGTTGCTGGAAGAAGAGGGACTGGAAGAGTCAACACTGTGGTAAGATTGGCATGGCATCACAGAAGGCTTGTGGAAAGAACCTTCAGGCAATGAGGAATCAAGGGGTTGGGGGCAGTCCGATAATTGCATCGCAGACATTAGGTCAGTCAATGGGTACAACGATGTCGATGTAGTAGAGCTGGGAAGTGCATCTCTTTTGAAATGAGGACTCTCTGTGTTATGGTGTGCCAAACTGCCACTGTGGTGATCAATTGCAGAATGTAGCATATATGATGAATGACCAAATTGAGTATAGGAATCAGAAGTTTGACGATGGTACTGGTAGTATGAACTATTATAATGAATGCTCTCCTGAGGTGTGTAAGAATACGAACTTTGGGGTAAAGATGCAGAGTTTAGCCACCCCGCTGGAGTAGATTGAGTTGGGGAGTAATGGCTTTGAGGGGACGGTGGGGGATAGGCAGGATGCAAGTGAGGATCAGCCCAATAACCTTCATAACCATAAGAGCTTGGCGGCCCTGGGTGTGGTGGTGGGGAACAATTGTGGGGATGTGCAGAATCGGGGCCATGATTGGATCCTGAAGGACTATAAGCCCCACCATAATATCTGCTATAAGGATCCATTTCCTTATTAATTTTATCTGGCCTTACAATTTGAACATTGAATTCCCGCAGTTTTTTGAAATTAACCTATACCCAACGTTCAAATTCGAGAACAGGGGATGAAAGCATTCTGTGTAGACTATACACAACATTTTAATTCCCATACCAAACAAACTCCATGGGGTTATGCAGTCGATGGTATAAAAAGAAAACCCAAATCAACGACTTACAAAACTGATGCCCGGGAGACAGGAGCCTGCGGCAGAACGACGAAGAAGTCTACTGCAGCTTGCAAGGATTGGGTAGAAGCTTAGGTACATTGTAAGCAAAACAAGCTCTAGTGCCAGTCCCAACCTTTTGGGATTCGTGGCGATATCCACAAAGCTCGGAAGCCTGGACGAATTCAATTGTCATTTATGTTGTCTGGATTGCTTAAAAATTTATCAGTATGTTATGGAGAATACAGTGATTGGCTGGTGGGTCGTTTTTCTGGTTCGCCTGGTTTGTGTTTTGATCTTTGACATTGTCAGCGGATAGAGACGTAGGAAAGTACGTGTGAATCACGCAACAATTTAATATGAAACGTTAACAGGGTATCGTAACAAGGCGCTCGGTTGTCCAAATGGTCTAAAATAATTTAAAATTTGGGATAGAGTTTTATAATTACAATTTTCATTTTCATTTTGACAAAATTTATACAAGATCTGAAAATAATTTTTAATTATATGAGAGATGATTTAAGTATTATAAATTTAAGTAGGATTAGGAAGTGAAATTATGTTCGTTTGATTATTATAATTTAGATTTGTTTGTTTCACATGGCATGAACGATAAATTTTAAATGGTGCAATAAGCGTAGGAATCTCATTAGAGAATAAAGAGTAGGAATTTATTTTTAAAAATTAGAGCAGTTTAATTGTTTTATTTTTAGGAATTTATTTTAAAAAATTAGAGTAGTTTATTGTTTTATTTTTGAGTTATAAAAAGTCAAGGTATTATTGAGGTGTTGATTTTCTATTATGTTTTGATTATAAATATAATATTTATTTATTGTTGAAGGTAAATATCAAGTTTTTATTTTTATTTTTTGTGATATTTTAAAATTTGGATTTTGTATTATTTTATTGATGAAAATATTTTTTTTATTTTGTAAAATAGTGGTTATTAGCACAATTTTATATATTATTTGTTGGTAAATGTTAACATGATAAGTATTAAAAATACTTATTTTATCATATATTTTATATCGCTAGAATTTAAAATAATCATTTAAGTTTTATGTTAAATTATTATTATTAATAGTTATAAAAATAATTAATGTAAAAATTAAACCTATGTATATTTTAAAAATCATATAATAAATTTTTTAATTTGTAAATAGGTTATGTTACAATATTATTCCTTAAAAATTCATAATTCATTTCATATGATATTGGTTTATATGATTTTTTTTTTTTAATTTATTAATTTAATTAAAAAAATAGAAATGACAAAACTACTTTTAAAATAAATCTTAACCTACTTTTTGACTACTATTAAAAATATTATAGACTATTTAGCAAAGGTTAAATATCTATATCTATAAATACACATTGTAATTAACCTTTCTTAAAAATACATTCTTATATATGTGAGAAATCTTAACAACTAACTTGATAGCATGCATAAATAATCAATTAAATTTGTAATCAATAATATATTACGAAAATAAAATATATTGATTTGAGATATTTTTATAATGTTGTTTTTAAAAATATAAAAAATAATCATTAGTGAAGATTACACTATCTTTTTATATAATATTAATAATATTTTCAATACAATATGTGAATTGGTCTTCCATTAAAATATGTTAAAAAGTGTAATATGCATTTTAGCTGCATAATAACTGATAAGTTTAAATAATATATATATATATATATATATATATATATTATAAGTTATGGTTTTTCTGTAAGTGGTATTGATAAGTTATGGCATTGGTCATGGTATTACAACAAAGCCTATTTACAAGTTAATAATATCTATGGTAAAATGAAGGTAAATATCAATGGTTAGGAATTTTGTGATATGTAAGTATTAACTTTTAATTTTTCAAGAAAATTCTTTGGGTAAATCACATTCAGGTTTAGTGTAACTTATAGACAAAATGGTTTTTTTTTTTTTTCCCACCATTTTTCTAGTTAATTTTAATCAGAATGCGACAAAGATTTTTAAAAATTTGAGTTTAAATTGTTTAATCTACAGAATTCGAGTTGTGTTTAAATTGTTTAATATACATAATTCTAGTGCCCATTTATGCATTCAAAATTATATTTTAAACAACAAAAATTAAACATTTCTAACCACTAAATGTGGTAAACTCAAATAAATATCTCACATAAATGTCCTTATAATATTAACATTATAACAAAATCTAAAATATATAACTTTTTTATATTTTTATATGTAATAAATCAATTTAAAACCACATAAAATAATCATCAACCACTTATAAAAATATAATTTACATTTTAAAAAATTTAAAATATTCCATTTATTATTTAATTTTTTCAAAATTTTAATAAATTTCGGAATCTGTTTAAATTTTCAAAACTCACAAAATAAGCCAATTTATAATGTATGTATCCTTTAAAAAAAATTACAAAACCAGCATAAAAAACACTCTTTAACCATAGTTTGCATAATTTAAATGAGACACGAGATGAAGCAGGACCACAAACTGAATAATTTAACTCTCCGAAGACCAAGTACAAATTCTAATTAAATAAATTTAGTCACATGCAAACAAATTTAAAGATATTAATCAGAGCTGCATATCGTTAGTCAACCATCATTGATATTTACGTAAATAAGTCGCTCACAAATAATGATTTGACATTTTTATTTCACTGGAATTTGGAAGTGTTCTGGAATTATCTCGTATTGTGATTTGGACCTTCTGAATTGCTTACCTGCCATGCCTAAAATTTAGCAAAACTTATATACAAATTAATATTAGTTTGCACTTTTATATCGTCCAATGGGCTGGCTTACTTTAAGGCCAAGTTTGATTGAAAAATATAAATATAAAAAACACATATATAAAGTCATAATTTTATTTTTAGTTTGTAAAATTTCAATAAAAATTAAATGCTCGTTTTTTAAATAGGGAGAAAGCGAGGTAGGGTTTTAGAGCGGAGAAAGTAGAGATGGCAGCAGAGTAGGGGTTCGAAGAAGCCGCCTCGGCGGCCAAGTCTCAATCATGGTACGCCTCCTCGGGAGAGGGCGCCACCTCTTCTGGGAATGTTGTCTGGAGATCATGCGTTGCGATTAAACCCCAGCATGTGAGCGCACGAGCGAGCGCACGGCCCTGGTTTGGGGGCGGTTAGCAGAAGAGCCAAAATGAAGGGTCAATGTCTACCAAGAGCAACTAAGAAACCAAGGTTTGTTATTGCCCCCTCAAAGTTAGACGAATACAGGCATTACATGAAGAATCATGCTCTGATTTGTTAAAATGGATACAAATAAAATGGCAGCCCAAGGGTCACATTGATCTGAAGTTTGGGGCGAAAGGATTTTTTACAGTAATTTTTTCTAATTTACTTGATAAAGAACGTATTTTTGAAGGAGGTCCCTATTTTTACAGTAATGCGGGACTCTTTCTCCGACAATGGGAGGAATGTTACAACCCAGAACAAGAGCAATTTCTGGCAGCTCCTGTATGGGTACGGTTATTTGGGCTTCCCATCGATTTTTGGGAACCTGAAATTTTGGAGGGTATAGGAAATTCGCTAGGTAGCTTTTTTAAAATAGCAGATTCCACAGCTCGTGGAAACTATACCTCTTTCGCTCGAATATGTGTATACATGAATATTTTGGAACCTTTCCCAGAGATGATGGAACTGGAATATGAAGGAAAGGTATGGCTACAACATATAAACTACGAGCACATCCCTTTTCGCTGCAGACGTTGTCACGAATATGGCCATTTGTATAAATCTTGTCCCTTAAATGGAGCACAACAACAACTTCACCATGCAAATCGACCAGAAGAGCAACCTCGACAAACAACGGATGGCTTTACGCCTATTAGTTCACGCAAAAGATCCTCCCGGTCAGGGAATAATGACCCAGGTTCATCCACAAAGCAAACCCCTCAATGATCTACAGCAACGAAAAATAGATTCGAGGTTCTACAGGAGGAAGGATAACATACAGTATTACAGGAGGAAGGAGAATCGACAATGTGGGAAATAGTAGACAAAGGCAAAGTCGAAGGATCTACAACGGTCATGCAGAAACTCCAGTCGTCAAAACGGAAAGCAGGACAAGAGACCAGAAACCCAGAAGAACATGAAATGTCAGAACTCACCCCAATGGAGGTGGAGCAATCGAAAGAAGAATTGAGTGCTGAAGAGAAACTACTGAAACGACTATTGTTTGAATGGAGAAACCTAGATGATCATTTCATCCCAGCAGAGAAAAAAAAAGTGTACAAAGAGACATTTGAGAATTATCTCACAACGCAAGCCCGCAAAGAAAGCCAAGAAAAAGAACAAGAAGCCGGAAAGAAGACTCTCCCCCGAAAACTAGCAAAAAAGAGAGGACGTAGAACTTTGCAAGAATCAATCCAGCTATTCGGGGAAACACTGATAAATACTGGGAGAATAATGCCGTTAACAACGGTTTTTCAACAAATCCCTAAAAATACCTAATGAAGGTGCTCTCCTGGAATATTAGAGGTCTCAATAGTAAGAGTAAACAGAGAAATCTGAAGAACAGATTGAAGGAGGAAAAACCTTAGGTAATGCTAGTCTAAGAAGCAAAGGTTACTGGACAAAAACTAGAAGCGACAGTATACGGACCTCCAATTCCAGGGGAGCGAGCAGACCTTTTACAAGGTATACACACACTCAAAACAATGCATGATGCACAGTATTGGTTGATAGGAGGATATTTCAATATGATCTTGAACTTATCATAGAAAAAGGAGGCATAAGAAGGGAAGACCCTGACATGGCACTTTTTAGAGACCTAATAATAGACCTGAGGCCTGTAGATATCCCTACGGTCAATGGAAATTTTACATGGAACAACAGAAGAGGGCAACGATTCCAGGTAGCCTCCCGTTTGGACCGCTTTCTGGCTTCCGAAGCTTTTGTTAGTCAGGACAGGTACTTTTAAGCAGCAATCCTCCCTACCCTGGGATCGGATCACTGGCCAATCAGATTAGAAGTGGATGTCAAGGATAGCCCTCATAACCGCCCTTTCAGGTTTGAATTGTTTTGGTTAAGAGATCCGGGGTTCATGGAGAAAGCTAAAAGCTGGTGGAGTACAATCCAAATTGGAGGGTGAAACCAAATGCATTCCTTTCAACTCCGTCTCAAACAGTCAAAGGAGGAAATCAAGAGATGGAACCGCTTAGAATTTGGCAATATCCATCAGGAGCAACTTCAACTAACTGCAAAAATGAAAGAAATACAACAACAAATTATTCTACATGGCCGAATGCCTGAGTTAGCAATTGAAGAGGGAAACACACTCAGCCAACAAGAAGAGAGATGCAAACAAGAAGAGATTTTGTGGAAACAAAAGTCTAGGATAAATTGGCTTAAAGAGGGCGACCGCAATACCAAGTTCTTCCACAACGCCATGCTGCAGCGACGTCAACATAAAAGAATCTTCTCTTTGAAAACATCCAATGGGGAAAGGAAAATTAAACATACAGATATAGAGGAGGAGCTAGTTAATCATTTCAAAGAGAGGCTTACTGAACCTCAACCAAATCGGCAGACAACTATCGGAAAAATCACTACTCATATACCCAAATTGATCACGAGAGAACAGAACCTGGCCTTGCTCAGAAGAATCATGCTAAAGGAGGTAGAAGTGGTAGTCTTGAATTTTCCCAAGAATAAAGCTCCAGGGCCAGATGGCTTCACAAGTGAATTTTTCAAGGCGGCCTGGCCCTTTATGGGCCCGGACATTCTTGAGGTGGTGGAGGAATCTCGAAGACTAAAGATGGTATATCCAGCGTTGAATGCAACTTTCATCACTCTAATTCCTAAGAAAAGAAACACAGATACAACAGAAGGATTTCGGCCAATAGCGCTGTGTAATGTTATTTACAAAATACTTTCTACTATTATGGTAAATCGTCTCAAACCGATGTTGCCTACCCTCATCTCCCTGGAACAGACAGGTTTTGTCAAAGGAAGACATATCTTAGATGGCATAGTTACAACCCAAGAAGCCATTCAGTCATTAAAATAAGACAAACGAAAAGGTCTGCTTATTAAGCTAGATCTCTCCAAAGTGTATGATCGTCTAATTTGGCAATATCTGCTTCAGGTGATGCAAGCTTTTGGTTTTGAAGATCGCTGTCTCCAATGGTTGCGCTCATTCATAGCCTCCTCGCACTACTCAATTCTATTGAATGGCAGCCCGACAACTTCGTTTCATAGCTCTCGCGGTCTCCACCAAGGGGATCCCCTATCCCCATTTCTTTTCATTATAGCGGCTGAAGGACTTGGAAGACTCATCAAAGCCCACTTAGCAGAAGGAAAAGTACAAGGGCTGAAACTGTGGGGACCTCACCTTTCCTTGACCCATCAGCAATTTGTAGACGATATTTTATTGTTTGGTAAGGCAACGTTGAGGGAATGTAAAGCTATCCTTAAAATTTTAGATATCTTCATGGCTTCTTCAGGGACAGAAATTAATAAAAGCAAATCTAATGTCTATTTCTTTAACTTTCCACTAGCGATTCAGAATTTTCTTGCTAGGACGCTCAGATTTCAGCGTGGATCATTCCCTATGAAATATCTTGGAATGAATTTACATCCTGTACCAAGCCGGATAGCTGATTGGCAGGATACCCTTCTCAGAGTAACCAACAGGATTCAGAATTGGGCATTTAGAGCTCTGAATGCGCCAGGGCGACTCATCCTCTTAAAATCAGTGCTGCAAGCTCTACCAATATATCAGCTGTCAACAAGAACATGCCCAAAATGGATTTGTTCACAACTAGTAGGGTAGTTCAAAAAGTTCTTATGGCAGGGCGCTCAAGATAACAGGAAATGGGCTCTCCTCTCCTGGGACAAGTTACTCAAACCAAAAGTGGCAGGTGGATTAGGGCTGAGGAATCCATCCATCTTGAATAATGTGATGGGAGCAAAACTCTAGTGGAGATGGATTCAGGGAGGCTCATACCTTTGGAAAAACATATGGACAATCAAATATGACATGCCAAGAACTATATCAGGTTGTTTAAAGACAGATACAATACCTAGAGGCTCCTCAATTTGGAATCTAGTAGCAGTCAACAGATATTTAATCAGGTCCCACAGCTTTTGGGAGGTAAAGGATGGTGGTACAGTGCTCTTCTGGGAAGACTCCTGGCAACAGAGGGAAAAACGTTTCAGACGATTAGACTTGGGTGAGATCTTCTTATATACAAGAAATCCCAATCAGCGACTTTTACAGCATTATTGGTGCCAAAACAATACAGATCAGTGGAGGAAATGGAAAGACAAAACCACTTGGCCGACAGCTCCAAACACTCAACAATGGGTCAACCTAGCAAATGAACTTAAAACCAGGAAAATTAGGATAGCTTCAGGACCAGACATACTCATATGGGGATATCTAACTAAAGGACTCTTTACCATTAAAGAAGGTTACTCTCTTCAATCTCAACATGGCCTTCAAGAAGGTAGACTCTATGGAAAAAAATATGGGCATTAAAACACTGGCCAAAGGTGGAATACTTCATATGGCTGGTCAACCACAACAAGATCTTAACCTGGGAGAACCTTCAGAAACGAGGAATGTTAGGCCCTTCTAGGTGCTCCCTCTGTCAGGCAGAGCAGGAAACGACAGAACATCTTCTCAATTCCTGTCCAATGGTGCAACAACTGTGGAGAAACCTGGAACACCTGTTTAGGCAAACCGACAAAGATAATGACAACATATTAGAGACAATCACGAAATGGCAAAAAGGAAAATTCCATTGTCAAGTGATTAACAGAGCATGGACCCTTTCATTTGGTTTCCTCATATGGAATACTTGGAAGGAAAGAAATAGCAGAGTTTTCAAAGCCACAGAGCAACCTTTACAGCATATCTGGTAGAGATCCATAGAGAATATTCAAGAAACAATCCTTAGTGAAAGTTGGACAGATGAGGATTGGAAAGCAGAGGGTCTAGAAACCCTAATTCTCGAATACTTGAATCTTAAGCCTCAGATGCTATACAAAAATTTGTGGAAATTCAGACCACCGTGTGAAACTATTGAGGATCACTGGAGGCCCCCCCAATCTGGTTTTATCAAGTTGAATTATGACGAAGCCTCTAAAGGCAATCCGGGACAAGCATGGGCATGAGGAATATTTCACAATTCCCAGGGGACAGTATGCCGCTTCTACGCCTTAGAACTGGACCATGCTACAAAAAATGAAGCTGAACTGACGGCGGTTCAACAAGGTATCATTATTGCAATCAGAGAAAATTATCACAAAATTATCGTGGAAGGAGACTCAGCCCTGGTTACTGGAATTCTTCGCAAATTGCAACAAGGAATGCCATGGGAAAAAATCTCGCAAAGCTGGAGGACAGTAGGTCTCATCCAAGAAATCAACTATTTGATGAAGCGGATCCAATACTTGGTACCTAAACATATCAGGCGAAAAGGAAATGCAGTTCCAGATTATCTAGCAAATTGGGGCTGCAAACAGAGAGAGCGATCAATAGACGCTCGTCCCATAGATGCAATCTGGGAGGTGGAGTTACACTCTCTCCAAGTGATTGTAAACAAGGATCTTCAGTCCCTCGATCGGGGTGAACACTTGGCAGCTCGCAGCTCATCATTGTAGCACGATGGCGGTGCTCCCTCTCTCCACGCAAGAAAAAGCCATAATGCTACATCGAGATCACAGCTCATGGCATGACAGCAACGAGCAATTTTTAATGAACAAGTATAATGAACAGCTTGTGCTGTCAGAAGAAAGGCGGCAAGGTTCATGTATGGTAAGTACTCCACCACCCTCCCTTGAAGCAGTAATGTCATGCCCTTTGCATGCAATCGCTCGGAAGTGGCAGAGGAGGAAGACGGGAAACATTGTTCTACTCAGTAATTCGGCTAAGTGCTGGTATGTATACAACCTTCTCTTTTTACTGCATATGGATGCCAGTGCTCAGGATTGGAATTGTAAGTTAAATATAATGGTAGAGCGTTATGTAAATCAAGTTTGTAGTTATGAACCGGCCATTCAAAACTGGGTAAGGCCCTATTTTCGGGACCCCTGCCATCTGCATGCTACCTCAACCAGTGGAGGAGCTCTTCACGTTCACCCTGATAGTTGTGTTACGTTCATTCAATTTCTTACATTCTGCGCGAATAAGAAAGGTCGGGTTAAAGTGGGCATCGTTACTCACAGGTCTCCTTCTAGGGTAGTTTTTCTTTTGCGTCATGCAAAGTCTGGTATGCGAACTGAGTTTGGATTGAACCCTTCTTCCCACTGGGACATGTATAGGCCTATAAGGTTGCATTGTCATGTGAATAGGTTGGGAGGGAGTTACAACACCATCCCTATCTCTGCTTTTCCAGCAAGCGTTGCTAGATATTTCTGTGCTCTGCTTAATATGTTGAGGACCCTCTATTTTGAACTGTGGTTGATAGATAGGTCCTCATTCCGTGTTCTATTCAAAATGTTGTGGGGCCTTTGTTCAGCGTGGTGGTCTATAGACAGGTCCCCCTTCTGTGCTTTGTTAAATATGATGTGGACCCTTTGTTCCGATTCGTGGTTCATAGACATGGCCTCGACCTGTATTGAGATGAATAGGGTGTATACAGTTCAGTTTCTACCTAGCCACAATAGAGCTAAGCCTAAAGCTCAGATCATTTTCCTTTGGTTAACTCATTACTGCGGGAAACACAGTCACATCCTTTATGGCCATGGGGGAAATGCAATGCTGCCATATAAAGTAACTCAGGCCCTTACTAAACCCTGCTGGATATCTCTGTCACAGTTTCAGATTCTGCTGAGTATGGGGAAACGTCGATCAACTTCTCAGACCCTCAAAGGGAATCAAACAGTTCAGTCAGAGCCATTGCCGAAGAAAAGAGGCAGGAAAACCAAACAAGAAATCGTTGAAAAGCTAGCAGATGATTATGTTAAAGGGAACTCCTCCAAGACCCGTCAGGAAATCCGGGGTTGGGAAAGAGAGATCCAAACTGAACCAGAAGACAATGTAATTGAAGCAGAAATTCTCGACTTCATCACTGATCCTGGAAACACCCGTGGTCGTCTCACCTTATTTCATCAGACTATACATACCTATTGGACAGTAAAATGCCTGCTGGAAAAAGCGATACAGAGTTTTCCCCCTGGACAGCAAAACATTGACTCCACAAAGTTGGAAGCCCGCATAATGGAAAAGCTGCAGGATATGTAGGACCAGCTCTATCATATCAAGATTACCCAGTACCAAGCAGCTGATCGAATGGGCAGACTGGATGACAGAGTGGGACGTATGGAAAAACTGCTGCAATAGCTCCAACAAGTGGACATGCCAGGGTCCAATGTTAAAGACCCCGCCCCTGTCTCTTCATCAGATGGATAGTAGTTTTTTTACTGTTATTAGTATATGAAAGTCGCAATTTTGTATGAAATCATTTTCTATTATCAGTATGCAGATAGGCATGACATTGAACAGCTAGCCCATGTGGGATACAGAAGAATGAAACTTTTTCAGTTTTGGAATGCTTTTCATGCACTCAGATGGCCAACAAAGTTGGTTTCCTTCGAGTAAGTTGAGGCCACAACTGAAGTTTATAATTTTGTAACTTGCCTTGCAAATATAAATAGTAAATAGAAAGGTCCTACTATGTTTAAAAAAAAAAAAAAATTAGTTTAATATATATATATATAATTAAAAAGTCATAATTTTATTTTGGTTTAATATATATATATATATATATATATGATTAAATGATTAAATGTATAATTTATGATTATTTTTTATCTATAGATAATTTATATAAGAAGAATACTTAAAATAATGAATAAGTGGTTAGTTATTGTTTATGTGTAAAAGTGATTATATAGGTATATTACTAACATATTCATATAAATTAAATGATTTTATGACACTAATAAGTATTAATTTATGATAAACATCAAAATATATATATATATATATATATATATATGAATGAATATAATTAAATGTATAATTTATAATTATTTTTTATCTAAAAATAATTTAGATAAGAAGAATACTTAAAATAATAAATAAGTGGTTAGTTATTGTTGTTTATGTGTAAAAGTGATTATATAAATTTATATTACTAACAAATTCAGATAAATTAAATGATTTTATAACACTAATAAGTATTAATTTATGATAAGCATCAAAATATTAATAAGTATTAATTTATGATAAACATTAAAACACTTATTTTAAGATACATTTCACATTGTCAAAATTTTAAAAAATCATAAAAATTAATTAATTTCGAACTTTATTTTTAAATTATTATTATTATTATTAATTATAAAAAGATCTAGTATATAAGTTAAATACATATACATTAAAAATGCATGTAACAAGATTCTTAACATGTAAATAGACTTTTTGTTATAATACCATGAGCCAATACCATATGTCCAAGAACCTATAACTCATTTCATATGACATTTGTTTATATGATATTTTCTTTAATTTATCAATTTAATTAAAAGGGTAGAAAGGGCATAACTATTTTTAAGATAAATTTCAACTTTTGATTTATGACTACTACTAAGAATATTCTAGAATATTTTGTGGAGGTTAAATCTCTAACATCCACTTAATAATTATTGATAATCAAACTAACTCATCATATAAATTAAATGGTAGGCATCAATCCATAATGAGTATCAAAACATTTGTTTCATTGTCTATCACTCCATAATAAGCATCAAAACATCAACTCCATCATACATCATTGCTAAAATTTAAATAATCATAAAAATTAACTAAATTATAACTTTATTTAAAATTATTATTAAAAAAATCAATGTATAAGTTAAACATATATACATTTAAAAACAAACATGTATTAGATTATTAACCATAAAGATTCACATGAGAATTTTAATGTGTAAATATGCTTTGTTACAATACCATGACTTATCAATATCAATGCCCGGAAAAACCATAACTCATTTCATATGACGGTTGCCCAAATGACATTTTTATAAATTAATGAATTTAATTAAAAGAGCAAAATAAACATAAATACTTTGGAGAGAAATATCAACCTTTGATTTATGTATACTACTAAGAATATTCTAGAATATTTTACTGAAATTAAGTCTCTACCATCCACGTAATAATTATTGATAATTAAATTAAAATTTTGGAAGCCTTATTTCAAAATAGACACACGGCAAATATTGATTAAAACAAAATCCTATGTAATCAATTTGAAAAAACAAAAAAACAAAAAAAAAAAAGTCATTTCTCTAAACATAATATATTTTTCACAATCTACCTCCCATCCCTAGTAAAATATTTTACTCATTATTTCCCCCCACCCTTTATGTCTCACCCTCTTACCCAATATTTCCCCTCTTACATAATATGTGTTATCCAATATTTCCCCTTGAGTAACACATATTATGTCAAACTCGATATTTCCCCCTAACCCTACCCTTATACCCAATATTTTCCCTCACCCCTTTACTCCCTCAAAAGTGGCAGGGGGGGAAGGGGAGGAGGGTGGTTGGGTGATATTGGTATGAAATAACATAATATGAAGGTATAAGATTGGGTCGGGGGATATTGAGTAAAATATAATATGAGGGTGGGAGTTGGGGGAAATATTGGGTGGGAGTGGGTGTGGAGGCGGGATGAAACCCCACCCCCACCAAATATTCTCCCCCCATTCTCACCCTCAGATTATGTTTTACCAAATATTTCCTACTGATCAGGAGATCATGTCTTATGCTCAAAAATGAAAGTGCTCAAAACAAGTTCGAACTTGAGCGACCAGAAAGGTCTAGTCGTTACGATTCTGGCGCCGCCAACGATTTGAAAAACCGATGTCGTATGACGAATATATCACGTTATGTTCATTTTCCCAAACAACAAAATTTTTGTGACTGGATGCCCAGTCAGCATACAAGTACAATCAGTAGGTATATACTTGTAATATTTCATTTTTACCCAGCCAACAAGATCGTGCCACGTGGCTTAATCTGGGTCATTGAATGTTTATGGTACGGAGTTGTTTATTGGTCATTGGATGGATTTTGAAGCGTCGTTGGATGAGTGACACGTGGCAAGCCTACAGGCCGCCACATGTCCTTAGATTGGTGTGTTAAAATTTTGTGAAGTCGGGGGAGGGGGGGGGGGGGTCGACCCCACGACCTCTGGTCTGCACGCCATGACTTCTTACCACCTCGCCTATCGCATGTGACTTACCCCTATAGTTTGTGGCATCAATTTAATGTGTATTCGTTTTACAGTTGGGGGTTTGGGGACCAGCCCACACCATATGGCCTTTGGCTTGGATCCATGGGCTTAAGCCCCAACGACAACCACCAGCCAACAGTCCAAGATTTTTTCACATGCCACGGAATAAAACCGCAACAACGAATGTAATCGTTGCCTTAAACCTTAAACTCCGACATATGTTTGGCACCTGTCACATGGACGGTCTAAACGACAACAAATGTCATGGTCAGCGGAATGCTGCCACTCTCGGTTCTGTCGAGGTATAAGGGGTATCTTTTTAACACCTATTTATCTCACATTAATTATCAATCAGGGAGCGACTTTTTATTTCAAGATTGTACTTTGTCTGAGGCTGCAATTCACCCAAGAGCAATGCTATGAAGATGTAGTACAAAATTCTAAATTCAAGAATAAACAAGTGCTTATAGACCTATTACAAATGAAAGTATAAAACTTGAATTAAATCAAAGCTGCAAAACATCGATTATAGGGATCATTGTAATAACTGCACCATAGAGTAGTCTGAATAACTTGATACGCACGAGACAGGAAGCAAATAACCTCTGTCCTCTACAGTTGGTGATCTTAAAACAATCAAATGAAAGAAAACTCAATCTTCTAGAAATTGATGCAATTGAAATCAAACTGGAACAAGACCATCAATCTGGGAACGAGGAAGCAATAACCAATGTTCTCTACAGTTGACAGTCCTGCTTGAAAGAAATTAAAAGGAAATCGAAATTGAACTAAAAACTGCTAATGAAAGGAAACTAGGAAAGCTCTCAAAACCAAACTCTTTGCAATTAATCAATTGAAATGAACAACAATGTAAATGGATAGCAAACTATGATTAAAGGAATCGAATAACCAATCATATTGAACAAAAATCTGTAATGAATATAAATCGAACGGAATAGCAAGTGGAATGAAACCATAATGGAAATAGAATATCGAAGCTCCGTTAAGGTATTAACAAGATAAATTATACAGTGTTGAGATTCTTGTTAAATCATAAATAAACAGCAACGCGATTCGTTAATATAACACAACAATACCAATAAGAAATTCAACAATAATTAACTCTGCAATTGTAATGAAACCAAACACGATTATCACACAACAGTAATTAAATAATAGAAATACAAACAGCGGGTCACTCCACCAGGGTCGGGCCCTCAACCGCCGGTGAAAGCGCCACTGGGCTACTGCAGAACTTGAGAAATGGAACGAGAACGCCTCTTTGTATTAATAAAACATGAATAGCTTTTACATCAGTTGCTCTTTGCTCACAAGAGTCAAGGAATTATAATGTTACAAAGGAAATTCAATAATCATATATTATTCTCCAATACACAATACATGCTCTCCTTTTATAATCAGAAGGAAGAGAAATTAAATAGCAAATATGATCTCCCATAACAATATTGGATTGTTCCCAACAACTTGATCAACCAGAAAATACATTTCCAACAATCTTTCAACAAGAGCAAGGCGAATTTGGCTTTGCAGCTGAGATTTGGAAGACGGCCGCAACAACAAATCTGAGAAAATTGTGCTCAAATAACCCTGCATTTCTCTCAATACGGGCCGAATTTGGGCAAACCATTCTTTAAAAAAATTTAATTGGGCCCGTTCTGGACAAAACCCATGTTCCGGATTTTCCATATTCTTCTTCATTTGCTCAGAATATTAACCGCAAAATTGTCACTTCTTATTCCAGTGAATTTTTGAGTTGGATTATTTGATGATGATTTGGAGATCAAATATTCAATCTGGCAAATATCTTGGAGGCTAAAATGGTGAGTGATATTACAAAATATATTAATAAACCATCATTGATAAAATTATGCATAATAATCATCAATTTATTAAAAATAAAGGAGAAGAAATAATATTCATCCATAAGAGCATAAATCATTATAAAATGAATTTATATAATAAATTATAATAAATGATATGATAAAGAAGAGTAAAAATGGATGAAATAAGTGTTAAAAAGTGGTCATATTCACGGCCCAGCAATTTCCCCACCTCATGCGAGAGAGAGGGTTGTTTTAGCCGTGGAGTAAGGTGTTCACATGCGGGAGTATGGCTGTCAATGCCATGGTTTGCGGAATATTGCCAACTCTCAATTCCATCCATATGGTGGAGTTAATTCCAACTTAAAACCGTGTGGGTTACAACGAAGGATCGACTTGTGACCACTTCGCCTAACTATTACATTTAAATTCAAACCATTAAAGACTGGCGGGAATTTTGGCGCCTACCCTAATTTTAGGGATTTTCTTAAATTTAACTGAAGTAAAGTGCCTGTCTCCACATTTAGTGGAGCTTTTCTAGTTGACATTGGGAAAAATGCATTGGGATGTCAATTTTCGACCAATTTTTGGTGAAACAAGAGTCTACCTAGATTAATTTAAGCATTCTGGAACCATTGGTGCGGAAAAAACAGCTATTAGAGGCCTATAAACATATGTAATTTACAATTTTGAGCATAATGACAAAGAGGAACATGCCATTGGGAGTTGGACCAGCAGACGTAGCCCAGGAGGGGTGAACTGCTTCATCATGCCTACTATGTAAAACTTATGTGTGAATGTTTTTCTCTGTTATGCACTGTTGTTCAGTGTTTTTAAGGCTTATTTACATGCTTAAAGTTCACTAATTCATCTGAATTTCATGGTTAAAATTCTCATTCCTTAAGAAAACTTATGGAGACAATTTGTACATGTTAATTTTACTGAAAGCACACTTAGCACAACAGAACTAATGCACTCCTCTCAGATCAAGTTGGTATCAGAGCTAGAGTTTTATCTCTGGTGTTTTTATGTGCAAAGATTTGTTAATTGTTTGCAAGGGTTTTCATGCTTACTAGGCTCAAGCTTAAGAGAGGAGAAGGCAAGTTGGTGGAAGCAAGAGGTTCTCAAAGTGAGCCACAAAAAAGGAGGGCAAGATGGCCACATTCTACACCACCTAGTTCACCTTCAAGAGAAGCAGAAGCAGCATCAAGAATGCCTCCAGGAGAAGAAGAAACCCATGAAGAGATGGATCCCAAAGAGGAAGAAAGAGTGTTCAAGAAAGCATTTCTTGACTTAACTGAAATGGTGAGATTCCTTTATCAAGAAAGGAATGAAAGACTAGAAGGAGAAGGATCCAAAATTCACAAGGAAGGATAAGGATCATCAGGAGGCCATAGTGATGAAGATAAATCAAATAAGGGCAATGGAGGAAATGGAGACAATGGAAAGTCACCATCATCACCCTCATATTCATCCTCATCATCCTCTACTTCATCTTCAGTACATCAGCCATCTAAGTCAAAGAACACTGGTAAAAGTCATTTTCTAAAACTTGATGTTAAGTTTTAATTTCCAATGTTTAATGGTGAAGTCAATGCAGAAAAGCTTGATAATTGGATTAGGCAATTGGAGGTTTATTTGAGAATTCAGAACCTTCGTGATGATGAAACCAAAATCCAACTAGCTTCATTGAGGATGGAAGGTGCAGCTCTTGTTTGGTGGGAAGCCAAGACAAATGAGGAGATAAAAAAGCATGGTAAGATTATTCTATCATGGACTGATTTTATTTCTGCAATTAAAAAACAGTTTTATCCATTATCTCACATGCAGAAAGCCATAATGGACTGGAAAAATTTTAAACAATTGAAAGGACAAAATGTACAAGTGTATACTCAAGAATTTAGGAGAAGAGCTCTTTTATTAGGAGTATATTTTCATAGCTAAGACACTTTACTCAAGTATATAGGAGGCTTACATACCTACCTAAGACATATTATCCTCATGTTTAACCCTACAAGCCTAGATGAGGTTTGTGTTCAAGCCACACATTTAGAGGCAAGAGGAAAACAAAACTTAGATGAGAATGGGGAAAATGAGTTTAAAGGAAAATGGAAGAAAAAGAGAAATGCAAATGCCAGAAAAGAGAAGGGAAAATTCTTTTGCAAACATTGTTCTAAAACTAGCAATGATGAAGACCATTGTTGAAAACTTCATCCAGAGTTGAAACCAGAAAGTTTGAAGGCCAAAATGAAAGCCAAGGAGAAAGGAAAAACTGTTGCAATAGCTGAACAAGACCTAGGGTCAGATTCAGGAGATGAAACAAAAATCATAGCTATGGGACTAAAGAACATAAAAGGGAAAGAGATTGAAAATAAACCAAGTTCTAGTATTTCTAAATGTCACATATAAGCTCCAAATGAAGAAAAGAGAATTGAATTGTTTCATGTGAGGGTCATTTCCAAACATACCAAGGTTGACATATTGTTTGACAGTGGGTCACAAGCGAATTTTATCTCTGAAGACTTGGTCAAGAAACTTAATCTTGAGACCATTCCACATCCAAAACCATATCCACTTGGTTGGATTTGTAAGGATGCAAATTTACATGTTTCAAAGAAATGCATGTTGCGCTTTGCAATAACTACAAAATTTATTGACACAGTTGGATTAGATGTTGTTCCACTTGATATAACAGGTATGGTGTTGGGAAGTCCTTTCTTGTATGACAGGAAAGAAATCTTCCATCGCCATGAGAATAAATACCACTTATTCAAAGATGGCAAGGAGTATATTATGAGAGCACATTGTAAAAAACTAGACACCTCTTTAGTTAATGCAGGGAAGATGAAGAGGCTCGTCAATGCAAGCCAAAACTTGACATTGATGATGATTAAACAAAGAGAAGTTTTACATAATCCTTTTCAAACAAATGCTGATGTATGTAATGAGTTGTTTCAGTTTGAAAGCAAGTTGTCTTTGAAACAAGATGACAAGCAGTTGCAGCAGTAGACATTGGTGTTGAACGGTGCTGAAAACAAAGTGTCAGTGCAAGAAGTTGCAAAGGTCCAAGATAGGGCAAATCAACTTGACAAAGAAGGCATAGGATTCAGAAATTTTCATTGTTGGTTTCAGAAATACATGGTACAATGGCGAAGAAACTTGGTCAAGAATCAACACAATTGCAAAGCATATTCAACAAAAAATCGCTATAAGCACAGAATGCAAGGTGAGAGTAATTCCAAGTTTCCTTTGATTATAAACCAATGTAGAAACAAGATTTTTACTACAAAGTTAGGTTGTTGTTCTGCAAGTTCAGTAAATATGCAGCATGACAATGCCGGAAACAGCAATGGTTGGTCGACGGGATCAAGGAAAAATTTGTCGTTTTGTGAAAAGCTCTGATTAATTAAATTAGGGAAATTTCAGTGGATAAAGTTTGGAAGAGTGGGGACACAGTCTCCTCATCTTCATGTTCAATATTCTAGAGAGCTTTTGGGGTCCAAAATCTTCCCAATGGGGAGGTGTGATCAGGAGATCATGTCTTATGCTCAAAAATGAAAGTGCTCGAAACAGGTCCGAACCTAAGCAACTAGAAAGGCCTCGTCTTTGCGATTCTGGCGCCGTGAATGGTTCGAAAAATCGATTTCGTTTGAGGAATATATCTTGTTATGTCCATTTTCCCATACATCAAAATTTTGTGACTGGATGCCCAGTCAGCATGCAGGTACAGACAACAGGTATATACTTGAAATATTCCTTTTTTACACAGCCAACAAGATCGTGCCACGTGGCTCAATTTGGGTCGTTGAATGTTTATGGTACGGAGTTGTTTATTGGTCGTTGGATGGATTTTTAAGCGTCGTTGGATGAGCAACACGTGGCAAGCCTGCAGGCCACCACGTGACCCTAGATTGGTGTGTTAAAATTTTGTGGAGTCAAGGGGGGTCGACCCCGCGACCTCCGATCTGCATGCCATGACTTCTAACCACCTCGCCTACCACATGTGACTTACCCCTATAGTCTTCGCCATCAATTTAATGTGTATTCGTTTTAGAGTTGGGGGTTTGGGGGCCAGCCCCCACCATATGGCCTTTGGCCTAGATCCATGGGCTTAAGCCCCAACGATAACCGCCAGCCAATAGTCCAAGACTTGTTCACATGCCATGGAATAAAACCGCAACAATGAATGTAACCGCTGCTTTAACCCTTAAACTCTGGCAGATGTTTGGCACCTGTCACATGGGCGGTCTAAATGGCAACAAATGTCGTGGTCAGCAGAACGCTGCCACCCCCGGTTCCCACCTCATGCAGAGTCAACTGTTTAATCGACGGAAAAGTGTAAGGTGTTCACATGCGGGAGTATGGCTGTCAATGCCATGGTTTTCGAAATATTGCCAACTCCCGATTTCGTCCATATGGTGGAGTTAATTCCAACTTAAAACCGTGTGGGTTTCGGCGGAGGGTCGGCTTGTGACCACTCTGCCTAACCATTACATTTAAATTCAAACCATTAAAGACTGGCAGGAATTTTGGCGTCTGCCCTAATTTTAGGGATTTTCTTAAATTTAACTGAAGTTAAGTGTCTGTCTCCACATTTAGTGGAGATTTTCTAGCTCACATTGGGAAAAATGCATTGGGAGGTCAATTTTCGACCAATTTTTGGTGAAACAAGAGTCTACCTAGACTAATTTGAGCATTCTGGAGCCATTGGTGCGGAAAAAACAACCATTATAGGCTTGTAAACATATGTAATTTACAATTTTGAGCATAATGACAAAGAGGGACATGCCATTGGGAGCCGGACCGGCAGATGTAGCCCAAGAGGAGTGAATTGCTTCATCATGCCTACTGTGTAAAACTTATGTGTGAATTTTTTTCTCTATTATGCACTATTGTTCAGTGTTTTTAAGGCTTATTTACATGCTTAAAGTTCACTGATTCATCTAAATTTCATGGTTAAAACTCCCATTTCTTAAGCAAACTTATGGAGACAATTTGTACATGTTAATCTTATTGAAAGAACACTTAGCAAAGTAGAATTAATCCACTCCTCTCAGATCACCTACCGACCCAACCTTATGTGTTACTCAATATTTCCCTCTATGCTACCAAATATTGTTTCATGATGGTGGGGGTGGAGGTAAATATTGGGTAACACATAATATTCCCCCCCCACCACCACACCCTCTCCCACCCTCATATTACAGTGGGGGTGAGGGGGAATATTAGGTAACAAAATGTCGGATCGAGGCAGGGATATTAGATAGGGGTAGGGGGCAACCTCAGCCCCACTAAATCTTTTCCCACACACCCACCCTCATATTATGTGTTACCAAATATTTCCACCCAACCTAATCTTATGCGTTACCAAATATTTTTCTTCGTCCTCACTCTCATATTATGTTATGTCATACCAATATTCCCCCGTAGAATAACCAATATTTTTTTATGAGGGTGGGGGTGGTTAGAAATATTGGGAAACACATAATATTTCTCTTCCACTCCCACCCTTAAATTATGTGTCACCCAATATCCCTCCACCCCCACTCCAACCCTCATACCCACCCAATATTTCCCTCCACCCCCACCGTCATACCCAAAATTATTCCCCATCCACTTGCGGGTATGAGGGTGAGGGTGAGGGTGGGGGTAAATATTGGGTTTGACATAACATGTGTTATCCAATAGTTACCCCCCACCCTATCATACCCATAATTTCCTTTTGGCGAGAAAGAAGGTCTCTGAGTAAGACCCAGGTTCAGGAGAGAGGCCAACAAGGTTTCTGCAGTAGTCTAGCACAATGTCGACATTTTCACCCTACTCCGAAGAGCAGAGAGTCTCATCCGAGGTGTGCCGTAACCTTAGTAAGGTTAGGAACAAATCAGATATCAACCGATCACAGCTATAGAGAAAAACAGAAAGAACTGGGAACTGCAAACAAATCTAACTACTTTGCACAAGATACCACTCATGAAGCATATTCAGGATGCAAAATTAAAATCTAAAAGCGGGAAATACATTCACCATAACCCAATTCTTAACATGGAACTCAGAACATCAAACACAGGTAGAAGTATATTTCATTATCAATACCTGGCAATTACATTACTCCTCAGAGTTTATTACAGAGGGACAAATTACAACAGAACAGAGCTCTCCTGTCGCTCTCTTCCTCAGCCCTCTACTGGACTAACCTCCTGTCTCCGCTGGCTAATTGCTAATTTGTTCCTTTGCCAACGTGACTGTCAATTTCCCCTCTTTTCCTGCTTTGTTGTTTTCCGCATCTTCCTTATCACTGGGAGTTCTGTTGCCTATCCTTGTCACTCATTCCTGCCATATGTGCTAGTTTTCCTCAACTGTCACACCACCTGTTCTCCAGCTCTCCGCAACCATGACAGTCCCTGTCTACCATGGTTGCGCTCTGCCACCTGTTCTCCACAACTCAAAAACCGTTTCATTTTCAAAACAAAGGCCCCAACAAGCCCTGACCACATGCTATTGACTCATCCCGAGTCAATGTTTTTCTGTTGCCTCAGTCTCCATTGGTCTGTCTGCCTCTGTGGTCGGCCCTGTCTTCTCCGTTTCCTCTCCTTGTTCAAACAAGGGCCCCAACTCGAGAACCTTTGCCAATGCTGAAGATTTG
Source organism: Pinus albicaulis (assembly GCA_034641835.2). Lineage (NCBI taxonomy): Eukaryota > Viridiplantae > Streptophyta > Pinopsida > Pinales > Pinaceae > Pinus > Pinus albicaulis. The sequence goes on from CM076577.1 coordinate 374,377,973, forward strand.
AGTTCAGAAAAGTCATTAATATCTTGTTTCCATTCCTTCATGAGCTGGTAAGTTTCTGTGGCAACTCGTTCAACTTTCGTTTCTCCTACAACGGGTGGCAGTTTGCTGAATACTTCTTTAATCTTGATTTCGGCCTCAACGGCCATTTGTTGTATTGCTTCTGCAGTATGCTTGACAAGTTGCCTCAGTTCCCTAAGGACTTGCTTTGTGGTAGTAGAATGCTCTTTGATCTTCTGTATTTTGGTCTCCAGTGCCTCCGCTTGATTATATAACTGAGTTATGCCAACGGGATTTGTGGCCTCCTTTATTTCTCGTGAAACCTGCTGCAGTTGTGCCGAGATTGGTTGGGCCTTCATAGTTCACGAGGTTGAACACTTGTGCAAATGCTTTATAAGGTTGTAAGCCTCTTTCACCATGGTCCCCAGGGTTTCCTGCATTCTGGTTTCTTGTTTCTGCTTCTCTATGACCTTCTCGGCATCTATGATAGCAGGATCTGGTAATGCCAGTCTGGTCGCGAGCGTTTCCTTTAGCTCTTGATTTTCCTTGCTGAGATTCACACGAGATATCTTCACGTGGATAGACCGTTTGACTATAGTGCAAGCTGATGTGTCTCCCGGTGTCTTGTCATCCTGAGCCATTACTATTGGCCAAAGATCCTTGAAAATATTTGTCACGTTCTCCAGTTTTTCCTACAGACTGTCCTTATCTCCTTTTAACTGGTTATGCTCTTCAGTAAGCGCATTTATTTGTAGTTGTTACTGTTCAAACCTTTGTTGGAGGTCGTTGTGTAGTCCTTCTGCCTGTTGCGTCGCACGTTGGATGAAGTTGTATAGTTGTTCGGTGCCCCAGGTCTCCATACTCTTAGCTCCAGACATATCGTTGTTTGACGGCCTTTCTCTGAGGGGTTGGCCACTAGCTATCAATCTGGCCGAGTGCTCAGGTGGTGATGTGGGTTGGTTCTGTTACGGCAGCTAACTCCCTGGGTTGTTCATGCTTGTGGTTGGATGAACCTACTGCAGTATCAAATTTGCTTGCTGAAAAGGGTTATGCTCCTTGGGCGAGGGAGTTGTGTCTGCAGTAAAATATCCCTCGCGAACTAATAGGTCCATAAAAGTGCTCTGTCCCACTAGAGTTTGGTTAACCTCTACCTTGTTGTCTCCATTTGTCTTGCTTATTGTCTCGACTGGGTCTGAAATTGTTGCTGATGTGGATGCAGTGTGGGTGGAATGGTCTTTGGAAGTGAATGACGTGTGAGGCGATGAATGGCGAGTGCGAGGTGAGGAGGTATGAGTGTGGGGTGGAGACGAAGTTTGAACATTGAAAACTAAAAACAGATTGAACACAGGTAGCTCAGAGGTTACTTGGGGGGCCACCTCTGGCTCCTCTTGAATTGGTGCTCCCGTATCCATAGGTTGCGTGTGATCTTCCTCAGTGAGATCAACTATTTTCCTAGGCACCACGACCCTTGCTTTCTTGGCCTTAGGAGTGGCTACGGGTGGTTTAGGTGCCTTACTCTTTCGGTTTGGAACTACTGTGGTTGCTGTTGGTGAATTAAACATGGTGGAAAATAGGGCAATGATTATGGGTGCAACTATGGAAGGTGATGCAGAATTTGAGGCTTGAAACTCTGAAAAAGTAGGAAACACATGAGAAGCACTGATGAGAGTTTTCATTACCCGATTGAAGCCTTTTACCCTCGTGTCTAGCTCTTCTAGTATGGGTGTTAGCTGTAGCCAGGACACTCTGCTCAGTGTCTCCACTGGTATTGGTCTTGGCAGCATGCCCTCAAACGAGTAGTGATGGATTCCGCTTCTGATCTCCATTCCCACCCCCGGCCAGGAACAAAATTTAATGTAGAATGCCTTTTCATCCACGCAAGTGGGCCTGATGTATGCCTGCTTGTGGGTGACCCCGAACCATATCTGAGAGGAATATCTGTCTAACAGACTCCTCAGAACCCTTTTCTTCCTCGCCACTATATCCACCATCTGACTGTACCAAAATGTGAACACTTCTTCGTTTACCTCCTTGGTGCTGGGGTCTCCCGAGATCTTCCAAGGTGTAAACTTCATCACCATCGGCTGACCCCTTGTGATTTCCACAAGCTGTATCACCCCCGGGTGAGTCCATTTCCACATTGAAAACGCCATGATGAGGTAGTCGTAAATGAACCCAGTGGCTATTTTGTAGTTATCTTTGTAGACTTTGAATAGTTCATTCAGTAGAAACGTACACCAATTCAGCTAGGTTCCCTGGAGGTGGTGTTCCACAACTGAAATGGTGTCGAGGGTACATTCTCCCTTCGTATAATGCCTCATGGTCTTGCCTACAATCAGGTAACAGGAAAATTTAACTATTGGGTTGTTTATGAGGTCTATCTTCGCCCCCTTCCCTCCTCTTTTAGTGTCGTATTTCTTATAATAGTCACAATCTCCCGCCTTCTTTGCTCTCTTGGAGACTGTCTAGAACACCGTGGAGACATCCCTTCCTTCTGCTAATAATCCCGTCAGCCTGTTGTTGTCTAGGTAAATCCCCTCTGCGGATAGAGGCGATCCCTTTAGCCCTAGGGTGGGTCTAGCAACTATGGGAACATACTAACATCTACCTTCCTAGATTGTAAATGAAATCCAGAGCAAGGAAGATGACCTACCTCGTTCTGATGCTATGATGACGTCTTCCGTCGAAGCTTCTTGATCTATCACTCTTCTCAAGCACGATACACGCTGCTACCAACGTTCGATTACCTGTACAGACAGTCAATACAACACGACAATCGTAAAACCATGACAAACATAAAACAATTACAACCTATCTAACTGATCACAGAATGTTAGAAATCTCATTATAGATGTAAACAAGAGTGGAAGATAAACATTAGATGCATTTTATTATGATAAAGACAACAGGAGTTTACAACCAAGCCTTAATGTTGAGGCTCTCCTTCGGCAGGTCCGTATCCAAGCACGTTTGCAACACCCTCACACATAAAGGTCCAAGATCTCACTATGCTCCCAATCACACAAAAAAAATCACACTCTACACTATTCTCCCGAAGCTATAATTTCTTCTCTTCTCTATGATTGCTAACTAAGGTTGTAGAGCTGAAGGAGGTCTCCTTATATAATAATGGAGGAGGAGGTTATGGGCCCTCAAATGATGGGAAAAGAGCTTATCCTTTGGAGTAGTTCCTATTTTTTTATAACAACAAGCCCAAAGGGGAATTCCTCAGCCATATCCTCAAAACAAACTTCCATCTCACTGCCTCACGAAGCTTCTAGTCGTGGAAGCTTCCTTTCTATTTTAAAAAAAATTCCAAAACAAGATCGAAGCGGGTCCAACATTAAGACAGAGCACCGATAGGCGCGGGCCTCAGTGTAAATTTTGTTATCGGCGTGGGTCAGACACTGAGTGAAAGCGCCGACCTTGAAAACCATAATTTTACAAGGAACTATCAAAAAAGTTGTAAAGAGAGATGATTTGGAAGACAAAATGTGGTTCAGGGGCATGTATTCCATGCTTGGAAAGTACACAAGGGTCATTGTATGGGTCCTCCAGGATTAAGGAACGAGGAGTAGAAGGACAGTGACTAATTATTGTGTAACAGATGCCCCCTAAAGTATGAAGTCTGAACATGAGTGAGGGGTGAAATGCTTTACAATTACGTGCAAGGAACAAGACACTGCTATCAGGAGACCTACAAATCAAGCATAGATGCATATACATAACTGAAATATATGATGAAAATACATGAATCCATCGCATAGGCACAGCTATCCATCAAGAAGAGGATCATGTGAATGGATCCTCGGCATGGACGGAGCCATCCGAATGAAGGGATCATATGAAATAGATCCACGGCATGGGCGCATCCATACGTATAGAGAATCGTGTATATAATCATGAATGACTCATCACTCCTCGCAACCTAGACTTTTGTGGGTCTTGCACTCGAACACCACCCCATAAAAGTACAAATTCCAACATGTGAATAGACATGTTGAAGTCAAACATGCTAGAAAATCACTTGATTATCGGTCAATGATGTGAATTGTTAACAAGTGTGATAGAAACCATCCATAATGTCAATGGCACTCAAGGTACTACTAGTACAATCCACGGAATGTGAATAGTGAGCTGAAGTCGAACACTCGTGAAATCACCCGATCGAAGGCCAATGATGTGAACCTATCATCGAATGCTAAGAACTTGCCATTGCAAGCTCTAAGGTACCAGAAAGGAGCCTCTAGATCAACTTCTCAGATAATGAGCTGAAGTCGACAGGAAGCAATCCATCGAAGGAGGGTCATAATGAATCCCACATCATCGATGTGAAACAAAGAAGGTAATATGAGTGTGAATCAAGACGAAAACAAAGGATCAAGGAATGTACAAACTGCAGAAGGATTTTCTATTGAACATATCGGCGACATGACTCTAGAATTCGGCAGCATTTGACTCAAATAGGATCAGAGGTCATGTTGACAAGATTTGTAATCGAATGAGAGGAAAACGGATTTCCCAAACCCATCGAGGAAAAGTGACAGAGTGAAGATATCCCAACCTGACACGAACTACAGACAAGTGTCATGTTCAAGAGTGACATACTGATGACACAACTGACAAATAACTTTCATTTTTCCCCACCATTTCTGAAGAGTACCTCTTTATTTTTACAAAACTTTGAAGAGGATACCATATGCTTGTCATATAATTTTGTCCTTCGGACAAATCCAACCTAGTACATTTTAGGAGCCCTAGGAAGGAGAGACACAAAGGTAACATCATGGTGAGCGATTTCCAATCTCATCGAGGTTTAACAAGTCGGTAAAGGGAGAACTCAACTGCTTTTCATGTTTAGAGAGTTTGAAAAGAAGGTGAAAAAGAAAAACTCCATCATGGCCTTTTCGTAAATAGTCTTTCAGATCCGAAAAGGTAAAACAATATACGAAAGAACACAATGAGTACGCGATAGGCTAAGGTATTCATTTTCATAAATAATCTATCCCGGCTGAAAAATGGGTAAATGAATCTTTTGGGTAGATATCATTTCGCAGCCATTTAACGAGTTCAAAATGACAAGAGTCTCGACAATCTTTTCAATTTTTAAGAGTCATAAATGAGCTGAAATTTGACTCCCCGTGGAGGAATGAGTGGTATAAAGGATAGAAACTAGTTTCAGTGATGGTGGGACTGCTCTGAACAAGTAAAGGTAAAGAGGCAGGCTAACAAGACCACTCATTGTAGCAGTTCCTCAGGAATGGGTAAAACAATCAAGTGAAGGCGTATGATCGGCCAAGTAGATGGTGACGATGGAATGAGAAAACCAAGGCCCATCTAGAAAGACAGGCAGATAAAATGGCAATCATGAGAGGTAAAATGGGAATTGGTTTCATTTTTACACAAGCTTGAAACAAAGATAAACTATGCTTGAAAAATAGGGAAAAAAGGGCATGCCCCCAGCATGGTGACTCAATTAGAGGTCTCAATTCAAGGTACATGCCCCCCAAGCTTCATTCCATATGAAAGAGAGATGGAGTGAAGGTTCAAATTACGAGATCAAGAGAAAGACTCGACTGGGATTTTACGAGATCTAATCAAAGACTCAAATTGAACGGGAACATGTTTAATTGTTTTAACGAGGTTGACACATTAAAAGAACTATCCTAATGAGCTAATTCATTTTTTAATGAGGTTGACATAGAAGACAAACTATCCTTAGAAGAGCTTGTTTCATTTTTTGAGCTTGACACAAGAAAACGAGTTGTGCTCTGACCAGCTTGTTTCATTTTTTAAGGAGCTTGACACAAGAAAAATAACCATGCTCTAAAGTTCTTTCATTATGAGGTCATAGATTCCAAGTGGTTCACCTCTGGTGGGAGAACAATATCTTTAAAATCAGAACCCAATGCCCCCACCACACGATGCACAATGTCACCATCACTGAATGTGGGCACAAGACAGGTAGCCACATAATTAACTTGCGGAAATGATAATACCGATGGATACATACATGGAAGGGATGATGGTGGACCAGATGTCATGCCAGGCCCAATGAATGAAAGCTGATCAATGGTCATGATCCGACCTTTGTGTGGAAAATAGATCACACAAAAGAGGTGTTAGCCACACCTTAAAATTGATTATCCCAAAAGCTTGCGGAATCTCATTTGAGCCTTGAGGAACAATTTTTCTCACTTCAAAAATTGTTGGCTCTTCGAGAGATTTTTGAAGGCCTCTGCCTCTTGTCCAAACCTTCCTCTTTGTTCCCCATCTTGAAAAACTACGGGTCCCTGGTTGATCCCAAAAAAAAAAAAGAAAAAAAAGGGAGATGTTTGCAGCTAGCTTCTTTTCCCGTTCCCCCTCTTCTAAAGCTAACCTCATTTTCTACCCCTTCATTTCCCATGAAAATCCCTCCTTTCCATGTTTCTCCCCCTTCCACGTCATAAAAACCCTTGATAAGGTTCTAAGACCCCTTCTTAGCCTTATCGAAACCTTCATTTCCTTTCAAAATCCTTAAAAAACCATTAAAATGCATATTTTCTATGTATTGGACTTAAGCCCCCTCGGGCTAAGTCTCTAACCCCTTTTCATCCATGCGCCCTAGCGCCAAAACCAAGCGCTGAGTCAGTCGAGCGCCTAATCGTATTTATATTTATCCTGCCCCCAAAAAACATTAAAACCTGATATATTTTCGAAAAACTTGGGTTTTTAATTTATTTTTCATTTATTTCGCCAGTTTCATTTTTGAACCATTCCGCACCGTCGATCTGATCTGCAGGTTTCCCAAAACCGGCGGTATCCATCGCACTGCCTTCGGGCAAAAGGTTGTTTTCCCCCGATGGCCAGCGATTCCATACACTTGCCACCACACGTCCCGTGTACTATTTGCAAAACCGCCGTCCATTGCGCATTAACGTTCGGACCGGGATGCCCAGCGATATCACTATCCACCGTCCGATCTAGGGCGGGCCATCCAACGGTGATCGCTCGCCGAAGATGCCCGATAATTAATGAAGGTGCCCATGCGATAACCGGGCTATGGCGCGGAGGAAAATCAATCTCCGTCGTCGATCTGATCTGCAGATCGTCGGTCCATATTCCATCGCCCGATTCTTCCGTTTGACTTTCAACCTCCACTCCCGACCATCGATCTCTGCGCGATCGACGGCTCAGATTCAATCTTCTTTCGCCCATTCCACGATCTCTCCCAATTGATCCCGACCATTGGATGATGCCATCCAACGGCCACACTTCCTCCACTCGTCCTTTGAAGTAGTCAACCTATTTTATGCAGGATTTTATAACATTTTTTCGTATTTTTGCAGGGTTTCAACGATTTCTTTGCTACGTCTGAAGAAATTATGAAGGTTGAGGGTGACGATCCTCCCGCCTTCGATTTACCACAGGAAATCACTTGGGAGGTTTAAATTTCATGTTTATCAATGATTCATGAACCATTGACGCCTTATGAACCTTGCGCAGCCCTGCACAACAGCAAAGAACACAGAAAATCGGGCACAGACAAAGAGTATCAGCGTCGAAGACAAAAATGCACCAGAACAGAGGATTAAAGGACAGAGTTGCGGGGATTACGTCTAAAAATCTTATCAAAAGCCTAATCCCCAAATAAAACACATTTTACAGAAAATCTTGAGTGTTTCATTAGACAGAAAGCCTCCACCGCCACATTTGGGGCAAATTGATTCCTCAGCTACCACAGTGCCACCTATTCCTCAAAGTACTCAATCAGAGGCCAAAGTTATTGATCAAATGAATATTTTCGCCTCAGCGCAGCTAGAGAGTTAGTTCTGCAAGGAAACTTAATGACAAAATATCAGCGAAGTAACCCCGACATCACACAGAGCCTCAAATGTCAACAAAAGATCCCACCGAGCTTAATCTTTTATGTAGAACATTTAATACAGAGTACACATATGTAAGTTTATTCATTGAGCCCCTCAAATGCCAAGAAACCATTAACTCTGTATTAATTGTAATTGAGATCTTTTATCAGATCTCACCTCCTCATTCTTCTATATATACTTCTTCAGAAGATGAGTGAGGGGTTGGTTGTAGAACTTTGATATACATTTGAGCAAAAACTTCTGATTGTACATAGTATTCACTGGCTCTTGGAGCTCTGCTGGTGATAGATAGGTTAGGCTGAGATGTGTAGATGGTTGCTAACCTAAAGCATTGGACTTAAAGCTGTAACTGGTTTGAAGCATCAATACAAGCTGATTTATGGGATCCTGGTCTATGTTGACGGTGATGTTTCTCTAATTGTAACTTGTTATTTTTGTTTCTGTTTCCATCTGTGTTGCATATTCTCTTATAAAGAACAACATGCATAGAGTTAGGACCTACTGTATATCGGTAACCTTCTCTGAATGAAAATATTTATCTGAATGTTTTCTTCCATCTGTGTTATTTAGGAATGATTTAATTCAGTTTAAGCATAGGAATGCTGGCGTTCCCTCGTCTTATTGTCTTAGCTGAATGTTATTCTTAGATGTTATTTTCAGTATATGTTTAGTGAAGATGAACTGAGGAAGATATGGTGAGCCCTGGTCCCATTTTGATCCCACAGACTGCCTGATTGTTTCCCTTGGAATGTGTTAAAAGCTGGCTAGTTTCAAAGTACTTACCAGATCTTAGGCCATTCTGTTGTTATCTTTGTATTTGTCTTGAAAGTAACCAAGTAAAGAAGAGCTAGGAGAGGATTTGTGGTGAGCCCGACCCGCTAGTTTCTACTCCAAAAGTTTCCTTCAAGTTTCCCTTTGTTTTGAGATGTTTTCTATTGAAAGTGTATCAAAGGCTGGCTAGTTTCAAAGTACTTACCAGATCCTAGTTTACTTTTATGTTTTTCTTGAGTCCATGTCAAAGGCTGGCTAGTTTCAAAGTACTTACCAAATCCTGGGCTGCTCTTGTTTCTGCATCTGTTTATTTCTCCTTCTTATTGTATCATTCCATTCCATAAATCAATCTTCAAAGAGATCCTTAGACATAGATGACTTGCCCCATGGACCACTCTTGCCTCTTGATGTTCCAATTAAATCCTATTATGACTCCATAGCCCAATGGACTAAAACCTGCAATTGTCTATCTTTTTGGTCGAAGCTTACTCTGATTTCTTGCAACTTCTCACCTTTGGAACTTTTTTGCACTCGGAACTTTTCACCTTGAACAGTAATCATGCTCAACCATCCAAAAAACAAACAAACCTTTGGCCTTCATAACTAGCCTAATATCATAACCCCAAACTTCAAAGACAAATCCATCTTTGTACATATTGGAGAGATCCCTCTCCGGATTCAGGAGGGCTAGATCCTAGAATCCCAAAGTTGGTTGAAACGATGTTGCTTTTGTAGTTTTAGTCTCACCAATCTGCTAAAATTACGGAACCTAACAAGAGGGAAGAGACAAGCGCCCCCATGAAATAAGTATAGTTGTGCCCTAGGAGTAAATTAAAATCCAAGGGGCCTAGAACAACCATCACGTCTATATAGACGGTTTTCCCTCCCAAAGTAACAGGCAAATTCGGAAGGATCCCTAACGGTTGACTCGTTCTTTTGTTAAATGCCAACAGATTCTGCGTAACCGGCACAAGTGGTGGAGAACCAAAATCTTGCCAAGTAGTTGAAGACAAAACACTAACAGACGTGCCTTCATCTATAATGGTGCTAGGTACAGCCACATGGGAGGCTTGTACCGTGATCTCAAAAGGCACATAAGAAGGAAGGTGGTATCCTGAAAATTGACTCCAATCGAAGGAGGTGACCAAACTACTTGGAGGGGGTACCATAGAAATGAGATGGTCATCCCTTGGTGTTATCAGAGCAAGAGGAGCATCCTCCTGGACCTCCATCATGGGAGCAGGAGGAGCAGCTTCTTGAGTCATAAGGACGGGAGAATCTGTCTCCAAGTCCGAGGTATCTAAAGAAATAGGAAGAACGTGATGGGGATGAGATCCACTCTCAACGAAAAAGACCTGATGAAACATAGGCGGGGTCAGATCGACTGATTCCCCGACCAATGGTTGGTCAGGAACAAATTCGTGAATTTGAATTTCCGAGGGAACGGGATTGACCAAAGATGATTCTTGACCGATCATTGAATCAACTAGCAGAGGACTCGAAGAAAGCTTCTAGTAACCAACTGGAAGGCAGGGTGCAGAAATAGTAGAGTTTTCCAACACTCTCGTGGCTTCATCTATGTATGGACAAAGGTGAATGGGATGATTTCCTTCACACAAATTATAGGGATTCATGATCTTACCTTGTTTATTACGAGTCTTATCAGTACTAGTCGAAGATGTGTCAGCAATATAACTTCCAGAAGCCAAAGGCAACAATGGACGACCGTCGGACCATACTTCAAGCACCTTGGGAATGATAGGGAAATCTCAAAGAAAATGGTCACCTTTGCACAACATACAAGGGAATTTGACTTTTCGTGGAAGTTTGGGTGGTTTATCGATGGAAGGTGTCTTAGGAGCAATAGCTGTAGCATTAGCCTCGCGCTTATCTGACTTCTTCTTCTTTGTCTTCTTCTTAGCCACCTAGGTACTAGAATCCAAACTTTCACTAGGCGAAGTAGAAGAGGAGGACGAAGAAATAGGCGAAGAAGGGGAGAGGTCCACCTTAAAAGCAACATGATGTTGTTCTGGTGGAGGAGATGGTTGCACAGAGGGTGGAATACTCGAGAACACAGAGGTCGAGAACAATTACACAGGTAAACCAACAATTAACCCAGGAAGGGATAATGTTTCCATATAAGGAGCACTAAAATTCCAAAAAGCAGGAAAAGGACCAGGAGTCCCTTCGGAGGGGGTTCCTTGGTTAGTAAACTCCAGAAAATTTTCCATTGGAAACAACCCTAAACAAAACACTAAGGAAGATGACTTTAACCAAGAATATTTCATGGGCAAGTAATATCTTAAGACATTGAAACAAAACTCTATCGTTTCATATTTTAAGAGTCGAGAAACAGGCAAAAGGTGACTCTGTCACTTTCAGGTTGAAATGAGCGTGAAAGGACAAGCACTCGATGATATCTTCTCTTTTTAAAGAGTCATGAAAATAATGAAATGATTACTTTGGTAATCTAAGAAAGAGGGTGTACCAAGTTTCTGTGAACTTCCATATACACCTTGGCGATCAAATGAAAGAGAAATGACCAAGGAATTTCCGTACGTGCATGTAGTCTCCCTAAATGCTGTGTTCGGTGTATCACGGTTACAAGGCAGCAGACTCGGCTTCCTATGGATAAAAGGATTGCAACCTAGAGGGGTCTCCCTTTATATACTCAACGGTACGGGGAGCACAAGTCCGTACTAGTGCTGTCTAGAGCCATATGGCGAACGACAGCTATTGGGTTTTAAGACGCCGGAACACGTCTCTAGCCTAGACCACTAAAATGTTTCGTTAGGTTTCAATGCTTCCTTAGATCAATTAAATGAATTTTAAATTTGATCTTGAATTATGTCTCGGTTTCAAGGCTCTACAACATGTCATCTAACAATCTCCTATATTCAGCTATATGAGGAAAGAAATCTTTCAATTCGGATGAATGCTATCTAGTTAAGGGAAGAGTCTCAAACAATGATGCAAAAAATAGTAATACTGCAAACAGAAATTTTTCCTAAATAGATGACTTTCACTATCCAAAAGTAATCTAAAACATTCAACAATACGAATTATGCAATGTAATCTATTCAAAATCCTCTTTTTTGAAAACTATGCAATTGTAATCTATGCACAATTTCCTTTTTCTTTTGAAAGAATAAGAATGCACTCAATGCATTTTTCGATGAAATGAGAATCTACTTAAAGCAAGGTTTTAATGAAAGAGAATGCACTCAATGCGATTTTTAGCTTTCAATCATTAAACGATGTAATCTAAGTTCAATGATAAATCTCAAAAAATACTTTTCAATGCAATGTGATGATGCATTTTAACGAAAAGAAAAATCTGAGACGAAAACTAAATGAATGCAAATTTCCTTAATGGAAGGATGAATGAAAAAGGGACACAAACCAACACTAAGAATGAAATCGTTGTTTTAAACACTTTGTAACGAAATTCCTCAAAAGGCTACAAGAAATATGAGGTCAAGCACAAAAAGGACTTCCAAAGCATGAGCTCAAAACAAGGTATTCATTCCCTTTTACATCAAGCAATCATAGAAAGAAGACTTTACAATTGAACAATGAGCAATATAATCTATGCTCACAAGTGAAAAAGTAAAGGAGACAATGTGTAAATCATACAGAGAAAAGGACCGGAAGGGAAAGACACACTAGTGGAGGAATTAGGGAAAAACTTCAATTTTTCACACAGCTTGAAATTGGCATGACTTTTGTGGGTCAAACTAGTGCCAACTAACGTGAATTGCTCACTGGAAACTAGCGCCAATGGCCAATTCGCACGGGTTGCTAACTGACAACTAGCGCCAATCAGCGCGACTGTTAGAAAATAAAAGTGCCAATGCCTAAATAAGAAAAAACAAAGAATTTCTCCCAACCAAGACCAGACTCACCACTTCAAGCAAAAACTAAAAGATCGTAATTGATGAAAAACATAGGAACAAACAGAGAAATGGTCATTCGACTAAACCCGTCGAAAGGCTAAGACCTCAAAGAGTGACAAACTCAAAGGGAACTCCCCCGTGGAGTCGCCAATTCATTGTCCAGGTAAATCCCCTCTGCGGGCAGAGGCGATCCATTTAGCCCTAGGGTGGGTCTAGCAACTATGGGAACATACTAACATCTACCTTCCTAGATTGTAAATGAAATTCAGAGCAAGGAAGATGACCTACCTCGTTCTAATGCTATGTTGTCGTCTTCCGTCGAAGCTTCTTGATTCGTCACTCTTCTCAAGCTTGATACACGCTACTACCAACGTTCGATTACCTGTACAAACAGTTAAGACAACACGACAAGCGTAAAACCACGACAAACATAAAACAATTACAACCTATCTAACTGATCAAGGAATGCTATAAATCTCATTATAGATGTAAACAAGAGTGGAAAATAAACATCATATGCATTTTATTATGATAAAGACAAGGGGAGTTTACAACCAAGACTTGATGTTGAGTCTCTCCTTTGGCAGGTCCGTATCCAAGCACGTTTGAAACACCCTCACACACAAAGTTCCAAGGTCTCACTATGTTCTCAATCACACTCTACACTATTCTCCCGAAGCTATAATTGCTTCTCTTCTCTATGATTGCTAACTAAAGTTGTAGAGTTGAAGGAGGTTTCCTTATATAACAATGGAGGAGGAGGTTATGGGCCCTCAAATGACGGGAACAGAGCTTATCCTTTGGAGTAGTTCCTATTTCATGGCAACAAGAAGCCCAAAGGGGAATTCCTCAGCCATATCCTCAAAACAAACTTCCAGCCTACCGCTTCACGAAGCTTATAGTCGCGGAAGCTTCCTTTCTATTTAAAAAAATTTCCAAAACAGCATCGGCATGGGTCCAAAATTAAGACAAATCACTGATCGGCGTGGGCCCTAATGTAAATCTCTGCTATCGGGGTGGGTCAGAAACTGAGAGAAAGCACCAACCTTGAAAACCCAGTTTTTACAAGGATTCTTCAGAAAAGTTGTAAAGGGAGATGATTTGGTAGGCAAAATGTGGTTCAAGGGTATGTATTCCATGCTTGGAAAGTACACAAGGGTCACTATATGGGTCCTCCAGGATCAAAGAACGGGGAGTACAATGACAGTGACAAATTACTATGTAACACCTGCGAATATCTTCTGCATGCATCAGTATCTCCCTCCCTAGCTATAATGACCTGTTCTGGAGTCTGCTCAGCAGGAATTTCATACACTGCATTGTTGCTCATGTGGTTCCGAACACTAGGAGGTTACTGAGGTTCAGTTTTGTTGACTGTTGGATACCTCTAAACTCTGGATTCAATCTTGCTGCTTCCTCACCTCCTTCCGTAGCTTAATTTTCTATGTAAACCTGCCTCTTCATCTCCGAAAACTGGTATGAATCTATGAAATCTGTGTCGATCAGCGACACATTATCATACTTTCCCACAAGCGATTCCATTCTCTGAATTCTCTCATCGAGATCAGGCTCGACGACTTCTGGTGCTACCTTGGTCATCTTTGATCTTCTTTTGTACACTTATAGTGCTACCCTTGCACTTTCTCTGTAAATTCCTGCTACTGGATTCTCTCTTTGGAGTTCTTCTTTGGAGTTTTTTCTTGTTGCTGTTGTTGTTTCTTGTTCTAACTCGGAATTCTCCGACATTGTCGTGATTTATTCTTTCATGCGGGTTAAGTAATGTAACCTGCACGAATGAGGTTGATAAGACCCCATAAATAATTAATTTTTCTTCCTCCCCCGTGGCTATAATCGTGTGATTAGTTACCATGATGAGGTGTATTCTGACATGGCTGACTGTGACTTCGGGATTTGGGCAGACATGATGGGTAATGATTATGGCCTAATATGGAAAATTTATTACGGTATGGATGTTACTAATTATGGCAGTTAATTCTCAAATTCGGGTAATCCTACGGACTGACATGGGTATGATGGGTCATGATGATGGAATGTTGTTTAACTCGTTTGGCTTTCTGACATGGATGACACACTGTACACTACCCTCCCCCGACCACAATCGGTTGTGATGCGGTCTCCGCATCGTAACAATGAGTTTATTTTGTTATTGTAGTTTGTGCTTTATTGTCATTCCTATCTATTCTCTTCTCGGGTGTGAGAGAGTTACTGACTCAATCTATCTATAGTCTACCCTACTGATTCCTCTCGGTTGTGAGAGTTATTTGAAAAGGAAATAATAGAACTTACTCGTGACAAGGCTTCAGGCGTACGCCATTCACCCATCTTGGTAACACTTGGCATGCGCTAATCGAACTGCTCCTGAATCTCGGATTTCAATCACATGGTACAGTCCCAACCAATGCATCCTAAGCTTACCTGGGAAATTTTGGACCTTGCTGTCATATAGTAAAAATTTTCCTCCGACCATAAACGTTTTATGTTTGATATGACGGTCATGCCAAGCTTTCTGTCTGTCTTTTTGGACTGTCTGATGGAATTCCACTAGAAGCCTATCCTCTTCAAGTTCTTGTAGCTCATGTAGGCACTCCTTCAATGAGTCTTCCTCTGTTAAATGTAGTGTTGAAGCGATTAGCAGGCTCGGTATGATATATTCAACAGGTACCATTGCTTTCCTCCCGTACACAAGCTAGAAAGGAGTCTGGTTGTTCAGTCTTTTCACAATTGTCTTGTACGCCTATAGTGTTGCTGGTATGTGCTCATCCTATTCATCTCGATTAGCATTGCAAATCTTTGTTAGTCTCTTTTCGAGAATCTTATTAAATGCTTCACTGTTCCATTTTCTCGAGGATGGTACGGACTGCTCTTATGATGTTGTACCATAAAATTTTCTAATAGCGATTTGATTGTTGCATTGGTAAAGTGTGTTCCTTGATTGTTGGTTAGATTTATGGGGCAGCCAAATCTGCTAATGATACTTTCAAAAATGAACCTAGCTACTGTTTCTGCCATGCAATCCCTCACTGGTACCGCTTCTGCCCATATGGTAAGATATTCTGCTGCGGTAATTATGTACCTTTCCTATGAATGCCTTGCGACAGGTGTGATTGGCCCTATAAAATCAATGACCCACTTCTCAAATGGTTGCATTGCTCATACAGGTTGAAGTGGTAGTTCATCTCTGTGTGATGGACGTCCCGTTCTTTGGCAAGCGTCACATTTCTTTACAAATGTTTTACTTTCCTTGTGTACTGTGGGCCACCATAACCCTGCTTGTAATATCTTTCTTGCGGTGGGTTTTGTGCCGACATGCCCTCCTGCAACTCCGCAATGACATTCCCATAGTATATCCTCCCTTTCATGGTCCATGACGCATCTCCGTAAGACTTGGTCTAATCCCATCTTATACAGTTGTCCCGCTATTAACTGATATTCGATTGCCTCTACGACAAGATGTCTTCTCTGAGTCATTGTATATTCAGTTGGGCACTATCTTGTTTCCAAATAGATTGCTATATGATCTAAATAGTCTGGGATGGCTTCTAATCTAAAGAGATCATCATCTGGCAGCTGATCATCCAGGGACCCTCCATTTTCTCCATTTTCCAGCCTTGATAAATGTTGAGGACCCACATTCAGCCTTCCTGGTTTCACTATCACTTCAAAGGTGAACTCTTGGAATAATATGAGCCATCTACAGATCCTTCCTTCAAGGACTGGTTTATTAACTAGGTACTTCAATGCTGAATGGTCCGTGAAGAATTTGAACGTACCTCCTAAAGGTAATGGTGAAAATTTTGAAGGGAATAAACCATTTCTAAAGCTTCCCATTATGTTGTTGTGTAGTTCCTTTCAGCTGTCGATAAATTTTTGCTTGCAAAATAAACTGGGTGATCAACTGAAGTTTCTCCTGGTTGAGCCAGAACTGCTCCTAACACAATGCTGGAGGCATCAATATGGACGTGGAATTTCTTGTCCCAATTAGGATGAACTAATATGGGCGCACTTGCCAAATTTTCTTTCAGTGTATTGAGGGCAGTAGTACACTCAGTTGTCCAAATGAATTGCTTTGATTTCTGTAACAACTTTTCCAATGGGGTGTTATTTTTGCATAGTTTCGGATGAATCTTCTGTAGTACCCAGTATGGCCTAGCAGTGATCTCAACTGTTTCATGGTTTTTGGTGCCTCTATGTTGATTATAACTACCACTTTTGTTGTATCCACACAAACACCTTGTTTACAAACAACATGTCCTAGCAGCGTCCCAAAAGGTACTACAAAGATATACTTCTTAAGATTGAGTGAAATTTGGAGTTGTCTGCATCTGTCAAACATTATCCTTAATAAAGTTGCATGATTCTTCAACAGGCTTTAAACTGTCCAGTCATCCATATAAACCTCAAGGAATTTATGGATATATTCTCGAAATGCTGCTATCACGATCCGTGAAAATATTGTCGGTGCATTTTTCAGCCCAAAGGGCATTACATGATATGAAAATGATCCCCATTCAGTTGTGAAAATTATTTTCTTTTTATCTTCTTCAACGACCCTCACTTGATGGTATCATGAAAATCCATCTATAAATGAATAAGCTTCATTCCCTGCCACATTGTCGAGCACCTCATCACTGAACGAAGTGGGGAATGGATCATGTATACATGCGTTGTTGAGGCTCCTGTAGTCAACACATACTCGAATTTAAGACTTTTCCTTTTTGCTTTGTATGACTATAGGACTTACCCACTTTGCTTCTTCCACTGGAAAAATCAGCCTTGCTTTCAGCATTTTATCAATCTCTTCCTTGAATTTTTCTTTTACTCTTGGATTCAGACGGTATGGTCTATGCTTTACCGGTCTTGCATCGGGCTTCAAAATTATACTCATTTCCCCCATGTCTCCTTTTATTCCTTTTAGCTCCGTTACTGAGGATGGGAATAAGTCTTCATATCCTTGTAGAAGATTAAATATCTCCTTAGTCGTTTCTGCATCCCAGTAGTTGCCAATTGACGCGATTTTGGGTTTTTCTAGAGTTTTGACGTTCAACTTCTTGGTCTTCAATGGTAGCAGATGGATTCCCTCTGTTGTAGGTTCTTTTTGTATATCCCGCTCCCCTTCATTTTCTTCAAAATATAAGTGTCTAAGGTTTTCTATATCATCATCATCATCCATTTCACTGTCTATCTTTTTGCATGCTACTGACTGTTTGGTACTCTGTTCCGACAGCGGTTGTTCTTCATCTTCCTGAATTTCTGGAAATCATAGTACTCTTTTGATGGTTTGTAGCGCATATGTGACTAGTTTTGTTTCTCCTTCAAGAGAAAAGCATTGCGTAAACTTATCTGCAACTGCTTGCCAGGTGCCGATTCCTGTTTTCTTCTCTTCCGTTAAGTACCAAGATTGTGGAACTGAATCTAGTGTATGTATAAAATTGTGCATCCACAGATATTCCGGGTACCCTGATTTCTTCCAGTGGCACTCACAATGTTGTAAATGTTTAATGGGATCAGAATCCCCTTGGTAATTTTCATTGAATTGTGGTCCTTCATCTTCTTTGAATCTGGCTCCCAACGCTACTGCAACATCCTCCCATCGCAACAGAGAGTTGCGATGGTTGCTCCACCACCTTGCTGACATGGATTGTAGAGCCACATCCATGAGCGGGACTCTATGTTCCACTGGTACTTTATCCTCTATTTTGCAATAAATTTATTTACAACATTCATATTTGATAAAGTCGGATATCCTCTTGCCTCAGTTCCAATCCAATTGACTCTTTGGATGCTAGCACATCTTCTTGTATTGGTCTCGTATCCTCCCTGCTGCCAATCATCCCAAGCTATTTCTGAGCCCAAGTATGAGCTTTGAACACTTCTCTAGCTTACAGTCCCCCTCACTGTTGGGTTGATGTATTCTTCTCTTTTCCCTGCTATCATCTGATAAAGATGATCGAGAAGTTGAGCATCCTCTCCATTGTCAACAGTTTCTGTATATCGGGGTCCTTAATACGGGTCAAGTGGCTGAGTGACCCTAACTTCCCCATCTTCAAATATCATCAATTCATTTTTCAAGCCGATCGCTGCATAGTTCTCAAAAGCCCAATCTATCCCCAACAATGCCGGATAGGGATCCTTATCCCCCATTATGACTATCAACTCAAAGTCTGTGTATGTCTTTACCCTTGCAACATCGACTTCGACCTCTTCCAGCCTGCCCATGGAAACAATGCAGTACTGATTTTCCATGCGGAGCTGGATTGGTGAGTATGTCAACTTTGGTCTCCCCAATGCTTCCCATGTCTTTCTTGGAAGAATGTTGACATCTGACCCTAGGTCAAGCATGGTGTCTTTAATTTGGAACCCCGCGACTTGAGTATTTATGCGGAATTCCTTTCTTGTTCTTCTCTCGTTTCTTTTGATTCTCCGTATGTATTTCTGTGTTGAATCATTTGACTCCTCTGGTTCTGCGGTTTCCTGCACCACCATCTCCAGATTTTGTTTTAGTTGTTCCAACATTGGTGCATTAGTTACAATTTTCAAAAATAGTTGGAACCATTCTTCAATCATTGCGTTTGTATTGGTCTGTTTCTCTTTTTCTACAGTAGGCTGCTGTAACTCGATGCCTTTTCTCCCCCCAAGTTGGGAAAATGTTTCCACTGCTTCTTTAAAATATTGTTTCTGTCTGTCTCGCCTGAAAACTAGCTTTGGAGATGCTGGCTTTATCAGCTTTATCGGGTCTATATTCTGTGCATCTTCCCCTATTCTCTTTCCTCCCCGTGTTACTATAGCTACGTTTTGCATAGCCTGAGCCTCTACTATTCTTGGTTCTGTGTTCACCAGATTTTCTCCTCTCTGTCTGGCTCTTTCTTCCCATCTCTTAATTAACTTTGGGCAGTCTTCAGTTGCGTGTGTATTGACTCTACACTGAGAGCACCATGGTTTTCTGGGAAGTGGGCATTCCCTGGTTATGTGGCCTTCTTAGTCACAATTGTAACATCTTACAAGTCCTCTTCCTCCAGCTTTGCCTCCTCTCATTCCTCCTTCTCGTCCCCTTGGAGCCTCATTCACTCTATATGATGGCCTGTCCAATCGTTCTGCCAATTCATCTAGGGTTATGCACTGCTCTGTATTATGTGTTGTGGAAGCACAAATCTCACAATATATGTTGTTTGGAACATTGGAGTATTTTTGCAAAATTGGGCATAGGCGTGATGGATGAACAATGCTTTTTCATATTTCGCAATATTCAATTGCAGCCTGATTCTGTTCCACAGGGAACCCTGGGAAGTGGGGTTGTGGCGGATATAGCACTTGAGTGTTTATCTATGCAACTCCCCCTACTGGTGGAGTCCCTTGTGTCCCTGCTGCTAAAGCCCCCGTATTCTGTCCCTGCAACCTTGGGCATTCGGTGACCACATGTCCCTCCATCAGACAGTGCGTACACGACAGATTTGGTCTTGCAGGTCGTATTGGCTGAATGTCATTCAAATTTTTTGTTAGACTATATATCTGATGTTGTAACCCCAATATGGAAGGGTCTTGAGCTGCTGCTCCTTTTTTGTATTCCTGCGGATACCCTGCCATAGCCTCTATCTTCATAGCTTGCTCCAATGCATCTTCTAATGTATCAAATTTCTGTTGTGTTAGGGGATTTCTCGTCAATGGAAAAAGGGCCTTGATAAACCAATCTCTCTGATGATTCAGATCGATTGGGTAACTCATTTTTCCAATCACATCCTTGAACCTTCTCATCAGATCCCATGCCGTTTCACCTTCTCGTTGTTTAATCTCCCACATCTCTGATAAATCCTATTGATCTGTCTGAGGTAACTTAAATTCTTTGACAATTTATTTCTTTACATCATCTATCGCTGGGTTTGGATGAGCTTTGAACATTCAATGAACCAGCAAAGAGCTCTCTCTCTTAGAGTAGTTTGGAAGTCGATTAACTTAACCACCTCTGGTGTATGCTGAGCCCTCCATATGGCTTCGCAGAGATACCAGTGATGTTCCAAATCGTCATTGCCCCTCCTAGAGAACTCTGGATATTGGGTAAAATGATCTCGCCATATTTCTTTGTATGGGTGATACTAGAATAAAACCTCTATTCCCTGGCTGTGAAATTTTATTACTAGCACTATTGCTAGCAGGTATTGTTGCTGTAGACTGAACACTATTCAACTTACTAAACTCTCATAACTTAACAAAAATTTCACCTAGTGGCTGATAGAGTACCAGGGGAAGGTCAGGACTAGAGCTACTTGAACTTTGGGGAATAGAGTTACCTTGAGTTACGGGTGTCGGCCCCTCTCGGAATATTTGCTCCATCGCAACATGCAACTCCACATTGAACATCTTCTCGAGGTGCGCGTCCTCCACATTGGAATTTTCTCCCTTTTCTCTTTGGGCTAGGCTCCAATACACTTGCATGAATTCCTTGATGGTCCCTCATATTCCTTGGGATCCCGTCTGACCTTCCATCTCCTTTGTCATCTGCGACGCCTTCTCCTTGTCATGTTGACTACTTTCTTGCTTCTCTAACTCCTTCATCACCCTTTCCCGCCACTTCTCAGCAATCTGCGCCCTCCGATGTGCTCATTGCTCTCTCAACCTACTAGAGGTCTTGGCATCCATATCCCTATTCCCCCTTCCAACTTACTTGTAGCATCTCTCCCTCAACTCCTTCCCCTAGTACTGGAGGTTTAAGTCTCAATCTTAGATTTTTGAAATTCCATCAATCCCTCATCTACCATTAAAGCTTTGATCCACAAGGGAATTTCCTTCAATAACTCTCCCCGCAATCCAGATATGAATACGTCCTCTGCTTTTGAGAAGGACTGGTAGCACTCAGCCACAAATTCCACTATATATCCTTCCAAGGTAGATTGTACCTGGAAATCTACAGCTCTGGTCAAATCAGTATCTAACCGATGGAGTGATACTAGATCCACGTGCGACCACTTGCAACAGAACTTACGCGACCTTCCTTGGAATGTATTTACTTGTAGTCTTCGCAACCAATTATAGAGTTCCTCCATAAAATTTCCCCAGAAATTTTTTGTAGAGATCACTTGCAGATTCAGAGAATAGAACTCGATCCTTAACAATTTTCTCCCTCCGTTGTCTCAACTCAGCTTGTTGCGATATGAGTTGATCTAAGTGATTATCCCACCAGCTTCGTAGTTCTCTCTCGAAGATCCTTGATACCATGATTTAGCTCCTAAATGAAATTTCAGGTCCCGGAAATGGAACCATTTGTTGGCAAGAAAGAAGGTCTTTGAGTAAGACCTAGGTTCATGAGAAAGGCACATAAGGTTTTCGTAGTAGTCTAGCACAACGCTAACATTTTCACCCTACTCCGAAGAGCAGAGAGTCTCACCTGAGGTGTGGCGTGACCTTAGTAAGGTTAGGAACAGATCAGATATCGACCGGTCACAACTATAGACTAAAACTGAAAGACTGCGAACTGCAAATAGATCTAACTACTTTGCACAAGATACCACTCATGAAGCATATTTAGGATGCAAAATTAAAATTTAAAAGCGGGCAATACATTCACCATAACCAAATGCTTAACAAGGAACTCAGAACATTAAACACATGTAGAAGTATATTTCATTATTAATACCCGGTAGTTACATTACTCCTCAGAGTTGATTACAGAGGGACAGATTACAACAGAACATAACATAACAGAGCTCCCCTGCAACTCTCTTCCTCAGTCCTCTACTGGAATAACCTCCTGTCTCCGCTGGCTAATTGCCTATTTTTTCCTTTGCCAACGTGACTGTCATTTTTCCCTCTTTTCCTGCTTTGCTGTTTGCCGCATCTTCCTGATCACTGGGATTTCTGTTGCCTGTCCTTGTCGCTCATTCCTGCCATCTGTGCTAGTTTTGCGCAACTGCCGTGCCACCTGTTCTCCAGCTCTCCGCAACCGTGACAGGTCCCTGTCTACCGTGGTTGCGCTTCGCCACCTATTCTCTGCAACTCAAAAACCGTTTTATTATCAAAACAAGGGCCCCAACATTTCCCCACCACCACCCTCATACCTAATATTTCCCTCTACGCCTGTCCTCATAAAAGTATGCCATTGGGTATGAGGGTGGGGTTGGGAGTAAATATTGGGTAAGAAATAATATGTGTTGCCCGACATTTCCCTCCATCCCCAGCCTCACAAAACATTATTAGGTAGCATTGAGGGAATATTGGTATGACATAACATGTATTACCCAATATTTCCCCTCACCACCACCCTCATAAAACATATTATTGGGTATGAGGGTGGGCTGGAAATAAATATTGGGTAAGGCATACTATGTGTTACCCAATATTTCTCTCCACTCCCACCCTCATAAAAACAACCCATATGAGAGTGGAGATGGAGGGAAATATTGAGTGAGACATAAAACATGCTACCTAATATTTCCCTCGACCCCACGCTCATAAAAAATGCTATCAAATAATTTTCCCCAACCCCACCTTCATTAAACAGGGTCTTTAATATGTCTTACCTAATATTTACCCTCACCCTTATAAAACTTGTTACCCATTATTCCCCACTCCCACTCTAATAAAACATATTTCATTAAAACCATACAATATAAAGCAATATTAAATCGGTATTAATTAACGATATATTAAACCAATACATTGTATAATGGTTATATTGTAGTATTAAATAAATTGAATATAATAATA
Source organism: Pinus albicaulis (assembly GCA_034641835.2). Lineage (NCBI taxonomy): Eukaryota > Viridiplantae > Streptophyta > Pinopsida > Pinales > Pinaceae > Pinus > Pinus albicaulis. Next base: position 374,401,221 of record CM076577.1, read on the forward strand.
ATTATTCCAAAAAAAATATTGGTTGAGTAATTATTTAATATAATCTTTGAATTGTTATTCAATATAATCATTTAAACATTAAAACCACAAAATATTTCATTATATTAAATTAATATTAAAATAAATGTATATTACAACCGTATTAATATTAAATATTAATATCAATATTAAAACTATTCTACGTTTTTTAAATCAATATTAAAACAATATGATAACATGAAACTCATATCACACACACAAAAAAAAGCCACTCAATATTAAAATCACAAAGTTTTGTATGGGGTCTTGTTATGTCCGAGGAACAACTCCCTTTGTTTGCAAGTATATCGCGTCAGATAGGGGGTGGACAACATGGTCATCCAATCGCTCATGATGGCGGTGCCTCATCATCCAATGAGGAACGCTCAAACAATCTAGACAGAGAAGAGGAGATAGTACATAACCTCGTTTCTTCTCCTAATTCGTGTAGTTGAATGTAATATAGTACATAACCTTGTGGGCTCCTTCTCCAGTCGTGTGGTTTAGGCTAATATTCCTAATTTGCGACAGCAAATTGGAATATTCTATTTTGTTTATTTTGCCACCTATAGTTTGTAAATAAATAAAAGTGAGTAAAGAGGGTCTAAACTCACTTAAATGAAATAAGACATCCACCTAGTAGCACAACGTTGTGACTTAAGTGGGAGTCAAGGGGGGGACCCAACACCACGTGGAGGAGGGGCCTATGTACACTCTAGAAGTTTCTCCAAGCTTCTGTGGAGATAAGGATGAAGATGTGGATAAGGATGAGGATGTGGAGGAGAGAGAGAGGCTACATTGGGTTTTGGAGGGAAACCAACACTATAAAAGATGGAGGAGCCTCCTCATTTGATTGATGCTTGGATTCTTGGATTATTGATTATTGAGTGAAACATTTGTCTTTCTTTGGCACACTGGCTGTTTAGCCTGTCTGCTGCACTGTTTAGTGCACCAAGTGTCTCCATGCGGAGATCTCACCCTTAGCCCCGGGGGACTTCGAGTGCCTGCTCAGGCAAGGTTACTTTCTTAGCATCATCCTCTAGGACAGCGTTATTGCTGTAGCAGCATAATACTGTGTTGTAGGGTGTTGCCGTGGTGACTTTACGACACCACTTCCTTCTCTTGTTTTTCAGAGGGAGAGTCTTTCTTTCCTTTGGAGGATCAGGTTGGAGGATATTGGAGCTGATTTGCAAATCTTGGCACTTGGCCAAAGTGTTTATTTCCACTACTGCGCAGTCCCTCTCAGTTTTTGCGTTATCTTCATGGTGTATTTGCAGTGAGGGTTTGCCGGTTGATTTGAGGGGAAGATCTCAAGTGTAAGGATCAGCCTTCCACTTTGGAGATCTATTGGAGGAGGTCTATTTCAGTTTCTCATCATCTTCAGCCTTCTCTATTTGGTTTCAGTTTGGAGTTGCAGTAGCTACCCAGCAACTCCGGCATTTTGTCGTATTGTGCATTTCAGCCAATCCCTTGGAGGATTGAAATATTTTTGCTTATAAGGGTTAGAGCTTTGCTCCCCTATTGTATTTGGGCCATCTATTGTCATATCCATGTGTTGAAATTATTTTGGAGCAGCATTTTATCTTAGACTGCGTTTTTCATAGCCTGGGTTTGTGCAGAAATAGCAGTACTTTTCATGTTTATGTACATGTGTTGTGGAGGCTTGCATTTCTTCTCTTGAGAGGTTGTTTCCTCAAGATTTGTACTCTCTTCTGCTGCTATAAATTATTATTGGCTATATATGCATCTTCTGTCTCACAGCTACTGCAGAAAACGCTGTAGGGTTTCTGGATTATTTTCTTGTCTTGCGGCACCTCTATCTTGAGGGGTTTTCTATATAAAATTGTTGTTTAACCTTGCTGAAAGCCTATGCCTTGTACTCAAACTCATTCTCTGATTATTCATAGTGTTATACATCATATTCCTTCAGAAAATACGCTGCCCTTGCTTCAGCAAATTTCTGCATATTCAAAGTCTTGGGAAATCAGGGTTTTTATTGACTAGTCGGGAAGGAGGAACTGTTTAATATAGTAAAACGCCTTTGTTTGAGCTGAAATTCGACATGGACGTCCCTCTTGACCTATTCTAACATATTACAGAACCTTGACCCGTCATTATACGCAGATTTCCTTATTCACTCATTTTAGGGCCAAAATCCTCACTTTTCCCCACCTTTTTGCCCTTAAAAGCTGGTAAAGGTTGCTGCTGCTATTTATTTGGTTGCTGAACATTTTCAGAGATATGATATGATAGCTGAAGCCCTCATACCTGAAGAATGCGTTTTTCAGGCATGATCTGCTGAAGAATCCATTTTTGGGATATTACAGTGGTATCAGAGCATAGTTCTGGCTCAGCCTGTGGAGCTGGCTATCTATGGAAAATATGAGGATCACAATGCCTACATTCTTACCTGAAGTACCAAGGCAACATGGTCGTATACCTCTTGAAGATTATTTCAAAGAATGGAAGTCCATGGGGGAAGACTTAAAAGCAATTTTGCCCTTCAAAGATTACTGTCAGCTCAGAGAGGATGGAGTTTCTAGCATACATAGTTCAGATTTGCAGCGTACTACTGGGAGATCACCTCTTCCCATGCATGAGGGATCCACTAGTCCCTGTGAGTCTAAGCCCAAGAGGACCGGAACGGTGAAAAAGGATAGTTATTTCTTTTTCAGATCTAGAAAAGATACATCCACCTTTGAGGAGGTCAAGAAGAATGAAGAAAAAGAAGAGGAAGTACCATGCGCTTCCAATTCTAATCGAGAAGAAGAGATCACATTACCTCTTGAGGAGGCTTGTGGAAACACTGTCACACTTGTGGAGGAGCAGCCACATGCATCGACAGTTGGGGCAACCAACACTTTTGAGGATGGGACTCTTGTAGATCAAGGGTCAAATCTCATTGCTACTATAGAGCAGCCTGGTTGCACTGCGCTGTGCAACATGGAAACACTGAAGGAGGAATCGAACCATCATTCTCATGAGCCATTGTTGGATTGTACATTACATTGGAGGTTGGGGTTTGAAGCCTTGAAGATGGATGGTAGACATCTTGGAGTAAGAAATCCTTTCTCCCTTCAAGATGACACTTTCTCAATGAGCTCCTCTCAGCTCAAAGAGAAACTTCTACTTTCAAATCGAAGACCTCATTGGTTTTGGAAGACTATGGATGAGAGGGAGGTCTCAAGGAGAGATCTCATTGGATATGCACTTCACACCATGAAATGCAATGCTTTCATTCCCTACTCACAAGAGCGGATAGAAGATGGAGGACATCTTAGGATGGATAACATCTCTCATGTTTGTGTTGGACATCCATTGAGCCATACACATCATGATGGGAGGTTTTTTCCTACCACCTATTTGATTCTTGATAGGGTCTCATTGATCCTTGAGAAGTTTATATTTCAAGATCCCATGAAGTGCAAAGTCAGAAACTTGATTTGGGAGGATGGTAGCCCTCATGGGAGGAATACCAGGATGAGGAGAAGAAGAAGGCATCCACAAGTGATTGAGTGGATGTGGTTGATGAGCAAGGAGCTAGGGGGCTACTTGCAGATCTATGACACCAGGCAGCAGGAGGCTTGGCTGCGCTGGTTACTCTTGAAGGAGTTTGGCCATCACTTGGCAAACACTCTTCCTAAGAGTAGGAGGATGGGGAAAAGATGGATGGATACTTGCATCATTGAGCAGCATAGAGTATGGATGCATGGTGTTGATATGATACTCATATCATGCATTGTGTCTTCATCACATGATTGGTATGATGGAGGTATGGGGAGGCAACACAATTTCTTGTTGCTTTGCTTGGGAGAGCAAGGGCAGATTTGCTCTCACACTTTGTATAATGTTGCAGGAGGAGGAGATGGCACTATCTCCTTGATCTTTGATGATGATGGGGAAGCACTTCATCTTGGGGAGTATTCCACATTTGTTGCAGCATTATTAGAGGAGTCTTTGACAAGGAGCATGTCAAAGAACAGAGTCTTGTATTGACAGGAGCTTATTTGCATGAGCTCACAACGTTGTCACCTTGGAGCAGAACATTATGGATGAAGTGTGCACAACAGAGATATGGTGGATCTATAACCCATAGGTCCCAGGATCACTTCATATTTGTTGCACTTAGAGGAGGTAATGATGATAGAGACATTTATCACTATGGCATATTCTTCTTAACTTGGATTTCCAAGCATAAGGAGGAATATCTTCTTGTAGCACATGGTTCATTTTTCTTCATAGCATGCCAAAACACTATGGAGGACTCATTTATGGATCCATGTACCATCTTACTTCCAGCATATGGTGAGGAGTTTGTCTTGCACACTCTTTCCATTCCTATGCAGTGCATTGCTTCACAAGGGGGCAAGCTTGTCATATTGCTCCATGAGTTTTATTGGGCCAATCTACATGATGGAGGCAACCATCTCTTTTGTGGCTTTGGGAAAATGTTTGATCACCTCATGTATGTTCATTTGCAGCACTATATCATGTATCATATGAAGACATGCATGTTTAACATAAACATTTTGCCTTGTACTCTTATCAAGCAGCAACTTGTAAAACTGCGTTGTACTTGTTGGGGAAGCTGTTGGTACCTCTTTTCATCACATGTAACCTTCAGCGTTTCCTTCATTTTGCTGCTGATCATGTCTCCATTTGCTGATATAGATCAGATTTGTATTGGAGGCTTGATTATGAGGGAGACACATGAGTTGGATGTGTCTTTGAGTGTGAAGAATTCTCACATTCTCTGCACTACATGTTCTAAGGGAGCATGGGAGGAGGCATGGCTACCACTACTACATATGCGTTTTCTTTTGAGGTGGGCCATGAGATTGATATTCATCCATCGTACAACCATGGGCAAGTGTTTGGTCTTATGTTGTTGTCATATTCAGCCATTTACTATCCATTAGTAGATGTGATGAATCTTGTACATTGCTTGCCATGTAATTTTCTGAAGTTGCAGTGGATGAGACTACGTTGTATCCTTGTGAGAGATTGTTTGCATTATGTATCCTCATGTAACACCTTCAGAAAACATCTCATTAGGATGATCCATGATACACATGTCCTATTCTTCATGGATGAATTGTTTTGGGCCAGCCTGTTCTTCATTGTTGGAGGAACCTTCTTTGGAGGATTGTTCTTCACTTTGCCATTGGAGGGCAATGATTTTGCAGCCCAAGATCAGCATACACTCTACACTTGTCATGAGTGGAGAGAAGGACAACATGGGGTAAGCTATGATGCTTGCCAAGATCAGATTTTCAGCCCACCTTCAATACCGGAGCTTGAGGTGGAAGGAGATTTTCAGGAGTTGCCTTGTCGGGAGGTGGCTCATTTTGTTTGGATGATTGCTTGGGGATGGAGGATCCACATGAGGGAGATGTTCTTCATTATATTCCAGACTCCATGCCTCGAATGGAGATTCTTCAGTTCCACCCTTGTAGTTGATTGGAGAGAGGTGATGAGTTGTTACATAGTTGATGGGCCAGCTTACACAGTCATAGATGCAGAGCAGCAGCGGTCATGGTTTTCAGTCATAGCCAGAGGCAGTGAGCAGTCCGAGCCATGGGACTTGGGCTATTATTGGCCATGGTGGCAATGGGATCCAGGAGGATTACTGGTTGGCTGGTACCATGAGAGATCAGTTTGGGATCCTGGCATTGAGAGATCCTTTCATATCAGGGTGATACAGTGGCGCATCTGGGATCCAGGCACATTTTGCAGCATCGGTGGAGAGTTGTTTAGACAGTTGCTTGAGGGCAAGCAACATTTTGCCGGGGGGGACTGTAATATTCCTAATTTGCGACAGCAAATTGGAATATTCTATTTTGTTTAGTTTGCCGCCTATGGTTTGTAAATAAATAAAAAGTGAGTAAAGAGGGTCTAAACTCACTTTAATGAAATAAGACATCCACCTAGTAGCACAACGTTGTGACTTAAGTGGGAGTCAAGGGGGGACCCAACACCACGTGGAGGAGGGGGCCTATGTACACTCTAGAAGTTTCTCCAAGCTTCTATGGAGATAAGGATGAGGATGTGGAGGAGAGAGAGAGGCTACATTGGGTTTTGGAGGGAAACCAACACTATAAAAGATGAAGGAGCCTCTTCATTTTAGGCATGCTTGGATTCTTGGATTATTGATTATTGAGTGAAACATTTTTCTTTCTTTGGCACGCTGGCTGTTTAGCCCGTCTGCTGCACTGTTTAGTGCACCGAGTGCCTCCGTGCGGAGATCTCACCCTTAGCCCCTGGGAGGGAGTGCCTAAGCCGGCAAGGTGCTGCGTAGTAGGGCATCCTCCGAGGATGTTACATAAGTGATTACGCAGCTACTGCACACGGTTGTAGGGTGTTGCCGTAGTGACTTTACGACACCACCTCCTTCTCTTGTTTTTCGTAGGGAGAGTCTCTTTTTCCTTTGGAGGATCATTGGGAGATATTGGCGCCATTTGCAGATCTTGCACTTGGCCAAAGTGTTTATTTTTACCATCGCGTGAGTCAATACTACTATTCTCAAGCAAGGTCTTCTGTTTTTGGTGTATTTGGCAAAGTGAGGGAGTCATTTTATTGTGATTTGAGGGGAAGATCTCAAGTGTAAGGATCAGCCTTCCACTTTGGAGATATATTGGAGGAGGTCTATTTCAGTTTCTCATCATCTTCAGCCTTCTCTATTTGGTTTCAGTTTGGAGTTGCAGTAGCTGCCCAGCAACTCCGGCATTTTTGTCGTATTGTGCATTTCAGCCAATCCCTTGGAGGATTGAGATATTTTTGCTTATAAGGGTTAGAGCTTTGCTCCCCTATTGTATTTGGGCCATCGATTGTCATATCCATGTGTTGACATTTTTTTGGAGCAGCATTTTATCTTAGACTGCGTTTTTCATAGCCTGGGTTTGTGCAGAAATAGCAGTACTTTTCATGTTTGTGTACATGTGTTGTGGAGGCTTGCATTTCTTCTCTTGAGAGGTTGTTTCCTCAAGATTTGTACTCTCTTTTGCTGCTATACATTATTATTGGCTATATATGCATCTTTTGTCTCACAGCTACTGCAGAAAACGCTGTAGGGTTTCTGGATTATTTTCTTGTCTTGCGGCACCTCTATCTTGAGGGGTTTTCTATATAAAATTGATGTTTAACCTTGCTGAAAGCCTATGCCTTGTACTCAAACTCATTCTCTGATTATTCATAGTGTTATACATCATATTCCTTCAGAAAATACGCTGCCCTTGCTTCATAAAATTTCTGTATACTCAAAGTCTTGGGAAATCAGGGTTTTTATTGACTAGTCAGGAAGGAGGACCTGTTTAACTTAGCAAAACGCCTTTTTTTGAGCTGAAATTCGACATTGAAGTCCCTCTTGACCTATTATAACATATCCCAGAACCTTGAGACGTCATTTTACGCAAATTTCCTTATACACTCATTTTAGAGCCAAAATCCTCACTTTTCCCCGCCTTTTTGCCCTTAAAAGCTAAGTAAAGGTTGCTGCTGTTATTTCTTTTGGTTGCTGAGAATTTTCAGACATTATATGATAGATGAAGCCATCATAACTGAAGAATGCACTTTTCAGGCATGCTCTGCTGAAGAATCCATTTTTGGGATAGCGTAGAAGAGAATAGTCATTTGATCAATGCCATTAGCACCATGAAGAAGAATGAGAATGAAACCATGGAGGAGTTTAACAAGAGATTCAATGAATTGTTTAAAAGCATGCCTACTACTATTAAACGTCCTGATGAATTTCTCTTATGTTCCTATCTGGATTCTTTTGGTGTTGACACTGCTTATGAGTTGAGAAGAAAGGAGCCTGCAACTTTGGGTGTAGCTCAAACTAAAGCCTTGAAAATGGAGAGGGCCAGAAAGCAATCAGGAAAATCTAAGATTCCTGGTTTCACTAGAGGGCCATCGAAATCGAATGATTCCAAAGGCAAGGCCAAGGAAGAGGCTACCCATGATCCTATTAAGGAATTAACTCAACTCATCAAGAGCATGGAAGCAAACCACACTAAAGAAATGCAAGCCATGCAAAATAGGTTGGTGGCCATGGAAATATCACAAGTGCAAAGATTCCAACCTAGGCCAAATAATGGATGGCAAAAGAATAAAGGCCCTCAACAAGATTATAGGCCTCCAAATCCATTGGAATCCACCAACATGGTAGATCAGATTCCCCCTTTTTGTAGGCCATGTAATGAGTTCCATGAAGAAGCCACATGCCCATATGTAAAGAGAATTATGGAAGGTAGCATGTTGGGAGATGAACATGTAGGAACTAGTGGTCAAACCAATATGTTCTCCATGGAAGATCAAATATACACCATTGAAAGAAATCAAGAGATTGACCATAGTCCTAATAATCTGGGGGTTGATAATATGATTGCAAATTTTGACAAAGTCACTAAGATTTTTGGGGAAAAGCCTACATCTGGACAAATTCTTGCTATGGCAAAACACAAAGGGATGACTTATCAGAGAAGGGATATTCAAGACCGGAATAATCACAGAAATTTTTCTCCTCCTACTTCAGAATTAAATTTTGACTTGGGAAATTGGGTGAATAATGCAAAGGTTTCTATCCCAGTAACAGAGCTTTTAAAGATACCATCTCAAAGGGCCAAGTTACTAAGTGCAATTGAAGTTACTCAAAGGGAAGAAAAGCCTAATAATGAACTAGAAGATGAAGAAATTGTATTGAAAAGTATGAATTGTTATGTGGGGAACGAAGATCATCTGCCATTTTATGTTTCTTTGATAGTGAATGATCGTCTTTTACACAACTGCATGCTTGATTCAGGGGCTTCATCAAATGTTATGACCAAGAAAGTCATGGAGCAACCGAATTTAAGGGTATCTAGGCCCTATCACAACATATGTTCAACGGATTCTAAAAGAATTGAAGTGTGTGGGATAATTAAAGATTTACAAGTTTTCCTAGCTGCATACCCAGACAGAATAATGACTATGGATATTGTTGTGATAGATGTTCCTGATTCATGGGGAATGCTCCTATCAAGAAAATGGGCATCAGATTTGGGTGGTAGCCTTCAAATGGACTTGTCATATGCCACCATCCCCATGCCAAATGATACCTTTGTCAGACTTGATCGGGAGTTAGAGAAAAGATATCATGTTGAGGATCCAAGGAGACCCAACAATGAGATTATCTATAGATCATGCTAGACAGGAAGTGATGTTGTGTTGACAAATTTTCTTCCCCCCTTAACAGAACGGATTCAAAATGAAGAGATTAGGCATAGCTCAAAAGGCTTGGGTACTTCAAATCTTCTATCAGAGCATTTTCAAGACAGAGTTGTAGGATTGACAGTAATTGAATCATCATCGCCATCCCAACTAACCAAGAAGAAAAGAAAAAAACGAAAAAAGAAAAATGATATAAAAAATGAATCACCAATTTTGAGCAGGATCAAACCTCAAAGCATCAAAAGTCAAAAAAGGAAAAGGAAGAGGTTTGGTGTATCTGATGGCCACAAACAGGTTAACAGTGGGGCAAGTCATAGTCCTAAGATAGTCAGAATTGGCCAAGGCACATCAGAGAAAGAGCCTATGGATTTGCCTGTGAGTAGGAAGGTTCTCAAGATGGATTTCACCGAAGACATTTGATGCCATAGGGCATCTTTTTGTATCATATTTCTAACCTTATCCCTTGTAAATTTTGTTTAAGAAGTTTTATTTCATGAATAAATTGTTATTTATGTTTCCTAGAATAAATTTCCATTTTTGTACTGGATTTTATTTGATGTTATTTTGAATGGATACTGCTAATATATATCTTTGGTCGGTGGATGCAGATTCCAGGTTCTTGCACACTATCACTTCATATCTAGCATGCATCCCCATATGGAGCCAAATGTTGACCACTAGAGTGGCACCTGATGATAATGTGAAGACTCCATGCCCAAGGATGAACCAGAAGACACTTGTGCCATTCAGATATCATCAGATATCATCATGTTCAACAGAGTTTTTAAACTCTACTTCTTCTTCTCATCATTTTCTTCTTCAGTCTTCAGATTCCGCAGCCCTTCGAGGATATTGTATAAATGTCACTAGCATGATGAATAAAGCCATGTAACAGGCCTAGGATGTTGGGACTCGATCAGCAAGCGAGTACACCTTGGAGTGTTTTTTTTTACTTGGTTAATTATTCCTTCTTTTTAGCGGCGAATAATTTTCTAGGTTTTTTCACTCATTGCATTACCCCAAAGCCGGGGTGACGGCTTGAAGGTTGAGCCCCTAATGCATCTTAGTGTCTAGAGTCGATGTATATTACCATGCTAGGTCATCTCTGAAATTTCGCGGAATTTGACTAGGTCTAAGTAGGATTTTTTAATAATTAAAAATTTCCCGCAAAATGAGATTTTTTAATTAATTTCTACATAATGATGTAAATAAGTGGCCTTAGTAAATATCTGGCACGTGTGACTACTCAAAAATCATCCTTAGAGACCCAGCATTATCCTAGGACCCACTTTGACGGGAAAAAAGTGACTTATACTCCCTCAAAAGCCAATTTTTCTAATGTCAGTGGCAAAAATGAGAAACAATTCAAAAAAAATCAATAATTGGAAAAATTCATAAATTTTTCCAAAGTCAAAATAAGTCAACCAAGTGACAAAGCACATTGAGAGGAGGTCAAAGATGATGTGGAAAGCATGTGGGGCCCACCACATAAGGTACAACAAGCTCAAGTAAAAAAAATTTCCAAAAATGTCAAAGGAACTCATGAGATATACGTATAGCTAAAATTTCACTTTGTATTTAATTTGAACATAGTGGAATTAAAATGCAAGGCATATTATAAAGTTGAAACTTTAACAAAGTTAGTGGAGGACAAAAGGAGTGACATGGCAGCCACATGGGAGCTCAAGTCTACTGATCATCAAAAAAGGAAGTTAAAATCAGTTTACGTATTTGTAAAAGGAAAGTGGGGACAAGACTGCCACATGGGACAGACCTTGTCTCCCACTTATTCCCCACTAAACTCCACTTATTTGTTAGCTCCACTAAGATGATACGCTGCCCAAATACTCAGTCATACGCAGCAAATTAAGAAACAGTGTACACACAGTTAATTGGCAGCTCAACGCATGGTCGTTGTTGGTTCAATTTGGGAGGTGTCACCCTTTATTTTTGTATTGAAGATTCACTGAGAGTTTGTGTCCCCATCACCTGCATATTTTCATACTTGGCAACAAAAAAAAATCAGCGTTGATCTTCAAGGGAGCACACACAGCTAGTCTTCACCACCACCTACAGCAGTTCGTTGGCAACCTACAGCAGTCTACTCCAGCATGTACACATCGATTAGAGGCAGCCAATCAAAAGCTAATACACAGATTTGTTTGGAACTGCAGTTAGTAGTTAATACGCAGATTTGGGAGGGCAGTTAACACACAGTCAATGCTTATACTTTAACTAGAGCTCAGACCCAAGAAGATACGCATCAATTTGGTGACTGATATAACTAATGTTGGGCCTATGCAGAAGTTAACTGGGATCATCTACAGTTAAGATTTCAGTTTGCTCGAGTTTGCAGTGGTGGACTTGATGTAGCACAGGACTTCGTTTGGCTTATGGATGACTTCACTGGATCATATGGGGAATTCAATTTCCCTTGGTGTGCACAAAAGAAATTCAATTTTGCTCTGGGTGTCTCAGTCTTTTCCACATTGAACTTGGCTTATATTTCCTTGGGATTTGCTCCAAATTCAGTTCTCACATACATTCGTCCTTGGGAATTGCTCCCAACTCTCTATATAACAAAGCCATGGGCTATTGTATTGTATCATGTTATAAGCTATTGGGCTTGAGAAAACTATGTCATTTTGTACTTGCATATTTGTTAATATAATCAAGACTTTGGGGCTATTTAGTAGATGTTCTCTTGGCATTATGAGGTGATTTCTTGCCATAATATTGCTATTGTGTTTGAATCTATTTACATGTTTGATCAGTATTAGTTTATATTAGCCATCTAGCTTGGATCGAAACATGCAAGCTATCTTGCATGTATCATTGATTTAGAGTAATATTCTAGAAATAAGCTTGCCAAGTCATTTTCGGAGGAATGTTTGGTTTATCTTATTCATTATGATGCTCTAATCCTTTTGCAAACTAATATTTGTTCAAGTGTGTAGAGAGATCTATTTGTATTGCATGCAGGAAATCCATTTGGGCGTAGGAGAAGTCTCACATAGACCAACTCACTCCTAGATTCAAAGCGATCCAAGACTCAGCTATTTTCAACCCTAAGTCTTTCATCAAAGGAAGACCAAGAGGGAGTTTTCTCATTCTCTAGCTACTTGATCATCTACTTCATTTAAAATTTAAAATACTTCTTTTTAGAGCTTCCAAAGTTATACAAGCTATTTCAAGAGCAATTTCTTAAGTTGGGCAAGTATGGGGGCTCACTCCCATTAATTGAGCTAGCGTTTTGTACATTGGTTTGTAATATAATCTTGTTTTATTTTTCTTTCTTTTACGCTAATAATTGATTTTGTTTTGGAAGCCCATAGGTTTGAGCTTTGGACAACGAAGAGTTTGAAGAAGAGGTGTCGAAAAACTACTAATAATCTTGCATGCAAGACCTTCCACGAACTCAAGGACTGATTTTGTAAGGAGGTCGTGAGCTCTATAAGGGCAGCAGCAAGTTATCAAGGCCGTGGGCCTTTGAGGCTTGGAAACTTTCTAATTTAGAGTGTTTTTCCATTTACTTTCGTTGTCTTACTCAAGGGGGGGGATTCTAGCTTTTCCAAGCTCTTATCTTTGTAAAGATCTCTTTTCATTTCTTGGGTAGCCTTCTTAGAGGCATATTTTCTAATCATTGCAATCGGTAATAAAAGAAAGCTCTTTACTTGAGGGAGCTTGGGAAATTTTCCCATGGCATCCCCCTTCCTCAGTTGAAGAGGAAGGACTTTTTGTGGGTGGATTGACTTTGTTTTTTGTTTTTTTTATGCTTATTTCCATCGCTTGCATGCTTAAAATTAACAACATATTCACTCCACATTTCATTCATTAAATCTCGTGTCTAAAAAATCTAACATGCATAAGTTCCAAAATTTGCAAACTCAAGCAAATCTCTTTTATATGTGAACGATTTATATTATGAGCAAGTTTTAATTGTTTCATGGTTATTTAGGCATATGTATCATTGTTTGGTCCATTTATGCTACATATTTTGGTAACTATTGGAGCATTATCTCTCACTTGAAAAAATTGTATCATAAAGAAAATCTATTTCACTTAACTTGCCTACTTTCATTTATTGGTGCAACACATATGAGTTTATTTTCATTCTTGTTTCTCAAGTTTAATTTGTTATTGCAATGAGCACAATATCATTTCTATTTTTTTTGAAACATTGCATGTAGCAATTTAATTGGGACAATCAACACTCACTAAAATTTTACCTCTAACATAAGTTGGTTGAATAGATATCTTAGGGACCCTCTACCCCGCTATTGACTCTTCACTGTGGGATCCGTATCTTTGGGCGAGGGTGAGGTCTGAGGATTGAAGAGTTCATTTGCAATCTTGTTATAGAGGTAACTAATAATAAAATTAACCAAGAGCACTATCCATCACATTTACTTTACTTGTCTCTTGATGGTTTGAGTTTTCATATGCAAAGTTTATTCCAAAAGAAAGTATTGTAATTCTCTTAACAAGTGCTTTATTTTTATGTGTCAAGTCTAATTTCACATTTGGCATTTCCTTGTTCACATTTTCCAAGCTAATTACTAATTGTGGAGATTTGGCAAGATATGTTTCAATGTTTTGATTCCCAAATTTGATTATCTCAAAGGCACTTTCTGTGTCTTGCAATATCTTGTGCTAGCAATCTTTTGTTTGCATTTCAAGGCTAATTTGCTTTCAATTTTTTAGAGTGTTACATTTTACTTCTTGAGAAAATATATATATATATATATATATCTTTCAAATGTTGAGAAAATTCGGTACAAGGCATTGGTTTGTGGTTTTATCATGTTAATGATTGTCATTATTATTTCAAATTGTTCATATCATATTTTGCTCATAAATCCTTAAAAGTAACCCCTTTTCACTATAACACTCTCCTAGAACCTCACATCCTTTTAACTTAGTTTTTTCACTTTAGGGACCACCCTCCTTAGCTGACCTAGGAGAGAGCTAAAACAGAGAGAGTCGGGATCAGTGTGACAGCGCCTTCTCTGAAATCCTTGCCACCAACCACACCTTGTGGGGTTGAAGGCTTTTTCCACTGATTTGTAGGTAGGTGTAGGCATCAAGGAAAGAGTTAACATGTCACACCCTCCAGAGGTTGCATTGCTTCCTCTGCTGGTCCTGCTACCTCTCTGCTTTGTATTCTTGGTCCCGAAGAAGATCCTCTGACCAATAACTGTCTCTGCCCCTCACTGCAACTGGAATCACTTAGATCTGATCTTTGTCTGAGCACTGCTCCGTCAGAAGAATTCGATCTCTAGATTCACTCGATGTGTCTTTCCAAATGATCCTGAAGTCTTCCTTTATAGTCTTCTCGTTGAGAATTCAATTGCCGGTATTAGAACTCTAATCAACAACTAAGATTATAACATTACTTGATATTCTCTTTCTAAATATTTCTGACTCTGTTTTATTAGTACCCTTTAATTATTTAATTTCCCTAAGTTTAGACTTAGGGTCCCCATTAAAATAATTAACTTTTTACAATAAAACATAATCTGAGTGGAGTTTTCACAAATGGTTATGGGTTCTTTGGAATACCAATTCCTAAGCCTCTCCACAAAATTTGAGACTTAAGGCACTTCCGATGCTACCAAAAATCAACAAAAAACACCCACAAAAATTCCACACAAATTAAACACCATGAAATAAGAAAAAAATTGCGTTGAACTGAGCCATTGTATTATGAATGAATGGGGTACAACAGAAGTTTGGAAAGTATGCACTTGGGCTTGCCCAAGGCAAGCTAGCAAAGCCCAAGTGATGAAATCAACTGCCCCAACTGCCAGATGGTTGTCCACACAATAGTTTTTTGTTGGTCCTTGAGGAAACTGAACTGCTAGATGCAAAGAATGACTGATTTGACCCTCCTCTGGTGCTCAGAAAATTCTGAGAAATTAACCCCAGTATCTCCACCATCAACCCACCCAAACCCAGAAAGGGTCTGGCCAAATGTTGACCTTCGAAATTCTGCCCAATTTCCACCAACTCCTCTAGCAGATGGGTATTTCCACCCACCTAAAAATGTCACTGCAAGTGGTCACCAAAATGGCTGCAAAATTCAGCAATTTCCCTTCTAGAATTACCCCACAAGCTCCATCCCTCAATTCCTCTCTTTCTGAGCTCCCACGTGTAGCACGAAGGTACCACTGCGCAGGTCCACGCAGTCCCTAGTGGTGATTGTGTTGGTACAGCAGTATCCCATGAAATGGAGCCCTGGAAGCACTCCAAATCTTCAGAAAATAGTGGCCCTAGGCTGTCCCTGAAAGCCCAACAAATCCTCGGCTCAACAACTAGCTCCTCCAAAAGCAGCGTATTCCCCTTTCTTCTGTCCCACCTACAATCCAGCTCTACGAATTCACTTGGCAAGTTCCCTGGTTAGATCAGAAATGATGCAAGATACCTCCTTGCACTGGTACTAAGTCCACTGAATGTAGGGTGAGATTCTCGCTTGAAAATCTCGTGTGCTTAACAACACATGCAAACTTGGCTCAGTGTGCTAGTCAAGGGTGAATGTTCAAATGATCAAAGATAGCCCAAAAATGAGTGCCCCTCCTATTTTAGTCATTGAGTCTCCAATTTCCCCATGTGGAACCCATCCATCGAATTTCCGTCTCTATTTCCCTCCAAGAGTGTGTACTACCAAAAGGGGAGTGTATTCCTTTTCGTGGTGGCCCCCACCATCCACTAGTCATTTGATTTCCTCCTTTTCTCCTATGTTGGGCCCTTACTTTAGCTCAAAACTTCAAGTCGGGTCCCACAACCCACTTTTCCTAATTAGTAATCCAAAATTTGACAAAATTTATGTTTCCCTTGGCAATATTGTTAAGTGGGAATATCACAAGTGGTCAGATTTCCATGACATATCCAGTGTGTTGAATAACACAATGATGGTCATCAACTTTTTGTAGGAAGAAATTCCTACCAACAATAAAGGCCTCAGTAGCCAATTAAGGACTAATTCGCATCAACTCCGTTGTGAAACAGGGTGCTGGAAAAGGCCAAAAGAAGTGCGGGAGGAAAGAGTATGTATTTTCTGCTCTTCCGGAAAAGTGGAAACAGAAAAGCATTTCATTTTAGAATGTGAGGCCTTCAAAGACAGCAGAGAAAGGTATGCAAATATTTTGACAGCTAGCTCCTGGGATATTCTATTCAGCAAGGGCTTTGTTGAGAAGTTGGGCGAGCTTATTGTGAAACTGCACAGGAAAAGGGCAGAGTACAAGAGCCAGATAGAGGAGCAAGCTGTCCCATAGGCTATATTTAGCCTCGTGGACGTTAAAATATCTTCTTCTTCTTCTCTTTCAGAAAGAACTCCTCTATTTGCCTGCAATAAGAGTTGCATGACATTAAAGTTAGACAGAGATCATTGAAACAGAGGAAGACAAAGGAGGTAATTAAAAATACGAAGTATCAGTAAATTACTTTGTCTAATCCAGATTCTGGTAATCGGAGACTACAAAAGCCGTGGCATTTAGTTCATTTGTCGACAGAGTCCACAGTTCCCCCACAGCAGCAGTTGCCAACATATTCGAGTGTGTTTTTAACTTTTTACCCTTTCAGAAAGAGCTCCTCCTCTATTTGCCTGCAATAAGAGTTGCATGACACATTAAAATTATACAGAGATCATTGAAACAGAGGAATACAAAGGAGATAATTAAAAATACAAAGTATCAGTAAATTACTTTGTCTAATCCTGATTCTGGTAATCTGAGCCTACAAAAGCCATGGCATTTAGTTCATTTGTCAACAGAGTCCACAGTTCCCCCACTGCAGCAGTTCCAAACCACTGACCATCACTCATTAGAACAGATGGTAACCTAAGAAAGGAAATGGCAGAGACAGATGTGTTGTGCCCATCTTCTGCAACTAGGGTAGAGGAAGCCACAGCAAACAACAAATAAGCGGAATGTGGACACATTATGGTGGACGAACGAAGGAAAGTGATAAGAAGAAGCCTGCTGTGGAGCAAACGAGTGATTTCAAGCATAATCAGGTGAATGGTTTCAAACACGTAGAGCAGAGAGTATGAGCATCGAGGGATAAGCAGGATCTGTTTATTTCACTGTGAATAAGTGTCCCTACTGTGACACTCCAAGATGTTTTGAAATTGGGCTTTGGTACCATATAAGATTTATGCATGGACAAAGTAAAGCAGTGTTGCAGAGGAGAGAAAATTCAAAACTGTATTATTCAATAACGAAAGCAAGACATACAACGCAGTGAAGGAAGGCTGAACAGAGTCATACAATCACCTGTATAACTAACTAACATTCAATTATGACATTTAATATCTCGTGAACACGCTACATGTCCGCCCCTTATTAATATGGCACGGGACTTTATTATTTACTGCATTTTGACACTTTATTACCTACTGCTAACACGGAATAAATTACAATAATATGACCATTACATTGTATGAATTCTATCAATTAATTCCTAGCCTTGTGTTTTTTTGTCATTTCTTGCTAGACTCATAACTTCTAGTTGTGAGAAAAAAATGGCTTATGTTCGAAATAATCACCAATAACTCTTTTGATTTTCTATAGGCATGGGGGACTCTAGAAGAAAGAGAGGGAAACATAGGGACTGCTCGAAGGTTGTTCAAATCGTCCATAAACATAGATTCTCAAAATTTTGTAACTTGGATGTCATGGGCTGCCCTTGAGGAAAATCTGGGAAATTCTGAGCGTGCAGAAGAGATTCGTAACCTTTATTTTCAACAGGTATGCTGATCTTGCTTCTTTTGAAATTTTGTATGCTTTCATTAGTGGGAATGTCGAAAAGTGAATACAAAGTCTACTTATATATCTGTATGCACCGATATTGCTGTTCATTTTGTTATTCTTTTGTTACATTACACTCACTGCACCTG
The DNA here is from genome assembly GCA_034641835.2 of Pinus albicaulis. NCBI lineage: Eukaryota > Viridiplantae > Streptophyta > Pinopsida > Pinales > Pinaceae > Pinus > Pinus albicaulis. Next base: position 374,419,342 of record CM076577.1, read on the forward strand.
CTGAAAATGAGCTTCTCTTTGAGGCAATTTTGGGCACTCAATTTTTCGGTTTTCTCATCTTCATGCTCTAAAGTATAAAAATCTATCAAGCTAACGTGGGGGTGGAAATTTGTAGGCTTCTTTTAGTACTTGAAGAAAATAGGAACAAGAGTGTAGCTTTATATTAGCTAACCAAAGATATATTTCTGGTCTGTACAATCACAAATATAATATTTTGATCCATGAAAACTTTGAAAAATGATGAGTAAATCCCACTGAAAGTAGTCAAGGTTTGCCTATAACTGAGTTTTGACGACCACAAAATGCCCAGGCAACTTGATAGCACTAGCATCGTCACTTTAGGAATCATTGGGCACTAATGTATGTAATATTCCTAATTAGCGGCAGCTAATTGGAATATTCGATTTTGTTCAATTTTGATGTCTATAGTTTATTAATAAAAAGTGAGTGGAGAGGGTCTAACTCACTTAGTGGAATAAAACACCCTCCCTAGTAGCACAACGTTGTGACTTAAAGGGAGCCAAGGGGGACCAAGCACCACGTAGAGAGGGGGCCCAAATATGCTCTAGAAGCTACTGCGCAGATGAGGATGAGCACGTGGCAAGAGAGAGAGGCTACGTTGAGGAGATGGGCCTTAGGGTTGGAGGAAGGCCAACGTTATAAAAGAGGGAGGAGCCTTCTCATTTGATGGATTCATTGTGGATCATATTGAGTTGGTCATTTCGACTTCTTAAGCACTCTGGCTGTTTAGCCTGTTTAGCCTGTCTGCAGCACTGTTGAGTGCATTGAGTGTCTCCGGTCGGAGATCTCCCCCTTAGCCCCAGGGAACTTCGAGTGCCTGCTCAGGCAAGGTTATTTCTTCAGCATTTTGCAGGAGGTTTTGGTGTTTGGGTTTGTTGCGGAGCTGAGCATTCATAGAGACTGCGCAGTCACTGAGAGGGAGGACGCAGTCCATCTAGGAGGTGTTCCGGATCGGGGTTTTTGCAGGAAATTTGAGCCGAGATTTTGAGAAAAGGATCATCCTTTGCCTTTGGGAGGATTTTGGTGGAGTTTGAGGCGGTATTTCAGTCATTCTTATTTAGCCTCTGTGCAGAGCCTTGGAGGCCAGCGTAATTTCCCAAGGGGGTGTTTTTCGAAGGTCGGCCATTTCTGATATGGTTTCTGGGTTTTGTCAGGATTGGTGAGTAGAGGAGGATTCCAGATTTTCAGCTCATTCCGGTAAGGGGAGCAACCCCTAGTTATCAGTTCATTTCAGTGGCAGCAGCTACACGACAGTTTTCCAGCAGCTGGGATGCAGTTCAGAGAGCAGCCATTTCTGGTGTATTCTGAGAGTATTTCTTCACTTGCCTTGAGCAAGTTTAGGTGCCATCACTCTGATCACCTATTGTACTTCATTATATTTCTCAGTTTAATAAAATGGCTTAGCATTTCCTCTCTATATTTCTAGATGAGTTGTCGTACATTCTTTCTATGCTATTATATGTCTGCTGCACTGTTATTTTTATATATTCTTGAGCATTCTAGTTCTATACCACTTGGTGTGTTTATTTCATACTCTTAGACAGAGTCTGGAAAGGGCCAGGTAGCCTTCAGATTTCGTCCTCTTTTCAGAGGCGGCATATCTGGTAAATGCCCTCCCAGTCCATCTCTGGTTGGAGTTTGCCATGTTTTAGTAATATCCCCGAAACGGGATATTACAGTGGTATCAGAGCATAGTTCTGGCTCAGCCTGTGGAGCTAGATGTCTATGACATCGGGAAAGAGGCCATATATTTGTTACAGAGGCAGGAAGTACAAAGATCGTGAGCGTAGGTTGGAGAACACCTACGGAGAGGGAGACTGTGTTCGGGTGGTGGACACAGAGCAGGAGGAGCCTGTATTAGATTTAGAGCAGAGAGAGCCGATGGCAGACGACTCTGAGGCCAAACAGTTTGGGGAGGCACTCCTCAAATCGGTGCAGGATTTAGCAAGGCAGATCGAGGTGATGGGTCAGAGATTCACCGCTGTAGAGGCTAGACAGCGTGAGACCCCACGGGTATTCCAGGTAGGAGAGGGATCAGGTACATCCCACCATTTGCTGGAGCATGGTGCTGCTCAGCGTGATACTATTCAGCTGATGGCTACACATGCACCTACACGCTCTACCATGCCCACTTTCTTGGGAGCAGACACAGGGGTAGGAGCTCAGCAGGAGGCAGAGCCCGGACACATGGGCGAGTATTTTGCAAAGTATCAGGCATATGGGCAGGAGTTCAGGGATGCTCTCTCATTCCAAGATTTTTTTCAGCTCCAGCGGGACAGTAGACCCCGCGACCATCATAGAGGGCACCGACATTATTATGATGGAGATAGCCACCGCACATCTAGCAGATTCCATTTGCATACATTTGATGGGTCATCAAACAGTTCGGCAAAGTCTTGGGTGGAGAAGCTGGACATCTATTTCCAGCTTAACCAGATGTCGAAGACAGAGGCCATCAAGGTGGCGACATTACATTTGGATGGTGAGGCCCAGGATTGGTGGTTCCATGGGATGGTCACACTCAGACACTCTACAATGACGACGTATGCTGAGTTTACCAAGAGATTGATGGAGCGATTTGACCGGAGGGATCCGGAACAGCACTTTGTTGAGTTGATGAGGCTCAAGCAGACTGGGAGCCCAGAGACATACATTGCAGATTTCTTGAGGGTTTCAATGATGGTGCCAAATCTATCTGCAGCACGGATGATCTATATGTTTGTGGAGGGGTTAGCAGAGCCACTTCGAGGTTTAGTGAGATCTACTAGAGCGGCTACACTCCAAGATGCTATTAGCAGGACGCGGGATTTACAAGATGCATTGCCCAGGACTCGTACACCTTATCCCCAGAGACAGGGTTTCCAGCCCAAGGGAAAGGATGTGAGGATCTCACCTCCAAAGGGGAATCCAAGACGAGCACAGATATATGATGATGCCAGGAGGGAGCTGAGGAAGAAGCGGTTGTGCTTCACTTGTCAGGAGCCGTGGGCACCAGGGCATAGGTGTGCTGCTGGCAAAGCACACTTCATTGAGGTCTTCTCCGATGATAGCGGGGAAGAGGATGAGGAGGATGATGAGGAGGTAGGAGATAGTCAGACGGCCCAGGATTAGTTGCCACCTCCACCTCCAAGGACAGGAGGTGCAGCTTTTGCACCCACAGGAAGGACCCTTGTAGCCTTGCGGGGAGTTCCCACGTATTTGACGTTGCGCGTACGAGGGACAGTACGTGGCCAGCGAGTGTCAGTTTTGGTTGACAATGGGGCAACCCACAACTTCATTGATGCACAAATGGTCAAGCGGAGAGGTATACCGACCGAGAGCTTTGACGGATTTTCAGTTTTGGTCCCAGGAGCCCAGACGATGCAGTGTGCTCGGTATGTTCCAGAGTTGGCAGTGACGATGGGTACCTACACCGTGATCGATCACTTTTTTGTGGTCAACATACCGGATACCAATGTGGTATTGGGTGTTCAGTGGTTGATTACTCTGGGGAAGGTCACCATAGATTGGGAGGCCTTAGAGATGGAGTGGGATGATAAGAAGACCGGGAAGCACAAGAAGATCCGCGGGATGCACACTTACCCACCTCAAACTGTTTCAGCACACCGGATGGAGGCAGATTTCCGGAAGGGAGATATAGAGTGGGCGGTTGAGTTGTGGGCATCAGAGGTAGAGACCACCGGTCAGGCAGTTCATCCTGATATACAGGCCATCCTTGACAGGTATGAGGCAGTGTTTGGGGATATACCACCAAGTCGGCCACCAGACCGAGGGTTCGAGCACACCATAGAGCTTGAGCAGGGCATTCAGGCAGTGATTACTACCCCCTATAGGCATCCCAAAGCCTATTGGGATGAGATTGAGCAGGCCATCCAGGAGTTGCTAGCTCTTGGGCACATCAGACCGAGAACGAGTCCGTTTGCTTCTTCCGTGGTGTTGGTGAAGAAGAAGGACGGCACCTTGAGGATGTGTATTGACTACAGGGCCCTAAACAAGAAGACCCTGAAGAACAGGTATCCTATACCCAGGATCAATGAGTTGATGGATGAGCTGAAAGGAGCCAAGTTCTTCTCGAAGATTGATTTGAGATCAGGGTACCATCAGATTCGCGTGAGGGAACAGGACATTCCCAAGACCGCCTTCAGGTGTCGTTATGGGCACTTTGAGTTTTTGGTTATGCCTTTTGGGCTAACCAATGCACCAGCTACTTTTCAGTCTTGCATGAACCATATCTTCCGCAATCATCTGAGGAAGTTTGTATTGATCTTCTTCGATGACATACTCATATATAGCAGGACTTGGGAGGAGAATCTCTAGCATATAGAGGCAGTACTACATATCTTGGAACAGCAACAATTCTATGCTAAGCTCTCCAAGTGTGAGTTTGGGATGACAGAGATGTTGTATTTGGGTCACATTATTGGAGTGGACGGAGTGAGAGTCCATGAGGAGAAAATCAGGGCCATCAGGGATTGGCCGGAGCTGAGGAATGTGACGGAACTTCGAGGATTCATTGGCATATGCACTTATTACAGGAAGTTCGTCAAGAGTTTCTCACAGCTTGTTGCACCCCTTACAGATTTGACGAAGAAGGGGGCATTCAGTTGGCCGGATATAGCACAGCGAGCTTTTGACAGGCTCAAGGAGGTGATGAGTAGCTGCCCAATACTTGCATTGCCGGATTTTACGCAGCCATTTGTCTTGGAGTGTGATGCGTCAGGAGAGGGGATCGGCACAGTATTGATGCAGGGAGGACACCCTATAGCCTTTGAAAGCCGGAAGCTCCTTCCGCACGAGAGGTTGTAATCTATATATGACAAGGAGATGTTGGCCATTATGCATGCCTTGGCCAAATTCCGACAGTATTTGGTAGGGGACAGGTTAAGGGTGAGGACTGATCACAACAGCCTCGGGTTCTTTTTGGAGCAGAAGCAGCTACAGGAGAGGCAGCAGAAGTGGATCAGTAAGATCCAAGCATATGACTTTGAAATTGAGTATGTCAAGGGGAAGAATAACGTGGTAGCAGATGCCCTTTCACGTAGACCAGCCACGTCATCTCTTATGAGCTTGGATACAGATTGGAGGGCTCGACTATTAGTGGAGTACTCCAAGGACAAATTTGCATGTGAGGTTCTGGATGGACAGGTGGCGGATGACAGGTACAAGGTGGTCGATGAGAACATCTACTACAGGGACAGGATCTTCTTGACTGAGGGATCTCAGCTTAAGAAGAAGATACTCCAGGCATCACATGATTCACCATTGGCAGGCCATCAGGGGTTTACCAAAACCTACAGGGCCATTATAGAGAGGTTCTCATGGAAGGGCCTCAAGGAGGACGTACTCCAGCACATCAGGGAGTGCGATGTTTGTCAAAGGAACAAGGGGGAGATGAGCCATCCCGCAGGCTTATTGTAGCCTCTTCCCATTCCGGAGGGGAAATGGGAGAGTATCTCGATGGACTTCATCACTGGGTTGCCCATGGTGCAGGGCAAGGATTGTATCTTTGTCGTCGTTGATCGGCTGACAAAGTATGCGCATTTTTTCGCCATATCCGCGCATTACACAGCAGCACAGGTGGCCGAGCTGTTCTTCAAAGAGGTTTTCAGGCTACATGGTCTTCCTAAGACCATCATCAGTGATAGGGACAGCCGCTTTATGGGCGGATTTTGGCAGGAGCTTTTCCAGTTTGTGGGGACGGAGTTGACACCGAGTACCAATTATCACCCACAGACGGAGATAGTTAACAAGTGGCTAGAGGGCTACTTGCGTAACTATGTTAGTGGGCAGCAGCGAGCATGGTTGAAGTGGCTGCATCTGGGGGAGTACTGCTATAACACGACACATCACATGTCCATTGGTGTGTCACCATTTTATGCTCTGTATGGGTATCATTCCTTATATTTTTCTGATGTGATGTTCGGTGCTAGCAAGGCTCCTAGAGCCAAGATTTGGATCCAAGAGAGTCAGGACATTCTCCAAGTTCTCAAGGATAATATGGCTACAGCACAAAACCAGCAGAAGTTGTATGCCGACAGAGGTCGAGTGGAGAGACAGTTTGAGGTAGGGGACTTGGTCTACTTACGATTACAGCCATACCGACAGTCGTCATTGAAGCAGAAGGGAGCAGAGAAGCCCAAGCCCTGCTTTTACGGGCCATACAGGGTGATACGCAAGATTGGACAGGTTGCGTATGAGTTGGAGCTGCCCCAAGGCAGCAAGATCCATAATGTTTTTCACGTATCATGCCTGAAGAAGGCACTGGGGCAGCAGGTGACAGTGACAGATGAGATACCACCCACGGATGATGAGGGGCATTTGGTGTTGCAGCCAGAGGCTATTATTGATACCCAGGAGAGGCAACTACGGAGCGGGACAGTCCGGGAATTCTTGGTGAGGTGGAAGAATTTGTCGGATGAGGATGCCACTTGGGAGAGTGAGAAGATTTTGCAGCATCCATCACTTTAGTTGCTTGAGGACAAGCAACATTTTTCCGGGGGAGATTGTAATATTCCTAATTAGCGGCAGCTAGTTGGAATATTTGATTTTGTTCAATTTTGATGTCTATAGTTTATTAATAAAAAGTGAGTGGAGAGGGTCTAACTCACTTAGTGGAATAAAACACCCTCCCTAGTAGCACAATGTTGTGACTTAAAGGGAGCCAAGGGGGGCCAAGCACCACGTAGATAGGGGCCCCATGTATGCTCTAGAAGCTACTGCGCAAATGAGGATGAGCACGTGGCAAGAGAGAGAGGCTACGTTGAGGAGATGGGCCTTAGGGTTGGAGGAAGGCCAAAGTTATAAAAGAGGGAGGAGCCTTCTCATTTGATGGATTCATTGTGGATGATATTGAGTTGGTCATTTCGACTTCTTAAGCACGCTGGCTGTTTAGCCTGTCTGCAGCACTATTGAGTGCATTGAGTGTCTCCAGTCGGAGATCTCCCCCTTAGCCCCGGGGGACTTCGAGTGCCTACTCGGGGCAAGGTTATTTCTTCAGCATTTTCCAGGAGGTTTTGGTGTTTGGGTTTGTTGCGGAGCTGAGCATTCATAGAGACTGCGCAGTCACTGAGAGGGAGGACGCAGTCCATCTAGGAGGTGTCCCGGATCAGGGTTTTTGCAGGAGATTTGAGCCGAGATTTTGAGCAGAGGATCATCCTTTGCCTTTGGGAGGATTTTGGTGGAGTTTGAGGCAGTATTTCAATCATTCTTATTTAGCCTCTGCGCAGAGCCTTGGAGGCCAGCGTAATTCCCCAAGGGGGTGTTTTTTGGAGGTCGGCCATTTCTGATATGGTTTCTAATTTTGTCGGGATTGGTGAGTAGAGGAGGATTCCAGATTTTCAGCTCATTCCAGCAAGGGGAGCAACCCCTAGTTATCAGTTCATTTCAGTGGTAGCAGCTACACGGCAGTTTTCCAGCAGCTGGGACGCAATTCAGAGAGCAGCCATTTCTGGTGTATTCTGAGAGTATTTCTTCACTTGCCTTGAGCAAGTTTAGGTGCCATCACTCTGATCACCTATTGTACTTCATTATATTTCTCAGTTTAATAAAATGGCTTAGCATTTCCTCTCTATATTTCTGGATGAGTTGCCGTACATTCTTTCTATGCTATTATATGTCTGATGCACTGTTATTTTTATAAATTCTTGAGCATTCTAGTTCTATACCACTTGGTGTGTTTATTTCATACTCTTAGACAGAGTCTGGAAAGGGCCAGGTAGCCTCCAGATTTTATCCTCTTTTCAAAGGCGGCATATCTGGTAAACGCCCTCCCAGTCCATCTCTGGTTGGAGTTTGCCGTGTTTTAGAGATATCCCCGAAACGGGATATTACTGTTAGGTCCCTATATCACTAGTATAGTCCCTTATTTTTGTTAGTGTAACCCCCTTATTGTTATTACTGTACCCTTGTAAACCCCATTTTGTTATTATTGTTCCCTTAAATTATTATTGTTAGGTCGGCTAGGATTACATTGTGGCCCACTAGGATTACATTATGGCCGCATGGACTCCTACATATAGAAAGGAGGTTTTGTAAATTGTACTCTCCTGTGAAGAATTGTTCATTTATGTAATGTATTGGAGGTTGCCCCCTCGAAGTGGCTCATTTCTAAGGCATTTATATCTCTTTTCTTCTCTTTTTGAGTTGGTTACACAACATTTGGTATCAGAGCTTTGGGATTCTAGGGGTTCGCTGCTCCAAACAGGTCATCGTGGCATTTTCGCTATAACTTTTTTTCTACGAAGCTTCAGAAGCTGAAATTTTTAGGGTGCGAAGCTGAAATCTTGAGGAAGGTTGTCTAAATATTTCAGATCTTGGTTCGCAATATTTGAGGAGATATCATCTGTGGAAGTTAGGTATTTTTTCAGGCTCATAAACAGGTCATCGTGGAATTTGCGCTATAAATTTTGTTTTTTTTTGCACTAGATAATGTAGTCTCAAATTCATATGGTGCGTGTTTCAAATCTCCGAGAAATTGTCAAAAATTTCCGTAACTTGTCTGTAATATTTTTGGAGATATGATCCGTGAAGGTAGGGTTTTTTCGTGCTCCCGAATTTCCTCTATCTCAAAGAGGTGACTGGGAAAAGTCTAATAACCTCTCGAAGACTGGATTGAGGTCAAAAGTGGTCAAGTACACAATTTATTTTTTCTGCCATCACTCGCAGGACACAACAAAACAAGGACACGTGGCAAGTCGCACAAGTTCGCCTTCTATCGTAACCAAAATTAATTAGGTCATTGGGGGAGATTGGACACAACTTTGTCTTGGAGCACTGTAATCAGCTTAATTGCATTTGAAAGAAGCTCAGAGGGTCATTGCTTATTTGAATTTTAGATATTCAAGATTTTCAAGCCAATGTGAGACAATACAATTTAAGACGAGTCTTCAAAGCAAGTAAAAGGTGTGTATTTTTTTTCCTAATTGCATAAGTTTTGTTTGAAGAATCAAGTTGAATTGATTCCAAGGGAATATTGAAGAATAGATATCAGTATTGGACTCTAAAATTCCCCCTAAAAAGAATTCAACACCCATTAAGCCTTTAAAAGGCTCTACTATGAGTCATGAAGATGAAGAAATGCAACATGAAATATCAAATTTACAAGAGCAAGTGCACCAAATTTCGCTATAGCAAAGAGCTACAAAAAATGAAATGGAAGTTTTGAAGAAAGGCATGGAAACTAAGATGAATGGTTTGGAAGCTAAGATGGATGGCATGGAAGTCGGCATGGAAGCTAAGATGGATGACATGAAGAATGATCTAAAAGCATACATGGAAGGCTTGATGACAAGCTTAAAACCATAAATGATTCCTAATGGCGGAAATATAGGAGAAGAACCTCCTGATGAGAACAAAATAAATGTTAATCATGATTCCATAAACTCGAATGTTGGCGGGAAGAACCACCATATTCCAAAAATGGATATGAGCAAGTTTGATGGAAAGGATCCTGTAACATGGATACTACAGATGGAGCAATATTTTGATCTCCATAACGTACAAAACACACAAAAGGTACGCATTGCAACTTTACATTTAGAACAAAATACATTTGTATGGTATCAATGGTTTTGCTCCCGTAAAAAAATTGTCACTTGGTCAATTTTTACGGAGGAAATGATAGCACATTATGAGGATACAAAGAGCAACACCTTCTTTAGCCAATTGATAAATCTCAAACAAAAGGGCTTAGTGGGGCAGCACATTGAGGACTTCCAAAAATTGAATATAAGGGTAACTAATATTCCAGAGGAACACATGATTGATCTCTTCTTAGGTACTCTAAAGGATAACATCGAACATGAAGTTCATGTTTTGGAACCTGATTCATTGGAGAAGGCATTCAGGTTGGCAAGAAAAGTTGAATGTAAAATTATGGCGACAAGGAAGCCTACCACTCAATTCTATAAAGAAGGAAGTGTTTCTACGCCTAGATTTCCACAACCTACAAGGTTGACACCACAACAACTGGAAGAAAAAAGAGCAAAAGGGCTTTGCTACAGTTGTGATAGAAAATACACTAAAGGTCATAAGTGTGCTGAGAAGAAATTATTTTACATAGATTGTGAAGAGGAAGAAGAAAATGAACAAGAAGAGGATATACACTAAGAACCAGCCCTAGAAGAGGAAGAAACGAATCTGACCATATTGTGTAATGCACTGGCAGGAATTACCACTCCTCAAACTCTCAAGATAGAAGGACATATCAAGAAGAAAAAGGTAATAGTGTTGATTGATTCAGGTAGCACCTATAATTTTATTCATTGTAAGGTAGCCAAGGAATTAAATTGTTTCCTATACCCAGCACCAGAATGTCAAGTGATGGTTGCAAATGGAGGAACTATAAATTTCTCTGGAAAATGCCATAATATCAAGCTAACCATGGGGGAATATGCATTGACTAGTCCAATGCTTTCCATTCCTATGGGAGGTGCTGATGTTGTACTAGGAGTACAATGGTTACAATCTTTGGGGACGGTAGCTTTCAATTTTCAAGAACTTTTCTTGAAATTTTTTTCAGAAGGAAAGGAAGTTGAATTACGGGGTATTGCGGGGAAGCCAGGAAGGATAATAAGCTCTAATGTCATGACAAAGCTTCTAAAGAAAGAACAGCAAGGCGTAATTGCACAAATATGCTCACTAGAAGTTCCAACATCAAAATCATCTATTTCTGCAGATCTCCAACAAGTCTTGGACAATCATTCCAAGGTGTTTGAAACTCACAAAGGACTCCCACCTATTCGTGATCATGATCATGCTATTCATTTGATTCCAGGAAGTGTTCCTCCAAACATCAGGCCTTATAGATATCCTTACTTCCAAAAGAGCGAAATTGAACGTATGATTGCAGAAATGTTAGAGGCGGTATAATTCAACCTAGTCAAAGTTCTTTCTCTGCTCCTGTAGTATTGGTACACAAGAAGGATGGATCATGGCGAATGTGTCCGGATTATAGGGAGCTCAATAGGCTCACCATTAAAGACAAATTTCCCATTCCTGTGATTGATGAACTATTGGATGAATTACATGGAGCAATTTATTTTACCAAGTTGGATCTTCGTTCAGGATATCATCAAATTAGAATGAAGACTGAAGATATTCCAAAAACAACATTTCGAACTCATGAGGGTCATTATGAATTTTTGGTCATGCCTTTTGGCCTTACCAATGCACTTCTACATTTCAAGGGTTGATGAATTCCATTTTCAAACCCTTCCTTAGAAAATTTGTGCTAGTATTTTTTGATGATATACTAATCTACAGCAGGGCTTGGAAGGATCATGTTGAACATGTTGACAGGGTGCTCAAACTATTGCAGGAGAAACAATTATATGCAAAAAAGTCCAAATGTTTCTTTGGAGTACAAGAGGTGGAATATCCGGGTCATATTGTATCTCACGAGGGTGTTAAAGTGGACCCTAACAAAATTAAAGCCATTAAGGAATGGAAAGTTCCCACAACCATAAAGCAGTTGCGAGGATTTCTCGGGTTAACAGGGTATTATCGCAAGTTTGTTAAGAATTATGGGAGAATAGCAGCACCTCTAACAACATTATTGAAGAAAGATGCATTTTCATGGACTCATGAAGCAACTAAGGCCTTTGAACGTCTTAAAGAGGCAATGTGCCTAGCACCAGTCTTAGCTACACCAGACTTCACAAAAACCTTTATTGTGGAATGTGATGCCTCAGGAAATGGAATTGGTGCAGTTTTAATGCAGGAAGAAAGACCCATTGCTTTTGAAAGTCGTCCAATCAAAGGAAAGTATTTACAGAAACCTATTTATGAGAAGGAAATGTTAGTAATACTGCATGCACTAAAGAAATGGCGAACTTACCTAATGGGAAGACACTTCAAGGTAAAAACTGATCATGATAGTCTTAAACACTTTTTGAAACAAAGACTATCGTCAGAAGAACAGCAAAAATGGGTCACAAAGATGTTGGGTTACGACTTTGAAATAATCTACAAAAAAGGAAAGCTGAATGTTGTTGCAGATGCACTCCCAAGAAAGAATGAAGAGGTGGAAGCATTGCTTTGTGCCATTTCTATTATCCAACCAGATTGGATAACTGAAGCAAGAGATGAATGGAAGAAGGACAAAGATGTAAGGATACTCATTCAAAAGTTGCAGCAAGATCCTAGTACATCTGATACATTTAGTTGGAAAAATGATTCCTTATGGTACAAAGATCGCTTATATCTTTGTAAGAATTCCCAACTACAACAAAAGATTCTTTTGGAACTACACACTTCTCCTTTAGGAGGGCACTCAGGATTTTTAAAAACTTACCACAGGGTGAAGAAAGAATTTTTTTGGGATGGCCTTAAATCTGATATTCAAAAGTTTGTGGTGGAATGTTTGGTTTTCCAGCAGAATAAAGTGGAAACAATTAAGACCCTGGGACTTCTACAACCTTTATCCATTCCAAGTCAACGTTGGGAAGAGATTTCAATGGATTTTATCACAGGTTTACCTAAGTCCGAAGGAAAGAGTGTCATCATGGTGGTAGTTGATAGACTTACCAAGTATGCACACTTTTGTGCATTATCTCATCCACTTAAAGCAAGTACAGTTGCTACTACATTTATGGACAGAATTCAAAAGCTACATGGAAGCCCAAGGGTTATTGTGAGCGACAGAGATCCCATTTTTACCGGAAATTTTTGGATGGAGTTATTTTCTTGTTTGGGTACTCAATTAGCTCATAGCTCATCTTATCATCCTCAATCTGATGGTCAAACTGAGATAGTAAATAAATGTTTGCAAGGATATCTTCGTTGTTTTGTATCCGATAAACAAACACAATGGGTCAAGTGGTTACCTCTCGCTGAATGGTGGTATAACACTTCCTTCCATACTGCAGCAAAAATGACCCCATTTATGGCACTTTATGGATATCATCCACCATCCATCACATCATCTTTAAGGAAAAATTTGAAGGTTCAAGCAGTGGAAGATCACATCGAGCATCAGCAAGAAGTTCTCCAACTCTTAAAGGATAACCTGAATTTGGCACAAAATCGAATGAAACAACAGGCAGATCAACATCGTAGCGAGAGAAGTTTTGATGTAGGAGATTGGGTATTTTTACGGCTACAACCATACAAACAATGTCCCTCAAGCAAGCAAAGAAGGATAATAAATTATCGCCAAAGTACTATGGTCCTTACAAGGTGTTGCAAAAGATTGGTACTATGGCATACAAATTGGAGCTTCCTGCTTCTTCGCGAGTACATCCAGCTTTCCATGTTTCATGCTTAAAGAAGGTTATAGGTGAAAATCTTCCAGTTCAAACAGTATTGCCAGAACTTGATGGGGAAGGGAAAATCATATTGGAACCTGAAGCAGTCATGGAAAAAAGAACTCGACAACTACGGAATCGATCAATTTCAGAGCATCTCATCAAGTGGAAGAACTTACCCACTGAAGATTCTACATGGGAGGATGAGAATTTTATACAGAAGCACCCAGAGCTACTCAAGCGTTGAGGACAACACTTTTTTGAAGGAGAGGGCATGTTAGGTCCCTATATTACTAGTATAGTCCCTTATTGTTGTTAGTGTAACCCCCTTATTGTTATTATTGTACCCTTGTAACCCCCATTTTGTTATTATTGTGCCCTTAAATTATTATTGTTAGGTCGGGTAGGATTACATTGTGGCCCACTAGGATTACATTATGGCCCCATGGACTCCTATATATAGAAAGGAGGTTTTGTGAATTGTATCATCCAAGAATTGTTCATTTATGTAATGTATTGGAGGTTGCCCCCTCGAAGTGGCTCATTTCTAAGGCGTTTATATCTCTTTTCTTCTCTTTTTGAGTTGGTTGCACAACAATTACAATGTAGCAGCTGAGAAGCCAAAAAACACCAGTGAACATTTACATATTTTGCTATGCTGGAAATGTAAACTTTTGGACTCAAATAAAAATATTCAGTTGTTGAGTGAAGGAATCCAATTGTATAGAACAAATTTCTTTATTTTCTTTCTGAGAAAATATAATATATATTATAGAGAAATTCATATATGTACAGCATATATAAATCAGAGATGAAAAAATGGTCAAAAAATTGGCAACATATGCCAAAAATCGTGATGTCAAACAGGAAATGAGAAATTGCTTAGAAAAAATCACTACTTATTCCTATCCACTACTAATATCACTTTTGGAAGAAAAAAATCATTATTTCAAGAAGAACCAGTGAAATTACATTTGGCATGTTGTCTAAGGACAAAGAAAACCAATATATCCTCGTTACAAAATATATTTTTGAATTCTCAATAAAACTATAGGATGCAAATCATGTGAATGCTTTCTGCTATAAAATTTCACTTTTTTCTAATAGAAATCATCAATACTTTTCAAAAGCCTTGAATGTCTTGTTAGCACTAATTTTTAAGGCCTTAGACTTATGTAAACTTTAAAATCAGCAGCAAAAATCAGTGAACTGTAATATTCCTAATTAGCAGCTCTGCTAATTAGAATATTAATTTTTTTCAATGATGTATTTTGCTAAAGTTTTGGCCAAAAGGATGTAGTATTGGGGACCCACAACTAAGACTTAGGAAACTATAGGCATTTGACATTAGAGTAAAGGAAAAATTGCTGTTTTACTGGAGAGCGTAGGCCCAATGAGAAGGGACTGTGCATCACATGGGGACAGCGCAGTCATAGGCTCAAGTAGAGGCAGCATAGACATGAGGTGGGGCCTGAGGGAACATTGGGCAGCCTTGGACAAAAAAGGAAGCATGCAGCCTCATTTTGATCAGTCAATCATCCATTTCAAATTTGTCTTTGACATAGAGCACGTTTGAGCAGGAAGCCAAGTCTGTAAGTGTTGTTTAGCACACCAGGTGTTTTCGAGCTGAGATCCCAGCCTCAGCTTCGGTGGACTTCGAGTGCCAACCCAAGGGAGGTGTCTTGCCTTAATTGATCATTTCTAGCAGCAGAGACTTCATCCACAACACAGTCAGTGAGGGGATCACTCCGAGAGCTTGGGGAGTGAGAGGAGATTTTGGAGGAGACTTGGTGGGGAGACTTAGAGCTTTCTAACAAGAATTTTCCAGGCATTTTGGTGGCCTTCAGAAACACAATTTCCAGGAAGACCGAATTGCCCAGCAGAGCAGTGACCCAAGCCCAAGAGGGCCAATTTTCAGGGTCGAGAATTTGACAAACCCTTCGCGGGTTATTGTGGGTTTTCTAAGTAGCATCTGTGGTTAAAAGTCCAAAATTTTTTGAGCAGTATTGTAGGCCCAAACAATAGATCAACCGGAGCAGCAACAACATTTCTCGCCAAGGACAACGCAAAGCTACAACCACGCAGTGTACTTTCTGAGGGTGATTTCCAGCTTGTCTCAAAGGCTATCTCTAGCTTGCCTTCAGCAAGCCCAGGTGCCTTCATTCCAGCACCTCTATTGTACACATTTCCAACAAATTAATAAAACGGCTCAGCCCAATTTTATGGCTCAAATTGTGTTTTAATTGCGTGTTTATTTTTGTTGTTTGCTTAATGTCTTTGATGTCTGTTATTATTGTAGTTTACCATCAGGAATATTACAGTGGTATCAGAGCTCATAGACTTGGCTCATCATGTGGAGAGCAGTGCAGTCTATGACACCTGAAGACAAGTAGAACATTACTTGATGGTTTTTAAGCTTATGTGGCTATCAATTGAAGATGAATGTTTCGGATTGTCCACAGTGTTGAAAGACATTTGTCGATGTTTCAAATCCCAATGGGGATCCATCTTCAGGACAAAATTTTGAAGAATGCTTGAAAGAGGGACCAAAACCAATAATAAATAGTAGAAGAAAGAAATGAAAGAGCCAACCATTCTTTCATTTTTATTTTTGTTTTTTATTTTAATAAATTATTCATAAATTATTAAGTAATAATTTAATCAATAATTATTAATAATAATTATTTCTTAAATTAATTAATTAATTAATAATCATAATTATTATTAATAATTATAATTTATTTCTTAGTTTATTCAAGATTTTAGTGACTTAGTTAATTAATTTATTTTATATTGATATTAATAATTTATTAATTAAGAAATTTTAATGTTATAAATTCTTTTTTATATAATAACAATTATTTTATTACCGGAGACAGAGATACAGGAGTAGAGAAAGGGAAATCGAAATCACTCCAGACCCTGTGGTTAGTGAACCGGAGGCTGAAGGAAGAAGCATGGGGGACGGAGAAGAGGAAAAGGGCGAGGAGGAATGTGCTTACCTCTTGTTGAAGGCAGTGCAGGATCTCTCCAAGAACATTCAGGAGATGGGACACCAAAGCAGTAATGGCAGCAAAGGGAAGGTAGTCCAAGCGGATTTCCAGGTGAGAGAAGGATTTGGCACCTCACAGCACCAGCGACAGCTGAACCCAAATATGCCTATAGTGCCTTATACACCCCCACGATCTACCATACCTACATTCTTAGCCTCAGGTGTGTGAAAATTTCTGAATATTACTTATGCAGAAACCCTACTGTTAAATCACGATTTACTTCTCCTACTTATACAAGTTATTAATTTGAAATGTTCAGTATTAACATCGAAGTAAACACTTTAACAACCTACACAGATACAGATCTAAACTGAATACATGCACATAGACAAAGTGACACACAAGATTTTTTGGACAACTGTCCCCGGAAAAACCCAATGCGGGAAAATCGGTCTTCTAGCTGCTGGAGGGTTTTAGTACTAAGTAGATTCTAAGTACAGCAAATCTGGGCACCTTACTGGTTAATCCGACAGAGAAATACAAAATCTGCAACAATACCTCTGTTCCAGAGACGGAAAAACTCACTGATTCACACCCTCAAACGGGATTTACAGAACTCAACCCTTTTCTGTCTTCAGAAACCCCAGCACTGCTCTGAAGCCCTATGTGTCAGCTCTGCTAGCCTCCGTGTGTCCCTGCGCTTCTCAGGAGAGGCTTGCGTAACCTCAGACTGGGTTATGATGTCCCTGCGTTGCCTTGGCTGGGCCTGCGTAAGCCTTGATGGCTTCTTGTTGCCTCTGTGCTGCCCTTTCTGGGCCTGTGTAGCACGTGAAGCCTCTGCGTTGCGCAGCTGCTACGTAGATGCTGCCCCCTCTGCGCTGCTCTGATTGTTGCTTCTCTGCCTCTTGCTGACTCTTGGCTTGGGATTAGATCATCCCTCTTGCCAATACTACCCCTCGCTGCAGCTGAAACACTTCTCGAAATTCTTCGCAAACCACGCCCTAGAATTCCAGCTTAGTCTCAGTGCTCTGCCACTGTGTGTGTTCTCCAACTGACCCCAAGCCTTTCCTTTATACTTTTCTCGTTGGGAAGCCAACAACCGTGATCTAATCTTGAATTGACGGTTAAGACTTATTCTTTCTGCGGCCAAGACTTATATGTGAGTGTATGGTATTGAGCTCAGTCCTTTGCTCTCGCACCTCTGAGATGGTTATCGCACCTCTGTTCTATGGCACAATGCAATGGTCAGTCTCAGCATGGTTGGTCACGACATTGTTATACGTATTGGTCTCAGCATCTCTATAATGAGTATGTGTGGCTGCGATATATATGGAATCGTTGCACAGTCATATGGCATGGTTCTATGCGATAAGTATATGGTATGTATGACTTCATTATAGTGTTCTCTCATCCGTTGTCGTCCGCTCAGAGATCGAAATCTGTAATATCCCGGAAATGGATTTCTCAGCAGATCATGCCTGGAAAACACATTCTTCAGGTATGATGGCTTCAACTATCATAGAATATGTCTAAAAATTCTCAGCAACCAAAAGAAATAACAGCAGCAACCTTTACTCAACTTTTAGGGGCAAAAAGGTGGGGAAAAGTGAGGACTTTGGCCCTAAAATGAGTGTATAAGAAAATATGCGTAAAATGACGGCTCAAGGTTCTGGAATATGTTAGAATAGGTTAAGAGAGACTTCCATGTCAAATTTCAGCTCAAAAAAAGGTGTTTTGCTTAGTTAAACAATTCCTCCTTCCCGACTAGTCAATAGAAACCCTGATTTCCCAAGACTTTGAGTATCCAGAATTTAACTGAAGCAAGGGCAGCGTGTTTTCTGAAGGTATGAGATGTAAAGCACTATGAATAATCAGAGAATGAGTTTGAGTACAATGCATAGGCTTTCAACAAGGTTAAACAGCAGTTTTATATAGAGAACCCCTCAAGATAGAGGTGCCGCAAGACAAGAAAATAATCCAAAAACCCTTCAGCGTTTTCTCCAGGTGGCTGAAGCTTATATTTATTATGTTACAGATCTACAACTGATAAATACATGAAAACAGAGATCTATAATGAGACAAAATGCCCAAAGGGCTCTTTATTACTTTCCCCTTGGGAATTTCAGCAATACATGAAAATGCCGGAGCAGATCTGAGTTTTACTACAGCAGATCTAAAGAATGATTCAGAATTTCTGAAGCAAACTTCAGTATCAGATCAGAAATATACTTGGATTGGTTGGCCAATCCAAGGATCACCCTCCAACAGAGATCTAGCTTCCAAAATGATGCCAAAAACCATGAAACGCTGCTCCTTCAGCAGTAACGCAGATCTGGGGAAAGAACTGCGCAGTATACCATGAAGAATATATTGGCCTGATGCCAAGATCTGAAAATGAGCTCCAAAGTCCTCCAATTCGATCCTCCAAAAGGAAGAAAGACTCTCCCTCTGAAAAACAAGAGAAGGAAGTGGTGTCGTAAAGTCACCACGGCAACACCCTACAACACAGTATTACGCTGCTGCAGCAATAACGCTGTCCTGGAGGATGATGCTAAGAAATAACCTTGCCTGAGCAGGCACTCGAAGTCCCCCGAGGCTAAGGGTGAGATCTCCGCACGGAGACACTCGGTGCACTAAACAGTGCAGCAGACGGGCTAAACAACCAGCGTGCCAAAGAAAGACAAATGTCTCACTCATTAATCAATAATCCAAGAATCCAAGCATGAATCAAATGAGGAGGCTCCTCCATCTTTTATAGTGTTGGTTTCCCTCCAAAACCCAATGTAGCCTCTCTCTCTCCTCCACATCCTCATCCTTATCCACATTCTCATCCTTATCTGCGCAGAAGCTTGGAGAAACTTTTAGAGTGTACATAGGCCCCCTCCTCCACGTGGTGTTGGGTCCCCCCTTGACTCCCACTTAAGTCACAACGTTGTGCTACTAGGTGGATGTCTTATTTCATTTAAGTGAGTTTAGACCCTCTTTACTCACTTTTTTATTTACTTACAAACTATAGGTGGCAAAATAAACAAAATAGAATATTCCAATTTGCTGTCGCAAATTAGGAATATTACAAAATCCTCCACGATAAAGACGACAGTTGTGGCCTCAGAAATTACATAATGCACCACATGTAAGACTCAAAAACCCTGCGGAACAAATTGCTGGCATTCCTTAAAGCCCCCGATAACGCGTGCTCTGGAGTCCACATCGTTTTTTGGAATAACAGTACTGCATGTGCTTTCTTGGCTCCACCAAAATCCACAGCAAACACTGTTTTTGTCACCGTAAAATTTAGAACCTTTGGCTGAGTCGGATGCAGAAATCGACAGCTCACAGTTCGAAGCTTAAATTGTTACCGCGGGCGAGTGAAACTCTAGGTTCCTGGAAACCCCCGACAAGCAATTATATGGAGGTCGTGGGAGCTAGAATATAGAATACATTGCAAAATAAGGAAAATCGGAAGATTAAGTTGACCAGATATAGTGGAGGAATGGGGCGAAAAAGTGAATTCGGGCCAGAGGGTGCAATTGTTGGAGGAAGAGCGGAATACATTCCGTCGCAGAAGATCCAAGAGAACCGAAAATGCCGCGATTTGATTTTTCTCCTGGTTTTCATTGCATTTTGGGTTGGAATGATCGTTAATTCCAGCTTTGGATTCAATAGAGGAGATCCCTGCAGGAGGTAAACAGTGAGAGGTCCTTAGATACGCTGATGCATTTGGCATTTTGGACAAAGTAGATCATGTGGATTTGTTGACATAGTATTTGAATGTGGAGAAGGCTGGAAAAGAAGTTGTGACAAATTGTAATATCCCCAACGAGAAATAAACAGTAATACACAGCAAAACAACAAGCAGCTATATAGAACAAAATGCCGAAACTAGAATATGGAACAAATACACATAAAATGCCAGAACACTAAGCCATTTTATTAATCTGAGAATATATGTATATGGGTACAAAGATAATCAGAATGAGTGCACCTATCCTTGCTCTAGGCAAGTGGAGACCCTCTCAGAATAAGAAATGGCTGCAACAGAGACTGCGTCCTAGATGACTGGAGAAAACTGCCGTAGAAAACTGCTGCTGCAATGTACTGGAACTAGGGGCTGATCCCCACACCGGAATGAGCTGAAAACTGGAAGACTGGCTGTACTCAACCCTCCGGACAAAACCCAGAAACCGTGAAGCAAGTGCTCCACCTCCGAAAATCCACCAAATAACCCCAGAGAAAACACCGTTTCTCCTGTGAACAACGCAGAAGTCGTAAGAAAGGCCCGATTAAGTGGGCCCAAACTTCTCAGAAAATCTCTACACTACATTGAACTCCTCAAGTGTTGGAAAATGCTCAACCACCACAATCACCTCCCAACAATGTCAGTACAACAATGACTGCTCCCTTCCATCGGAACTCACGTCCTCTCCAGACTCGTTAGCTAATCACAAGGGGGCTTTCCAGAACGTCCACCAAAAATCCACTGCAAATCACCTACAGAAACTGAAGGAAATACCTTGCCCGAGCAGGCACTCGAAGTCCCCCGGGGCCAAGGGCGAGATCTCCGACCGGCGACACTCAGTTCGCACTAAACAGTGCTGCAGACCGACTAAACAACCGGCGTGCTGAAGTAGACAGAAGTCTAGCTCTCAATATCAATATCATATCAACAATGCCAAATGGAGTGAAAACCCCACCTTTTATAGTGCTAGCTCCCTCCAAAAACCCTAACTACGTCCTTCACCCTCCTTGACCTGCGCAGTTACCTTAGGGTCAGCGTGAGGCCTCCCCTCATATGCGTGTGGACCCCCAAGGCCACCCCTTTAAGTCACAACGTTCATCAACTAGAAGAGCACTTTATTTTATTAAAGTGAGTTGACCCCTTTATTTCTCACTTTATTTATTATTTTAACTAAAGGCGGCAAAACTATACAAAAATTAAATATTCCAATTAGCAGTGCTAATTAGGAATATTACAGTCTCCCCCGGCAGAACGTTGCTTGTCCTCAAGCAACTGAAGTGATGGATGCTGCAAGATCCTCTCATCCTCCCAAGTGGCATCCTCATCTGGCAAGTTCTTCCATCTCACCAAGAACTCCCTGATCTTCCTGCTCCGCAGCTGCCTCTCCCTAGTGTCAATAATAGCCTCCGGCTGTAACACCAGATGCCCCTCATCATCTGTAGGTGGTAGCTCCTCGGTGACTGTCACGTGCTGGCCCAGTTCCTTTTTCAGGCATGATACAGGAAAGATGTTATGAATCTTGCTGCCTTGGGGCAACGCCAACTCATACGCAACCTGCCCGATCCTGCGTATCACCCTGTATGGCCCATAAAAACGGGGCTTCAGCTTCTCCGCCCCCTTCTGCTTGAGCGAAGACTGTCGGTATGGCTGTAGCCGTAGGTAGACCAAGTCTCCTACCTCAAAGTGTCTCTCCACCCAACTCTTATCAGCATACAACTTCTGCTGATTCTGTGTTGTGGCTATGTTGTCCTTGAGAGCTCGGAGGATATCTTGGCTCTCTTGGATCCATAACTTGGCTCTCGGAGCCCTGCTAACACCAAACATCATGTCCACAAAAGATAAGGAATGATATCCATACAAAGCATAGAAAGGTGACATACCAATAGACATATGATGCGTTGTGTCGTAGCAGTACTCGCCCAAATGCAGCCACTTTAGCCAAGCCCTCTGCTGTCCGCTGACGTAGTTATGCAAGTAGCCCTCCAGCCACTTGTTAACTACCTCTGTCTGCCCGTCCGTCTGGTGAGTAGCTAGTGGTCGGCACAACCTTGGCCCCATCAGCCCAAGAGTCACCAATTTTACCCTAAGTGAAGTTGCTTTCACCTCCGGTCGGGCCGACTTAAGGTTGGGTAGACCATGTAATCCGAAAATCTCCCTGAAGAACAACGTAACCTACGTCATTGTGGTGGAACATTTGATATGGCAAAATGTATATTGTCGCGTAGTCAACGACTACGAAGATGCAGTCCTTGCCCTGCACCATGGGCAACCCTGTGATGAAATCCATCGAGATGCTCTCCCATTTCCCCTCCGGAATGGGACGAGGCTGCAACAACCCTGCAGGATGGCTCATCTCTCCCTTGTTCCTCTGGCAAACATCGCACTCCCTGACATGCTGGAGTACGTCCTCCTTGAGGCCCTTCCATGAGAACCTCTCCCGAATAGCCCTGTATGTCTTGGTGAACCCCTGATGGCCCGCCAATGGAGAATCGTGTGAAGCCTGGAGTATCTTCTTCTTGAGCTGAGATCTCTCAGTCAAGAAGATCCTGTCCCTGTAATAGATGATCTCATCGATCACCCTGTACCTGTCATCAGCTACCTGCCCATCCAGAACCTCACATGCAAACCTATCCTTGGAGTACTCAACCAGCAGTCGAGCCCTCCAACCAGCGTCCAAGCTCATGAGTGACAACGTGGCCGGTCTACGAGAAAGGGCATCAGCTACCACGTTGTTCTTGCCTTTGACAGACTCTATGTCGAAGTCATAGGCTTGGATCTTGCTGATCCACTTCTGCTGTCTCTCCTGCAACTGCTTCTGCTCCAGAAAGTACCTCAGGCTGTTATGATCTGTCCTCACCCTGAATTTGCTGCCCACTAGATATCACTGACGGCCAATGCATACACGGCGAAACATCTCCTTGTCGGAGAGGATACAAACCTTTGTGGAAGGAGCTTCTGCCTCAAAAAGCAATCGTGGCAGATCGCTCTGATCAAAACCGCACCAATCCCCTCCCCTGCGCATCACCTTGTATTGGGGCTGTGCAGGGTCTGGCAATGCCAATATTGTGACAACTCAGTCATCACCTCCTTTTGAGCTCACAAAAGCTCTCGCTGTGGCTATGTCCGATCACTAATGCCCCTTCTCGCTGCAACTGAGGGGTGCGGTAAGTCGAGAGAAGCCCTTGACGAACTTCCTGTAGTATGTGCAAATACCAATAAATCCCCGAAGCTCCGTCACATTCCGCAGCTCTAGCCAATCCCTGATGGCCCTGATCTTCTCCTCGTGGACTCTCACCCCGTCCACTCCTATAATGTGCCCCAGATATAGCATCTCTGTCAAACCAAACTCACACTTGGAAAGCTTGGCATAGAACTGCTGCTCCTCCAAGATGTGCAAAACCGTCTCAATATGCTGGAGGTGTTCCTCCCAAGTCCTGCTGTATATAAGTATGTCATCAAAGAAAACCAGCACGAACTTCCTCAGATGACCCCTGAAAATGTGGTTCATGCATGACTGGAAGGTAGCAGGTGCATTGGTCAGCCCAAATGGCATGACCAGAAACTCAAGTGCCCATAGTGACACCTGAAAGCGGTCTTGGGAATGTCCTGTTCCCTCACGCGTATCTGATGGTACCCGGATCTCAAGTCAATCTTCGAGAAGAACCGTGCTCCTCTCAGCTCATCCATCAGCTCATCGATCCTGGGGATGGGGTACCTGTTCTTCAGGGTCTTCTTATTCAGAGCCCTGTAGTCAATGCACATGCGCAATGTGCCGTCCTTCTTCTTCACCAACACTACCGAAGAAGCGAAAGGACTCGTGCTGGGCCGAATGTGACCAAGGGCCAGCAACTCCTGGATAGCCCGCTCTATCTCGTCCCGATAGGCCTTGGGATGCCTATACGGTGTGGTAATCACGGCCTGTATCCCCTGCTCAAGCTCGATCGTGTGCTCAAACCCCCGATCCGGTGGCTGCCCTGGTGGAATATCCCCGAAAACCACTGCATACCTGTCTAGAATAGACTGTAGATCAGGGTGCACTGCCTGCCCTGTATCCACTGCCTCTGAAGCCCGCAACTCTACCGCCCACTCTATGTCTCCCTTGCGGAAGGTCGCCTCCATACTGTGTGCTGACACCGTCTGAGGTGGATATGTGTGCTGCCCCCGTATCTTCTCATGCCTCCCCGTCTTGGGATCATCCCACTCCATCTCTAGGGCCTTCCAATCTGTCGTGACTTTCCCTAGAGTAATAAGCCACTGAACACCCAATATCAGGTTGGTGTCCGGAATGTCCACCACAAAGAAGTGGTCTGTCAAGGTGTAAGTGCCCATCGTCACTGATAACTCAGGGACATACCGAGCACATGCCATAGTCTGATCTCCTGGGACCAAGACGGAAAACCCATCAAAACCCTCTGTCTGGATGCCTCTCCACTCAACCATCTGGGCATCAATAAAGTTGTGGGTCGCCCCACTGTCAACTAAGACTGAAACCCGCTGCCCACGCACCGTCCCTCGTACGTGCAGCGTCAAATACTTGGGGACTCCCCGCAATGCGGCTAGAGCACCCCCAGTGGGTGCAAACGATGCCCCACCTGCGGCGGGTGGTGGAGGTGGTAAGGTACCCTGCGCTGCATAGCTGTCTCCTGCCTCCACGTCATCCTCCTCATCCTCTTCTCCACTGCTCTCGGAGAAGACCTCCATGAAATGTGCCTTCCCTGCCGCACACCTGTGTCCCGGTGCCCATGGCTCCTGGCAAGTGAAGCACAACCGCTTCCTCCTCAGCTCTCTCCTGGCCTCATCATCAAACTGCCCTCGTCCAGGATTCGCCTTGGGAGGCGGAACCCTCATGTCCTTACCCTTAGGCTGGAAGGCCTGTCTCTGGGGATAAGGTGGCCGAGTCCTGGGTAAGACATCCTGTAAGTCCCGAGTCCTGCTGATGGCATCCTGAAGGGTAGCCGGTTTGTTCGACCGGACTAGGCCACGAAGTGGCTCTGACAGCCCCTCCACAAACATGTAAACCATCCGGGCTGCAGATAAGTCAGGTACCATCATTGAAACCCTCAAGAAGTCTGAAATGTATGTCTCTGCACTCCCAGTCTGTTTGAGCTTGGTCAGCTCAACAAAATGCTGCTCCGGATCCCTCCTGTCAAAGCGCTCTACCACCCTCCGGGTAAACTCGGCATATGTCGTCACTGCAGAATGCCCGAGTGTCGTCATCCCATGGAACCACCAGTCCTGGGCCTCACCGTCCAGATGTAATGTTGCCACCTTAATGGCCTCTGACTGCGACATCGGGTTAAGCTGGAAATAGATGTCCAACTTCTCCACCCAAGACTTTGCCGAACTGTTTGATGAGCCATCAAACGTGGGCAAATGAAATCTACTAGCTGCGCGGTGGTCATCACGGTGGTGCCTGTGCCCTTGGTGATGATCACGGGATCTAATGCCATACTGGACCTGGAGATAGTCTCTGAAGGTGAGAGAGTCCATGAACGCCTGTCCGTAAGCCTGGTACTCTGCAAAAAAGCCAGCCATCCGAGCCGGATCTATCTCTCGCTGTACTGCTGCCCCTGCGTCCTCTGCCAAGAAGGTAGGCATGGTGGATCGCGTGGGTGCGGGAATATCCCTCTGTGCACCTCCCTGTACCCCTGCCCCTGCGTCCTCTGGAAAGAATGTGGGCATAGTGGATCGCGTGGGTGCATGAGATGCCACAATGGGGATAGCATCATGCACTGGCACGTGGTGAGACATACCCGATCCCTCACCGATCTGGAAAACCCTGGGAGGTTCTCTCTGTCCGACCTCTATGGCCGTGAGTCTCCGCGTCATCTCCTGCATGTGATGGAGTAGCGCATCCCATCTCCTCTCCTCGTCTGCCATCGGGTTCCGCTGCTCTGTGTCCCTCACAGGCTGCTCCTGCTCTGAATCTGTCTCAGGTGGCTCCTGATCAGAATCCCCCCCTCCGAAGGGAAACTTCCACCTACTCTCAACGTCCCTGTGTCTCCCCTGATCAAGGTAGGGATTATCCCCGGGCGTCATAGACTGCTAGCACCACAGGCTGAGCCAGAACTATGCTCTGATACCACTGTAATATCCCCAATGGGAAATAAACAGTAATACACAGAAAAACAACAAGCAGCTATATAGAACAAAATGCCGGAACTAGAATATGGAACAAATACACATAAAATGCCAGAACACTAAGCCATTTTATTAATCCGAGAATATATGTATATGGGTACAAGATAATCAGAATGAGTGCACCTATCCTTGCTCTAGGCAAGTGGAGACCCTCTCAGAATAAGAAATGGCTGCAACAGAGACTGCGTCCTAGCTGCTGGAGAAAACTGCCGTAGAAAACTGCTGCTGCAATGTACTGGAACTAGGGGCTGATCCCCACACCGGAATGAGCTGAAAATCGGAAGGCTAGCCATACTCAACCCTCCGGACAAAACCCAGAAACCGTGAAGCAAGTGATCCACCTCCGAAAATCCACCAAATAAACCCTCTCCAGAGAAAACGTTGTCTCTCCCAGGAACAGCGCAGAAGCTCAAGAAAACGCTGGGAAAAGGGGCCCAAACTTTCCTGCAAAATCTCCAGCTGAAACAACAACCTCCCAGTGCTGGAAAAACGTTGAAACTACCGTCAAATCACCTCCCAACAATGCTGCACAACAATGACTGCGTCCTCCCTACTGAAGCTACGTCCTCTCTCCTAGACTGCGCAGTCAATCAAGGGGCAGCTCCTCTGCAAAACGTCCACCAGAAACCCACTGCAAATCACCAACTGAAACTGAAGGAAAAACCTTGCTCGAGCAGGCACTCGAAGTCCCCCGGAGCCAAGGGTGAGATCTCCGACCGGAGACACTCAGTTCGCACTAAACAGTGCTGCAGACCGACTAAAAAACCGGCGTGATGAAGTAGACAGAAGTCTAGCTCTCAATATCAATATCATATCAACAATGCCAAATGGAGTGAAAACCCCACCTTATATAGTGCTAGCTCCCTCAAAACCCTAACTGCGTCCTTCACCTCTTCCTTGACCTGCGCAGTTACCTTAGGGTCAGCGTGAGGCCTCCCCTCATGTGTGTGTGGACCCCCAAGGCCACCCCTTTAAGTCAAAACGTTCATCAACTAGGAAAGCACTTTATTTTATTAAAGTGAGATGACCCCCTATTTCTCACTTTATTTATTATTTTAACTAAAGGCGGCAAAACTATACAAAAATGAAATATTCCAATTAGCAGTGCTAATTAGGAATATTACACAAATGGACAAGGCACAACTGCTTCTCAGGCACCAGATTATATGGCAAGACTCCAGACTATTGCAGATATTAAGTTGGGTTCTACCCTGAGAGCTGTTATTAACCTTACCGCAAAGTATGGTTTGAAGAGTCATTTTTTTTAAAAACCACCCGAACTCGGAACCAGGGACAACACAAAAAAAAGGCTTATATACTGTCAATTTGATGAACAAAGGAGAGTTGCGGAGAATTTGGGATTATATACAGTAATATGTGAATAGTATATCCATGACAGAAATTTCAGCTATGATAGTGACTTGGATGAATACCTTGATTCATATGTGCTTATACTACATAATGACAATGATCTTGCTCATGATACATGAGAGTGACTTTATTGACAATTTCTCCATGACCGTTATGACAGTACATCTATGACAAGATGTTTGACAGTATCTCTATGATAATTATATGATAGTGATGACAGTTTATAGTGTCTTTCTGTAGCCACAAATTTGAGGAACTAAATCTGTGATTCTATGTCACTGTCATTATGACAGTGACATAGACAGACACCGATGTTTACGAAATTCATAATAGTTGTAAGCTTGTGACAGTATCAGTCTTACATTGGAGCATAATGATAATCTTGCAAGTGTGAACTGAGAAGTTTTTGCAGCCTTGAGTCACGTTGTTGGAGTCTTGAACCATGATCAGCAAGGCCTATGAAGTTTTGAACAAATATTGTATATGATATATGCATGATAGCTATATGACAGTATATGGCTATAAGTCTTGGATGGATTTGACTGTGGGAGAATAAGACTCCTTTCCAAGTTGGTGTCTGGGATGCCCTCATTTAAAATAGATGTCTTCTCTCACAAAAGAAGCTGGCATTAAGAGGGAGAATACAACTATATATGCTCCTGAGCTAATATCATTGTTGAAAGAAAGAAGACCCTCATGGCTCAAGGGTATATGGCTTCAAGGGGGAAATTCCGATAGGAAAACAAGAAGCCATATAAAAACCAGAGGTATCTAACTGCCATGAGTACAATATGAGCCTGGATTATCAAGTCTGGAAAGGATGTGATGCACATAATGAAGAATGATGTCTAGGATATGGTTCCAAGAGCGGAGGACAAAGCAGTTGCCACCTCAAGATCAAGCATGGATCTGGTGCTGAAAAGTTCAAGGCAAGATTCGTTGCCTGTGGTCTCTCTCAAAAGGAAGGCAGAGACTATGACGACATATTTGCACCTGTGGTCCGATATACCACCATTTGATCTATCATAGACCTTGCTGCTACGCAAGGATGGAGTCTTCATTAGATGGATGTGAAGACCATATTTCTGCATGGTGCGATAAAGGAAGAGATGTATGTAGAGCAACCTTTGGGGTTCGAAGTCCAAGATCAGGACACCCATGTCTGTAGGTTGAAGAAAGCCCTCTATGGGGTGAAGAAAAGCACCCAAAGCTTGGTACGAGAGGATAGATATCTACTTGATGACGCTGGGCTTCACTCGTAGTAAGGCTGATCCGAACCTTTACTTCAAGGTTGATAGAGAGAAGCCTCTCATTCTAGTGTTGTATGTGGACGATCTCTTCCTGACAAATGCTGACCCTCTAATTCATCAGTGTAAGAGGGAACTCACTTCTGAGTTCGAGATGAAGGACCTAGGACTGATACATTACTTCTTAGGCCTGGAGGTTTGGCAGAGACCTGGCGAGATTTTCCTTTCTCAAGGAAAATACATTGTGAAGCTTCTGGAAAGATTTGGTATAGTGGACTGTAAGTCCGTATCGACACCGATGGAGCTCAACTTTAAGAAGTTGAGTGGCAGTGTTGTTGGGCCTGTGTTAGCCAATCCTACTGAGTATCGTCAACTCGTAGGGACCCTATTGTTCTTAGTGAATACCCGTCCGAACGTATGCAGTGAACACTTTGAGTCAACACATGGTTGATCATTACATTCACTGGGTTGGTGCCAAGAAACTCTTGAGATATCTCTAGGGCATGATACACCATGGGTTGAGATACACTGCCGGGAGCATGACACTCCTTGGATAGACTGATGCTGATTGGGCTAGCAGTGTGGTGGATCGCAAGAGCACATATGGATGATGCTTCACACGTAGATCTGCTTCGAGCAGGAAACGGAAGTCGGTAGCCTTGAGCACCGCTGAGGCCGAATGCATTGCCGCATGTATGGCCCGTTGTGAAGTCACTTGGTTGTGAAAGATTTTCAGTGAGTTGTTCGAGCATGTGCTAGATGCCACCGTTATCCTTTGTGACATCCAGAGGGGGATTCGCTTATCATAGAATCCCGGATTCCACGATCAATCCAAGCATGTTGATGGCTGGTACCACTTTATCTGGGATATGGTACAGCGAGGCGCCTAAAGGCTCAATCATATAGGAACTGATGAGCAGGTCACAGATATTCTCACAATGCCCTTGGGGAAGGTCATGTTCCTAACCTTTCGTGAGAATCTTGGAATCGTGGAACGACCCTATTCTGAGGGTCCTATTGGACGATGAGCTCTTGGAGCTCTGGGGGGCTTTGGGGATAGCTTCTTGGAGCTATAAGCAACCCCAGGGCTAGGACTGCCGAACCTTGTTAGTGTGCTTCTACCCCACCGTTGTGATGATTGAGTTGGTTTACCTCTCATTATCTGTGCCCCGTATGCATCCTACCCATTTGAATTCCGGACTCATGGGAAGTACCTCTCATTTGGCCAATGAGGTGGGAAAAGCTAGAAACTAGTAGCAAAGACTGATGGACGCATCAGAGGTTTTCGTACTCTCTATCTAGGATGGCACGGTCCAACCACTTGATCCGAGATCAAGTCCAAGTGAGGTTTCAGACTTCCTACTGACTTCGGGTCAGATAAACCAACTTCGGGTTGGTATGACTCTTTGTGAGTCCTATAGAGGTTTCAGACCTCTGGGCTGAATCTGTCAGCTGGGAATGATGTCTTTGTGACTGACCCACTTTTGTTCTGAAATAAAGAGGCCAACAAGGCAAGTTACGACAGGATGACGCACAATGTTTGGATTGCACTAGTGGACGGAGTTCTCCCTAATTGAGAGGGAGTGTTAAATTTGGGCAACTAAGTCCAAACTCCGGGTTGTGCTGCTCAGATGATGATCCCAATATTTTTATTGGATTTCTCTTTCGGAGAGGTGTAAGATTGATCTAAAGATCATCTCGATCGGATGAGCAGAATATGTACTTTGAATTTATTCCACTTATGTGCTAGGTCGGCCTGGAATATAATATAGACTTAAATGTCTTAAAGGACGTGTCACACACCCCCAAAGATGCCTATATATTGGAGAGACTTGGAGTTCATTATACACACAATGTGTGGAGGATTCTCTTCTCTTGATGGCGATGGAGCGGCGTTCTTGGTGTTGCGTTTTTGTGGAGTATTCTTTGTCTGGGTTGTCTTGGGGTTGTGTGTGACACGCTTGGCTGAATGACCTATTGGAGACTTTGCTGGGTAGAAGCATCCTGCTGATCGTCGTAACGCCACCATTCATTATCTCTGTTTTGGCTTGTCTTCCATCGATCTATTGGCATGTTCTATCTGCTTCAGTATTTTGTGCCCTAATCTGAAATGGCATAGAACATGTTCAGAAATTAACATTAATTAAAAATATTAATTAATTAATTTTCTCTTAAACATGATGAAATTTCTCAAATCCCTTTCTGGATCTTGGAGATCTCATGTACTCTAGTCCCTTCACAAAGTTTGGGAGCTAGAGCACATTCGATGCTACCCCAACACTCAAAATCTCAACACTCCCTCTTAGCGAGGAAAGTGCTCTAGCACAACACTACTTCACCCCGAATCTCTGCACTGATCTCTAGTGTGGGTCTTTGCGCTGATGTTTAGCCTGTTGCACTTCATCACTGCGTTGTTGCTGCTCTCCCGCATTGTTGCCCATGAAGCTGCCACCGCCACTGCCACATATGTACTGCAGCTCCCTCTCAATCTACTAAATCGTGCTGCCAACTGCTGCACTGCAACTCAATTGTTGAGAGAAACAATTGAAAACTCCGGCCCCAATCTTTGACAGACAAGTCATTTGGGCTGCATCCTCATCACTGAAGCTCCATAGGCTGCTGCTCTGCGCTGTCCTCCTTAAGCCACTGCCCTGCTGCAGCTCTGTTTTGTGTAAGCCAGCATGCACTGCGCTGCTGAAGTCACATCTGCCCCTCTGCCCTACGTTGTTCCCTTTCAGCCTCCAGCTCCACCTCTGCTCCATCTGTGATTCTTTGCACCCACTGCTTCACTTGTCCCGCTACAATCTTAAGGCTCCCGTAGCACGGATGTGATCCAAGGGTTGGGCTACTCAAGGATCCCGCCACTACTCTGTAGTTGCTCTATAGATCCATGTCGCCCCACTTTCGTGGTTCATGAGCGCTCATGGCGACGTCATCTTCGGAGCCATCGTCCGCCACAGCAGCCTTGGAGCTAGAAGCTTCTTTGTCCTTCTTCTTCTGACATTAGGGGAATTTTGAGGTCTAAAATGGGCCTCCTAAGGAAAATGTACAATCAAAATTCACTTTATGAGAACCAACCACATTTTAGGGGATGACATCATCCCTATTGGTTGAGGTGGCATTGCTTGAGTTAAAAGTACTTACTTGTCACATTCTCAATGGTGGATAAAAACTCATGGTTAACCATGGTAGTGCTCTAAGTACTTTTAAAGTCAAAGTAAAGTACTCATAATAAATGTCATTTCACACTTTTTGAATAAAATAATATTATTGTTATTTCATATTTCTTGAAAGAAACAATGCATATCCCTATACATTTATTATATTATATTATATTATTTTTATATATTATATTAATTACATGTTATTATACAATTTAAATAATATAAATTTTAATTAATATCATATAATATAATTAAGATTTATAAATTTATATTTATATTTTATTTTAAGTTATTTAAGTACAAAGGACAAATGCATTAGTTGTTCAATGATAATGAATTTTTTCTTGAAAATCTCTTTCTTATTTATAGTCACATCAATACAATTTTTTTATTAATTTTATTTTGGTAAAACTTTTCAATGGAATTTAACTATGGTTACATGGATTTTGGTGCAAAAAGTGAATTGAAAATTCATAAATATTATTTTATTGGTTTAGCTATTATTTTATTATTTCCTTAGGAGGCCCATTTTAGACCTCAAAATTCCCCTAATGGGACAATTGTTGGCGAAATGTCCTAGTTTGCCGCACTCGAACCACTTGATCTTAGACAAATCCCACTTCTTTCTCCCTTGTTGCCTCTTTGATGCCAAGGCTGCATCTTCTTCCTTCTTCACTTTACTTGATCCGGTTTTGTACTGTCTCTTGGTGAACCAACAAAGTTCTTCTTGTCGGAGGATTGCCCACATACTGTCCCAGTTGGGAAGGTCTGCTCTGCCCAAGATACTTTGGACAAAGGTTTCCCATTCCTCTGTGACCGCATTGAGTGCAATCCTCACCATAACATCATCCTCCACTTTCACTCCCATGGCAGTCAGCTAATCCCTGATCGCCTGTAATCTAAAAAGAAAGGGTTCAATCTCTTCTCCCTTGGCCATCATGAATAATCTCATCTGATTTTCCAGAAGCATTCTCCTCTGGACAGATCTTCCTTCATATAGTGTGGTCAAAGCCACCCACATATCATGAGTTGTTGTCTTCTGGGCTATGTGAGGCACTACATGATCTTTGACTTTGTCCATGATGAAGCGCTTGGTGTGTGCCGCTGCTTCTTCATGCTTCTCCAGGAGTTTCGCATCGGTCGGCGTGGCCAGGACTTTCTCTGCATGCTCCTTCAGACCGTACGCCTCCATGACTACCAAGATTTTGGCCTTCCAGACTACAAATTTGGACAAGGCATCCAACCTATCCTGATCACGTAGTCCTTGAGGTGCCATCTACTCAATAAATCTGTCAGAACTAATCCTTCTCTCTATGCTAGAGACTCGGATCTAGGGTCCTTGGCAAGAAAGGCACTCTCTGCTCCCTTTGACAATTGACTTCCTCTCTTGGAAGTCTGCCAAATCACAACGAATCAACTCTCTTCGATCCTTTGATCAATCTGCAAATTTCTTTGGATGGAAATCCTCTGAGAAGTTGTTCTCCTCCCGCTCTTTGTCAACTAGTGCTCAAGCTAATTTCTGCACCTTCAGAAATTTAACCCCACCAACAACTACTGAAGCTCTATAGCACTGCTTAGGGTTATGTTGTCCCTGCGCTGCCCTGGTTGGGCTTGCATAAGCCCTGATGGTGTCCTGCTGCCTCTGTGTTGCCCTTTCTGGGCCTACGTAGCACCTGAAGCCTCTGCATTGCGCAGCCACCGCGTAACTGTTGCATAGTTGTTGCCCCCTCGCGTTGCTTTGACTGCTGCTTCTTTTCCTCTTGCTGACTCTTGGCCTGGGATTAGATCATCCCTCTCGCCAATACTACCCTTCGCTGCAGCTGAAACACTTCTGGAAATTCCTAGCAAACCACGCCCTAGAATTCCAGCTTAGTCTCAGTCTCTGCCACTATGTGTTTTTCAACTGACCCCAAGCCTTTCCTTTATACTTTCTCGTTAGGAAACCAACGACCATGATCTAATCTTGATTCAATGGCTAAGATTAAAAGAAAGCTTGATCCATGTGACTTAAGTCATTTTCATCACATGTTTAAATTAATTACCTTTAATCTTTTAATTTTCCTAAGTTAGACTTAGGGTCCTTAATTAAAAAGATTAATTAATTAATTTTCTTTTAAACAAGATGAAATTTCTCAAATCCCTTTCTGGGTCTTGGAGATCTCATGTACTCTAGTCCCTCCACAAAGTTTGGGAGCTAAAGCACATTCGATGCTACCCCAACACTCAGAATCTCAACAAGGTGGAAGAGAACCTCAAGAGGAGGAGGAGGCTCATTATGGAGAGTACTTCTTAGAGTACCAGTCTTATGGCCCGAAGTTCGGGAGGACCATTACTTTTAAAGACTTCTGCCAACTGAAAGGCAATAACAAACCCAAAGGACGGAGTGGAGGAGGCTACACGTGGGGGAATGACTTGCAACGTACCATGGGGAGATTGTTTCTCCCAACTTTTGATGGCTCCTCTAAAAGCTCAGCCAAGGCATGGGTTGAGAAGATGGATGTCTACTTAGAGCTGAACCAGATGATTGAAGGAGATGCAATCAAGATTGCCACGCTACACTTGGATGGAGAGGCTCATGACTGGTGGTTCCATGGGCTGGCCACGCTGGGTCACGCAGGGGTGACAACGTATGATGAGTTCACCAGGAGGGTGCTAGAGAGGTTCGAGAGGAAGGACCCGGACGAGTATTTCGAGGATTTGACCAAGCTCAAACAGACCGGGAATGCAGAGGTATACATTTTGGAGTTCTTGAGGCTATCAGTGATGGTCCTAGACCTGTTCGAGTCTAGGAGAATTTACATGTTCATAGAGGGACTGGAAAAACCATTATGGGGCTTAGTGAGGTCCAGCAGACCCACTACATTACAGGACGCAGTGGGGAGAGCTAGAGACTTGCAGGATGCCCTGCCCAGGGCTAGAGCACCACTGCCAAACAAACCAGGCTTCTAGCAGAGAGGAAGAGACATGAGAGCTCCACCCCCGAGAGGCAACTAGGGACAAGGGCAGCTAGATGATGAGACCGGAAGGGACCTTCAGAGGAAGAAGCTCTGCTTTACATGCCAGGAACCATGGGCACCAAGCCACAGGTGTGCAGCAGGGAAGGCACACTACATAGAGGTCTTCTCAGATAGTGATGGGGATGAGGAGACATATTTTGAGATGGGAGGAGATGACAATGCAACACCTCATGAGGGAGGAACTCCACCTCCACCCCCACCAGCAGTAGCAGGAGTTGTTTTTGCACCTTCAGGAGGGGTCCTCGCATCACTGCGTGGGGTACCCAAGTTTTTTACTATGAGGATCATAGGGATAGTGCAGGGGCAGCGTGGCTCAGTGTTAGTGGACAGTGGAGCCACTCACAACTTTATTGATGCCTAGATGGTGCAAAAGAGAGGCATCACTACATAGGGGTTTGAGGGATTTTCAGTGCTGATGCCAAGAGACAGGACTATGCAGTGCACACACTATGTCCCAGCTTTGACTGTGACCAAGGGGAATTACTCCATGATAGACCACTTCTTTCTGGTTGACATTCCAGACACCAACGTAGTGTTGGGGGTCTGGTGGCTCTACGCACTTGGCAGAGTCACCACTGATTGGAGGAAGTTGGAGATGGAGTTTTTGGATACTAATGGCAAACCAATGTTGCTGAGGGGCATGCACTCCTATCCACCACAGACAATCTCTACTCACGGGATGGAGGCTGACTTGAGACATGGAGATATAGAGTGGGCTGTGGAGTTGAGGATCTTTGAGGCAAAGGGTGTGATCAAGCCACCACATCTAGAGATTCATGCCATCCTTGACAAGTACCCAGTTGTATTTGGAGACATACCACCCGGCCAGCCACTTGACCGAGGATTTGAGAACACCATTGAGTTGGAGCCTGGGGTGCAAGCAGTGATCACTACTCCTTATAGGCATACTAAGGCCTACAGGGATGAGATAGAGAGGGCTATCCATGAGCTCTTGGCATTGGGGCACATCAGGCCCAGTTCTAGTCCATTCACTTCATCAGTTGTTCTGGTGAAGAAGAAGGATGGATCGTTGCAAATGTGCATTGATTACAAGGCCCTGAATAAGAAGACCATGAAGAATTGCTACCCCATCCCATGGATTGACGAGTTGATGGATGAGTTCAGGAGAGCTAATTTCTTCTCGAAGATTGATCTGCGGTCCGGGTACCACCAGATCCAGGTAAGGGACAAGGATGTCGCTAAAACAGCATTCAGGTGTCATTATGGGCACTTTGAGTTTTTGGTGATGCCCTTTGGGCTAACCAATACTCCGACCACTTTCCAATCCTGCATGAACCACATATTCCGTGGCTAGTTGAGGAAGTTTGTGTTGGTGTTCTTCGATGACATATTGATCTACAACCAAACTTGGGATGAGCACTTGCAGCATGTGGAGACAGTGTTGTGTATCCTAGAGGAGCAGCAGTTTTACGCAAAATTGTCTAAGTGTGAGTTTGGGTTGACCGAGATGCTTTATCTAGGACATATCATCGGTGTTGATGGAGTGAGGGTGCACGAAGAGAAGATCAGGGCAATCCGAGATTAGCTAGAGCCCAAGAATGTGACGGAACTTCGGGGTTTTGTGAGCATTTGCACCTATTATCGAAAGTTCGTGAAGGGCTTCTCACAGCTGGCAGCACCCCTTACGAACTTGACCAAGTAGGGGGCATTTATTTGGACTACCACAGCGAAGGAGGATTTTGAGTGCCTCAAACGGGTGATGAGCAGTTGTCTGGTACTCACACTCCCTAACTTCACGTAGCCTTTTGTCTTGGAGTGCGATGCATCAGGAGGAGTGGGGGTCGTTTTGATGCAGGGAGGGCACCCCATAGCTCTCGAGAGTCGGAAGTTATTGCCACATGAGAGACTGTACTCCATCTATGACAAGGAGATGCTAGCCATCATGCCTGCGCTAGCCAAATTCCGACAGTACCTGGTGGGGAACCGATTTAGAGTGAGAACCAACCACAACAGCGTCACTCAGGTTTGTTTTGGAGCAGAAACAACTACAGGAATGGCAGTAGAAGGAATGGCAGTAGAAGTGGGTAAGAAAGCTCCAGGCTTACGATTTTGACATCGAGTATGTCAAGGGGAAACACAATTTAGTGGTTGATGCATCGTCTAGGAGGTTGCTTCCCTTTCTTTGATGAGCATTGCTCCAGATTGGAAGGCCCATCTGTTGGTGGAATATTCCAAGGACCGGGTTGCATGCGAGGTCCTTGAGGGGCAAGTGACTGATGACCAATATCGGGTGATGGATGAGGTGATATATTACAAAGACCGGATCTATTTGGTGGCCAACTCAAAACTGCGGGAGAAGATTCTACAGGCTGCCCACAATTCACCTTTGACAGGGCATCAGGGGTTTAACAAAACTTACAGGGCCATCAGGGAGAGGTTCTCTTGGAAGGGTGTTAAGGATGATCTTCTGCGGCATATCCGAGAGTGTGAGGTGTGCTAGCGGAACAAGGGTGAGTTGTAACACCCAGCAAGGTTGCTACATCCCCTTCCTATTCCTGAGGGGAAGTTGGAGAGCATCTCGATGGACTTCATTACCAGGTTGCCCACGATGCAGGGCAAAGATTACATCTATGTAGTGGTGGTCCGCTTGACGAAGTACGCTCATTTCTTCACCATTTCAGCTCGGTACACGGCCTCACAGGTGGCTGAGTTATTTTTCAGGGAGATCTTTCAGCTGCATGGTCTTCCCAAGAGTATTGTTAGCGACCGGGACAACTGTTTCATGGGTGGATTTTGGCAAGAGCTATTCCAGTTGGTGGGCACGAAGCTCACTCCTAACACGAGTTATACCATCCTCAAACGGATGGGAAAACAGAGATAGTTAACAAGTGGTTGGAGGGTTACTTGCATAATTACGTGACAGGACAACAGCGGGCATGGTTACGGTGGTTACACATGGGGGAGTATTGTTGTAACACCACCTTCCACATGTCAATAGGTATGTCTCATTTCGCGCCTTGTATGGTTATGATTCTTTGACATTTGTTGATGTTATGTTTGGAGACAGCAAGGTCCTACGGACCAAAGATTGGATCCAAGAGAGCCAGGACATCTTGAGGGCTCTCAAGGATAACTTGAGGATGGCGCTGAACCAACAGAAGATCTATGCAGATAGGGGCCACGTGGAGAGGCAGTTTGAAGTGGGGGACTTGGTGTACCTTCGACTTCAAGCAAAAGGGAGCCGAGAAGCTCAAGACCCGCTTTTATGGATCATATCGGGTCACTCGGAACTTGGAAGGTGGGGGAGGTGGCCTACGAGTTGGAGCTACCCCTGGGAAGCCAGGTGAACAACATATTTCACATATCTTTCCTGAAGAAGGCCTTGGGACAGCAGGTTATAGCAGCTACTGAGTTAACCCCTATGGATGATGAGGTTAACTTGGTGCTATAGCCGGAGACCGTTTTCGATTCCAGGGAGAGGCAGTTGAGGAACAGGGTGGTTAAGGAATTTTTGATCTGATGGAGGAATTTACTAGATGAGGATGCCACTTGGGAAGGGGAGAAAATACTCCAGCACCCATCACTGCAGTTGCTTGAGGACAAGCAACATCTTGGCGGGCAGGACTGTAATGTTCTGCGAATTAGAATATTAATTTTTGTCAATGATGTATTTTGCTCAAGTTTTGGCCAAAAGGATGTGGGCTTGGGGACCCACAAATAAGACTTAGGAAACTGTAGGCACTTGACATTAGACTAAAGGAAACATTGCGGCTTTAGTGGAGAGCATATGCCCAATGAGAAGAGACTGCACATCACATGGGGATAGCTTAGTCATAGGCTCGAGTAGAGGCAGCGCAATCATGAGGTGGGGCCCAAGGGAACATTGGGCAGCCTTGGACAAAAAGAAGCATGCAGCCTCATTTTGATCATTCAATCATCCATTTCGAATTTGTCCTTGATAGAGAGCACACTTGAGCATGAAACCAAGTTTGCAAGTGTTGTTTAGCACATCGGGTGTCTTTGAGCAGAGATCCCAATCTCAGCTTCAGTGGACTTCGAGTGACATCCCAAGGGAGGTGTCTTGCCTTAGTATATCATTTCCAGCAGCAAAGACTTCATCCACAGCGCAGTCATCTCTTCAGCAACACAGTGGCATCTACAGCGGCGCAGAGGTTGCGCAGTCAGTGAGGGGATCACTCCGGGAGCTTGGGGAGTGAGAGGAGATTTTGGAGGAGACTTGGTGGGGAGGCTTAGAGCTTCCTAACAAGGATTTTCTAGGCATTTTGGTGGCTTTCAGTAGCAGAATTCCCAGGAGGACCGAATTTCCCAACAAAGCAGTGAGCCAAGCCCAAGAGGGCCAATTTCGTGGGTCGAGCATTTGACAAACCCTTCGCGGGTTATTGTGGATTTTTTTATTGGAGTCTGCAGTTAAAAGCCCAGAATTTTCTGAGCAGTATTGCAGGCCCAAACTGCAGATCAACCGGAGCAGCAGAAACATTTCTGGCCAAGGACAACGCAGAGCTACAGCCACGCAATGTACTTTCTGAGGGTGATTTCCAGCGTGTCTCAAAGGCTATCTCCAACTTGCCTTGAGCAAGCCTAGGTGCCTTCATTCCAGCACCTCTATTGTACACATTTCCAGCAAATTAATAAAATGGCTTTAGCCCAATTTTATGGCTCAATCTGTGTTTTAAAGGCATGTTTATTTTAATTTTTTGCTGCTTGCTTAATGTCTTTGATGCCTGTTATTACTGTAATTTACCATTAGGAATATTATATAGGAAAATCTGCCCTTGTCCATTTAGGGGTTGTTGGGCCTAAATAGCACGGGCTTGAGCTATGGTGACAGTTGGTTCCTGTGCCCGTCTAGCAGGTTGTCAGGACTTTAGCAACACTTCTGATTTGATAGGTAACAATAGCACACGGAATTTATTATTTCATGCTTATT
The DNA here is from genome assembly GCA_034641835.2 of Pinus albicaulis. NCBI lineage: Eukaryota > Viridiplantae > Streptophyta > Pinopsida > Pinales > Pinaceae > Pinus > Pinus albicaulis. The sequence continues at coordinate 374,459,188 of CM076577.1, forward strand.
TTTGGAGGATGTGCTGCCATGCATGCACATTATACTAGATCATTCCATTCTTGAACACATAGATCGAAGGTATGGCACCCTTGTGCATACTCTTCTAGGTTGTCCACTCTTTTGGAAACTTGGATAGAGGAGGCTTAGTTATTTGCGTTCTGATATATGCCTTGGCACACAAGGATGCCATATAGAACTCTTGCATATTTGGGATTATATAGAGAGAAGGTAGATATTTTTGTGCCCATGCTCTACAGACTACAGATAATTACAACTCTGCTGCTTGTCACGCTGTTTTCTCTCTGCTGATTAGTTAACATTTCTGGTGTATCAGCAGATAACATTTCTGGCGTATCTTGATAATGGATCATGCCCAAGTTGTTTTATCTTGAAGACCATCAAGGCTTTTGAAAAGTATTGATCACTTATGTTTGAGAAAAGTGAAATTTCATAGAAGAAAACATTCACAGTTTGAATCCTAAAGTTACATTCAGAATTCAAAAAATCATTTGTAACGAAAATATATTGGTTTTCCCGGACAACGTGCTAAATGTAATTTAACCAATTCTTGAAATTAATAAAAAAATAAAAATAAAAAAAATCCTTCCCAAACCTATATTAGTAGTGGATATGAATTTCACATTAGCAGTTATAGATTCAATGTCAGTTCAATCTTCAGACCGTAGTGGAATTTTGGCAGAGACTCAAACTGCCACATGTTAATCAGCATATGGAATGTAGGAATCACCTCTAACATGCAACCCATAGAAAAAAATATTATCCTGAACGAAGGTATTCGTGCTTAGATGGCGGCTCAAGATCAGCCTCATGAAAACCTTATAAAATGGTCTAAACTAGAGGAGTTTAGAAGGATGTAAGCTAGAATTTTGATGGTTCAGTCAGCTGTTGTTAGTTGTATTCATGTGTTCATTTGTCACTGGTACTGGGAAATGTTAAATAGCTTTTCAATGTAACACCTAATTGATTAGTTGTCTCTCATTTGGCATTTCGCAAATACTTGTGGTCAGCGTAAACACCACTTTTCATTGTTGTCAATGCTCATGCTTCTCTCCTTTTTCTTTTCTTTTGCTGCATTGCAGAGGACAGAAGTTGTGGGCGATGCTTCCTGGGATGTAAATTTGTCCGAATTTTTTGCCCCTGCAATCAACCGTATAAAGGGTTTGTTCAATTCTGATGATTGGTATCGTCCCCTGGCAAATGAAGCCGCCAAAAACGGTTACTTTCAGCAAGACAGCGGCGACAATATTACAGAAGAAACTGGGACTCCTGCAAGCCTTTCAAAGTTAGATACATTTATCGCTGAAAATACCAGTGAAGTGTTTGATATCGATTCTTTTCTTAGAGAGAATCTTTCTCTTGATGTTTCGAGAATACGTGAAGGAAATGGACCGGTTTTCATCAGGAAAAATAATAAGGATTCCAAAAGATATAGAAGTCGACAACCCTAAAGAGAGTGCGAGAGAAGGAGAGGGGCAGCTGTATCGTATTGTAAAATGCTGGTAGACCTGTGCAGTGATTAATTCACGTGTTTAATTAATTTTGTCTGTCATGTCCTTAATTAAGTTTGTAATTTCTTCATTATGCCAAATTCCAATGCATAAGAGGTTGGAATAGGAATGGATCATGTATTATTATACCACTATTGCTACTCGTTTTGTAACTGCAACTGTCACGTGTATCACTGACCCCTACATAACCTGGTTGCAGGTTATGTATTAATTTATCTGTATTATCCCCACCGGTATCTTTGACATCGAAATTCCTTATCACCACCATTACGATTGCTATTTGAGACGGCATGCCTGATGTTTCTATAATGCTGTGGTTGCAGGTAATATACAGCATGATATAAATTGTAAACGCGAGGATTCTTCTTCATGGTTTGTGTGGTTTCCTTTTGTCTATTTTCATTTTCATTTGTGTTTCCTGTTGAACTATTTTGGTGATCTTTGGACATTAGTATAATTTTATAGCATTTCTATCTTCACACAATGTTCAAGTTTCCATACTTGCATAAAAGTTACACAAATTGTGGGTGAATATAGACTCGGTAGAAGATTCTGGTGTAGCTGCGGATACATCCCAAACATTGATACTTTAACCTTAATTTTTTTTATACAGTATGCAAATTATTTTAAAAAATTTAGAGATTACATTGCTTCTAACTCTATTATTTATATAATCATAATTATTGATTTATTATTCATACAATGATAATTTTAGCTTTAGATTGAGAATCTTTATGGAAATTTAAAATTGAAATCTCTAATTTGTAAATAATTAATAATTTTTTTATTTTTTTTAAATTAGATTTTTAACATAAATAATATTTGTAAATTCTAATTTTAAGTTTTTTTTAGCATTGATAAGCATTGATAAATTATGTCATACATTCACAAATTGTAATCATAATCATTGAAATGAGAAGGTTTTTTTTAATCTAAAATGTTGAACTCCAAAGTCATCCAATGAAATGTTGTTGTGCCAAATCCATATTCCAAATTCTCATTTTTATGTTGTCATTATAGTTGTGTTACTCATCTCATTCACAAATTTTAATCATAATCATAGAAATGAGAAGCCTTTTTGACTGTTTTTTTTTAATCTAAAATGTTGAACTCCAAATTCATCAAATAAAGTGTTATGGTGTCAAATCCATGTTCCAAATTCCCATTTTTATGTTGTAATTATAGTTGTGTTACTCATCTCCAAATACTTGGTAATGTTGGGACTTTCATTGCCCAACCTTTCATGGCATGTAAATGAAATTGGAAAATAGTGCTGAAATGTGTGTTTTAGTTTTCTAAAATTTAGGTTTACTTCTTATCATGTGGGCCACTACTATATGCCTTTCATTTTGCCAACAATGCTTTGTTTTTTCTTTTCTATTAGATTTTTTTAGGATTTTTGTAGGATGGGATTTGTTTCATTTTCCCAAAAATAGATCCATCACATGTCAAACCATTTCCATTTATAAGAAAAAAATTCTAATATGGCTCAGAGAATCTAAGATTTTGATTTAGTGATTCAACACCCTTCTTAGGGGGATTTGTCCAAAATTTTATAGTTAAGGATTTTAATGCAAGATAGAAATTTCACTTAGGTTTCCTAGATATTAACCCTAAATAAACAAAACATCAATGTTGCCAAAGAATATTTTAACTCTTTAACAAACCCAATCCACTAGGTAATTCAAGAGAAAGTAAGTGTACTCGTAAGCTTCAACCTTCTAAGAGAATCCTATCATAGATAAAAACAAATATGAAAGGCACTTATGACAATCTTAAATCTAGCATCAAATATGTACTATATTTTTTAATATAAACATTAAATCACTTATAAATTGCAACCTTGACTAATGTCAAAACAACAAAACATTGTGAGTATTGGGAATTACAAAGCTATGAAGAAATAGATGGCTGAAAATCAAATATGCAACTACACTAAGTATTGGATCGTTGGAAGCATCATTAATATGCATAAAGAGGAAGTTCATATACATATGATAGCATTATCTCATAGTTAGTACAATCCTCCAGTTCTCCAAAGCCTTAGCTAGGGAAAACAATGAAAACCTTAACTCACACCAAAGAGCTCCAATTAGCTAGGATCACACAATCAAGTCCTCTGGCAAGGCATCTCTCTTTCTCAATTCAACAAGTGTAACCTAAGGTTTAATTTCAAAACTCTAATCTCAAAGTCTCTAAGGGATGAAACCCTAAACCTAACATTTAAGATACTCCAAAAAACCCTAGCAACTCCAAGACAACAACGTAAAGTACAAAAAAGAAGCACAAGAGAAAGGAAGATTAATTTGCTCCTCCTTGCCACATCTCTAATACAAGATGAACAAGAACGAATGAATGTGAAAAAACTCTCTATTCTTATACAAACACACCTGAGAGATGAGGGAGGCTAATAATGCATTGGGTCAATGCCCTTATAAGCAACATACAAAGACACATGTAGGTATACACATGTGGAGCACTATGCTCCAAGAGTACACATGTCAAGCTCCAAGGTGATTTCGCCCACAAGCAAGGATCCAAATGCAAGGGAACTCCACAATGTGTTTTGAATGCTCTTATGAACCTCCCAAGCCATGTAATCCACTGACTCCACACTGTTACATGATATCATTGCAACCCAAACATCCCCAACTCCAATCGAAGCCTCCATTCAAACATCAATGCTACCCCATATTGTTTAGGGCTCAAAACCATACTCCATGATGTAAAACTCCCCTCCATTGCAAGGCATTCTCCAAGCAGACATTCTCCAAGCAGGTATCCTCCTTTGTGTGGCTAGGATGTAGAACATCACCAAGTTATATAAATCTCTAACGCCCTAAAGAATATCGTCATGCGAGCACAATTAAAAGCAATCATCAAGTAAGCCATCTCCAATGCGCAAATCCATCATGAACCATCTTCAATGCGCAACCATATTAGAAATTATCAAGGGGTTGATCATACTCTAGATACCTTAAATTTCATAGATCACCCCAAGACATGGTGTAAATACTTATGGAGTAACTTTGAAAGCTAACACCCTCTTTATGGGGAAATTGTTATTCTCCACACTTATCAACTTTTGCATCTCCACCAAACATGCCACCAAAAATGTGTACCTTTTGCAATCTTAAAATTAACCACTATTTCATGAAAAAAATGGTCACCCATGATATCATAGCATTTTGCACCTCCAAATAATGTTAACCACCTATTAATCTAAAGGAACATAACACTTGATCAGAATCTCTAGACACCACATCATGAGTGACTCAAGATGTCTTACAAGACAATCACATCTATATACAAGACCAAGAAAAATGGATAACATTTATCAAATTCACAAAGAAAAAACAAAATATGTCCACAATTCAACCCATTTATCTTGAAATACCAAGCTAATGGCATAGATAACAACCCATGCAAGGATATCATTAACTTATGAACATAAGATTCTCTCTCATGTACATCATGACATATGTTGATTAACATGTGGTAGTTTGGGTCTCTGGAAAAATTCCACTATTGTGTGAAGATTGAACAGGCGTTGAATATATGGTTGCTAATGTGCAATTCTTATCCATTATTGATATCATTTTTGGAAGAAAAAATTCATTATTTTTGAAATTACATTTAACCTGTTGTCTAAGGAAAACTGAAACCAATATATTCTCATTACAAAATATTTTTTTGAATTTTGAATGTAACTATAGGATTAAAATCATGTGAATTCTTTTTGCTATGAAATTCCACCTTTTTCGAATAGAAATCATCAATACTTTTCAAAACCCTTGATGGTCTTGTTAGCACTAATTTTTATGGACCTATAACTTATATAAAATTTTGATTCAGCAGCAAAAATCAGTGAACATATAGTAAAATATGCCCTAGGGATCATTGGTAAGTCCTCTCCATTTGGGTTGGTGCTTTCCAACCTTAGGAGGGTGTCCCTAATGTTTGTACATATTGCTCTAACTTGTAAATATGCAATAAAACACTTGAAAAATAGAAAAATAAAGGTTGTTTGACTAACAAATTAGTGTCCAAACGAGAATGTAAAACTTCATAAGTTTAATGTGTGGAATATTCCTTCGCAAATTAGTCTATTATGTGGAAAAGTAATGCAATAAGAAAGTGTATCCACGTGGATAATTTCTAAAATAAATAGTTATAAATTCTTAGTAAGTTGCACAAGATAACATTGAACCAATCAAACCAAATGATTGGACCAAAACTAACTTTATTATGTGAAATCCAAAAGGTTAGTTGCACCAATATGACTATCATAGAACTTGAATACAATGATACCTAGACACAAAGTAATAAGTGATAGAAAAGAGAGACAGAAGAAAGTATGGTTTCTTGTTCTTTCCCAAGATGATTCGAGTTGGAAGGTTGTCCTTCCATCCATTTAAATAGTTTTAACTAGGTCAACTCCCTCATCCTAAGAGAATCTTTAAGCAAAAGTAACATCATGGTTGACTTCCTCTATCTAAAAAATTCCAACAACCTTGTCAGTGTACTCTACAACACTCACATCCACTGCAACCATGGAATCAACCTCAACATCATCCTCAATCAAGTTATCGCCTCTTCTCCTCAAGACCATTGGAAGCCTTATGGATGGAAGAAATCAATGCAATATGAGTAGCATATCACCAAAGAGGTACGATCACCCTCATTAAAGCATTGGGCACTCCAACCTGCACTCATAGGCTCCTTAAAACTATAAGACTTGTCTAGCCTCTCACTAAAATGTACATATATCAGTGGATCAACAAGTAACCTAGAAAGGCCACCCTCTCTCATCACTCCAACCAAAGTTCTTGAGCTACCTTGACTTCAATCATTGATAGTGCATTTTTATCCCTCAAATGCAACTCTCCATTGCACATCCATCATACAAGAGATTGGGGAAAAAAATAAAACTAGGAACAAATAAAACATCATTCAATTCAAGAACAACACCTAAAAGTGTCTAGAAGGAAATGGAGCTATATTATTCAATAGTGTAACTAACATCATCCCTGAGTTCCACAATTATGACTCCCTCTTGCTCTTGAAATCCACTTAATAAATCCTTATCAAATGTCAAATTTCTTAAAGCTCCACTATCACATAGCATCCAACACTAGACATAACTTTAGAAGACATGTATGTGGCCATGGAAAAGGAAGTTTAAAATTAAGAGGGATCCTCCTCTACACATGCCACTATCTCAACTACACGTTGTTTCAAACCCTTTCCCTTTGTCTTTAATGGGCACTAGCTAGCATAATCATCCATCTTATGACATTGGAAACACATCACCTTACTCAACTCCTCCTATATATGTACTTTCCTTCTTGTAGGCTTTCTTAGTGACAATGTTTCTATATGTTTTCCATTAGACTAGAAACACTTGTACATTTAACTTATTAAATAGCGTCTCCAATGTACTTGTAAGATTTCATGCACAATATATACAGGATACAAATTCTTAACTTGCATTAGTTTGTCTAATATGCTTCTACATAGAAAGGAAATTACATCAAATCCCAACCATTCTTGAAAATGATTATGTATTTGAACATCAATCATGCTTAGTGAAACCTTGTTAACACCAAGAAAACACCTTTCATGATTTGGGCACATGCCAATTTCCATAAGTCATAGCTCTTATTTTTTGTAAGCTCTATATTGTATTGTAACACTATAAAAGCAATAATATATTGGAAAATATTTTTGGTTTCCCTAGTTTTGGGTTTTCAAGATAAAATTTGTATGTTGATGTGTTTGTGTGCCATTATATATTTCCTATTTTTATTAAGAATCTATTTGTAACAATTAACTGCACACGATCAAAACCAACATGTTGATGAGAATTTTCTATTGAAAGCATGGGTGTAATATTCACTTTTGGCCATGGACAACCTTATTATAACATCACTTATATATTATTAAAAAAATTGGCCAAGGTCGTCCTACCCAATATTGGCTCATAACCATTCTTTGGAAAATTCCTTATCCCTTGATTTGTGTGCATATACACCAATTCTCCTTTGTATTATTCACATAAGTGATTTATTTTATAGGGACCACAAATATTGCTCTCTCTTGTGCTTGTGTACTTTACTTTTTAACACATTGATCATGTGATTTGGTATTTTTTCTCTTTCTATGATCCAAATTGGATCATTAGATTATTTTTCATCCATATTGTTGCTTTTAAAGTGGAAAATTGGACGAATCAACTCATAAAACCATTTTTATTAGTGGAACCTAGTTTGGTGAATTGGGGTTTGGAACCTTTTGGAATCAATTTGAAGCATCAAATGGAATTTTTTGGAGGTAAAATATTTCTCCTTAAACACCAAAACCCCTAGCACTATTCTACATGGAAATATCTTTCCAACAACTCAAGAATCACCTCAATCAGATTTGTATGAAAAAGCAATGTCACCTGGAAGTTAACCACCCTATTTTGACCACCATGATTTGAGAGGATGCTACCTCAACCCCCATTATTCATGGAAAAGGGGCTATCCATGTGATAATGATGAAGATGATTTTAGAAGATTCGATATTGCAACTCTATGTAAGAATTGAATAAGTCAAACTTAACCACTAGTATGTTATTGGGTTGTGTTATAACTAGGCCACTATGAGGGAAAAGAGTTTCATTCTATTGTAGTGCATTTTGTTCCATAGAAGAACAAAGTAGTTGAGAGTGGATAGAGAGAGAGAAAATAGAGATGGTTTGTGTTTTGTAGCATCCCACAGACCATGGGTCTCACTCCTTTGTACTTGCATCCATTTTCATTCAGAGAAAGAGAGAGCAGCGCAGCCTCACCTTCCATTTGATTTGATCCCAAATGGGTTTCCCAAGCCATATCATGTATTATTGTAGTTTTGTGAGTGATTGTTTTATTGTTCTCTATTTTATACATATTTATATTTTGCATGCATATATAGTAAATAATAATTAACAAATCCATAAATCTAACGAAAAAATAACCCTCGTAGTGTAGATTTTGGATTTTCAAATATATTTTAATATATATGTTTTGATGAATTGTACAGTGGCATATCCATGGAAATTTACAGAATCATATTGGTATCAGAGCAAGTTTCTTTGGGTATATTGTGAGGAATTGTAGGGGATGTAGATCATTAAGCCAAAATTCATAAAACACTAGACATTGCAAACAAATATATTAATAACCCTAAACGTATCATAGAGGTGAGGTTTGCACAGTTGGAAGCACAATTTTCAAAAATAAATTGTACTGTGAGCCTCCTTATGGAAACCCTAACCAATAAGGTTGGGTTATTCAAAGAGGATGGAGGTTCTAATGTAGAGGTCAGATCAGAGGGGAGATTATGGGATTAAGAAGAACCAGAGATGGAATCTAAGAAAAATCCCAAAAAGGATCAACCCAATTTGAGTGTCGTGAACCATTAAAAATCCATGTTCAAGCTAGAACCGAAGATTGACATCAATCCATATCAAGTCGAGATCGATGCTTTGAAGTTAAATCATTGGTAACAATAGTTAGAAGTTTATTTTAGTGTTCATCATATAGAGGAAGAATAGAAAATTTTGTTTTCTCATTTGAAACCAAAGGGCCATGCCCTAACTTAGCAAGAAATCCACATAGAGAACTTGAGGCTAGAGGGATATCCTACAGTCACTAAGTGGGGGGATTTCAAAATTCCCATAAAGTCATACTTTTATTCTATTGGGCATGTAGAGGACTAGTGTATCTAATGGAATTACTTCAGGTAGAGACAGGGTAAAGTGTACAGGAGTACACCACCGAATGTAGGAAGATGGTAGCTCGGTATCTCCCTAAAGAACCCAAATGTACTTCTCAAGTATCTAAGGGGTCTACATAACCATCCACGAAATAAAGTGATATTCAATCCTAGAATGATGGATGAGGATTGTGTACAGGAACAATACCTGGAGAGCATAGGCTATACGAGAGGGAAATCAAGTAGGTCAAAGTAGAAGGTGAGCAGAAAGATTCCAAGAAAGGGATGAAGAAATGGAAATTGGGGGAATAAAAAAAGACAACAAGCACAACACACTAGTGAAAATATCTGAGCAACCACTCTAACCACTGTAACATTGATGGTCATATAGGGGAGAAGTGTTTAGCTCAACCTGAAGAATCGAAAGGAAGATGGTAAGAAGAAAAATATCATGGCCACGAAGAAAAACAAGCAAGTGTAAAGTAGCTTGGACATGGATGAGAATATTTTCCATGCATCAGTGCAGAAGGGGATGGAGCTAAATAGCCTTCAACAATAAGAAGAGAAGGAAATTACCAGACCCTTTCATTCCAATATATAGGTCAAGTAGATGGAAATTGATGCTCAATTCAACTCACGATCACAGGAGAATCTCATAGCAGAATATCTTCAAGAAAATGGGATTGGAGACTCATGATCACCATATCCCATATCCATTGGGATGGGAAACAAGGAGGAAAATATAAGGGTAACCAAATAGTGCATAGTAAAATTCACTATCAGTGTTGGCTTTATTAATGAAGTAGAGTTGGATGCAGTCCCACTTGAGGTGTGTAGTGTTTTATTTGGGACTCCCTATATGTACATGCGGAATGTGATCTTCATGCAAAGAGCTTACCAATATCTCCCCATTAAGGACATAAAATCCTTCATAATCAATGCACACAAGGGAAAGTTGAAGATCTTACTAGTAAGTGTAAGCCATGCCAAAAATTTGATCAGTTATAGAAATCAATTTTTTTGTTATTTTTAAGATAAAATCAATTTGTATAATAGTCTGTGAGAGCTAATTCATCCCTAGAGGGGGGTACTAAAGAACAAAAAAAACAAGTGGAAGAGTTGCTACATTTGTACAAGTGTGTATTTCAGGAACCACTACCACCCAAGAGGAAAATGGATAATGAGATACATATCTTGTCGAACACTCTGTATCTAAACATTGGGTTGTACATGCAATCCATTATAGAGGCAAACAAGGTGAAGAAGCAATTTCAATGGCTAATGGAATAGGACGTTATTAAGTACCTCACCATATAGGTTACCTATTATAATTATTCCTAAGAAGGATGGGACTTGCAAGTTGTGCATTGATTATAGAGCATTAAAAAAAAACTAAGTTGAAGAGTAGGTACCCTCTGTCAAATATAGATGATATGTTGGATTAGTTGCAACAAGAAAAATACTTCACCAACCTAGACTTAAACATAGGATACCAATAGGTTCAAGTCAGAGAAGAAGATACTTGGAAGACCACCTTCAAAATTAGGAAAGATTTTTATGAGTGGTTAGTTATGTCATTTGACCTATGTAATGCACCAATGATTTTTATGAATTTAATGAATGATATATTGTGCCCTTTATGATTACCCAAACAATTCAATTTGTTTTTAAGTGATATGACCCAATGTTATGAGGCATGCAAATTGTCTTAAGATTATTGATGTTTGAAGAGTGTATGACTTGCTTAGAATGAGATTCCAATTCCACAATATACCAATAAATTAAATGGCATAGAATAAATTATTATGTTCATGTAACAATTAAAATGATTAGTGCATCAAAGGCATTCCATGAACATGCTAGTTAAGAGGATCACGAATCTGTTGAAGTGGTGCATATGAGTCAAACCATAAATATTATTTTCCAAATGAATATGAAGTAATTCCTCAATAGTCCTCCAATATTAAACAACAAATGTTAAATTTAGAGATACTGGACAAGCAGTATAAGTTAATCAACCACATAAAGAGACAACAACGTGAACAACGTTTTAGTGTGGTTAATGAGTGGGTTAATTCTTGCTCGGAGTGTTCAAAATGAAATTTACAAGACAATTTCACAAGAAATGGAAGTGTGTCCATCAAGTAGTGCAAGATTCAATCCTTAAAGACTTAGATTATGTTGCAAGAGAGTTGTTTTCTTTAGGATTAATATTACTCAAATGAAATCACTCCAAACCATTATCAATCATGAACCATCATCAAAATATTACTTAACCAAATGTGTGATTAAATTTACAAAGTATTAGATCACCTTAGAGAAATAGTACTTGTGTATTCAAATATCAAGATGCATCATGATAGCCATTAAACCATTTAGCATAAAAATTTCAACAAGTAAATGAAATTTGCTTGAAAAGATAAAGTTAAAATTTAAAGAGATTTAGCCATGGCTTGCTCATAGCACATTAAATATGAGTTATTTTCAAAAAATAAATGTGTTTTCTAAAATCAAACCCTCATGTTGTAGAAATTATGCTAGGTAGCACGAAATTTAGACAAAGAGCATAAATTGTCAAACCATTAGGCCTATTCATGCATCGATTTGACTCTTTATGTTACTTAAACACTAGATCCACTTCCGATTTAAAAAATTAAGTGTGTTGGGTCTACTTTAATATAGAAATATGTTCCATCCAGCTAACAAGTTTCAAGAAAGGCTTGAATACACAAATCATTGGGTGTTAATTAGTGTATTGAATTAGCCTTTATGGTGTTTTGAACTTATATAAACTAAAGATGAATGAAATTTATTTGTTAAATCCAAGCTACTTCTCTTTTAAAGATGCTATAGTACCCAATCCAAGTGAAATTAAGAAAATTGATCTAAGTTCTAACAAATGAAAAGGAAATGATGATTTGCAAAACTATTCAAGTTTATTTAGCAAGATATGGAAATTAAGATCTTAAACTTCAGATGAAATCTAAATCAAAGTTGAATTATAATCAAACCCTAGATTGCATGAAAAAAAACTTAAAAGGAAATATTTTGCGTTTTTAAATGGTTGAAAAAATGGGTAAGACCAGTGCCTTTCACCACTTGTTATGGAGTTACACTTAGTCTTGGTTGAGGCTATGTCTCTATGTCAAGTATTGTGGTCTATAAGCATCAACTAAGTATTCCTTGTAATCCCCAAAAGTAAGACAATTGGACAATTGAAGCTCTTGGGGAGAATAGTCTTAGGTGAACCCACTTCTAAGTAACATGAGGTAAACTATATTTCTAGTTTAAAGACAAGTTCTTGAAATCCTAAATGTTCAAAACTCAATATATTATATCTAATAATAAATGATTAAATATTGAAAATTTAGTTAACAATATCACATATAATCCTCCAATGTGTCATGGTTGATATGCAAATTATCACAGTTATTCCACTGGAACAATTTGTCACAATAGATCTTACAATATTATGAAATATTAGACTTACACAAGTTATTTCCTTATGTCCTAGATTAATATTTAGTAGTTTTATTTGAAGTTATAAAAATATAAAAATAAGAAATGGAAAGAACAATCACATAAGAACATCATCCACAAAAATGAACACAAGATTTGTCCCTGAAAAACCCAATATGGGAGAAAACTCGGCTAGAAGGTGAGGCATTTCCTCTTATCTCTTTACTTTGGCTATAGAAATGTGAATACAAAGGAATGGACACTACTATGGAGTTACTTTTTAATTATGGCATGAAAAATAATACAAAAATCCTCCTCTTCCTCTATTATGCTCTAAATATACCACTCTTAGATGCTTTTCTCTACTATGGAATTTCTCTACTATGGAATAGGTACAATGTAAACGAATGGAACCCCTTGTCCTCCTAAAAATGTAGTATTTAACATAGCAAGATAGCCATATAAGGTTATGGGCTTGACTTCCTTAACCATCAATTTGATAAGGTTTTGTATCTTCTAGAATCTTCTTCAAAATACTAACAAAGTTAGCCCCATATGTGTTTATGTGGCATCCACTAATATTATGGTGGTCAACTAGGTAAGCCAACTTTTGGGGGGCATAGTTTTCACATATGATCTTTGATTGAAGTTATATTTGGACCATTGAAAAGGGCTTAGGGAGTAATGTTAAGGATGTGAGAATATATTTTGGACCCTACAAACTCAAAATAAAAAACTATATGCCTCAAAATGGCTCCAAAACCACTTAGAAAGTACCAAGATAAATGAAAAATTATCTGATGATCCAATATAAATAAATGGTGTTCCTCATTTGGACTTGATTTTCTATTTTCTCCAATAAACCTAAAATAAACAATCTCTCCAAGTTATCCTAGAAAAGAATACCTCAAGAGAAAATCAAGGATATGATGTAGCTTGAGAAAAAGTTTATTTTCCAATTATTCTCCAAGAACATTACAATTAGGAGGAGGCCCTTTATATAGAAGGAGAATTAAAAATATATCAAATAAACTAATAATATATATTTGGCATCCCATTCTCAAAAATATAAACTCTAGAAATAACTAGAGAGGATAGAGTCAAACGAATGATAAGATATATTGGGTTAGATAAAAAAAATCCTCAACTAAGTGGGCACCCTCCAAAACTATGGTTAAATACAGCTCAAGTACAAATGGTTCAAGAGCAAGTGTGCCCTTCAAAAATGATCTAACCACCCACGTGTGGAATCAATTCCAAGAATTTGGACATCGAATGGTCAAAATGTAGCAAAAATTTTCTCATGGTAGACTTAAAAACACCATAATGATGTCAAATTTTTCTTGATTTTAAATTATGACTACATTTTGAAAATCCCATGGCTATTATGTATCTAATTGCACTAATTTAGTAGAATTATAAGCACTCTATTAAAAGATAATTACTCATGAATATAAGCCACCCTATAAAAATGTTCTAACAAACTCAACTACCAAAATAAATAGTCTATACTAAGATAAATACTTCTAACAAACTCCAACCACCTCACATGTGTGGTCCAAGAGGGTGTAACTCAACAAACCCACACACGTGAAGGAATCTCTCCAAGAAGAAGGTTAAATTTTAGGGGCTAATATTCGCAAGTGGGCTAATTTTCCATGGTTTTTCTAAAAAAAGATTCACCAATTTCCACTTTTTTCTAAAATTTATTCGTGCAAATTTTTATAGTATACAATTATTTTACCTTAAAATTTTTCAAAATTATATAAATATTATATATAAAACTATTAGAAATTCGCATGTTTTTACAAATATATCAACAAACATTTTATAATTTGCAATTTGGGGACTAGTAAGATTCTCCAATGTTTTAAACTTTAATACAAAATTTCATCCTTAAATATTTTCCTAGTGCCCTCCATGAGATGCTTTGTCAGGAGCAGTGATAATTTTCCAGTCCTTGTCACATTGTTCAATGCATTGTCACATATCCCAATGAATGAATATACATGTATCCTAATATAGATAATTGATACCAATGTAGTGTCATGGATCCCAATGAAAATATATAGGTCCATATGTTGGTATAGGAATCCCAAGGAAGTATCATGGATCCAAATGAAACTAGATGAATCTGAAGGCACAATGCATAGATCCCAAGGTGTATATGCAACTCCTAATTCAATTGCATAGATTCCAATGCAAAGTGATATGCATGTTATTAAATGGTAAAATAAAAGTGTCATCTCCTCACTTTTAATGACTCATTTAAATTTTACACTTTAAGATAAGTTCAATCCTAGTAGGGACAACATTAACCTCTACTACAGGTGACAATCCTAAGACTGAGAGGTATGTCCTAGATTGCAAAGTTAGAATTAGGTAATATCATGATAAACAATATGAGGAAATGAAAAAGAGGAAACTTTATGAATTGACCTCCATAGTCATATCTGATGTGTAGGTATTCTTCTACTAGCTTTCAAAATCTATGGGTATTATAGCCCAGGAGAGATGTCTCGACTAGCGATGGACGTGTAAGTGAGGACTTTGGTCCGCCGAGGTTTCAGGTTCAAATCCTCCCTGGGTAATGTACTACCATCCTACAAAAAATATATATGTGTGTCTTATTTTCTTTATGATGGCCTTCATGAGGTTCCACAAAGATTTGAATTACCACCTCAACATTGTTTTTTACTCCCCCTTCTTCCTTTTTACTTTTTCTTTATATTTCATTTCTTTCTTTCTTTTTCCTTATTCATTTTCTTTGGATATGCATTGTTAAGCATGGGACTAGGGTAAAGGCCTTTATTGAGGTGGCATAGCTTAAGCAATATTATTTTTCACTTTTAAACTTTTTAATGGATACAATTACCTGAAGCACTTTCACTCTTTTAACTTTGTGCGTCTTACACATGGATCATATTTTCCTTAATTATCAACTTGATGAAAGAATTATGACAAGTTAAGTATGAGGAGGGGAAATATGATGGATGGAATAGAAGTGAATGGGAAAGATGGAAAGTATCAATTATGGTTGGGAGATGAATTACACTAAACTCTACCTAGTTCTTTACACTATAAGGAGACACTTTGTAGTGGAGGTTTTTATAGAACCTCCCCCAAATATTTATCCCTTCTCAATTTATAATGGAAGTTGCTAGCAGAAGCGGGAAGTTGGAGCATTTTGTGAAGGTTTTTACACCAGTGTGCCTAAATCGTAAGGATACATCGTTGCACTTAGAAACCTAATGCAGTGGTGCTTCTTTAATAAGGCGCCTCAATGATCGTTACTATTAAAATACTAAAATGTCATTTTTAAAGTTTTATTTAAAATAATAAATAAAATGAAAAATGTTACTCCACACTTGATTAAGAGCACCAATACATGTGTGAGGGACACACTAAATCAATCTAGAACAGCTGCCTTAATAAAAATATTTAATTTGTAAAAACCAAAAAAGTTACCGATGTACTTAAAAAACATGACCACATTGGTGCTTATATAATATTGGCACACCAAAAAACATTAATCTTGGAATTGATAGTACTATAGCCTCAAGTATTTTTAACACAGTAAAAACCCTAACCAATGCATTATGGATATGACCTCACACTAATGTGTTATGATATACATAATGCATTGGATGTTCAAGTCTTTTTCTTACAAAATATAAATTTATATTTTGAAAAAAAAAGGGAAATAATATATCGGTGTGTTCTAGTACCTAATAATGCAACGATGCATCCTATTTTCAGGTGCATCATTCTAAGGTAAAATAAAAAGTAGTGTCTCGGTGCATTCCAATACCTCCTAACACAATAATGCATCTTACTATTGAGTGCATCATGCAAGGGTGAATGAATAAATATATAAATATTTTAAATCAAATTTCATTATACCATTTCTTTATGTGTTTCCAATCACTCTCACAAGCACTCTCCTATAGAAACTTTGTTTGTAGTGCTCTATAGTGTTGCTTCCTCAATTATGTAGCTTTTTTCAATCAATTCAATTCGTCGTTTTTTTTTTTTTTTAAGTGAACATTTTCATTACTTTTGATAAATGGGGAAAATATGCCTATTGGGTGAGAAGAGACAAAGTGTTTTTTTTTTTTACCTCATTTTCAATTTGACCAAATTAAAATTTAAAATTGGGCTTTTCGCATTTTATTTTTTTTATTTTTATTTTTTTTTGTGTTATGCACTTTATGGGTTCAGCTCATAGTAGACCCCTCGGTAATGCATCCTCTGAATATACAAGAAACACGATCAAAATTTTTCTTGAGGGACACCCCATGTACAATGCATTATTGAAACACAACACTCCGCATATTTTAGGTTAATAAATTATAAAATATGTGTTAGTGTGCACCAAACAACATGGATGATAGGATTATCCAATGCATTCTAAATAACATACTGCATTAATTGTCAATTGAGTTTATATTGGGTGGTTGGGAGGAATGTTCGCATTTTCCCTATTGAAAAACCATTTTTGATCTATAAATAATTACTTATCATATTATTTACCATTATATTAGCTTATTAAATCTTCATCAAACCATTATACATCAAAAATTCAACCAATAGTAGTGATAATAAAGTAGAGATCATAGTGCACAAAAACAAGAGACATCAATGTTTAGGTTAGAGACCAGGGGAAAACTCCACAAGGGGGAAATCCAATCAAACCTTTCTTTACAAATATACTTCAAAAATCCATCAAGAAATGGATAATATTGATCACAAGATGGCTTGCACAAGTGCTAAGATCTCCTCCACAATGTCTACGACATAATTTCCAACAAGATCATCAATGAGAGGATGATCCCCCCACCATATCACATAAATAAGGCTCAGATATCCTTCTGATATAGATCTATGAATGCTCAAAACTTGGATCAAATCACAATCATTAGGGGAATTTTGAGGTCTAAAATGGGCCTCCTAAGGAAATAATAATAGCTAAACCAATAAAATAATATTTATGAATTTGCAATTCACTTTTTGCACCACAATCCATGTAACCATAGTTAAATTCAATTCAAAAGTTGTAACAAAATAAAATTAATAAAAAAATTGTATTGATGTGACTATAAATAGGAATGAGATTTTCAAGAAAAAGTCAGTATCTTTGAACAACTAATGCATTTGTACTTTGTACTTAAATAACTTAAAATAAAATCTAAATCTAAATTTATAAATTATTAAATATATTATATGCTATTAATTAAAATTTATATTATTTAAATTGTATATAACATGTAATTAATATACTATATAAAAATAATATAATATAATATAATATAATAAATGTATAGGGATATGCATTGTTTCTTTCAAGAAATATGAAATGACAATAATGTTATTTTGTTCAAAAAGTGTGAAATGATATTTATTATGAGTACTTTACTTTATGACTTTAAAAGTACTTAGAGCACTACCATGGTTAACCATGAGTTTTTATCCACCATTGAGAATATGACAAGTAAGTACATTTAACTCAAGCAATGCTACATCAACCATTACGGATGATGTCATCCCCTAAAATGTGATTGGTTCTCATAAAGTGAATTTTGATTGTACATTTTCCTTAGGAGGCCCATTTTAGACTTCAAAATTCCCCTAATGGCGGGAGTAGCTAAGATCTCATACTAGAGACATACATGAGTTAGATCTCAGCAAGCAGATCTATGTAGAAAAAAACCTCTAACCAAATCACTATTCTGGAATAGCTCAAATATAAAACTAGACACATATCTGAGTTAAATCTCGACCTAGATACAAGCCTAAGGTAGCTACAAATTCAGAACAATATGAAACTTCAGATCTCAAATACAAGGCTCAGTATACTCCTTCAGAACTTGATCTAATAACCAAACCTCAAATGGTTATTAAACTTGGAAAAATTCAGAATTTCGAACCTCTTTCACAGAAGCAATAGACTTCAGAACTTGTTCTCCAGTAGCCACAAAACTCGGCCTAGTACAGACCTTGAGTGAGAAAGAGAGGAGACTAATTTATCCCTTAATATCTTCCTTGGAGACCTTTTCATAAGAGAACAGATGTATCTTTCTTGTATGATCAAATTACTTTACAAGTAGAGCGAATTAAGTCTGCTTTATAGCCATCATGGGATCTGAATGGGTGCCTTTATAGGAAAGCCTACTTGACCATCTAGAAGGGTCAACTTAACACATGTGGAGCCACTTGTAATCACAAATAAAAATTATATTTTTTATTCTTTTACGAAAATACTTTTTTGACAAAATCAAAAGCATGGATAACATGCTAGAAACAATAATAATTTTTTTTCCCAAGTAATAATTTTATGAATACCAACCATAGCTACAATTTCAATACTCCCTCTTAGCTAGGTAGGTATTCATAATCACATTCAAGGTGTCACACATGTTGAAAAGGTTATTGAAGGAAGGATCAAGATTAGATAAACATCATCAACAGTTTATCATTACCAGCATCATCCAACTAGTACCAAATCACCATGGTATTATTCATGCATGCTCTCCCTAAGAGACATCAATTGAGCAGTGTCTCATAACCATGGTACCATCATATCCAATTTCTCCAATTTGTTATGTTCTTTCAAAGCTTCATTCTCCTGTTTAATATGCCTATTCAATATCTCTAGTTCATAGATTTCATGTTTAAGAGCATCAACTAGAGGTTCTTGCGGATTGATAGGAGGTTTTGGATTCATTGTTGCATTTCTCTTCTCCAGTGACTCTATGTAATCATATATTTCTTGTTGTACTGGGTCTATGCCTGGAGATCTTCTACTGGGACTACCTTCAAAATTATATATAGGAGAATTTTCACGGCTATGTAGAGGAGAAATATTGATAGGAGATGGTATTGGAGGTTCTTCCTCTAAACTTATAAACTTTGTCTCTTGTGGTAGTGTTTTCTTCATTGAACCTCGAAGTCTAGAGCTCCTTCTCAGCTGCAGGGGATTTACCTTTTCTTCACTTTTAACCTTGCTTCTTCTTTCTGTTTTACCTCCTGTCTTCACTTTATCTTGCTTTTTGTTCTTCATCAGCTTTGCAAGAGTAATTTCTTCATCATTTTGTTGAAGTGGAGATGCAGGTCTGTCCTGAATGCTTGTGTCAATCTTCTTCCTTCTTCTTTTTCTAGTATTGTTTTCTTTAGGTTGCTCTGGTACTTCTTGGAAATGGTTTATGATAAGAAAATTCTCCCAAGAATCTCCTATACTTTTCAAATGAAATTCAAGAAGTATTTTTACCAACCCATGATGATGCATAATGTTATCTATAAACTATATTCTCTTTTGCATATTTGTAGAAATTATTTTTAATTTATTCAGTAAAAAGAAGGGAAGATTTTTTCCACCACCCTCTAAGAAATTCATCAACAATCGAATACGATATACATACATGCAACCAAATCTGCCTTCACAGGTGATAAAATTATGTAGAATTAAAAGCATGTTCCTCCATTTGTTCTTGCGTGCAGAGCTGGGAATACCTTTTCTAAAAACAGAAGTATCCATACCTAGATTTTTGAGGATAACCTTCCATGATTCACTATGAAATTTTTTGTTTTTGAACCACCTTTCGCCAACCCTTGGGATTTTTGTGGCTTTAGCTATGAATGCCTCAGTTACTGAGAACTTGATGTCTCCTATCTCAACTTTTGTTCTATCAAAAGACCTCGCAAAATATTTAGTGATTTCTCTGTGGAAGCCATCAAATTTTTCTATGAACTTGAGCCATTTAGCCTTCTGCAACATCTCCCTAATCTGAGGATATCCCTCCCTATATTTTGTTCCCACCGGTTCTGATCTGACTATCAAACCCATGTCTTATGTTGTGAAGAGTCTAGCCTTCATAATTATCCTTCTCTGTTATGAAGTGAATTGGATTACGGATCTGATGAAGGACATCGAGGGTTTGTAGGAATGAGTGAGATGGATTGGGGTTTTGAAGAAATGTAGATGGGTATGTTACGTAAACAGGTCATAACCGTTGATCATAAATGGGGAAGTCTATTTTGGACCATTATGAAACATAATGCGTATGATGTGGTCGATCTATGATATGATGGAAGTCCCAATCAAATCAAATAATGACATGTCAAGGTAGCATATGATTGTCTACATTATAGATGCTAATGTTTTGACCTTGCTATTAAAATAAATTTTTGCAATTTTACCTTTAGAACTAACCTTTCATTGTCGTTTCTGTGGTGTTGATTCTTCAGGTACCTTTTAGCATGGTGGTATTCAAATGTAGTCTTTCAATTCCCTGTATTCATCATTTTTTTTCCAGTAAGTTGTACATATGTGTCAGAGATGCAAAATGGAATGTACTTGTAGAAATGGAATGTGGCTGCAGAATGTGGAATCAACTGCAGAATGGAATGTAACAGTAGAATGGAATGTGGCTGCAGAATGTTGAATCTGCAGAATGGAATATGATTGTGGAATGGAATGTAGCTGCAAAATGGAATATGATTGTGGAATGGAATGTAGCTGCAAAATGGAATGTAAATGCAATATTGAATGTAGTTCTGTACTACTTCTTATTGTAGAAAAGAAAGGGAAAATTAAGGATGTCAGAATTTCTGATTTTCATCCTATATTTTATGTATATGAATGCCAGTCATTGATTAGATTTCATACTTACACAATTTTTTTTTTTTTTTTTTTTTAAGATAGGAAAAATAAAAGCTAAGTTAGGTAAGAAAAAAGATTCTTCTTCACTAACTTCATATCAGTATTATCTTGGAAAATATTAATAAACTCTTCTCTTGAAATTGTCTTATGATATACTTTTAATCGATGTCCATTCACAAAAAGAGGTACCTTTTTTTCATCAATTGTCCTTATCCTGACTACTCCATTGTCAAAGACTTTTTCAATCTCATAAGGCTCAAGCCAATGAGTCTTAAACTTTCCTTGAAAGTCTTTGAACTTTGAATCGAACAAAAGTTCCCAATCCCTTGCTTGAAACTTCTCCTTGATATATTTATCATGCCATTTGGACCTTTGTTGCTGGACTATACTGTTTCTTTGAATTGCGTCTTGTCTGATTTCATCAAGCTCATTAAGTTGCTCCAATCTATGCTTCTGTGCTTCTGATAAATCAAGTCTCAATTGGACTACCATCTTGAAGGTTTGAATCTGAAATTCTATAGGGAGCAAGACTTGCTTCCCATAAACAAGTTCATAAGGAGTATGTCCTGTTGTATTCCTCCATGTGGTTTTGTAAGCCCATAAGGCTTCAGGAATCCTTTCTGCCCAATCTCTTCATGTAGATGTACAATCTTAGTGAGAATTCCTTCAATCACTTTATTGGTAGACTCCACTTGACCTTTTACTTGTGGATGATAAGGAGTGGATTTTCTGTGCTTGATCTTGTAGGTTTCAACAAGTTTTTCCACCAACTTTGATGTAAAATGAGATCCCTGATCTGTCACAATTTCTCTTGGAACACCAAAACAAGTGAAGATATCCTCAAAAAGAAATTTAACTACATAATGTTCATTAGCTAAAGGAAGTGCTTTAGCTTCTACCCACTTAGTGACATAATCAATACATCCCAAAATATACTTCTTTTGATTTGATGGTGGATTGATTGGTACAACAAAATCCAAGGCCCATTTTTCAAATGGTTCGATGAGTACCTGAGGTTGTAATGGCATTTCATCTGAAGGAATAGGTTTCCCAATTCTTTGATAATTGTCACACCTTTTGACATATTCTTTGGTATCTTTGAAGATGGATGGCCAATAATATCCTAAATGAAGGATTTTATAGGTTCTCCTCTTATCAGCAAAGTGTCCACCACAAGGTTCATCATGACATGTTTTAAGAATCTCAGGCATTTCATCTTCTCGAACACACCTTCTGATAATGAGATCTTGACCTGTTTTATACAGTTCATCATTAATC
Organism: Pinus albicaulis; assembly: GCA_034641835.2. Classification (NCBI taxonomy): domain Eukaryota; kingdom Viridiplantae; phylum Streptophyta; class Pinopsida; order Pinales; family Pinaceae; genus Pinus; species Pinus albicaulis. Next base: position 374,481,844 of record CM076577.1, read on the forward strand.
CATGAGTAATTTTCACTTATTTGAATAATTCTTCTTTTCTCTCTAGGAAACAAGTGTGAAGGTAAATTTCCTGTGAATAAGTAAATAGCAATATCTGCAAACCAAGGAAATTTTAGTAGTTATTGCAAAAAGGTATTCATCAGGAAACTTATCCTCAACTGAAGTATCATTTTTGAAATTTTGAATTCTAGAAAAGAAATCAACTACTGTCTTTTGTTTTCCAGGTCAGTCTAGAATGGTGATATTGAATTTTTGCAGGAGTAATAACCATGTTATGACTCTGCCATTAGTAATATATTTATTCATTAAGTATTTAATTGTAGAGTGATCTGTATAAACAAAGGTTTCATAGCCAGTAATATAATGTCTAAATTTGTTAATAGCATGAACAAAAACTAAGAATTCTTTTTCAGTTATAGTGTAATTTAACTCAGTGGGAGTCAAATTCTTGCTTGTGTAATAGATGGCATAAGGGATCAAATATTTTTGTCCTAATACAACTCCTAGAGCTGTATCTGAAGCATCTGTTGAAATATGAAAAGGTAGTTTCCAATTTGGACCTCTTAAGATGGGTGCTTTAGAAATTTTTGTTTTTAAAGTTTCAAATGCCAATTGGCAATCAGGATTCCAATTGAATTCACAATATTTGGTAAGTAACTTGAAGAGTGGGGATGCTATTTTAGTGAAATTTTCTATAAATCTCCTATAATATCCTGTGAATCCTAGAAAACTTCTAACATCCTTTTGACAACTTGGAATTGATAACTTGGAGATGACTTCAACTTTAGATGTGTCAACTTTAGTTCCATCTCCTGAAATGTGATGTCCTAAAACAATCCCTTTAATAAACATGATAAAGCATTTTTTATGACTTACTGAAATATTTGCTTCTTTACATATTTTAAGAACCTTTTCCAAATTCTCTAAAGCTTCTTCAAATGAATTCCCATAAAATGTAAAGTCATCCATATATACCTCTACACAATCATGTATTAGATCAGAAAAAAATTCCTAGTAATGCCCTTTGGAATGTTGCAGGTGCATTGCACAAACCAAAAGGAAGTATTTGGTAGGCATAAGTTCCCCATGGACAAGTGAATGTGGTTTTGTCTTGGTCTTTAGGTGCTACTTGAATCTGATTGTAACCACTAAAACCATCCAAGAATGAGAAATACTTCTTACCTCCTAATGTATCCAATACTTGATCTATAAAAAGTAAAGGAAAATGATCTTTTAGGGTGGATTTATTCAACTCTCAATAGTCAATGAATACCCTCCACTTACCATTATTTTTTGGTACAATCACTAAAGTGGAAACCCACTGACTATCTTAAATTGGGTAAATGAAGTTCACATTGAGAAATTTTTGCAATTCTTCTTTCACAATTTCCCTAAGATTGATTCATCCTTCTTTGAGGTTGTCTGATAGGTTTACAATTTTCCTCAATGTAGATGTGATGTATACAAGTCTTAGGACTAATTCCTTTCATGTCAGTGTATTCCCATGCATATGCAGAAGAATGTTGTTGTAATGTTTTGATTAACTTTTCCTGTTGTAATCTTTCCAAGTTTCTGTTTATGTTCAAAGTTTTCCCTGGAAAGATTTCAACTGTAGAGCTACCAAATTCTTCCAGAGTATAGAGACATCTGCCTGGATGACAAATATTCAATATTGCATTGTTCTTGAAATTGATCATGTTCATATTCTGAAGATGTTTCAGAATTTTCTATTGAATTTAAGATTTGACTATCTTCACTAATGCTTGAAATATTAAAGGGAGGTTGTATATCATTGTCATCGTCGATCCATTCTTCATCTTCTAACTCTGTGATTGTTTTTGCTGGAGGATATAGAGTGAATTTATTTGTTGAGTTACCATCAGAGATGTACATATCACCATATCTATAGCTAATGAAAGCATCAGTTGTAGCCAACCAAGGTCTTCCTAATATTAGTGGATGTCCTCCTAGATTGTTCTTAGGAGTTAAGATAATAAAATCGATAGGATACTCCCAAGAGTCTAAGGATACTGAAATATCTTCTAACACACCATCTGGCTTGATTACAGATCTGTCTGCTAATTGTAGTAATGTAGGTGTATACAGAAGGTTAGGAAGTTTGAGTTGTTCCATGGTGTGTTTGCTCATGATTTTTATAGCTACTCCTAAATAAATCAATGTATTTGGAATTTCAACACCATTGATATGTGTTTTTACAACTGGACTTCTTGGATCTAAATATTTTTGTATGGCATTTTTTCCCATCATTATGTCTGCAATTTTTCCTACTAGTTGAATTCTTTTTATTTCTTTTGTTTTTCTCCCTGGTTTCTTCATGCTCAACTATTTTATTGTTTTGGCTAGAATTGGAATCTCTTTAATGGTCTGTAACAAAGGAATTTTGATACAGACATTTTTCAATTCATCTAGAAAATCATAATTGGGCAACACAATATGCTTTTCTACCCCTCTATCAACTTGTAATCTTTCACGGAAAGGAGGGTTAGAAGTAAGTACTGATGGTTGCTCTATGATAGGAGTTGAATTTATTTGTTCTTTTTGTTTTTCATTTTCAAAATTCTGGTTTTGAAGAGATATTCCTTCCTCAAAAAATTTATTTGGCTGTAGAGAATCTTCCTCAAAATTATCTTGTTCTTGAATAACTACATAAGGCTTTTTCTTTTCTAGTATCCTACCAGATCTAAGTTGGATAATCATGTGGAGTAATCATGTAGGTTGGAAATTGTTGTCTTTCTATCATGTAAGTATTTTGAGGATTTTTATTATTTTGGTTTGGTAACGGTTGGGCAGGTAGTTGATTTGGTCTTTGTGGGAATGGTAATGAAAGTTGCGGATTTTGGTTTTGGAGTTTGGGTTGTTGATTTTGTTGAGGAATTTGTTGGGTAGGCTGAATATGATGGAGGATATTGGTAATATTGAAAGTATCTACCATAGGGATTTTGCATTCCTTATCCCCAAGATTGAGATTGAGGCCAATGTTGTTGCCAAAAATTCCCATTATTTGGTAGGGGTTGAGTGTACATTTGATTGTTAAAGCCTTGAGTTTGTGGCTCTTGCCATGGTCTTCTAGAGACAAAGAAAAGAGATTCTGTTGGATTTGAAGTTGCTTCTTCTTGAAAAACAACCTTAAGACTTGGAATTGAAGGGCAACTCTTAGTTTCATGATTTTCTGAACAAATCATACAGGTCTCTATGAATTTTGCATCAAGAGGACATTCTCTTAAAGCATGCTTCTTTCTGCATTTAGGACAGAAAATAGCTAAAGCATCAGTTTCAACCTTCTGTTTGTTTTGTAATTTAAGGGTGTCTATCTGTTCACTAAGATTTCCTAAGGTATCTGTTTTAAACTCATCAAGCATATTTCCAATTTCTGCTCTACTTACTATTCTAGTTGCAGATCTGTTCACTCTAGCAAGAGAAGGATCTCTTGGACTTTTTCCAATTTTTTCTTTTCCCCTTGAGAGATGAATACATAATTCAACAATGTTAGGTAATGGGAGTTGAGAGATATCTCTCTTCCCCATCATGTTGAGGATATCTATCCACTCATCTCTAATGGTTTTCAATAAAAGAGCTTTTAAAGTGTCTTGATCTAAGTTATCCATTTTAGCTCTTTTTATATTATAATTGAATATTTCAATTAAATCCTCCAAATTCTCATCATCCTTTGGCATCATTTTGAATGCTACATCCTTATGATTAATGGGTATGCAATAATCCAAATATATTTCTAAAAATGCTTTATTCATGTCATTCCATGTCCTAATAGACTGTGTGACTAAACCTATGAACCATTTTAAAGCTACTCCTTTCAATGTTGAAGGAAACAACTTAAGTTTTTGAGATTCTTGTAAATATCATAAGTTCTACACAAAACTTCAAATTCAAACAAAAAGGTTTTAGGATCTTCACTTTTTAATCCATGGAAATTAGGAAGGACAAAAGGTGAGATATTTTTCATTGTGGCATTTGTATCTCCATCAATTATAGGAAATCCAAAAGAACTATCAATTTCCCTATTTCTTCTATTTTCTCACCTCTTCTACCTCCTCCTGCATTCCCTCTACCTCGTCCTCCACCTCTTCCTCCAAACAATAGATTTTCTCCATTTAGAACTTCTCCTTATCCTTCTCCTCCTCCTCCTCTTCTTGCCATTATAGATTCTTCAGAGCTAATATAAGGTTCAATATGTAAGGTTAATTTCTCTTCCTCTAGTTCTCCTATTAATGGAATGTTGAAGAAAGGTTCTTCTTCTTCTTCTCCACTAGGAATTTCTAACTCTTCAGCTGAAATATGTTCCCCTGTAGAGGTGAAAAAGGTTACTCCTTCTGTTGGAGATCTAGGATCTTCTTCCTCTAAGACTACCTTAGTGGATGAAGTAAGAGATCCTCCTAATTGGATTTATGACCTTAAGACTTCAGGAAGTCTATGTCTAGTGAAGTATAGAATATGAGTTTGAGATGGTGGTGTATCACTACGTGGTCTAAATGGAGTGAGTGGTGTTGTAGGAATTAATCTCCTGCCTCTAGCTATGAATCTACCCCTAGAATCTCCTTCCCTACGTGTATCATTTTTTTTAGATGTAAGAAATGAGGCTACCTAATTACACTTCCTTGGCAACGGCACCAAAATGTTTAGGCAATTTAATGTCTTAAATTGCTTACATTAATTATCAACCGAGGTTTGTAAACTGATAAAGTGTGGTGCACTATATGTGCTTATTTAACCTTCTTCTTACTTCGTTGTATGTACTTTTATGTTGCTTTTGGGGGGTTTTGTTCTTTAAGTATAAATGTTAATCTATAAATATGAAAGGAATCAACTGAATCTAGTGAAATTTAAATGTGTAAAACTAATTTTGAAAGAAAGAAGAAAAGGAAGTGTTCTTAAGTTAAACTAATTTGCATAAAAATGAATCAAAAACTATTGACTGGTTAGAATATGATCTGAAAACAGAGTGTCTATTCTAATGACTTCTAATTTAAAATTAATCCTATTCCATGGATATGAATCTTATAACTAAAATTTGAAATTGCAATGCTACTCTAGATGAAAGCAGATTCAAAGGAAAACAACTAATGTATGTTCAATCACTCCAGCATTCAATATGGAAGTATGATAGAATCACCCTCTTGAAATGATGTACAAGCAACAGATTCTACTTTAGTTTTTAAAATTTAAGTCTAGGAAAGCAATTAAAGCATGTAAAGAAAAACCACTAAGGTACGTTTAATCACTCCAGCATCCAATATGGAAGTATGATAGAATTACCCTCTTGATATGATGTACAAGCAACCGATTATACTTTAGTCTTTAAATCTAGGAAAGCAATTAAATCATGCAAAAGAAAAACTCAATAATTGTATAGGTTAGACATTCGAGTACCCAATTGTGAAGTATGACAAGTCACCTTCTTGGCCTGATCTTTAGGAACACCCAATTATACAATTGACTGAGGATGTTAATCTAGAAAACAATGTAAAAGCATGTAAAAGCAAAACTCAATGATTGCATAGGTTAGACATTTGAGCACCCAATTGTGAAGTATGACAAGTCACCTTCTTGGCTTGATCTTTAGGAACATCCAATTATACAATAAATTGAGAATTTGATCTAGGAAAGTAAATGGTAGAACATGAAAGGAACCTAAACAACTGTGAGCTCTATTGCCTCAAACTTAATCCAATTGGAAATGAGATGAATCTACCTTCTTGAGATGTTTTAGGAAAGAAAAGATTACACAGTGATTCTATCATTGATGCTAAGAAAGCATTCCTGACTTAATTCTATGATACTGATTTAAAAGCTGCAACACAATATTGTTCTACTCAAGAAATTGACAAAACAGAGTAAAGAATTAAACTAAAACAATTAACGAAAAACCTCCTCCTGTGTAGAGGCCCTTTGCAACAGATTCGGTCGAGATCCTAGCTGACTATATACGCATTAAGCAGATACTGGAACCATGAACACAATCCTTGTATTATGAAAAGAACAGAGTTTAAAACAATACACAGTGTTTCAGAAATTACAACTGTTGTTCGGTTTCTGCATAACCGGTATTTAAATAAAACAAAACATAAACATGATGAACTAATTACGCCTGCAGGTGGCTATCTTAATCGAAACATAGAATTGGATTTTGACTGGTTAACTCTTGATTTGCTACGTCAGAGAAAATCAAGAGTTATTCACTCTCTGCTTGCATCCTTTGACCGGACTTTGACCACAATCTCAGACATCCTTTTCTATCGATTTCGATCAAGTAGATAGAACGAAATCCATGTGTGTATCATTCTGAAGATGCCCATGTGGCTTGTTTCTCTATTTTCTCCTTGGAACCTGTCAAACCATGAAAGTAGCTGCGGAACCAACGATTAGCTGCAGAATAAGCTGCGTTCTGTAGCCAAATTACAAAAATCCATTCAAATAGCAAGAACATCATAATATAACATAGAAATAATTTAAATGCATTCCCTGGTATAAAACATGACATTTATCACTGATTGGAGTGTATGGACTTACGATAAAGTAAGGAAAAAGGGTGAGAAAGGATGTCAGAGAAAGGACAATTCTAAGGTTCAACAATGACAACGAAATGTTGTCTTGGGGACGTCTTGCTCACGCACCCTAATTTGGTGGTACCCCGAATGCAGGTCTATCTTAGAGAAGCACTTAGCTCCTCTAAGCTCATCCATCAACTCATCGATCTGGGGAATGGGGTATCGGCTCTTCATCATCTTCTTATTAAGGGCTCGATAATCAATGCACATCCTCAACATGCCATCTTTCTTCCTCACCAGGACAACTGATGAAGCAAAAGGGCTAGAATTAGGCCTAATATGTGCCAACGCCAGCAAATCATGAATGGCCCTCTCGATATCATCCAGATAAACCTTGGGATGTCGATACGGGGTCGTAATCACTGCCTGCACTCTTGGTTCAAGCTCAATTGTATGCTCAAACCCCTTGTCTGGTGGTCATCCCGATGGAATATCCCAAAACATTGTTGGGTACCTTTCTGAAGTAGGCTGCACATATGGGTGTGGTGGTTGGGGCTTACCCCCTGCATCAGATATCCTCAACTCCACTGCCCACTCTATGTCACCATGTCTCAAATTAGCCTCCATCCTGTGCGTTGACACAGTCTGTGGAGGGTATGAGTGCATGCCTCTCAGTAAGACCATTTTCCCGTCAGGCCCTATGAACTCCATATCTAGCTTCTGCCAATCAGTGGTATCATGCCCAAGCGAGTACAACCACTGCACATCAAGCACTACATTGGTGTCGATAACATCAACCACAAAGAAGTGGTCTGTCATGGAGTAGTTCCCCATCACTAACGTCATCCTGGGAATATATCTAGTGCACTGCATGGTTCGGTCTCTCGATACCAAAACTGAGAACCCCTTAAATTCCTTTGTGCGTATGCCCCTCCTCTCCACCATTTGGGCATCTACGAAATTGTGGGTAGCCCCACTGTTAATGAGTATTGAAACATGTTTCCCCTGCACCTTGCCCCTGATCCTCAAAGTGAGGTACTTTGACACTCCCTGCAGTGAATCAATGACTCTTGTTGTTGGCAAGAAAGGTGTTCCCCTTAGTGGGGTTGGTGGTGGGCCCCTGCCTCCTCATCCCGCCATAGGAGGACCATCATCTCCAAGATCTATCTCCTACTCCACATCATTCTCCAACTCACTATCAGAAAAAACCTCTATGATTTGGGTCTTGACCTTGGTACATCGATGCCCCAGAGCCCACGACTCCTGGAAACTGAAGCACAACTTCCTTCGACGGAGCGCCCTCCTAGTCTCATCATCCAACTGTCCACGCTCCTGGGTGTCTGTCTGTGGTGGGGCCCTAGTTTCTCTCCCCCTCTGCTGAAACCTGGGTATGGGGGGTATCTGCATCTTAGTCTTAGGGAGAGCATCCTGCAAATATCGAGCTCTACCAACTGCGTCCTAAAAAGTGGTGGGCCTATTGGACCTCACCAAGCCCCTTAATGGCTCTCCAAAAACATAAAGACCCTCCTGGCCTCCGATAAGTCCGACACCATCATGGAAAATCTCAGGAACTTAGAGATATAGGCCTTAGCACTTCCAATATGCTTGAGCCATGTCAGCTCTCCAAACTACTCCTTCGGGTCTCTCCTCTCAAAACACTCCAATACCGTCAGGGTGAAATCCTCACAGGACGTAACTCCCGCATGTCCAATAGTGGTCAACCCATGGAACCACCAATCATGCATGGGCTTCCCCCTCTAAGTGCAATGTGGCAATTTTGATTTCCTTTGCCTCTATCATCTGGTTGAGTTGTAAGTAAACATCTAGATTCTCAACCCATGCCCTAGGTGAGCTCTTGGGTGAGCCATCAAAAGTTTGCAGGAATAATCTCCCCATCATGTGTTGTAGGTTAGTGCCATGTGTGTAGCCTCCGCCACTTTACCCCTTGCTCCTATTATTGCCCTTAAGTTGGCAGAAGTCCTTGAAGGTGATGGCCTCTCTAAAATCGGGCCCATAGGGCTGATACTCCACAAAATAGTCCCTCATGGGCATCTCCTTCTGTCCTTGCAGCCCTCCAGCACCAGATGCTAGAAATGTGGGGATGGTCGACTTGTGTGGTATACTAGAAACAAGAGGTATGTTGGGTGTATTCGCTACATGGTGGTGCGAAGTACCTGAGCCTTCACCCAAAATCCCCTTGCCCTTGTTGTTGTTGCAGTTTTGTTGCCTCAGATCATCAATACCCTTAGAAAAATTGTTGATGGCATTCAAAAGATGTTGGGCAAATCTCTAATTTGTAAATAATTAATAATTTTTTATTTTTTTTTAAATTAAATTTTTGACATAAATAATATTTGTAAATTCTAATTTTAAATTTTTTAGCATTGATAAGCATTGTTATACATTCACAAATTGTAATCATAATCATAGAAATGAGAAGGTTTTTTTTAATCTAAAATGTTGAACTCCAGAGTCATCCAATGAAATGTTGTTGTGCCAAATCCATGTTCCAAATTTTCATTTTTGTGTTGTAATTATAGTTGTGTTACTCATCTCATTCACAAATTATAATCATAATCATAGAAATGAGAAGCCTTTTTTACTATTTTTTTTAATCTAAAATGTTGAACTCCAAATTCATCAAACGAAGTGTTATGGTGTCAAATCCATATTCCAAATTCCCATTTTTATGTTGTCATTATAGTTGTGTTACTCATATCCAAATACTTGTTAATGTTGGGACTTTCATTGCCCAAGCTTTCATGGCATGCAAATGAAAGTGGAAAATAGTGCTGAAATGTGTGTTTTAGTTTTCTAAAATTTAGGTTTACTTCTTATCACGTGGGCCACTACTATATGCCTTTCATTTTGTCAACAATGTTTTGTTTTCTTCTTTTCTATTAGATTTTTTTAGGATTTTTTAGGATGGGATTTGTTTCATTTTCCCATAAATAGATCCATCACATGTCAAACCATTTCCATTTATAAAAAAAAATTTCTAATATGGCTCAGAGAATCTAAGATTTTGATTTGGTGATTCAACACCCTTCTTAGGGGGATTTGTCAAAAATTTTATAGATAAGGATTTTAATGCAAAATAGAAATTTCACTTAGGTTTCCTAGATATTAACCCTAAATAAACAGAATATCAATGTTGCCAAAGAATATTTTAACTCTTTGACAACCCCAATCCACTAGGTAATTTAAGAGAAAGTAAGTGTACTTGTAAGCTTCAACCTTCTAAGAAAATCCTATCATAGATAAAAACAAATATGAAAGGCACTTATGACAATCTTAAATCTAGCATCAAATATGTACTATATTTTTTAATATAAACATTAAATCACTTATAAATTGCAACCTTGACTAATGTCAAAACAACAAAACATTGTGAGTATTAGGAATTACAAAGCTATGAAGAAATAAATGGTTGAGAATCAAATATGCAACTACACTAAGTATTGGATCGTTGTAAGCTTCATTAATATGCATAAAGAGGAAGTTCATAAACATATGATAGCATTATCTCATAGTTAGTACAATCCTCTAGTTCTCCAACGCCTTAGCTAGGGAAAATAATGAAAACCTTAACTCACACCAAAGAGCTCCAATTAGCTAAGATCACACAATCAAGTCCTCTGGAAAATCATCTCTCTTTTTCAATTCAACAAGTGTAACCTAAGGTTTAATTTCAAAACTCTAATCTCAAAGTCTCTAAGGGATGAAACCCTAAACCTAACATTTAAGATGCTCCAGGAAACCCTAGAAACTCCAAGACAACAACGTAAAGTACAAAAAAGAAGCACAAGAGAAAGGAAGATTAATTTTCTCCTCCTCGTCACTTCTCTAATACAAGATGAACAAGAACGAATGAATGTGAAAAAACTCTATATTATTATACACACACATGTGAGAGATGAGGGAGGCTAATAATGCATTGGGTCAATGCCCTTATAAGCAACATACAAAGACACATGTAGGTATACACATGTGGAGCACTATGCTCTAAGAGTACACATGTCAAGCTCCAAGGTGATGTTGCCCACAAGCAAGGATCCAAATGCAAGGGAACTCCACAATGTGTTTTGAATGCTCTTATAAACCTCCCAAGCCATGTATTCCACCGACTCCACACTGTTACATGATATCATTGCAACTCAAGCATCCCCAACTCAAATCGAAGCCTCCATTCAAACATCAATGCTACCCCATATTGTCTAGGGCTCAAAACCATACTCCATGATGTAAAACTCTCCTCCATTGCAAGGGATTCTCCAAGTAGGTATCCTCCTTTGTGTGGCTAGGATGTAGAACATCACTAAGCTATATAAATATCTCTAATGCCCTAAAGAATATCTTCATGCGAGCACAATTAAAAGAAATCATCAAGTAAGCCATATCCAATGCGCAAATCCATCATGAACCATCTTCAATGCACAACCACATTAGAAATTATCAAGGGGTTGATCATACTCTAGATACCTCAAATTTCATAAATCACCCCAAGACATGGTGTAAATACTTATGGAGTAACTTTGAAAGCTAACACTCCCTCTTTATGGGGAAATTTGTATTCCTGACACTTATCAACTTCTGCATCTCCACCAAACTTGCCACCAAAAATGTGTACCTTTTGCAATCTTAAAATTAACCACTATTTCATGAAAAAAATTGTCACCCATGATATCATATCATTTTGCACCTCCAAATAATGTTAACCACCTATTAATCTGAAGTAACATCACACTTGATTAGAATCTCTAGACACCACATCATGAGTGACTCAAGATGTCTTACAAATACAATCACATCTATATACAATACCAAGAAAAATGGATAACATTTATCAAATTCACAAAGAAAAAACAAAATATATCCACAAGTCAACCCATTTATCTTGAAATACCAAGCTAATAGCATAGATAACAACCCATGCAAGGATATCATTAACTTATGAACATAAGATTCTCTCTCATGTACATCATGACATATGTTGATTAACATGTGGTAGTTTGGGTCTCTGGAAAAAATCCACTATGGTGTGAAGATTGAACAGACATTGAATATATGGTTGCTAATATGCAATTCTTATCCATTATTGATATCATTTTTGGAAGAAAAAAATCATTATTTTTGAAATTACATTTAAGATGTTGTCTAAGGAAAACCAAAACCAATATATTCTTATTACAAAATATTTTTTTGAATTTTGAATGTAACTATAGGATTAAAATCATGTGAATTCTTTTTTCTATGAAATTCCACCTTTTTCGAATAAAAATCATCAATACTTTTCAAAACCCTTGATGGTCTTGTTAGCACTAATTTTTATGGACTTATAACTTATATAAAATTTCAATTCAGTAGCAAAAATCAGTGAACATATAGGAAAATATGCCCTAGGGATCATTGGTAAGTCCTCCTCTCCATTTGGGTTAGTGCTTGCCAACCTTAGGAGGGTGTCCCTGATGTTTGTACATATTGCTCTAACTTGTAAATATGCAATAAAACACTTGAAAAATAGAAAAATAAAGGTTTTTTGACTAACAAATTAGTGTCCAAACGAGAATGTAAACTTCATAAGTTTAATGTGTGGAATATTCCTTCGCAATTTAGCCTATTATGTGGAAAAATAATGCAATAAGAAAGTGTATCCACCTGGATAATTTCTGAAATAAATAGTTATAACTCTTAGTAAGTTGTACAAGATAACATTGAACCAATCAAACCAAATGAGTGGATCAAAACTAACTAAATATTATGTGAAATCCAAAAGTTTAGTTGCACCAAGATGACTATCATAGAACTTGAATACAATGATACCTAGACACAAAGTAATAAGTGATAGAAAAGAGAGACAGAAGAAAGTATGGTTTCTTGTTCTTTCCCAAGACGATTCGATTTGGAAGGTTGTCCTTCCATCCATTTAAATAGTTTTAACTAGGTCAACTCCCTCATCCTAAGAGAATCTTTAAGCAAAAGTAACATCATGGTTGACTTCCTCTATCTAAAAAATTCCAACAACCTTTCTGGTGTACTCTACAACACTCACATCCATTGCAACCATGGAATGAACCTCAACATCATCCTCAATCAAGTTATCACCTCTTCTCCTGAAGACCATTGGAAGCCTTATGGATGGAAGAAATCAATGCAATATGAGTAGAATATCACCGAAGAGGTACGATCACCCTCATTAAAGCATTGGTCACTCCAACCTGCACTCATAGGCTCCTTAAAACTATAAGACTTGTCTAGCCTCTCAATAAAATGTACATATGTCAGTGGATCAACAAGTAACCTAGAAAGGCCACCCTCTCTCATCACTCCATCCAAAGTCCTTGAGCTACCTTGACTTCAATCATTGATAGTGCATTGTTATCCCTCAAATGCAACTCTCCATTGCACATCCATCATACAAGAGATTGGGAAAAAAAATAAAACTAGGAACAAATAGAACATCATTAAATTCAAGAACACCTAAAAGTGTCTAGAAGGAAATGGAGCTCTCTTATTCAATAGTGTAAATAACATCATCCCTGAGTTCCACAATTATGACTCCCTCTTGCTCTTGAAATCCACTTAATAAATCCTTATCAAATGTCAAATTTCTTAAAGCTCCACTATCACATAGCATCCAACACTAGACATAACTTTAGAAGACATGTAAGTGGCCATGGAAAAGGAAGTTTAAAATTAAGAGGGTTCCTCCTCTACACATGCCACTATCTCAACTAAACGTTGTTTCAAACCCTTTCCCTTTGTCTTTAATGGGCACTAGCTAGCATAATCATCCATCTTATGACATTGGAAACACATCACCTTACTCAACTCCTATATATGTACTTTCCTTCTTGTAGGATTTCTTAGTGACAATGTTTCTATATGTTTTTCATTAGACTAGAAACACTTGTACATTTAACTTATTAACTAGGGTCTCCAATGTGCTTGTAAGATTTCATGCACAATATATACAGGATACAAATTCTTAACTTGCATTAGTTTGTCTAATATGCTTCTACATAGAAAGGAAATTACATCAAATCCCAACCATTCTTAAAAATGATTATGTATTTGAACATCAATCATGCTTAGGGGAACCCTGTTAACACCAAGAAATCACCTTTCATGATTTGGGCACATGCCAATTTCCATAAGTCACAACTCTTATTTTTTTAAGCTCTATATTGTATTGTAACACTATAAAAGCAATAATATATTGGAAAATATTTTTGGTTTCCCTAGTTTTGGGTTTTCAAGATAAAATTTGTATGTTGATGTGTTTTTGTGCCATTATATATTTCCTATTTTTATTAAGAATCTATTTGTAACAATTAACTGCACACGATCAAAACCAACATGTTGATGAGAATTTTCTATTGAAATCATGGGTGTAATATTCACTTTTGGCCATGGACAACCTTATTATAACGTCGCTTATATATTATTAAAAAAATTGGCCAAGGTCATCCTACCCAATATTGGCTCATAACCATTCTTTGGAAAACTCCCTACCCCTTGATTTTTGTGCATATACACCAATTATCCTTTGTATTATTCACATAAGTGATTTATTTTATAGGGACCACAAATATTGCTCTCTCATGTGCTTGTGTACTTTACTCTTTAGCACATTTTCATGTGATTTGGTATTTTTTCTCTTTCTATGATCCAAGTTGGATCATTAGATTATTTTTCATCCATATTGCTTCTTTAAATGTGGAAAATTGGACGAATCAACTCATAAAACCATTTTTATTAGTGGAACCTAGTATGGTGAATTAGGGTTTGGAACCTTCTGGAATCAATTTGAAGCATAAAATGGAATTTTTTGGAGGTAAAATATTTCTCCTTAAAGACCAAAACCCCTAGCATTATTCTACATGGAAATATCTTTCCAACAACTCAAGAATCACCTCAATCAGAATCTGTATGAAAAAGCAATGTCACCTGGAAGTTGACAACCCTGTTTTGACCACCATGATTTGAGAGGATGCTACCTCAACCCCAATTATTCATGGAAAATGGGCTATCCATGTGATAATGATGAATATTATTTTAGAAGATTTGATACTGTAACTCTATGTAAGAATTGAATAAGTCAAACTTAACCACTAGTAGGTTATTGGGTTGTGTTATAACTAGGCCAATATTAGGGAAAAGGGTTTCATTCTATTGTAGTGCATTTTGTTCCATAGAAGAACAAAGTAGTTTAGAGTGGATAGAGAGAGAGAAAATAGAGATGGTTTGTGTTTTTTAGCATCCCATAGACCATGGTTCTCACTCCTTTTTACTTGCATCCATTTTCATTCAGAGAAAAAGAGAGTAGAGTAGCCTCACCTTCTAGTCGGTTTTATCCCAAATGGGTTTCCCAAGCCATATCATGTATGATTGGAGTTTTGTGAGTGATTGTTTTATTGTACTATATTTTATACATATTTATATTTTTCATGCATATATAGTAAATAATAATTAACAAATCCATAAATCTAAGGAAAAAATAACCCTCATAGTGTAGATTTTGGATTTTCAAATATATTTTAATATATATGTTTTGATGAATTGTACAGTGGCATATCCATTAAAATTTACGGAATCATATTGGTATCAGAGCAAGTTTCTTTGGGTATATTGTGAGGAGTTGCAGGGGATGTAGACCATTAAGCCAAAATTCATAAAACACTAGACATTGCAAACAAATCTATTAATAACCCTAAAGATATCACAGAGGAGAGGTTTGCACAGTTGGAAGCACAAGTTTCAAAAATAAATTGTATCGTGAGCCTCCTTATGGAAACCCTAACCAATAAGTTCGGGTTATTCAGAGAGGATGGATGTTCTAATGTAGAGGTCAGATCAGAGGGGAGATTATGGGATTAAGAAGAACCAGAGATGGAATCTAAGAAAAATCCCAAAAAGGATCAACCCAATTTGAGTGTCATGAACCATTAAAAATCCATGTTCAAGCTAGAACCGAATATTGACATCAATCCATATCAAGGTGAGATCGATGCTTTGAAGTTAAATCATTGGTAACAATAGTTAGAAGTTTATTTTAGTGTTCATTGTATAGAGTAAGAATAGAAAATTTTGTTTTCTCATCTGAATACAAAGGGCCATGCCCTAACTTAGCAAGAAATCCACACAGAGACCTTGAGGCTAGAGGGATATCCTACAATGACTAAGTGGGGGGATTTCAAAATTCTCATAAAGTTGTACTTTTATTCTATTGGGCATGTAGAGGGCTAGTGTATCTAATGGAATTAATTCATGTAGAGACAGGGTAGAGTGTACAGGAGTACACCACCGAATGTAGGAAAATGGCAATAATGCTCGTTATCTCCCTAAAGAACCCAAATGTACTTCTCATGTATCGAAGGGGTCTACATAACCATCCACGAAATAAAGTGATATCCAATCCTAGAATTATGGATGAGGATTGTGTACAGGAACAATACCTGGAGAGCATAGGCTATACGAGAGGGAAATCAAGTAGGTCAAAGTAGAAGGTGAGCAGAAAGATTCCAAGAAAGGGATGAAGAAATGGAAAGGGGGGGAATAAAAAAAGACAACAAGCACAACACACTAGTGCAAATATCTGAGAAACCACTCTAACCACTATAACATTGATGGTCATATAGGGGAGAAGTGTTTAGCTCAACCTGAAGAATCGAAAGGAAGATGGTAAGAAGAAAAATATCATGGCCATGAAGAAAAACAAGCAACTATAATGTAGCCTGGACATGGATGAGAATATTTTCCATGCATCAGTGCAGAAAGGGGTGGAGCTAAGTAGCCTTCAACAATAAGAAGAGAAGGAAATTACCAGACCCTTTCATTCCAATATATAGGTCTAGCAGATGAAAATTTATGCTCAATTCAACTCACGATCACAGGAGAATCTCATAACAGAAGATCTTCAAGAAAATGGGATTGGAGACTCATGATCACCATATCCCATTTCCATTGGGATTGGAAACAAGGAGGAAAATATAAGGGTAACCAAATAGTGCATTGTAAAATTTACTATCAGTGTTGGCTTTATTAATGAAGTAGAGTTGGATGCAGTCCCACTTTATGTGTGTGGTGTTTTATTTGGGACTCCCTATATGTACATGCAAAATGTGATCTTCATGCAAAGAGCTAACCAATATCTCCCCGTTAAGGACATAAAATCCTTCATAATCAATGCACACAAGGGAAAGTTGAAGATCTTACTAGTAAGTGCAAGCCATGCCAAAAATTTGATCAGCTATATAAATAAATATGTTTTGTTATTTTAAAGATAAAATAAATTCGTACAATATTCCATGAGAGCTAATTCATCCCTGGAGGGGTGTACTAAAGAACAAAAAAAAACAAGTGGAAGAGTTGCTACAATTGTACAAGTGTGTATTTCAAGAGCCACTACCACCCAAGAGGAAAATGGATAATGAGATCCATATCTTGTTGAACTCTCTATATCTGAACATTGGGTTGTACATGCAATCCATTATAGAGGCAAACAAGGTGAATAAGCAATTTCAATGGCTAATGGAATAGGATGTTATTAAGTACCTCACCATATAGGTTACCCATTATAATTATTCCTAAGAAGGATGGGACTTGGAAGTTGTGCATTGATTATAGAGCATTAAAAAAAAAACTAAGTTGAAGAGTAGGTACCCCCTATCAAATATAGATGATATGTTGGATTAGTTGCAACAAGAAAAATACTTCACCAACCTAGACTTAAACATAGGATACCAATAGGTTCGAGTCAGAGAAGAAGATACTTGGAATACCACCTTCAAAATTAGGAAAGGTTTGTATGAGTGGTTAGTTATGTCATTTGGCCTATGTAATGCACCAATGATTTTTATGAATTTAATGAATGATATATTGTGCCCTTTATGATTACCCAAACAATTCAATTTGTTTTTAAGTGATATGACCCAATGTTATGAGGCATGCAAATTGTCTTAAGATTATTCATGTTTGAAGAGTGTATGACTTGCTTAGAATGATATTCAAATTCCACAATATACCAATAAATTAAATGGCATCAAAGAAATTACTATGTTCATGTAACAATTAAAATGATTAGTGCATCAAAGGCATTCCATGAACATGCTAGTTAAGAGGATCACAAATCTATTGAAGTGGTGCATATGATTCAAACCATAAATATTATTTTCCAAATGAATATTAAGTAATTCCTCAATAGTCCTCCAAGATTAAACAACAATTGTTAAATTTAGAGATACTGGACAAGTAGTATAAGTTAATCAACCACATAAAGAGACAACAACATGAAAAACGTTTAAGTGTGGTTAATGAGTGGGTTAATTCTTGGTCAGAGTGTTCAAAATGAAAGTTACAAGATAATTTCACAAGAAATGGAAGTGTGTCCACCAAGTAGTGCAAGATTCAATCCTTAAAGACTTAGATTATGTCACAAGAGAGTTGTGTTCTTTAGGATTAATATTACTCAAATGAAATCACTCCAAACCATTATCAATCATGAAAAATCATCAAAATATTACTTAACCAAATCTGTGATTAAATTTATAAAGTATTAGATCACCTTACAGAAATAGTACTTGTGTATTCAAATACCAAGATGCATCATGATATCCATTAAACCATTTAGCATAAAAATTTCAACAAGTAAATGAAATTTGTTTGAAAAGAGAAAGTTAAAATTTAAAGAGATTTAGCCATGGCTTGCTCATAGCACATTAAATATGAGTTATTTTCAAAAAATAAATGTATTTTCTAAAATCAAACCCTCATGTTGTAGAAATTATGCTAGGTAGCACGAAATTTAGAGAAAGAGCATAAATCGTCAAACCATTAGGCCTATTCATGCATCGATTTAAATCTTTATGTTACTTAAACACTAGATCCACTTCATATTTAAAAAATTAAGTGTGTTGGGTCTACTTTAATATATAAATATGTTCCATCCAGCTAACAAGTTTCAAGAAAGGCTTAAATCCAAAAATCATTGGGTGTTAATTAGTGTATTGGATTAGCCTTTATGGTGTTTTGAACTTATATAAACTAAATATGAATGAAATTTGTTTGTTAAATCGAAGCTACTTCTCTTTTAAAGATGCTATAGTACCCAATCCAAGTGAAATTAAGAAAATTGATCTAAGTTCTAACAAATGAAAAGGAAATGATGATTTGCAAAACTATTCAAGTTTATTAAGCAAGTTATGGAAATTATGATCTTACACTTGAGATGAAATCTAAATCAAAGTTGAATTATAATTAAACCCTAGATTGCATGACAAAAAACTTAAAAGGAAATATTTTGAGTTTTTAAATGGTTGAAAAATTGGGTAAGACCAGTGCCTTTCACCACTTGTTATGGAGTTACACTTAGTCTTGGTTGAGGCTATGTCTCTATGTCAAGTATTGTGGTCTATAAGCATCAACTAAGTATTCCTTGTAATCCCCAAAAGTAAGACAATTGGATATTTGAAGCTCTTGGGGAGAATAGTCTTAGGTGAACCCACTTCTAAGTAACATGAGGTAAACTATATTTCTAGTTTAAAGACAAGTTCTTGAAATCCTAAATGTTCAAAACTCAATATATTATATCTAATAATAAATGATTAAATATTTAAAATTTAGTTAACAATATCACATAGAATCCTCCAATGTATCATGGTTGATCTGCAAATTATCACTGTTATTGCACTAGAACAATTTGTCACCATAGATCTTACAATATTATGAAATATTAGACTTACACAAGTTATTTCCTTATGTCCTAGATTAATATTTAGTAGTTTTATTTGAATTTATATAAATATAAAAATAAGAAATGGAAAGAAAAATCACATAAGAACATCATCCACAAAAATGAACACAAGATTTGTCCCTAAAAAACCCAGTATGGGAGAAAACTCGGCTAGAAGGTGAGGCATTTCCTCTTATCTCTTTACTTTGGCTATAGAAATGTGAATACAAGGAATGGACACTACTATGGAGTTACTTTTTAAATTATGGCATGAAAAATACTACAAAAATCCTCATCTTCCTCTATTATGCTCTAAATATACCACTCTTAGATGCTTTTCTCTACTATGGAATAGGTACAATGTAAACGAATGGAACCCCTTGTCCTCCTACAAATGTAGTATTTAACATAGCAAGATAGCCATATAAGGTTATGGGCTTGACTTCCTTAATGATCAATGCGATAAGGTTTTGTATCTTCTAGAATCTTCTTGAAAATACTAACAAAGCTAGTCCCATATGTGTAAGTAATGGGGGTTTATGTGGCATCCACTCATACTATGGTGGTCAACTAGGTAAGCCAAATTTTGGGGGGCATAACTTCCACATATGATCTTTGATTGGGGTTATATTTGGACCATTGGAAAGGGCTTAGAGAGTAAAGTTAAGGGTGTGAGAATAATTTTTGGACCCTACAACCTCAAAATAAAAAAATACATGCCTCAAAATGACTCCAAGACCACTTAGAAAGTACCAAGATAAATGAAAAATTATCTGATGATCCAATCTAAATAAATGGTGTTCCTCATTTGGACTTGATTTTCTCTTTTCTCCAATAAACCTAAAATAAACAATCTCTCCAAGTTATCCTAGAAAAGAATACCTCAAGAGAAAATCAAGGATATGATGTAGCTTGAGAAAAAGTTTATTTTCCAATTATTCTCCAAGAACATTACAATTAGGAGGAGGCCCTTTATATAGAAGGAGAATTAAAAATATATCAAATAAACTAATAATATATATTTGGCATCCCATTCTAAAAAATATAAACTCTATAGCTAACTAGAGAGGATAGAGTCAAATGAATGAGAATATATATTGGGTTAGATAAAAAAATTCCTCAATTAAGTGGGCACCCTTCAGAACTATGGTTAAAGACACCTCAAGTACAAATGGTCCAAGAGCAAGCGTGCCCTTCAAAAATGATCTAACCACCCACGTGTGGAATCAATTCCAAGAAGTGGGACATCGAATGGTCAAAATGTAGCAACAATTTTCTCATGGTAGACTTAAAAACACCATAATGATGTCAAATTTTTCTTGATTTTAAATCATGACCACATTTTGAAAATCCCATGGCTATTATGCATCTAAATGCACTAATTTAGTAGAATTATAAGCACTCTATTAAAAGATCATTACTCATGAATATAAGCCACCCTATAAAAATGTTCTAACAAACTCAACTACCAAAATAAATGGTCTATAATAGGATAACAACTTCTAACAAACTCCAACCACCTTACGTGTGGTCCAAGAGGGTGTAACTCAACAAACCCACACACACATGAGGGAATCTCTCCAAGAAGAAGGTTAAATTTTAGGGGCTAATATTCGCAAGTGGGATAATTTTCCATGGTTTTTCCAAAAAAGGATTCACCAATTTCCATTTTTTTCTAAAAATTATTCACCCAAATTTTATAGTATACAATTATTTTACCTTAAAAATTTTCAAAACTATATAAATACTATATATCAAACTATTAGAAATTCACATGTTTTTACAAATATATCAACAAGCATTTTATAATTTGCAATTTGGGGACTAGTAAGATTCGCCAATGTTTTAAACTTTAATACAAAATTTCATACTTAAATATTTTCCTTGTGCCCTCCATGAGATGCTTTGTCAGGAGCAGTGATAATGTTTTCAGTCCTTGTCACATTTTTCAATGCATTGTCACATATCCCAATGAATGAATATACATGTATCCTAATGTAGATAATGGATACCAATGTAGTGTCATGGATCCCAATGAAAATATGTAGGTCCATATGTTGGTATATGATCCGGATTTATGTAGGAATGCAACAGAATAAACACATAACCATAAATACAGAGATGCAGCATAAATAACACTTCATTTCATTAATATCAAAGAACTGAAATTTGCTTACAGACAGAAAGGAAATAAAACTAACTAGGGTGCTGGTAGCTATCTCTGAGAAGAGATGTGGTGGCTACAGGCCTCTGAACTGTTGGAGATAATGCTTAAATTCCATATTTGAGAATTTGGTTTGATGGTTGAGAAATTCTCTCAACCTCTCTCTGTCTAATTTAGGAATAAGTTGGATCTCAGAAACTCTATTTAATAGAGTAATCTAAATGTAAATCTGTGTGTGAGTGTGTATGCACATACACCATTTATGCATAATATATGATTGAGTTTCTGTAATTGTTTGTATTTTAGCAATTTTCATCATGGTATCGGAGCACAGGATCAGAGGCCTGTGTATGTGTGTTGTGTTGTGAGGAAATTCCTAAAGCTGCATGGTGCTTTGTTGGTTGAGATTGAAGTCAGATCTTTGACTAGTGTTGTCCATTGTTGTTGTAAGGGCCCTAAGTGCAAAAACCTTCATTGCAGAGGGTTGTGGTTAATGGTTCCCAACTGTATTAAATTTTGTGGATTCTGCAGCGACGCGTTCGGCCTTTGGGTGTGAAGCTGCTGCTTCCTTTGATAATGAAACTATTATTTTGGAGAAATAAATTTCTGGACCACGGCATATAAAAGTATAGGCTCCCAATCGATGAGAACTCAGTCGAGACCTCTTTGATGAATTGCCAGGAAACGTTCGAAATCGTAGTATGGCTGAATGAGTTCAACGTGGTTATAAAGGCACGGGAAGATGGACTTGAATTGAAGAGCTACGTAGTTTTCAAGTCTGAAGAGAGCAGACTTCTGCTAGAAAAGACTGCCAAGACCAGATTACTACTGAAGAAAACCATACTTCTGCTGGAGACTTTGGGGTTAGAGATTTTTTTTATTTTATCTCGATCCATTCATGAATAATTTCAAATCCCTATCATGTCACTTTTGATAGTTGAATATCTGATGAAAATTTCTGAGGCCGCTACTATTCAAGAATTCTAGAATCCGCAAGTAATATGTTGAATGGCATTGGTGGTGTACTCTGAAATGAAGTAAAACATGCCAGATTCTTTAACTGCGATTAGTTAAATTTAGATATAAGGAAATCAGCACCTGCCAGAAGCAGACACAGTAGAGACAGGACGTACGGTAGCATCTCGTATGCAAATCCCAAGGTTGCTCGTTCCAGGTAGAAGATCTGCGATTTGTTGAATTTGTATGTGCGCAGAGAACGGTGACCGGACAAGTCTGAAATTTTGTTGATATCATACAAACCTTCTTTGGTACCATACAATGTTGCTTTGCGCTAAATTTACTAGTGTTAATTAAATTTCTGGAGCCAATTGCACAACATTTAACACGTTTAGAACAACGTTAAACTTGCATTGGCACACATTGGAGTAGAATAAATGTTACAAAGAAAATAGCTGAAGATCCATGACACTAATGGTATAAGTAACACAAACAGTTGCAACAATATTAAAGTTCTTTCTGGTGGCTGAGTTTTATGGTTGAATTTCAGGTGTTGAAATCTGTGTAGTTTATTAGTATTATAATTGGTTTGTAAATTAGGTGGTGATGAATTAAGGAGGTTATTTTGTAATACTGAATCTAGATACATTCTGTATCTAGACGGCTTTCCTAGATAACTGGCGAGTACAGCGGTTGGCACCTATGTATCTCGGTAGATGGGAGCTCGTCCATAGAATGACTAGGAGTTCAGCAATTGCAAAATGCAATCAATTGTGTTTGAAGAGATCAAGTGGCAGTAAGGCTCAATATGGATGGTTGTCCAGATAGTATGGCAGTTGCGGATCTAGGGAAGGATCCCTCATTAGTGGTAGACATGGAAGTGGTTTCCTAATGAGGTTATGCGACAGATTGGGATGATGTTCGGTAATTGACTTCGGGAGGTCCTTTATTCGGGAGTTGAGGAAGGGAACTCGGGAATCCAACTTGCCAACTACACCTTTCCGAGGGTTATGAGGCAACTTGATGGAGCATCTACTGATAAGCTTGACTATTTTGTTATTTTTATGTAATGTAATCATTAAGGGGGGATGTTGGAGATAATGCTTACATTCCATATTTGAGAAGTTGGTTTGATGGTTGAGAAATTCTCTCAACCTCTCTCTGTCTAATTTAGGAATAAGTTGGATCTCAGAAACTCTATTTAATAGAGTAATCTGAATGTAAATCTGTGTGTGAGTGTGTATGCACATACACCATTTATGCATAATATATGATTGAGTTTCTATAATTGTTTGTATTTTAGCAATTTTCATCATGAACTGAGTTACAATGAGGCTCGAGGGCCTATTTGTTATTTAGAAACAATGGGAAATCCTAAACAGCCAAAACCCTAACCCTAGGAGATGAAGCACCAAAACTATGGGCCCTGTTTGGGTAAATTGGTGTTTCAACTTCCCAGGGGCGTAACTTTGGCATACGATCTCCGTTTGACGCATACCATACCTCGTTAGAAATATCTATTCGAGGACTACAAATTTTGAACAAGCTACATGGGTCCATGGACCCATGTCGCTCTCCGTTTTCCCAAAAAACGTTGTTTAGGGCCTCAAAACGGCTCTGGAAGTTCAGGACCCGAAAAACTGCTAAAAATAGTAAGTTGTGCCAAAACTGAAAAACTGAAAGAGACAATTGTGGGGCCCCAAGTGGAATAGGCAGGTGACCACCAATATCCACCTGGATCATTCCTCCCCCCTTAGGAAGCAATGGTCCCCATTGCGTTAAGTTCCTCCATGAGATGAGGAAATTTCTGCTAAACATGGTCCCTGGTGAACCACTTTCCTTGGTGCAAGAGTTGGCCAGCTTTGACAACCCGATACAGTTGGATCTTCTGTTGGCGAGTGTTCTTGATTTGCATCTCCATGATACAATCTGTGGTGGCCTGTTCCATGCAGTCTGGGTTTAACTTTGTTGGTGTTAGTTGTTCTGCAATGTCCGAGGTGTCCAGTAGAGGTGGGAAGTAAGGACGAAGGCGATCCACATTGAAGATTGGGTGCAGACCAAGGAATGGTGGAATACTGAGCTCAAAGGCATTGTTCCCTATAGCCTTGGTGATGGTGTACGACCCGTATCGGAGCGGGCGAAGTTTACGGTGGGGTCCAGTGAGGCGCTCCTTCTGCAAATGTAGCCATACTTTGTCGCCCACCTGGAAGTTGTGTGGCACCCGGTGTTGATCATGGCATTGCTTGTACTTGGCATTGGCTCTATCCAATATATCATGAACCTGTTGGCGGATGTGTTGAATGCGCTTGATGAAGCTACTTGCTTTTTCAACTTCAAACTGGACATGAGATGAATCGGCCTGAGCGGCTGCAAATGGCATGGCTACATCAATGGGACATAGTGGCTGGAATCCCAAGCCCACCTGAAAGAAGCTATGATCGATTGAACTGTGGAGAGCCCGATTATAACTATGTTGTACATAGGGGAGGCTCTTGTCCCATGTGCGTGGATGCTTTTAATTGTACATGCGCAGAATGTGTACAATCATTCTGTTGACGACCTCTGTCTGGCCATCTGTTTGGGGATGGAAAGCTGTGGACTTGGTGAGCTTGGTATCTAACAATAACCAGAGGCTGGACCAAAATGTGCTGAGGAACCTGCTATCCCGATCTGATATGATAGACTGTGGGATCCCAAAGTGCACCCACACTCGTTCAAAAAAGAGTTTAGCAGTGGCTTCTGCCGTGATATTCTTCTTGCAGGCCGCCATAATGGCCATCTTTGAAAATCTGTCGACGACCACGAAAACACAGTCATTTCCCTGCTTAGTAGAAGGCAGGCCCGACATGTAATCCATGGAGATGGATTCCCAAGGTCGACTAGGGGTAGGTAGAGGAGTATATAGGCCTTGCTTCTTGATGGTCGGTTTGGCAATGGCACAAGCAGTGCAGGATCTGATGTGCTTCTCGACATCCTTTCGAAGGTTCGACCAATAGAAATACTTCTGAAGTATTGCTACTGTTTTCTCGACCCCGAAATGCCCAGCGACTCGACTGTAGTGTGCTTCCCATATCATCTTGGCACGCTCGCTTGAAGGAACACAAAGGTGTCCCAGGTGACATAAAAGTGCATCTTGTAGGTGAAAATTTGGAACTTGCGTGCCCCCCAAGAGTGCCTTGTAAGTGTGGCCGAATTCTGGGTCACTCTCATAGAGAAGCGGCCAATCAGAAGTCTCGTGCCCACAAGAGTTGAGCACGGTGGTGAGCGCCACGATCGGTGGTCGGCTGAGGCAGTCTGCAACATTATTAGTGCTACCCTTCTTGTACTTGATGTTCAAATGAAACTGTTGCAGATATGTGGACCACTTCTGATGGCGATCATTCTGCAACTTCCCTTGTGTCTGTATGAACTGCAGAGGCCGGTGGTCTGTGTGGATGATTGTTTCCTTCCCCAAAATGTAATGCTTCCATTGTCGACAAGCTTGCACAATGGAATACATTTCTTTGTCATAAGTGGGATACTTGAGAACTGTGTCAGACAATGTCTCACTGTGATATGCCACTGGATGTCCCTGTTGAGTAAGAACTGCCCCAATAGCATAGTCAGAGGCATCTGTCTCAATCTCAAATGGCTGTTGCAAGTTTGGTAAAGTGAGCACTAGGGCAGAACAAAGGCGATTTTTCAATTCTGTGAATGCCTTCTGTTGAGGTTCTGACCAAAATAAATTTTCTCTCGCTCCTCCCTTGGTGACTTGACTCAAGGGCTAAGTGATATGAGAGAATCCCAACACGAACCTTCGGTAGAAATTAGCAGGACCCAGAAAGCTGCGAAGCTCTGTTATAGTGGTTGGGGCTGGCCAATCTCGAATGACTTGGATCTTGGCTGGATCCACATGCACCCCCCTTTCATCAATAATGTATCCCAGATATTGAACCTAGGTCATGCAAAAAGTGCACTTCTCCAAATTGGCACACAACTTGTGTTGCCGCAGTGTTTGGAGGACTTGTCAGATGTGGTGAAGGTGCTCTTCCCAAGTCTGGCTGAAGATAAGAATGTCATCCAAGTACACCACTACAAATGAGTTGGTGAATGGCCGCAAGATGTCTTCCATCATCCTCATGAAGTTTGCGGGAGCATTCGTCAACCCGAAAGGCATGACCAGCCATTCGAAAAGGCCTTCCTTGGCTTTGAAGGCAGTCTTCCACACATCGGAGGGTTCAATCGGTACCTAGTGATACCCCGACTTCAAGTCAATCTTGCTGAAATATTTTGCACCTTTGAGTTGGTCCAGAAGGTCATCAATCCGTGGGATCGGGTACCTATTCCGGACAGTGATCTTGTTCAGCGCCCGATAGTCAATACAGAGTCTCCACGTCCCATCCTTCTTCTGTACCAACACGATCGAGCTCCCACAGGGCGATGAACTTGGTCTGATGTGACCTTTCTGCAACAGCTCCTGAATCTGCCTCTTGATTTCATCATTCTCCATAACAGAGTGCCGATAGATCGGTCCATTAGGTAGCGGCGCACCGGGGGTCAGATCAATCGGGTGCTTGACCTGACAGTGCAGAGGAACCCCTGTGGGTGAGGTGAATATGTCCCCGTACTCCTCCACAACCTTATCCACTTGTTGTTGTTGTGCAGAGGAGCCCTGTCTGGAGGTCGTGGCCACAGTCTTCTTCTTTCCCTGGGGGCGGATCATCAGGAAAACGAATTTCCTGGTTTGGGAAATGAGCTTATTGCATTGTTTTGCAGTAACCAAAGAGATAGCGGCAGGAGGTGGTACCTCTGGTATCCTGTACAACTTATTTCCCAAAGTAACAATAACAGCACGAGGCCGAGACTCATACATAGCATGACACTTCCACAAGTATGGTTGTCCTAATAATACATCAGAAACATCAATAGGAGCAACGTCACATAGTACCTCATCCGTGAAGGGCTTGATGCTATAGGGAAGGCGACACTGCCGGCTGACGCGGAGATCTCGTCCTTGGTGAAGCCACCTGATGGTGTATGGATGTGGGTGAGCTGTGGTCGGCAAGCCCAACCGCTTCACGGCGTCTGCTGAAATGAGGTTCTTTTGGCTCCCATTGTCGACGATGAACTGTACAGGGGAGCCCTTTACCCACATCTGGGAGTGGAAGAGACGTTCCTCCTCCTCTGGATCTTCCGGTTCCTCCTTCTGGACCTTTGTAGTGGCAACAGTGGCGTTGGGCTCCGCATCAATAATCTGTTTCCCTTTTTCATTCCCCTTTTCAGGTTCTGATTCGGAGTCGGAGCATGCATCGGACTCAGAAGCCCTCATCTCGGCCACTAGCGACTGCTTGGCCCGACACTCACTTGTGTTGTGAGTGGAGCTCTTATGGAACTCACACCACTTTCCCGTGTCCTTCTTTGGCTTTGTGGTGTTGTTCTTTGCTTGTGGCTTCGACAGGTTGTCTTGAGTCGCCATGCCTTGGCTCTATCCTTTGTTCTGCGGTTTGGGAGCACCTTTCCCTTGCTTTTGATTCGCAGATCCAAAGTCTCGCTTCTTCTGTTTGAATTTCTGCTCAATCTTGGCAGCATACCGGTATGCCGTACCAAGCGAGGAGATGTCGAGGAACTCCATTTCCTCCTGAATGTATCTGTGCAGACAGCTGCGATACTTTAGCACCAAATGTTTCTCCGAATCTTTGATACCCAACTTAGTGCGCAGGGTATGGAACAAATTCATCAGCTCATGCACATCTTGATCCCTTCGTTGTCGCAGCGTGGTCCATTGTATGTACTTGTCCTCATAGCTCCCCACGGGATATTATTGTTCCTTGATGGCATCTTGGAAAGAATTCCAAGTGGGTACGACCAAGAACAGAGAGGGTTATATCTCGTCCTTTTTCTCACAGTGGGTTTCCCACCAGTCCTTGACATGGGGGGCAGCTTTGAGGAGTGCAAAAATAATCTTCTCCCTGTCGGAAAAGTCATGAACCGAGAAATATCCTTCTAATAGATTCAACCATCTATCTACGGCATTTGCATCTATTTGACCCTCAAATATGGGAATGTCAAAATTTACTTGTACCTTAAAGGGAGTCGCAACTCCAGAGTGGCTACTGGATGCAGATGCGCCGCCGGTGGGCAGCCGTTGAAGGATCTGAGCAAAGCTATCCATCATCGCGTTCCTTTGTTTTTCGAGAGCCTCCTCGAGCAATATTTTGATAGGATCTCCTGCTCCCTCATCTTTCTTTTCGTCCCCCATGGGCGTCCGTCGAGGTTTGCGAGGCTGATCTTGCAAATGTTCCACCAGATCAAGCCCTAGCTCCTTATACCCCGACCTCGTTGGGGACATGCAAAGAAGGATCGAGAAAAAGCAGACCGCTCTGATACCACTGATCCGGATTTATGTAGGAACGCAATAGAATAAACACATAACCATAAATACATAGATGCAGCATAAATAACACTTCATTTCATTAATATCAAAGAACTGAAATTTGCTTACAGACAGAAAGGAAATAAAACTAGCTAGGGCACTGGTAGCTATCTCTGAGAAGAGATGTGGCAGCTACAGGCCTCTGAACTGAGTTACAATGAGGCTCGAGGCCCCCCCCTGTTGTGTTAGAAACAATGGGAAATCCTAAACAGCCAAAACCCTAACCCTAGGAGATGAAGCACCAAAACTATGGGCCTCGTTTGGGTAAATTGGTGTTTCAACTTCCCAGGGGCGTAACTTTGGCATACGATCTCTGTTTGACGCATACCATACCTCGTTAGAAAGATCTATCCGAGACCCATGTTGCTCTCTGTTTTCCCAAAAAATGTCGTTTAGGGTCTCAAAATGGCTCCGGAAGTTCAAGACCCGAAAAACTGCTAAAAATAGTAAGTTGTGCCGAAACTGAAAGAGACAATGGTGGGGCCCCAAGTGGAATAGGCGGGTGACCACCAATATCCACCTGGATCAGTATAGGAATCCCAAGGAAGTATCATGGATCCAAATGCAACTACATGAATCTGAAGGCACAATGCATAGATCCCAAGGTGTATATGCAACTCCTAATTCAATTACATAGATTCCAATGCAAAGTGATATGCATGTCATTAAATGGTAAAATAAAAGTTTCATCTCCTCACTTTTAATGACTCATTTAAATTTTACACTTTAAGATAAGTTCAATCCTAGGAACAACATTAACCTCTACTACAGGTGACAATCCTAAGACCGAGAGGTATGTCCTAGATTGCAAAGTTAGAATTGGGCAATATCATGATAAACAATATGAGGAAATGAAAAAGAGGAAACTTTATGAACAACCTCCATAGTCATATATGATGTGTAGGCATTCTTCTACTAGCTTTCAAAATACATGGGTATTATAGCCCAGGAGAGATGTCTCGACTAGCGATGGACGTGTAAGTGAGGACTTTGGTCCCCCGAGGTTTCGAGTTCAAATCCTCCCTGGGTAATGTACTACCATCCTACAAAAAATATATATATATGGGTCTTATTTTCTTTATGATGGCCTTCATGAGGTTCCACAAAGATTTGAATTATCACCTCAACATTGTTTTTTACTCCCCCTTCTTCCTTTTTACTTTTTCTTTATATTTCATTTCTTTCTTTCTTTTTCCTTATTCATTTTCTTTGGATATGCATTGTTAAGCATGGGACTAGGGTAAGGACCTTTTATTGAGGTGGCATAACTCAAGCAATATTATTTCTCACTTTTAAACTTTTTAATGGATACAATTACCTCAAGCACTTTCACTCTTTTAACTTTGTGTGTCTTACACATGGATCATATTTTCCTTAATTAGGAACTTGATGAATGAATTATGACAAGTATGAGGAGGGGAAATATGATGGATGGAATATAAGAGAATGGGAAAGATGTAAAGTATCAATTATGGTCGGGAGATGAAATACATTAAACTCTACCTAGTTCTTTACACTATAAGGATACACTTTGTAGTGGAGGTTTTTATAGAACCTCCCCCAAATATTTATCACTTCTCAATTTATAATGGAGGTTGCTAGCAGAAGCGGGAAGTTGGAGCATTTTGTGAAGGTTTTTACACCAGTGTGCCTAAATCATAAGGATACATCGGTGCACTTAGAAAACTAATGCAGTGGTGCTTATTTAATAAGGCGCCTCAATGATCGTTACTATTAAAATACGAAAATGTCAATTTTAAATTTTTATTTAAAAGAATAAACAAAATGAAAAATGGTACTCCACACTTGATTAAGAGCACCAATACATGTGCGAAGAACACACTAAACCAAGCTAGAACATTTGCCTTAATAAAAATATTTAATTTTTAAAAACCAAAAAAGTTTACCGACGTACTTAAAAAACATAACCATATTGGTGCTTATATAATATTGGCAAACCAAAAAACATTAATCTTGGAATTAAAAGTACTATAGCCTCAAGTATTTTTAACACATAGTAAAAACCCTAACCAATGCATTATGGATATGACCTCACACTAATGTGTTATGATATACATAATGCATTGGATGTTCAAGCCTTTTGCTTACAAAATATAAATTTATATTTTGGAAAAAAAAGGGAAATAATATATCAGTGTGTTCTAGTACCTAATAATGCAACGATGCATCCTATTTTCAGGTGCATCATTCTAAGGTAAAATAAAAAGTAGTGTCTCGATGCATTCCAATGCCCCTTAACACAATAATGCATCTTACTATTGAGTGCATCATGCTAGGGTGAATGAATAAATAAATAAATATTTTAAATCAAATTTCATTATACCATTTCTTTATGTGTTTCTAATCACTCTCACAAGAACCAATGATCACTCTCCTTCTATAGAAACTTTGTTTGTAGTGCTATATAGTGTTGCTTCCTCAATTATCTAGCTTTTTTCAATCCATTCAATTCGTTTTTTTATTTTGGAAAACAATGAAAATTTTCATTACTTTTTATAAAAGGGGAAACTATGCCTCATTGGGTGAGAAGAGACCAAGTAAATTTTTTTTTACCTCCTTATTCTCAATTTGACCAAACTAAAATTTAAAATTGGTCTTTTGGCATTTTTTTTTTGTGCTATGCACTTTATGAGTTCAGCTCATAGTAGACCCCTCAAAAATGCATCCTCTGAATATACAGGAAACACGATCAACATTTTTCTTGTGGGACACCCCATGTACAATGCATTATTGAAACACAACACTCCGCATATTTTAGGTTAATAAATTATAAAATATGCATTAGTGTGCACCAAACAACATGGATGATAGGATTATCCAATGCGTTCTAAATAACATACTGCACTAATTGTCAATTGAGTTTATATTGGGTGGTTGGGAGGAATTTTCACATTTTCCCTGTTGAAAAACCATTTTTGATCTACAAATAATTACTTCTCATATTATTTACCATTAGTTTAGCTTATTAAATCTTCATCAAACAATTATACATCAGAAATTAAACCAATAGTAGTGATAATAAAGTAGAGATCATAGTGCACAAAAACAAGAGACATCAATGTTTAGGTTAGAGACCATGGGAGAACCCCACAAGGGGGAAATCCAATCAAACCTTTCCTTACAAAGATACTTCAACAATCCATCAAGACATGGATAATATTGATCACAAGATGGCTTACACAAGTGCTAAGATATCCTCCACAATGTCTACTACATAATTTCCAACAAGATCGTCAATGAGAGGATGATCCCCCCACCATATCACAGAAATAAGGCTCAGATATCCTTTCGATATAGATTTATGAATGCTCAAAACTTGGATCAAATCGCAATTCAGGAGTAGCTGAGATCTCAGACTAGAGACATATATGAGTTAGATCTTAGCAAGCAGATCTGTGTAGAAAAAAACCTCTAACCAAATCACTATTCTGGAATAGCTCAAATATCAAACTAGACACATATCTAAGTTAAATCTCGACCTAGATACAAGCCTAAGGTAGCTACAAATTCAGAACAATATGAAACTTTAGATCTCAAATACAAGGCTCAGTATACTCCTTCAGAACTTGATCTAATAACCAAACCTCAAATGGTTATTAAACTTGGAAAAATTCATAATTTCGAACCTCTTTCACAGAAGCAATAGACTTCAAAACTTGTTCTCCAGTAGCCACAGAACTCGGCCTAGTACAGACCTTGAGTGAGAAAGAGAGGAGACTTATTTATCCCTTAATATCTTCCTTGGAGACCTTTTCATAAGAGAACAGATGTATCTTTCTTGTATGATCAAATTACTTTACAAGTAGAGCGAATTAGGTCTGCTTTATAGCCATCATAGGATCTGAATGGGTGCCTTTCTAGGAAAGCCTACTTGACCATCTAGAAGGGTCAACTTAACACATGTGGAGCCACTTGTAATCACAAATAAAAATTATAGTTTTTATTCTCTTACAAAAATACTTTTTTGACAAAATCAAAAGCATGGATAACATACTATAAACAATAATAATTTTTTTTCCCAAGTAATAATTTTATGAATACCAACCATAGCTACAATTTCAATACTCCCTCTTAGCTAGGTAGGTATTCATAATCACATTCAAGGTGTCACACATGTTGAAAAGGTTATCGAAGGAAGGATCAAGATTAGATAAACATCATCAACAGTTTATCATTACCAACATCATCCAACTAGTACCAAATCACCATGGTACTATTCATGCATGCTCTCCCCAAGAGACATCAATCGACCAGTGTCTCATAACCATGGTCCCATCATATCCATACATAGTCTACTAAAGAGACATTAATCAAATCCATGCATGATTTCCATTAATAAGATATCTTAGAAGAGATCTGAGCTAGATGTTCGAAAGCTCATATCCAACTAGGTAGACTATAAACCCATTTTCCTATATTCGGCGTTGTACTATACACAGGGACAACAACCCTATATTGGTCATAGTATAAGGAATAGTAAAATTTCCATCTTCCTATATTATTCAATGTGCTTGACATAGGGATGATATCCTTATACTTGTAAAAGTACAAGGCACGGGAAGATAAACCATTCTCCCTATATTGGTCAAGGTACAGACAATAGGGATAATACCCCTATACTAGTCAAAGTACAAGACACAGAGATAATGAATGTATAATATGTTGTCTAATATGTCAAACCATTCTTCCTATACTGTTCACATTGGCACAAGGATAATATCCCTATATTGGTCAAGTGACACAAGAAGACATTGCTTCATAAGACAGTTGTGCAACAAAATCATCCATGCAATTCGGGCTTATATAACACCCAAAAGTGTTATTAATAATTTCATCTAATAAAAATAGAATTAGATAATTCAACAAGCCAATCGATGGGATTTATCAAGTCAACAATAGAGATTCTTCATATTCTACGTCATGGAGATGTCCATGGACTCATAGTCCATGATTTTAAATCTCAGTTAGGAGTTCACCAAGATTCACACTTTCAATATTGGGTGGAACCAATATTCTTCAATCATCTCCATCTTACACTAGGTAGAGAGGTCCTCAGCTTTTGTCAAAAACATACGGGGTGGCTTCATCTTCAAAAATTTCAAATCGACATCATTCTTTAATATTTCTACCCGTCTTGGAAGTCGCAGTATACTTTTATAGATCAATGCAATACTTCAACTAGGGTGATCATTTTTGTTCCCTCTGATTCCAATATAGAAATTATACAAAAAATATGTATACCAATGGATTCAATCCGATCATGCGATATGCTAAAGAAAGATATTGAATCCTTCTACAAATTAATTGCAGAAAATAAACACGATCGCACAATCACACCAAGTAAGATAAAGAAGAAAATCAATCCACAACACAGATATTTTTCTTGGGGAAAGCTTGATGCTCAAAACCCCTCTATCTTCTATTGTATATTCAACCAAGGAAACATGAAAAAATACAATGCACTCTTCTCACAAGAGTTTGATGCACTCTACCAAATTTCTCACACTGATCCAGACAAAATTGACCAACACTTAGCCAATTTCCTACCTCTGCTCAACTTGCCTTGCTTGTGCAATTCTTAGAGAATTAATTCCCTATTATTTAGTAATTCAACCTTCCAAAACTGCGCAATTATCATGGGAAATCCTATGGGTGTATTACTGCATCTGGGTCGTTTGTTAATAATACAACTAATAATTAACATCCCTTTAACCTCTGTCTCGACTAGGTCTTCATCGGAACTGACATGCATGCAACTATTAATAGTAAATTATCAGTCACTTGATAGATCACTGCATGTGAATTAAAAATGATTTATTTCATTTGACCTCTCACTAGTGAAACAATCAGTTACAACTAGTTAAACTTATTTTAACTCAATTAATTGAGTTAATTGATTTCTCATGCATTAAACTAATACACTAACTACAACTTGGACTCTAAAACAAATAGAATCACTCTACATGCCTCACCAACAACCCTTAACTTGAATTTCATGAGCTAACTGAGTCTATCATGCTCAGTTAACTATTACAAGTGATTATGAGATAAGATTACAATTTATTGTCCAATTTAATTAAGGGAAAATTAAATTAGACACACATTTCTTGTTGACTTTTCAACATTCCCTCTCAACAAGAAAGGGATTATCAGCTACCCCGATCCTACCTCTATGGTATTCGAATTTTCTCTTGGCGAGTGCCTTCGTCAGAATATCTGCATCCTGATCCTCTGTGGGAATGTACTAAAGTAACATAATGCGTCTATGAACACAATCTCTAAGATGGTGGTACTAGATGTCAATATGCTTGGACCTGTCATGGAATACTAGATTAACCAAGAGTTTTATGCAGCTTTGGTTATCACAATGTATCACCGTCGGATCCATCTTATGAAAAAATAAACCAACAAGTATCTTCCTAATCCATATGGCCTCACATGCCACATGACTGGCTTCCATGTACTCTGCATCGGCTGAACTGAATGCAAATGATCTCTCCTTCCTACTGTACCAAGAAACTATTGTCGATCCTATGCTGAAGATCCCTCCTGATGTGCTCTTTCTGTCTGATGGATTGCCTACCCAATCTGCATCGGTGAAGCCTTGAATCTTCACTCCCTCTACCCGTCTGTACCATAATCCATACTCTATAGTGCCCCTCATATATCTCAAGACATGCTTCCCCACCTTCCAAAAGAGCTTGGTCAGCTTAACCATAGCTTTAATAAGTTGGTTAACTACATAGCATATGTCTGGTCATGTGTTCACCAAGTACAAGAGTGAACCCACAAGCTGACTGTAAACAGTAGTGTCCACTACCTCACCTGAAGTAGCATCCTCCTTCCTCCAATTTCCTGCAAGTGGAGTCTCCATGGGTTTACAACTCTCCATGTGGAACTTCTTCATAATCTCTTTGGCATACTTGCCTTGAGAAACAAATAGCTCCCCATCGCGCTGCCATATCTCCAAACCAAGGAAATAGTGAGGGAGTCCCATGTTCTTCATCTCAAACTCTCTTGTAAGCTCCTCTTTGCAAGAATTTGTGAGATGCTCATCCCCTATCAGAATAAGATCATCAACATAAAGTACGATAATCAAAAGCTTACCATCAACCACAATCTAGTACAATTTGGCATCTGCTTCACTCTTTGAGAAGCCCAACGCAGTAAAATATCTGTCAATCCTGGTGTACCAAGCACAAGGTGCTTGCTTCATCCCATACAATGCTCTCTTGAGTTTGCACACATGCGACTCACTGTCAAAGGTCTCAAAACCTTATGGCTGCTCAATGTACACTTCTTCCTCAATAAATCCATTGAGAAATGTAATCGTCACATCCATCGGATGTATCTGCCACCTTATCTATGCTGAGAGTGCAAGGGATAGATCTAATCGATGAGTACCGTGTAACCAGTGCAAAAGTCTCCTCATAGTCAATCCCCTCAACTTTTGAGAAGCCTCCTCCGATGTACTCATGCCAAGTATCTGATGAGGACTACGGTTCTACACAAATACAATTGTGTTGCATGCCTCTGCCCACAGATGCAACGGTAGGCCTGATCATGTAACATCTCTTGTGCCGCACCCACAATTGTTCTATTATTTCTTTCTACAACCCCATTCTGTTATGGTTTATGAGGCGCAATCAACTCTCTCTGAATTCCTTCTTTGGCACAAAAGTTCTTGAATTATTTGGAGATGTACTCACCACCATTGTCGCTCCTTAGAGCCTTCACATGCTTCCCTGTATCTTTATCAACCAATGCTTTGAACTCACAAAATTTTGAGAATTTCTGATCTTTCTTCTACATGAAGTAGATCCAACACTTTCTAGAAAAATCATCAACAAAAATCACATAATACCTGTGCTTTGCTGTAGAAGTTGTAGAGAATGGTCCACACACATCTGAGTGAACTCTCTCAAGGATTTACGTTGCTCAGTTATCCTTCTTATGAAAAGTGGCTTTTGTATACTTCCCCATGGTACATCCCTTTCATGTGTCTATCTGCACAAGAGTACCCTTTAGAAGCCCTGTAGAAATATTTTGCATGACCTTCAAAGCACTGTGGTGTAGATGGCCCAATCTCTTGTGCCATAACTCACCCTCATCTCGGCTCATCACTCTGTTTGCTTTACTCATCAATGTTGCACAACCATCTACATAAAGTTTGTAGATTTTCTTCACACGAACCCCAAGCTTCTTAAATTTTCTTGTGGCTTTGTGACGAAGGAATGCTTTCCCTTCACTGAAAACCACATCATATCCTTTATCCTCCAACATAGCAACTAAAACTAAATTCTTTTTCCCTATAATAAGATCCACCTTGCCTTTGCAACCTTCTTTTTCCAAGAATCTAGAAGAGCGGCATCTGCTGTTGTGGGCCTTGGAATATCAATGTCGATAAATTCTTTCAACCCGTTGTCCTCCAGAACTACCTCCATTCTGTCTTTCCATGAAATATAATTAGAACTTCCCTCGAGTGCATATTCCAATCTTAATCCATTGAAATCCATCTCGATTTGCCTGTCGCACCAAAGAATATTTTTTCAAATTCGAATGTTGTTCAACACAAACTCAATTTATTCTCCACTATAGTGATTTCTGGCGCTCTTATACCATGTAGAAATTATAAAAACAATATGTAGACCAATGGATTCAATCCGATCATGTGATATGCTAAAGCAAGGTACTGAATACTTCTACAAATTAATTGCGGAAAATAAACATGATCACACGATCACACCAAGTAAGAGAAAGAAGAAAATCAATCCACAACACAGATAATTTTCCTGGGGAAATCTTTCTTCTCAAAACCCCTCTATATTATATTTTATATTCAACCAAGGAATCATGAAACAATACAATGCAGTCTTCTCACAAGAGTCTGTTGCACTCTACCAACTGTCTCACACTGATCTGGAAAAAATCAACCAACACTTAGCCAATTTCCTTCCTCTGCTCAGCCTGCCTTGCTTGCAAATTTTTTAGAGAATTAATTCCCCATTATTTAGGAATTTCAGCCTTCCAAAACTATGCAATGCTCATGGGAAATCCTATGGGTGTATTACTACATTTGGGCAATTTTCTAATAATACAACTGATAGTTAACATCCCTTTAACCTCTGTCTCAATTGGGTCTTCATCAAAACTGACATGCATGCAGTTATTAATAGTAAATCATCAGTCACTTGACATATCACTGCATGTGAATTAAATTTGATTTAATTCACTTGACCTCTCACTAGTGCAACAATCAGTTATAACTAGTTAAACTGATTTTAACTCAATTAATTGAGTTAATTGATTTCTCATGCATTAAACTAATACACTATCTGCAACTTGGACTCTAAAACAAATAGAATCAATCTACATGCCTCACCAACCACCCTCAAATAGAATTTCATAAGCTAACTGAGTCTATCACACTTAGTTAACTATTACAAGTGATTATGAGATAAGATTACAATTTATTGTCCAATTTAATTAAGGGAAAATTAAATTAGACACACATTTCTTGTTGTTTTTTCAACATCCAATGATCATCAATCACAAGTCTTCTTGTCACCTTGATCTTCCATCATTTTCCATATTCTTTGCGGTCATAATTATGTACTTACAATCCTCAAGGAAGAACAAATGAAACCAAGCAAGATATATAAAGACGAAATCTAAAATGATAGCAACAACAATAGAAATAATTAAGAAATTACTTATTTCTTGAGAGCATATCATCTCCCTCTTGTTCTTGGTCTTCTTGCATCCAATTAGCAAATCCTCCTTGTTCACATTGCTAGGGTTTTCTTCTTTCAGTGGGATAAATCCATAATAGTTCTTAGTACACAAGACCTAGAATTTCTCTTTCTTCAAGCCATTTTGTCTAGATAGGGTTTACAATTGATCAGCTAGGGTTTTAAGTCTAACCTTATAATTTGGAAATTCTTCAAATTTTGCATCCTTGCATACTCTTCTAACTTCAGCATATTCAATATAAAAATTAGTATCATTCCTAGGGTTTTTTTCCACAACCCTTAGGTTTTTCTTGCTTAGACTCTTCTAGGGTTCATAAACCCAAATAACCTTCTAGGGTTTTATAATGCTCAATCTTGTATTTTTTTCTCAGTCTTAGGGCTTTGACCACAAACCCTAGGGATTTCTTGATTCAACTTTAGAATTTGGCCAAGATATCCAAACCCCATATTCAGATGCTAAAAGATCTCAAATAGATTTGGAATATTATCAATCACATATTCTTTCTATATCTGTCAAACTTGCTAATGTCAAAAATGTTTTATGTCTAAGAATTTATGTTTATATAAAAAAATAGTGTTCTTATCCAATGAATGGCTTCATCATTCCCAAAAATATATCAAGAAACTCGTAGGAATTCTCTTTAAACTTTTAGAGGGATTAGGCCATTCCCTTTTTTACAATGATCTAGTGATGATCATCTTCAAGTTATGGCTTTAGTAAATTGACATATTAGGAGGGTAATCTAACATTTCTAGTATTTACAGAGACGACTTTCACATCTAAGCATTTATGAGTTATATACAAGGAAAACATAAAGAGAGTCATATATTTGATATTGAAACCTTATATCTCAAATACTTATGCAGGCCTTCGGTCGCATCCACACTTGCTTCTTAGTTAGCATTCTTTCAATCACTCTTTCAATCACATGATCTTCTATTCAATTAGGTGATTCTACAAATATTTTACAAGGCAATGCAACAATGTTTTATGAAACATAATGATTGCAAAGGTACTTCATAGATACCATATATCAAGGAAATCTAACCTTGGAACATCAAAGGTCAGGATCATATCAGATACTTACATGAAGTTTGAAATATTAGAGATTTGATACATACCTTGTATGGAGCGACAAACTGAAGTAGGCCTTCCAAGAATAACAAGTCTGGAAAATATGAACTTCTTTAGATAGTGTCAGCCCTATACTGACTATTCATTTGTTAACCAATAATATATATGAGACTGGTGACATGTCCTTTTGGACTAACACAACTTCTGAAGTAGACAACACATCAACCACATACCTCAGAGAATATGATCCATAATTCTTTCACATCTCAAACTTCCACAATATTGTGCCACTTTGTAATTGTTTCATGAATTCTTTAACTTGACATGTATCAAACTTAAATTAAGAGGTTCAAGCTACAAGATTCCATCATAGTCTTGATAATAGTTGAGGATTACTGAGATGAAATCGATCTGAGGATGATTGGGACTTCAACACATTGAGGTGGTGAGTTAGGTTGAAACTTCAAATAAATGAAGGACTTCAAGTCACATTCCAACTCAACTTTTAGACTCCTTAGAGGACCAATACCTATGAAAATATGGATGTTACAGTATTTAAATTTGATTTTTTCATTGATCTTGCTCAGTTTTATAATATATAGACAACATAGGTTACCAAGACTTCTTCATGGAGGCCATTCTGATTTGACTGAGGTAACTCAAACCCTTATGAGATCAATAGAATTCTCATACTTGGAAAAATTTTATGCTTGGTCCAAGATCAACATTTTAGCCATAGAGAGCGTAACTTGATCTCCTTGATTTCATTAAAGAGCAAGCAAGAAGGTATGATGTTAGTTACTTCCATAGCAAATTGAAAATTTCACTGATAAAGGGGACATCAATCTAGGTTTTGATACAAATCCATTCAGACTTGATATTTCTTTAGAGATACTTGAACTTATGCTATTCCATCACATATTATTTGAAGGTAGTGATATTGATCTTGGTGACTGTAGATTTGGTCTCATAACAGAGATTGAAATATGGATTAAAAAGATAATAAGATACATTCATGTGAAGACACAAACCTTTGC
This sequence comes from Pinus albicaulis, assembly GCA_034641835.2. Taxonomy (NCBI): domain Eukaryota; kingdom Viridiplantae; phylum Streptophyta; class Pinopsida; order Pinales; family Pinaceae; genus Pinus; species Pinus albicaulis. The sequence continues at coordinate 374,522,519 of CM076577.1, forward strand.
AAGATAGAGTCAAGATAGGATACTTACATACTTTTGATATATCAAGAAATAATATATCTATAAAATCTAATAGGATTAGAAAGATAAACTCAAGTTTGAAGGGACACACCTTTGGCTTTGATATAGGGACATATCATATTCTAATAGAGGTAACAGAGTCATTTTGAAACTTTGAGACATAGCTTGACCTTGTTTGTTTATTTGTCCTTCTAGGTCTCTTTGAGCGAGATCTGATTCGAATGATGATACTACGGACATAACTCATACTTCCTTCCAAATATTCTTGAGTATTATTAGGTCAATATTTAGTTCATTCAAGAGGATATCTTGTATAGACTTCTTTCAATGTGATGAGGGCTTCTTTCAATTTGCAACTTTGTTGTTTTTCCTGCTCTAATCCCATGTTGAAAAACCATTTATGATCTACATATAATTACTTGTGGTATTATTTACCATTAGTTTAGCTTATTCAATTTTCATTAAGAAATTATACATCATAAATTAAACCCAGAGTAGTGATAAGAAAGTAGATATCATAGTGCACAAAAACAAGATACACCAATGTTTAGGTTAGAGACCAGGGGAAAAGCCCACAGGGGAGAAAACCCAATCAAACCTTTCCTTAGAGAGATACTTCAATAGTACATCAAGACATGGATAATATTGATCACAAGATGTCTTACACAAGTTCTAGGATCTCCTCCACAATGTGCATTACATAATGTCCAACAAGATCACCAACAAGACGTTGATCCATTCACCATAACACATAAACAAGGATCAAATCTCTTTCCTTCTAATACTTGAACATCAGATAGGATACATATATATGGATGCTAAAAACTCGAATCAATCACAATGTAGGAGAAGCTCATATCTCAAACTATAGACAAATTTGAGTTAGATCTCGGCAAGTAGATTTGTGTAGGCACAAACCTCTAACCAAATCATTACTCTAGAATATCTCATATCTCAAACTAGAGTTAGATATGAGTTAGATCTCTCCCTAGTTACAGGCTTAAGGAAGCTACAAATTTGGACCAATATGAAACTTCATGTCTTAGAGACAAAGCTCATTATACTCCTTCAGAACTTGATCTAATAACCAGACCTATTGTGTCTATTAAACTCAGACAAAAGATAATTGTTGTACCTCTTCCATAGGAGCAATAGACTTCAGAATTTCTTCTCTAGTAGCCACAGAACTCATTCTAATACAAGCCTTAAGTGACAAAGAGAGGAGAATTATTTATCCCTTGGTATATTTCTTGGATACCTTCACATAAGAGAACAAATGTATCTTGCTTGTGTGGTCAAATTACTTTACAAAGAGAGTGAATTAAGTCCTTTATATATCCTTGATGGGATCTGAATGGGTGCCTTTCTAGGAAAGCTGACTTGACCATCTAAAAGGTTCGACTTAACACATGTGGAGCCACTTATAATTACAAATAAAAATATTTTTTTATTCTTTTACAAAGACCTACCATAGCTACAATTTCAACATTCCCCACCTAGGTTCAATTCCCACAAGTGACATGTTGAGCTCAAATTGAGTATATTATTGCAATGGCTTCAAACCTTGTTGTTGAATGACCTTGAGCCCTAAAGAATATCTTACCCTTGCCTATTATTGTCTAGAGAGTGGGGTGCTTGGTTACATGGAATATATATATAGTGATTCATTGCATTGCATGTTTTGAGTTTCATGACTACATTAGCATCAATGTATCAAATAAAATAGAGCACCATGAAAATATAAATTCTTGTATTTTGACATTGCACACTATATATAGTGCACATTACCTATTGAAGAAAAACAAACACCGAATATTTTAGGCTATATAAAAAAATGAACTTTAAGTTAAAAAAATAGCATACGAGTGTGTGTAATGATTAACTTAGAATTGATACATGAAATAGCATGGAACACATGACAATTCGAGTGCTTATTTCATGATATAACACATGATATATGGTGCACATTATCGCATTACCACATTATTTTTGCAAACAAGAATTAGTTTCAATTTTTGATAAATATAAAATGGTTATATATGTGCGTTTTATAATTTCAATTTGTTTATTTATGTATATGTGTTCACAAAGAAGTGTATGTGAATCAAAGATGATGAAATGAGCATAGAAACAACAACAAGTTAACACATATAACTTTGTACACGAGTAGGAGGCTAGGGTGAGGGAGAGAGAGGATCCCTTAGCCTATTAAACCTCAAACACATGGCCCTTGAGGAATATTAGCATCCTCAAGTTTTATGAGGAGGATATGTCCCTTAGGGGGGACTTATCATTTTTATATTAGTTTATTTTTCAATTGGACCGTGACTAGAAAAAATTTAGGGTTGATATATATATATATATATATGGTATCATTTCATGGAGGAGGATATTTATTTTATCATTGATTTTCTAGGATGGGGAAGGTTTGGCCCCATCCCCTTAATCTACCACCTAGAATTACAGGAGAGAACCAACTAGCATATGGACAGATGCATTCCAATCAATACATTGTTCACTCTACAGACTTCCAGGTCATCAGTGACCAATTGCATATAGGTTATTTTCATGCAGACGTTAGGTTTATTTCCCTTATTTTCATAAAATTAGCACAATTTACCTCTAATACACAATGAATTAGTTTCTCTTTGATGTATCATGTATATACCCTAGTTCAAATCCCCTAACTTATTAGGTGGTTGAATATATTTTGTGATATTTTGGTTTTTCTCTTTATCATTGTCACCCTATTTTTTATGAGAGGTTATGCTTTTCATTTGCATCATAGATATTTACTTTATTTTTTGATAGACTTCATGTCACTCGACTAAGAAAACACTACCTACATCCTATCGATAATACTAATTTGTATATGTACATCTGGGGGAATTTGTTTTCCCAAGAGAAGACATTCTGGTTATGTACTCTAGTCAATAGAGAGACTTGTGATTTATTGGCTAGAGAGGAAAATCATCTCGCCAATATTGTAAAATACTTGTATGTAGGGATGGATTGGAAAGGACATATAAACATATTATTTACTTAGGAAAATCCACTAGGTCATAGAGGTAATATTATCTTCATGTTTTGAAAAATATAGCTACATATATTATTATCTTATTTAATGCACATATAATTTATTGTAACATTTTGTTTCAATTATATAATTGTTATAGGCTATTATTTTGTAGATATTGGCACATATGTTAGGTATAAGCCTCCCCAACATTATTAGGATATGTATGAGGAATATCAACAACCTCTAATATATATACATAGCATTCAACATATCATGGACTGCATAGTCCAAACTAAGGTGGTAGATCACATATGTAGTCTCATTACTAAGTAGGAGTGGCATATGTAAATGTGAAATAGATCTTACAAGACCTGGAGATATTTTTTATATGGGTGACCCTTCCTTATTACAAGATGTCATTGATGAGGCATGTTTTTGGTTTCCTCAACCTCATCTATATGTTGAGGGATGTCACTCATTTTTCTTCATGTGGATCATCTTCTAAGGATGATGCTCTTGATTCTCCTCTACATTATTCTCCACCACTTGGACCTCCACTAGATCAATTGGAATCCCATCATCATCCTCCACATGCATCGATATTTTGAATATCCACCAATCCACCACCACCACCACCACCCCCTCTTCCTCCTCCTCCTCCTCCACATGCATAACCAACTACACAATCCACCAATCCACCACCACCTCCTCCACCTCCACATGTGTTACAAGTTGCACCATCCATCAATCCTCCTCCTCCTCCTCCTCCACATGTCTCACCAACTAAACCATATTCCATTTATCCACCCATTGTTAACCCTCATCAACATGTGTCTACACAAACTACACCATATTCCACCAAACCACCCGTTGCTCCCCCCTCATTCTCCACATGCATTAGACATATTGCACTAGTTGTTCATGATGTTTACACACTATGGTCAAATCAAATCTTATACCTCGTGATGGAGAGATATATGATACTCTACTTACATCATTGTTTTATAACATGGGTATGGTTAACTCGATATCTCTGGTAGTAGAGGCAGTAATGCATCTTGCTTTAGTAGAAATACTCACTAGCAGTGGTACTTGACATGTTTATCAATTGACACATATTTGACTTGAGATGTACATATGACATGTTTATTGATTTTTGATGAGATATATATTTGAATATATATTGATATGTATATCACTCATGTATATTATTTTTTTCATACCATGTTGATGTTTTTGTTGTTCAATCTATAAAATGTATTATAAGCACACTATTGATTAACAATTATTTATTTGTTTCTAAATTAAATTTGAGATGTATTACTCATATAGAGTTTCCATTTAATTTCTAACTTTAGTTTTATGAATTTTTTTAATTTGGATTGTGATAGTAAAAATTTATAATAATTTTTTAACTCTTCTTTAAGGTGATTTTTTTTTTGACTATCAAGATACAATATGTTGATTAAACATGTTACAAACTTGATTAAATGATTCAATCAATGATTGAACAAATTGAATAATTTTTTAAATCAAATTCTTTTATTAAATTATATTCATAAATCTATTCCTAAATATTTTTATTCTTTTTATTAATATTGGTAAAAATAAATTGTATGATAGTTAAGTGAGAACCTACATGTATTATGAACCCTGCAATTTTCCCATGAGATCATGGATGACCATCAATATATAACATTTGTTTTCTATTAAAGTTTTCATATGCATAATCATTCATGAATACAGTATACATGAAAATGTTATGTTTGTATTTAACAATATTCGAGTAATCAAAATGAATATAAAGAGGACCATGCAATGGCATCAGTGCCACTGATTTTTTGGGAAAAAATGTTAACCCCTACATAAGCCTCATGTTAACCTTAAAACCCCTTATTCAACCCTATCTGTTAAGTGATTACATTTCTATTATTATATTTTTATGTAGGATAGAACCTCTCATAGTCTCATTTTATTATAATTGCACTCTCTCTCTCTCTTTCTCTCTCTCTCTCTCTCTCTCTCTCTCTCACACACACACACTAAGGAGACCTAGTCATATAATAATTAAAACTTGTCTTTGACATTGTATTCATTGTAAAAAGAGGTCTCACCCTCGGAAGATTATTGTAATTATTGGTTACTTATCATTTATAAGGTGTAAGTTTCATAAAATTTGTATTAAAGCTCATGATTCTATGGTTTTTCTACTTCAAACAGGTCACCATATCATTTTTGCCATTTTTTTTCTACAAGGTGTCAGATAGTGAAACTTTGATAATATTGAGGTTAAATCTTGGGTAATATCTAATTCAAAATTAAAATCTTGTTTCATTATAATTTTGGAGATATGTTGCAAGAAATGTAGGGTTCTTGAATGCTCCTGAAATTGGTCCCAAAAAGGTCAGTTTGATATTTTCACTAATAATAATAATAAGAATAATAATAATAAATAAAATAAAATAAAAATAAAAATCTGAGAGGTTTCATACATGAAACTTGGACCATATTGAGGTAAAATATTATTGAACATCTGGTTCCAATTTCATATATTGGTTCGCTATAATTTAATATATATTCTCTAAGGAAATTTCAGTTCCTAAATGCTCTTAAAATATGTTTTAAATAGATTAGTTTGGTATTTTCACCAAAAAAAAAAAAAAAAAAAATTGAGTGAGATTTCAGATTGTGAAACTTGGATCATATTAAGGAATGATATTAGGTAACATCTGGTTCAAATTTCAAAATTTGGTTTGCTATACTTTATATGTCACACCATGAGGAAGTTAGGGTTTGTAAACAATCCTGAAATAAATGTTAAACATTTCAACTTGGTATTTTTGTTATATCTTATTTTTTGGTACTTTTTAGACTGCGTGTGACACCCCTTTCATTACCCCAAATTTTGTAGTATAATTAAGAACATTTAATCTTGGGGTGTCAGCATGGATGTTATGATGTCGACCTCTATTATATGATGTAATGTTTATTTTTATTAATTAAAATGCTAGAGCTAAAGAAAGGGGGTGGCCAACATATTATGATGCCTTGGGGAGAGGAAAAAATTGAGTTAAGCAGAAAAATATTCCTTGGGTTAATATTTCCCTTTGATGTGATGGTTAGTTTTCATAAGAAGCTAAAAGGTTGGGAAGATGAATGGTCAATGTGCAAATTATAAAAATAAGAGGGAGGAGAAATCAAGGGGTTCTTCTTCTTGGTTCTTAAGCTTCTATTTTTTCTCTCTTCTGTAACTCTGTCATGGATATCCCTCTCTCACTTAGAGAAATTGACTTGGAAAAAGGTTTAGTGAAAAAAACCAGAGAGCTTCAAAATTTATGAACGATTAAAAGTTGCGAGTGACAACTTATGTGACAAGAAATTAATTTTTTGCAACTCTATTTCTTTGGACTAGATGGATTTGAGGACTGGGAATGAACTCGGTTATGTGTGGCACATAGAGAAATGAAAAGGGGAGGGTTGAGGGTCTGCAAATATCAAAGAAGGACTCCCTTGTATTGTTTATACCCACATGGTATTTTTGTGAATGTGAGCCTAGTAAAATATGGAAAGGTTGATCACTGAGTTTTCATGTGTGTGTGTGAAGGAGAATGGCCTTTGGTTCTGGTGTTAAAATATGGTCTAAATATGAGTATGTGAAACAACCCTGAGTCAAGTTCTCCTCAAGACATCGAGATCTATCATGGGGATATCCAACTATGATAAAAAGTGTAATAAAGTTGAGCCTATGGTGGAGTGGAATGTGGCTTACCCTACTTCAATTTCTAATATTTTTTGGTTGCAATAGATAAATATTTATTTCTTTGTTAATGATATTTCTGGCATAGATGGTTTAGTGACATGCATGATTATTTAATTTCTCATTTCAACAAGTCTATATGTACATTCATTTACCCTTCAACAAATTTATCATGGTTGCATATATTATACTATTTGGTTGTAGCTTTTTATATGTATTAAATTTTGTAACAACAATAGTTAAGAAAGATAAGCTTCCTAATTTCTTCTCTAAACAAGGCATGATGTGATTTTTGCTAGAAATTTTTTTCTATGAGGTTCTAAAATATAATACTTGGACCATAGTGAGGGTTAATCTCGTTGATCCTATGGTCCACTTTTTAGTTCTTCAATCACGAATTTTTAGGAAATATGATCATAGGAAGTTGGGTTTCTGAAATTCATCTTTAAATAGGTCATGTTGGAACTTATGATATAAATTTTCTTCTAGGAGTTTTTAGAAAATTAAGCTTGGACAATAGTTAGGGGAAATAATGCTAATAATTTGATCCAACTGTCATACCTTGGGGCACAATATTTTAGGGGATATGATCAAAGGAAGTCGATCTTCCTAGATGTTCATAAAATCATGCATCAAACATGTCATGTTGACGTTTATACTATTAGTTTTCATCTGGGAGGTTCCAAAGGATGAAACTTTGACCATAGTGAGGTTGAGAACTTGTACTATTATGATTTAGGATATATTACCTTAGGAAGTTGGTATATTAGTTTGCATGAAAAGTTCTTGAATTAATGCCTAAATGGTTTAATGATTCATTATATAGAAATGGTTTGATGAAATTCCCCAATTAAAATGTTATTATATGGATGGGGATAATATTTTTCTATGTTGGAATTGTTGTATGATATTACTATTGTAGTTGATCTATGCCTATTTTCATGTAAATCGTTTGAATAAATGTGTTAGAGGTGTTTTGTTACAATTTTCATACAAACTATTTATAAAATACCTCAAAGATAGATATCAAAAGTTGAATGATTGAGTGGTATATTTCAGTTAGTATGTTACAAGTGGATTCAAAGCAATGTTTTTTATTTGGTGTCATGCAAAATGTGTCAAAAATGTCTACAAGAAAAATACTACTTAATTAATTGTATACAAAGTATTTGAAGAAAGGTTCACATGTAAAGTGTTTGAAAAAATGCATGAGAGATAAAAATCAAGTTTTTGTAAGTGCGATTGGGATGAGTTTAGTAGCGATCTATGATAAAGTGGTATCAAAGTTTATTTTCAAGCTAGCAAAAATAAAAAGAAAATTATGTGTAGCCTGAAAAATCTGTAAGTGATTGAGGGAAATAGGTATGTGATACTATGAAATATTCATGGATTTCAAGAGATGTGTAAAATCATCTCAAATACAAATTTCAATGTTATATCTGAAAAATTGAGCACATGGCATGTTATGCAAGTTTTCTTGTGGGAAGAGGCAAAAAATAAGCAAGTTTTTGGAAAGTTACCATAATTTCTAGTTAGCACATAAAATTGTGTTCAAACCTATGGAATTAATTAAAAGACATATCAGAGTATTATAAACCAAGGTTTCAAATCCAAAAGGAATAAAATATCATAGATATATCAATAAAAACATCATTCATTCATATATTCTCCAAATTAAGGTACTAACTTATAAGTGACTTGACTATTGATTAGAAGAGCCCATTGTTTTTGGTGATTGAAAGTTGCGATAAAGAGAAGTACTACTATTATTTTCCAACATGCCACTAAATAAATGTATTACACCAATAAAATATATTGAAGGCTCGTCCTTGTCTCATGAAGAAAGTGAAGACATATAATTCAGGTTATCTCCATTAGAGAAGAAAGCTAATGAAATGGATCGTAGTATGTTGAAAAAGGTGGATTTTAAAATATAAATGGAAAAGAAGATGAATGAAAATGATGAAGGAATAGAAACGAAGATGAATAAAAATAAGGAAGAATTAGAAAATAAGATGAATGAAAATAAGGAAGAATTAGAAAATAAGATGAACGAAAATATAACTCAATCATGTAAATTTTAATTTGATGTTACTAATAATGTAGCATAATATGAAGCCTTTCTTCTAGGGTTGGAGTTAGATAGAAGTCTTAAAGTGCAGAATTTAAGTGTATTCAGTGACTCAGAACTCATAGTCAAACAAGTTAGGAATCTTTGTCAAATAAAGCATCCTAGACTTAGATCTTACAAAAATGAGGTATGGGATTCAGTGGAAAAGTTATTTCATGCATTTAACATTACAACTATCCCTAGAAATGAGAATATGCATGAAGACTCCCTAATTGTTTCGGCTAGTTCATTTAAAATTCCAAATCAGATTCTTTTGCAATATCAAATTCAAGTCAAATATAGGGCTTCTATTCCTGAGAATCTTAAATATTGGAAAATATTTGAGGATGATGAACAGCTGAAATATTTTCTACAGGTTATTGATGAATTTTTTGTTTTTCAAATTGAAGAAGATCAGTCAGACATTAATGAACTCAATAAGGAAAATCAAAGTTCTGAATTAAATTAAAAAATGGTTGACCACAATATCATTTAGTTGTCTAAAAACTTATTCCCAAAGGTCTAGTTCCTCTCGAAAAATTATTTGACCAAAATGATGTTCCCAAGAATCCGCTATCAAATTCACCTGAGGAAGATATTGAAGAATCTAATATTGGAATACCTGAATAAATCAAGAACATTAAAATCTTTGCATCTCTACCTTAAGAAGTAAAAACTAAATAATTTAATCTTCTTAAAGCTTACAAAGATGTTTTTTCTTGGTCTTATGCTGAATTATATACCTATTATACAACCCTCATTGAGCATAAAATTCCCTTAAAACCTGAAAAAAACATTTTAAGAAAAAATTAAGGAGAATCAATCCAGTCCTACTCCCCACCATAGAGAAAGAACTTAAGAAGTTAATGGATGCTCAGATCATAGTTCCATTAAGATATTCAGATTGGGTAGAAAATTTAGTTCATGTTAGAAAGAAGGACGGTGAAATCAAACTATGTGTAGATTTCAGGAACTTAAATAAGTCATCCTTGAAGGATAACTATCCATTACCCAAAATGGATTCGTTGCTTCAAAAAATTTCGCATGCAAATAGACTTTCGATGCTAGATGGCTTCTCTGGATACAACTAGATAATGGTGAGCCCAAAGGATAGAGAGCAGACTGCCTTCACCACTCCTTGGGGCACATTTATATATGTCAGGGTGACCTTTGGATTAACTAATGTTGGAGCAAAATTTCAGACAGCTATGGATTTCACTTTTCTGGGTAAGAAAAAAAAGTATATATCTTGATGATATTATTGTGTTTTCTAACTCAGATCAGAAACATTTAAAACACTTGATGAAAGTTTTTGACAGATGTAGAAAATTTGGATATCACTCAATCCCAAGAAGTCTTTGTTTGCCATCAAAGAAAGGAAATTTCTTGGCCACATCATTTCTAAGGAAGGAGTGGTAATTTATCTCAAAAGAGTTTCAACAATTCAAGTACTTTCATTGCCAAGGAACAAAAAGGAGATCCAAGATTTTCTTGGAAAGATTAACTTCCTAAGGAGATTTATACCTAACAATGCTGAAATAGTTAAGGATATCACTGATATGTTGAGGAAAAACCATGAATTTAAATGGAAAGTACTAGCCAGATATGCTTTTGAACATATTAAAAAGGCCATTTTTGAAGCCCCAACTTTAGCCATCCCTAACATTCTGAGCCCTTTAACATATTTTCATTTTCCTCTGAAACCACTTTAGTTGTTGTCCTTTTGAAAAAGAACGAAGATGGAGATGACCAACCTATTTCCTTTTTCAACAAGGTCATGAGAGCGGTTGAACTTAAATATGACATTATTGAAAATCAGGTTGATTCCTTAGTCCAAGATTTAAATGCTTTCAGAATTTATGTGCTTCATTAAACCATTACTGCTTATGTTCCCAACAATGTTGTGAAAAATGTGTTAACTCAACCTAACACTAATGGAAGAAGAGGAAGATGCATTACCCAAATACTTGAATTTGATCTTAGTATCAAAACTACAAAACTGGTAAAGGGTCAAGGTTTGGCTAAAATTTTAGATGAATCTAATTATAAGGTTTTTGGGGTAAATTCCGTTTTTGAAATCTCAGCAGAGAAGAATCCACAAGAACCTTCTCCAAACTCACAAGGGGAGAATCCACAAGAACCTTCTCTAAATGCAGAAGGGTAGAATCCAAAAGAAAATTCACAAGGCTCAGAAGGGAAGAATCCACAAGAACCTTTATCTTCAATTCATTCAGTTCTTGTTTATGTAGATGAGAAATTCTTAATGTCAGAATGGTACTCTGATATTTTACATTTTCTTATAAACTTTGAGTTTCCTTCTCAATTTTCAAAAAATCAATGTAAGACACTAAAGCTAAAGTCCATAAAGTACAATATCATCAATGCAAATTTATACTGGAAATATGCTCTTAATATCCTTTTGCTTTTCTTGACAGAAAATGAAACAGAAGGGATTATTGAACAGTTTCATGCAGGTATTTGTGGAGGAAACTATGCATGGAGAGCTAAAACATATAAAATATTAAGAGTAGGATTCTATTGGCCCACCATGTTTTCACAAGTACGAGCAAAAGTTAGGAGTTGTACTCAATGTCAAATGTTTGTTGGAAAACAAAAATTAGCATCACTTCCTTTGGTTCCAGTACTAGTTTCAACAACTTTCTTACAGTGGGGATTGGATTTCATTGGGGAAATTCATCCAGCATAAAGAAACCAGCATATATGGATACTAAATGCAACAAATTACTTCACCAAATGGGTAGAAGCCATTCCAATTAGAAATACGACAGACACTGTAGTCATCAAGTTTATTGAAGTAAATATTTTGTCCAGGTTTGGATGCCCCCAACAAATAGTTACAGATAATGCGGAAGCATTTAGCAGTGTGAAAATGATTGAATTCTTTCAGAGATATCAAATTTTGTTACATCATTCTACTCCTTACTATCCACAGGGAAATGGACTGGCAGAGTCCTAAAACAAATTTTTGGTCAAAGTTATCAAGAAGACATTAGAAGATCATAAAAAGAGTTGGGACATTCATATCATTTATGTAGTTTGGGCTAACAATATATCTCCGAAAATATCTATAGGCAAATCTCCATTTCAGTTGGTTTATGGTAAAAAAGCAAATTTTCCTACAAATCTAGCTTTCCCTATTTTGAATTTTTTTCAAGAAGTAAATGAAGAACCTGCTGATTTTTCTACGAGGATTAATTAGATCATTGAACTTGAAAATAGGGATGAAATCCAGTACAAACTTAGGAAATACCATAACAAAGTGAAATTTTTCTTTGATAGAAAAGCTAGATAAATATATTTCAGAGAAGGAGATTTGGTGTTAATATGGGATGCTAAGAGGGAAGATAAAGGAAAACATGGAAAGTTTGACAACCTCTTGTTTGGACCTTTTAGCTTTGCAGAATTCAAGGGTAATAACACTTTTATCTTGAAAAACTTGGAAGAACAATTTTCTTCATTGCCAGTCAATGGAAGATATTTGAAGCAGTACATGCAGTATTGAAGAGCAAAAGGGTGTTTCATACATTCATCATTGTATATCTACCGGTTTGTTTCATTTTCAAAGTATGTTTTTTTTTCAACAAATACTCCATTAGCTTGAGGAGAAGGCACTTGAATCTGCTAGTTATCGGCATCCTACAGGAGGAAGCAGTCCCTAGTTGGAGTCGATATTGTAACATTTCTTGTTTTGATAAATTAGACATTTTAGAGGAAAAAATGGAAAATTAAAATGTTAGGATTGAATATGAATGGGTGAAAATCCAAAAAATGTTAGGACTCAATGTGAAAATAAAATAATCATATCAAAAAATGTTAGGATTAGATGCTTTAAAAAATGAAGGCAAAAATATTTGAAAATGCTAGGCATAGATAGAAGCAATACAATAAACGAAATTGCTTAGTTTCAAATAAAGAAAAAAGGATTTTTCTGTATAGCTTGTTAGAATGCCACAACCCAAAAATAACATGGTTTGAATCATATTGCTTAAACATGATCAGAATTTTTAAATGTATGTATTTAGATTAGGAAATAAATTTCACCAAATTTGTTTAATCTTGGTTAAACATAGACTTAGGAAAAATAAATGGAAGCCAGAGTAACTGTGCCACAAAAGATTAGGATTAATTATGTTTTATTAATGATTAATCGCTTCCTTAGTGAATAATTATTTTGTAATAAAAAGCATGTTATTGTTTTTATCCTAAAGTCGCAACACAAAAAATATTTTTTTCATTTGCGTTATCTCCAGAGTAGATCTCGACGATCGTCATTTTCCCTGCCCAAATCAACGGTGGGGAAGGTATTTCACACCCCTTTCTATGTTTCTCCTTAACGGAAGGGGGGGGGATCCGAAAACTAGTTTTATAGATGGAGGGTCCCTTGAAACGTGTCACCTACATAGCATATCGCACCACCCCCACAACCCCCCCCCTCCCCCGGCTCCATACCACTTACCATCGCCTACCCCCTCTGAAAACCGCATATCCTCCCAACATTCGTTTTACTTCACACCAACGTTCCTTTCCAGACTCCCAATTACCTCCTGCCACCTATAAATTTTCCATTACATTCCATCATACCCATTATCTGCTCCCTTACCATTATCATCCTGTTGTTGTGGATTAGCCGCACGGGTGTACGAAATCGCACAATCTTAGAGAATGTGGTCTACTCTCTAAACTATTGGTAACAGGAAGAAAGTTGGGGAGCTCAAAAGCATAAAACTTAATGGGAATAGTATGTTGAAGTATGCTCTGGTTAAACTAAAACTAAAAAACACAAATATACAGAAGCTATATAGAGTGTTCCAAATGATAATAATGCAAACGATGGCTCGATGGCCTCTTCTTATTAAACGTTCAAAATGGAGAAAAATTTTTACCCACTTGCCAAAGGGCCCCTAGGTAATGGCTCTAGGTCCCAATGCAAGGATGTTTCCTTCCAAGCTCTGCCTCTAATGCAGTCTCACTCTCTCTCTCTGCTGTGGTGGACTAAGATGTTGGGTGGCCAACTATCGAGTCATCTTTAGCTCTAGATCCGGGTCGCACACAATGCTGGTGTTGCTTGGGCAACTTTGGCCAGCACAACATTGTGATCACCATTTCTTCATCTCTTGGTGGGTTTATATAGGTGAGCTTCAAATCCTCCTTCCCTCCCTTGGTACATGACGGATGGTGATCCAAGGGAGAGGTGTGATTCCATTGTGTGCTCAAATATTCTTTTGTGTGCTCACATAATGTCTAAGGAGGCGCTGGCGGCTGTCCTTAGGCGGCTTTCACATAAGGAGTAACTGTCATTTGCTTGGTGTGGTCCCAGAAAGTGACTTTTTTCCATTTCCAGGAATGCATGCTTATCGAACAAAAATGCACGCAGAAGGCACTCTACTCGAAGGATAAAGCATGCACTTGAGCATTTATGACTAGTTCAAATATGATTTTCTCAAAACCTTAGATATTTTAAATACTTCTTGATTCCATAATGTATTCCTGTCTATAAATCCTTGGGCTCGACATTAATTGATGTCGTCTTCTGCTGTATGATTTTCCAGTGTTAACAGTTTCCCCCTAATGTGTGAGGTCTAGGAAGAGCTGTAGAGCAGAAATACATTATAGTTTCTTTTCTGTATCATACGCAGAGAGAGAGAGAGAGAGAGAGACGTTTGTGTGTATTTTGGAATTGACAACACCTTGCACCATTTCCAATATAACCATGGCCTAAGGGACCCTCCGCAAGCAGAAAAAATATACAACATATTTAGAAAATTTCAACGAGGCGGGCATGTCCCATGCTCGTGATGCTATGGCTAGTTAAACAAAATTGACAGATACATGTGCTATCTATGCCACTACTATGGTAGTGATGCTGGTGTTTGTTGACGACGATTGTTGATGCCCTCAGGGGATTTTTTTTTTACGATAGGTGGAATGTGGTACCCATATGCATAATGCAGGTATGGCATATCATTGCACAATGTACACATATGTACTGGATGGGACATTCCCGTGTAAGAATTGTTATCAGAGACGCTTATGGAGGCACGGGTCTTCGACAGATCTGATCAAAGTGCAATGGTTTTAAGGTACGATACCATCATGACATGAAATATATTGTTGTGGTTGAATGTCAGGAGGATTGATGACATCTGTGGACAATGATGTCTCCCACAATGCCACCCGAGGATACCCCTTTGCATGGGGAAGGGTTATCCAAGGTATTGCTTCCTTTTTGGAAAAGATGGGTTGAGGTCGAAAAAAAGGATGTGATGAGTTTAACATAGGCATGTTGGTGAGAGGTGACTGAAAATGGATGATGGGGATTGAGTGGCCCGAGGTCGAAGTATACTTGAGCAGCTTGGCGGTAGTCATAGTTATTTCTGAAGGAAAAATCCCTAGAGTCGGTAGGACTTCCAGGGCGGGTGTGAACCGGCTATGATTGTCGTAATGGTGCATGCATGGGGGGTGAAATACTTCGACCAAGCGAAATGGGGGACTGTTGCCATGGGAGAAAAGGTGAAATATGAGGGCGAAGTTTCAAAGGGCATCGTTTGCGGTCTTTGTACACTTACCAAAAGAATAAAATAATGGGGTTTGGTTTGTGAAAAACACAGAGACGAGTACCCCAAAACATGAAAGAGGGTCGCTCACCGAAGGTGTGAGGAAGGTGTTTTGCTAGGGTTAGGGGTCCCATTGGTTGGTCTCATGTGCAGGGTTGATGAAGCAGAAGATGTCACAGATGGGATTTTGCTTATGGAGGTATGGTGGGCCAAATGCGGTGCGCGGAGGTGCGCTTTCAATCTGCTTGTACAACCTGATCGTCTGGGAAGGGGGTTGAGTTTGAACAGTGAACTTGACCTTATGCATGATATATGGATGGGCATGAGGTGCTTGCCAGACTAAAATGGTATGGCCATGGCATCACTTGTGGGGTGATGTATGGTCTACTTTGGATGACGACCGCCATGGAGGGGAGGCTCTACCGACCATCGCGGACATTTATCATATGCAGGGTGAGGTGATGATAAACGTGGTTGGGTATGAGGACCCTATGGTTTATTTCTAATGGAGAAATTATGTCAGGATATGCAAAGTTCTCTGGGACTCTATCATGCTGAGAGTAGAATGATACCTGCTCTGGAACTTTCAGTGGATGATGTTGTGAACGGTTTGCGGGTTCTTCCTACAAAAACAACTACCTCAAGTGAAAGCATCTTCTTTTCATCCAAATTTATTGAAAAACATGAATTTTGGAAAGGAAGATGGGAGGGTGCATACCTATCGCCGTTGAAAAAAATATTTTTCCGGAAAGCGAATGTGGGGCATCGCTTTCGCTCGTCATGGCGTACTAATGATGGTGCAACTTACGATTTGCGGAATGGACCTTCTGATCTCCTGTTATTGATCTCCGAAGTTATAGAAAAGGGCGATAAATATGGGATTATGGTCCTAATCCTATTCATTTGTGCTTGCTAAGTTTTGGGAGAGCATAGGTGATTTCAGAGCCTTTCTTTCCATTGCGGTCAGCCTATGTACCGGGGATTAGTGATACTATGTCGAGGTAACTTCCATGACGTCTTGCATTTCAATTTTTCAGTTTGATGATGCCGGGGGCTGTACAAATTGGGTGTGTATGGCCTCAAAGGGACTTTTTGTCCTAGATTGCGTGAGAAATCTAGGAAAAGAGGCGCCCCTCTTGCGCTTTTTTCCAAGGGACAGGCGCGCAAAAGTGCGTTGTTCCCTCCTTTTTGAGTGCAAGGGCGCGCCTGTGAATGGAACAGGCGCGCAAAGGGCAGGGTTTTTGTAAAAACATGGTTTTTTGTCCCTTTTGATGTTTTTCTCTATACTGATGGGTGCCTGTTGCTTGGCAGCTTGGTGTGGAGAGAGCGAGATTGGCCCAAGATCCAGACCGCTCTGGCTCCTGGTGCTGGGGCGCGCTGTCAGTTGGCCGCATGAGACCTTCTGAAATTTGCTGAGAACGAGTTCCTTCATTCACATGACCGATTGTTACGTTATATTATACAGCATTAGCGTAGGAGATGCAATATGTTCGTGCTGAGGGGGATGAACTTGATTATTCATCCATAAACGGATATATACTTCGTGACCGGGTTACTGCCTCAGGGTGAGGCACTAAGGTATCCACTCCCTACTGGGAGAGTGAACCTAGACAGGTTCCAAAGGAGGCATTGCAGTGGTGCACCTCTTACTGAGGGGTGCATCAATATTGCATCAGTGACAGATGTGGTCGAGCACTGTGCTCTAGCCATTATTGTACGACTGGTGGGATCGTTTGCTCCACATCGGGCATCGGGCCCACAGGTGGGAGTTTTATGCCATTTGAGGAACGGGCATTTTTTCGATTTTTCCCATTTCTGTTTTAATGGTATGGCGTCGCAACTGAATAGGGTCCAACATGGATCCAAATCATTTGTGTATGCTAGCATCTTATGCAGCATTATGTACAAGAGGGTGGTGCTACTGAGGCCCGTTGTGCCAGTGCCTATTGGGGGGCCGAGAGAGCCATGCATGAGGAGGTGGGCTTCGGTGATGCCATGTGGTGGCGGTGGCATGGTGGGTCATTATTGGAATGATACGATAGAGGCCTAGTTTGAGGCCAATCCATAGATGTTATTTCCATACCCGTACGCAGGGATGGACTTTCAGGGTGATCCAGATATTGGTCTCCCTTTCGGTTATGTTTGGGGTCCCACAGGTATGTGCGATTTTTCTGTATTTGTTCGATTTTTTACGTACTTGTGTGTTTTTTTATTGAAACTGACATTCTGTTGGTTACTCGTGCAGATTTTGGCGAGGTGGGACGCCTAGTGGCCCGACTAGTGGGTCATGATCCTTTGCCACGACCGCAGGGTGGTCGGGGAGGAGGTGCCGCAGGTGGACCGGGTGGTGTCAGTGGACCTAGCAGGGATGGTGCTAGCCCTTCTAGTGAGGGCAGCAGCTCAGATGTAGCTGAGGTAGTGGCTGAGCGAGCTCATGCAGATGCAGTTGAGGCACGCATCGTAGTACTTACGGGTCAGGTGGCCGCTTTAGAGGAGTTCCGGGGTCGAGTGGACCGTTTGACCCAAGGGATGCCTACCCGAGGATTTATGGATGACCTTGAGGAGGTTTCTCTAGAGACGGTGATGGCCCGCGAGAGGGATTACCGGCCCACTCTACGACGGGTAGCTATTGCAGTGGCAACAGTAGCTCTAGTGGTGGCCCCAGGAGCCGTGGTGGGCCCAGGTGCTCCTCTTGAGGGGGCACCCCCCTAGAGTAGTTTTGTACACAGGGAAAGCACCCGTTATGAGTATGCTTCCCTTATTTTTGATGACCCTTGTATTTTTGGGCTGGCCAATGGGCCAGTGATACTATTTTTATACTCAGATACACATGTTTTTGATATATATATGAGAGATCTTTTTGCGGCTCTACATGGTGTGCTATCTATTTCGGTTTATGCATTTTGTGTTATGATGATGGGTATATATGTTTTTGGTTTGTTATAAATGGTAGTTTATTCGCGATGCATTCCAGTATAGGATATTGTTAGCTATTTGATCAGCTGCTTGGTTTTGATTCCTTGATACATGTAATGTAATAAAATTTTCTACTTAATATTTTGGCACGTAAATATTTTCTAAACAGGTTTGCATCTCTGGTTTCAAATGTTTGGTTTAACTGCGATACCACTAACTGGGAATCGAGGTAGACATGCATATGGCGGATGCCCTGATGGAGGGCCTCGCACATAAGTCCGATAACAACATCATATTTTCCTGGTCGTTGGTTGTTGATCTGATGCACATGTCGTTTGAACATAGTGGTGATCGGTTAGGGTGGTATATGACCCAGGCGATTGCAGCTAAGTTTTGAGACCATCGCGATGCTCCATCAGCAAATCTGAAATAGGGTTCAAGTTGGTGATCCATGGTGGCACTTTGAGAACCTTTAGGTTTTTGGGTCAAAAATATTTTGCTGTCGGGATTTTTTTGTACCCTAACTCTAGGGGATAAGGGCTACTGGGGCCCTTATGGGTAGAACTTCTTGAGGTAAAGGCCATTGGCAAGGTTAGTGAGGTAGGTCTCGTCCGGTTCTGTCAAGATGTATGCCCCCTATCGGAGACAATGTTTGATGATATAAGGTCCTTTCCACAAGGTTTCAAACTTTCCTGGCCCTAAGGCTTCTTTTGCAGCATTGTAGCGAAGGACTAACTCTCCCTCGGTAAATGAGCGAGGGGTGATGTGGCGGTCGAATGATGCTTTTACCCTTTTCTTATGGGCCTCATTGTGTTGCAACGACTGTCGCCAGCTTTTGTCAACTAGCTCTAGTTGTACTAAGCATTGTTCTAGAGGCTAGGTGTCATCAAGGAGTTTGATGGCAGTATGCAAGTTTGGGATCTTGCGGAAATATATGCAAAAGTGTAAGGTGCCCTAGTCTGTTGCGACAGGAATAAAGCAGAATTCTTGTGACGAGGAGGTGGTTGAAATCTTGTCTTGGGCGTGCGATGATACAAGTCATATGTGATGAATTGTGTCACTGGCATGCGGTGGGGGAAGGATCTTGGTGACGGAGTCCTGTGTGAGCTTAAGGTCGGCTTTCCCGCTAGGATAGTCAATTTCCAGTAGGTGGAAGTTATTTTTATCACAGAGGTGCCTGAATGCTTTTAGCAATGGGCATACCTCTGGCACGTGATCATGACCGGTGCAAATGGTGCATGGTATCACAGCGCTAACAGAGTAGATAGTGTGAGATTCTACACTACTCGATGTTCCTGATGTGGATGCTTGGAAAGGGTCAGTTGTGGACGAGGTCATCTTCTGCTTCCATTTTTGCGTCGTAGTTTGAGACTTGCCTCCCTCTTTGGTGGGTGGTTGACTTAATGCCACCCTAGCTGCTCTCAGCTTGGGGAGATGGGTACACTTAAACATATGATGAAAGTAGGAGAAAATTCGGCAATAAGTGTGTGTGACCTTCTCTTGATTCGAGAGAATTTTTTGAGGGAGAGGCGAGACTATGCAAAGACTGTTTGCAAGGGGTTTGAGTTCTCTGCATTGGTTGACTAAGTGATCGTTTAGATCACATAGACCGCATGTTATCCTAGGCTTGGCCTAGGGTATACGTGGTTGGTGTGCGGTCTTATCAGGCTTGACACACCACTGCGATGGTGAGGTCATTGAGTCGGCGATGTATCTTTTATGCCATTCTTGGAGATCGGTCGTTCTCTTTTCTACGGTATTAATCATTTCGATAGTGGGATGGATCCATGATACATAAGTACAATTTCAATCATAATGATTACCCTGACATATCAGGAAAAATATACGTGATATGGGGGTCCCATCGTGTGTCTTCTGAGGCTAGGCAGGGAACCAATGTCGTAACGCTTCTAAGTCAGGGCAGTGGATGACTATATGGTCTGTCTGCTTGCATAACGTGCATGCGGGTGGGTTTTGCGAAGTACCTTTGGGGGTAACTAAGGGTTTCATATTAGGTTGTTCTTCGGCTGATAAGAACATTATGGACCCACCCATCTCTTCTACTTGGGTCATGGAGCTACCGATGGACTCGGCATCCATATCGTCTTCTTGGGAAAGACGAACTATGGCTGAGCGAAGGCTAGCAAGGGCTAGCCGGAAGCAAGGTATGTAGTGACAATCTTCCAATAGGTGATTGTCTGTGCATAGTGGGCATGTGAACTGCGATGCCCGTAGTCCCACATAGTAAACCCTTTCGATTGGATACCATCTGTGAATGAGTTCCAATGTGGCACACTCTTAGAGTTAGTGGCCACGTTCATCACATAGTGTAAAATGTATAATGGGAATTACTGGGGGTCTTTCTACGAATCTATGCTCCTCTTGTAAGTATAGGATGGTACACGGCTCATCATTAATAGACTAGATAGAGAGATCCTCTCGATAGAATCGCTCAATCACGTGTAAGGCATCCCTATACCATGGTATTTATAGACAATGGTGGGTATAGTGCCCATAGGTGTCACAGAGAGCGCATGTGTGATTGGTACGCAGTGGTTTGCTTGTACTTTTGGTGGCAAGTTCATTTTTATGGGAATGTCGTGTCGAGGTGGCTACTCCACAGCCGAGGAGTGGTTTTAATTCGTCCAACTACGGGCATATGTGGGTTGGGTGTCCTGTGACCTCACATATAGCGCAAGCTGATGACTCTCTTTGCATGGTGGGGGCCACCGCTTTCTTTCCTTTCTTGGCGATTTTCTTGGTCGTGGTCACCGGTTTTGCAATGGAAATTTCCCTTGCAAGGGCGGTTTCGACCACTGCTTGGGTAGGTTGGGGCTCCTCAGGACTGGGGGGCTTTAACCTGAACACAGTAACGTTGGTAACTGTTGTTCCTGAATGGGGAATGATGTACCAAACTGGGAATGCCAACGATATGTTGGGTAACACCAGTGTTGCCAAAACCTGTTGGGAGGTGAAGCCAGGAGGTGGTTAGAGGAAGGGGGTTTGGGAGGTGGCGTAGACTAGGGAGGCTGTCGTGGTCGATGCCTCGGTGTTGTTACTGCTTGAGTCCGTGTCCTGACTAACCTCGGTGCTTGATGTGGACATCATGCATACCGGGGCCCCTGTGGCATCAGGAGATACCTCAGGGATAATGAGAGGATCTCCTAGGAATGACCCTAGGACGGATGACGGTTTGAATTGGCCAGGGCCATATTCTTGAAATCATGAAAGACCATCTGTGGCTGTATCTACATAGGGTAGAACCATATCTGTGTTGGTCAAGGGATGCTTTTCACTGTGCTTCAGCTGGTCTACTGTGATGATTCAATCCTCATCGGGGAACATCATGATGCGGAAGACAGAGGATTCTATGGCAGACATGGCGTACATGTAACTCCACCCAAGGAGTATATTGTAATCCAAGTGAGCGTCCAAGACTTCGATGTTTATGTGGACCATCTTTCTGGCTAAGCAGACCGATACGTTTTGGAAGAGACTGATGGGGGTCGAGGGACAACTGTCGTATTCATTGAGTGTGATGACAGAAGGTTTGAGTTCAGGGGCTCCTAACTTTTGCCATACATTCTTTGACATGATGCATGTGGATGCACCCTCATCAATGACACATCGGTGAATAGTGATATTATGTACTGATACTAGTATCTGGAAGGTGACCATGGAGGGAAGCCTAAGGGTGGCTTTGTCTAAGTTAAAATCCATCATGCGCGTGTCGGCAGGGTCGACATCGTCTAATGTGTAAAGTAGGGCTTTCCATTATTTTGGGCACAACTGCAATACTTCCAATGCGGACATAGTAGCAATTGATTGAGCTAAATCATCTACGATGCTATAATTGTGGGTTGCTTTGGCATAGTTACCTGTTCGCCTATTAGGCCCTTTTACCATTTTTGGAAATGGTTCCAAAGGAATATTTAGAATGGTTAAAGGTGCAGCTGGTGTGATTGTACTAGCCCCTAACATACTGGTGTCTGGTGGGGTGTTGTAGTTATTATTCCGAGTTCGAAAAAACATTTCTTCCCTAGCCATGTAGATTTCATGGTTGTTTTTCCCGGAATCGTCGGGTTTTTGCTGTTGAGTGCTAACCATTCCTTGATGGGGGAAGGGTTCTTGCATTACCGCAGTTGTCTGGGAAGATCCTCCTTGTCCTCGGTTACTCTGAAGATTTTTAAGCTCAAGGAGTTCGGGACAGTGGTGAGTATAGTGGCCGTACTAACAACATATTGAACAAGAATGGTTTGTTCGTAGAGGTGGCCTCTTGCCTTGCCTTTGGGCATTTCTTGGTTCCTGGTTCTAATTTCAGTTGTAGTTACCTCCAGCCTGGAATCGCAGTGGGCATTGTTGGTAGCTGCCCCCCTGTCCAGGGTTCCCTTTGGGCTTGATTTTTTCCTTTTTCTTAACCACGTTACGAGGGTAGTTCTCCTGATCATACTGGTGTGGTTGATTTTGGGACGACTGCACAAAGTTCACCTATGCATTGTTTTGCATAGGTGGGTTGTGTGCTTGGGATTGAGCATATTGTTGTCCCATGTTTGCACCTGGCCGTTGGGGGGGAGTTCTTCTGTCACTCTTTCTTAGTGCGTACTGGGTCCCCTCAGCCAGAGGATAAGGGCCTCCTTGGTGATATGCTGGCGCTATTAGTAAAAAAAAATTGTTTCATGTGATGAATTTGAAATCTGGATTGAGACATGTTCTGGGTAGACCCATGTGTGTAACCAAGATTCTAACTGCTGCTGCGTAGGTACCCTTGGGTCATTGACCCAATAATTCCATCTACAGAGTTAGACACGCCTAGAAATTCTTGATAAGATTGCAGGCGTGGGGCATTGTCCAGGATATTGTATATGTATCTTGACTGCGTGTAGATCAGTTCAATTTGCTGGGCTTTAATGATTGCGTCCTCTTCGGATGTGGGGTTATGTTGCACCACATCCTTTGAAATCTCTGCTGTCAGAGTTTTCAAGAATAAATCTAAAAGGACTCAGTCGTCGAGTTTTTCTTTGCATAAACTACGATGCCACCTCCATTCATGGAAATGCTCTGAAATATGGGTATAGGGGGATTGTCTGAAATGAGTCAGTAACTCCATTCCTGAATCGTGGTGAATGGGAAACTGAAAGTATGTGAGGAACGCAGTAGCGAGGGCGCTGAAGGTTCAATGTGAAGCAGGGGGTTGCTCCACATACCATTTCGCAACCACTCCTGTGAGAGTGCATTAAAATAGCCTCAACCGAATAGTATCTTCGATGATGCTATTCGATGAGCACCACGGGTGAAAGGTCATTATATGATTTCCCGGGTCTTTCGCTTTCTTGCCTTCAAACTTTGGTATGTCCGAAGGGAGCTTCGTGGGCATGGGAGGCCAATTGGGGTCATGTGCAATGGGGTCACTGGTGAGCTTGGTAAAATCTGGTAGATTCAAGGCTGCTAAGAAGGGTGACTGGGAGGTTGACACCATGGCAACGTGTGAAGACACAAATTTTTGGTTAGAACGAGGGTTATTATGTGACGTACCCTGTTGTGAATTCAGTTGGCTTCCCGTATGGGATGTGCTCCTCTACCCCCTAGGGGACGAGGGGGGAGTGGTGTACAGTGTGGTGTTGGGAGACCGACTAGGGTTCCCAACTAAGGTTGCTCCAAGAAAAGGGAACCAACCACTGTGGCAATGTTCTGTCTTTGATGCCTAAATGGTGAAAGACCTGGAACCCCTACCAGTAATGGGGGGAGGTCCAAAAGATGCCTAGACCAACGAGGTTTCGTTGGAACCATTTGAGTGTTGATTAGGTTAGGTTTTGGAAAAATTTTGAGGGGATCGAGTCTATGATCACAACAAATTTATGGCCACATACATAAAACAAAGTGAAAATGATCAAGCAAAAAATGTTTTTGTTTGTTTGCGCGTGATACTCAAAATCCTAGAAGACCTATAACGTCCTCACACACTCAAAAGTAACTGGGCCTTGAGAGGATTTATTGCGAGTGCTGGCACAACCTCCTGTAAGAGCTGGCGACGCCCCCAATCAGCCGAAGAGAATCACCCAAGGTAAGGGTAGAGGGTCTGGCGCTTGCCTGCACCATCACCTATAGGGTAAAGGATGCCCTAGTTTTGGCCACTAAGAAACACCTTGCCATGTGAGCGATCGAGTCTTGGGCTTCTTGGTAGTCAGCTAACATTATCGAGTATCAGCCGGGTCAGGTAGCCCCAACTGATACCGCACGCACTGCGCCTAAGCCTAACCCCCTCTGAATCAGGTCTCTGCAGTGCTCGGGTTTTCTTTTCCGTGGGATGATACATGGATTTTAAAGCTCCCTAAATACACAACTTCTATTTTTCAATGTGAAGTGTGATCAAGGTGGCTTATTGGATGCCTACCCCCTTGATCCTAACTTAATATATAAGTTCTCTTATGGCCCCTATGGGGAGAATTTAGTGAGTTGGTTTAAGTTGTTTTTAGGTGGCTTTCTTTTCTTAGTGGGTGAATTTGTGTGAGCGTATGGTGAACAATATCATAATTTGAACATATGGATATCGGTGATCCTTTACAAAATTCCCCTAGTTAAACTATGTGACGTTGTTCCTTGCTCAAATGGAAAGCATTTGCGGATAATGGGCTGCTTCCAAATCTTCCTAGTTAGTCTATGTGAGTGACTAAAGGGAGATGGTGAATTACGAATGTAGAGCGTTCATATGCTTGTCTAGGGTCACCAAATGGTGAAAAGACAACAGAGATTACTTGCTCTAATTGGTGATTCAATCCAAGTCCCGCAATTTCCTAAATGCAAAAATTGAATTTAAACAATTTCTACACTAGCTTATGCATATGTGGTCTTGAGCCACTTACTTGGACTAGTTAAACTAAGTGTGCATACCAGAATGTGCAAAAAACATAAATTGTTTGGAAAGCAATGGTTAATTTTCCCTCTAATTAAACTATGTGAACACTTTTTGCAAAAACAAACTTAAATGAAAAATAACTAAATGCCTACAGAAAGCAGCAAAAAGCGAGTTCTCAGAAGCTGTGGGGTATCAACACAGGTGTTGGCAGATACATTAGGGGCTGCCAAACACACTTACAAGTAGAAAAAATGCAAAAAATAGGGAGAAAAATACTCTCTGCAATTTGCATGCAAAAGCCCTTGACAGGTGTGCCTTCCTGCACGCAAGTCAGTCTTGAATGCGCTCAATGCGCCTCTATGAGGAAAAACTGCGCGCAAAAATCCTGCAAGTAAAAATATTAGGAGCTGCCTTCTTCAATTTGTCACTTCAGTGAGTCTAGGGACTGCAAAATGGGTCAGAGAACTGTCAACTCCACTCCAGGATAGACAAAGGGTCTCCTGCAAAAAATGGCATAACCACATAAACTTGGAACACGTCAGTGGAGTCGCCAATCCTGTTGTTGTGGGTTAGTCTTACGGGTGTACGAAATCGCACAAGCTTAGAGAATGTGGTCTACTCTCTAAACTAGTGGTAACAGGCAGAAAGTGGGGGAGCTCAAAGCATAAAACTTAATGGAAATAGTATGCTAAAGTATGCTCTGGTTAAACTAAAACTAAAAAACACAAATACACATAAGCTATATAGAGAGTTCCAAACGATAATAATGCAAACGATGGCTCGATGGCCTCTTCTTATTAAACGTTCGAAATGAAGAAGAAATTTTACCCACTTGCCAAAGGGCCCCTAGGCAATGGCTCTAGGTCCCGATGCAAGGATTTTGCCTTCCAAGCTCTACCTCTGATGCAGTCTCACTCTCTCTCTCTGTTGTGGTGGACTAAGATGTTGGGTGGCCAACTATTGAGTCCTCTTTAGCTCCAGCTCTAGGTCACACACAATGTTGGTGTTGCTTGGGCAACTTTGGCCAGCATAACATTGTGATCACCATTTCTTCATCTCTTGGTGGATTTATATAGGTGAGCTTCAAATCCTCCTTCCCTCCCTTGGTACATGATGGATGGTGACCCAAGGGAGAGGTGTGATTCCATTGTGTGCTCAAATATTATTTTGTGTGCTCACATAATGTCTAAGGAGGTGCTGGTGGCTGTCCTTAGGCGGTTTTCACATAAGGAGTAAATGTCCTTTACTTGGTGTGGTCCTGGAAAGTGACTTTTTTCCATTTCCAGGAATGCGCGCTTATCGGGAAAAAAGGCACACAGAAGGTGCTCTTCTCGAAGGATAAAGCGTGCATTTGAGCATTTATGACTAGTTCAAATCTGATTTTCTCAAAACCTTAGAGATTTTAAATACTTCTTGATTCCATAATGTATTCCTGTCCTGTAAATCCTTGGGCTTGACATTAATTGATGTTGTCTTCCGCTGTACGATTTTCCAATGTTAACACCTCCCATCATTAAACCTTCATGGCTTGTTCTCCAACATTCATCTAGAATAAAGGTAACCTCTACATGTATAAATAAACATCCTCCTTCCTCACGCCATTCTTTAATTTGTTTATCATTCTGCCAAATTGCAGGTTCAAGAGACACAGTTTAGTTTCAACTCTGTTATCTATCGACCTTATCGACAAATTCATTCACAGGCCTATCAGTACTTTCAGAGACCACTCTCTTCCGGCATCATTTTATCAGAAGTACTTATTTTCTTCTTTTTTGTAGAAATAAATGGCACCAAAAGGGAAGGGTTGGAAAACAGTGACAGAAGAAGATCCAAATGTTTCCACCATGCCAGATCTTGACCATATCCTGTTAGTTGACCAATTTTTCAAAATCACAGATACAGAATGTGAATTTGAACTCTACGAATTACATCTATAGTTAAAACAAAAATATCTAGATTAGCAAGATGAAGTAAAACTCTGGGAGACGTTCTTTCCCATGTTTACCATTCCCCAAAACCATAAGTTTCTTGATTTAGTCACCTGGGGTCAAACTAGATATGATCCCCTTAAGAGAACCATAGTAGCTCAGAATGGAGACATTCTGGTTTCCATTTCACCTGATACCATTAACTAGATGTTGTTAATACCATAGAATGATTCCCTTAGCCATTTTTCCCAAGCTGCCCTCATGGAATTATACCACAAAATTACTTTTCCCTAGAGAGCTTAGATTTTTGAAACCTTTCTTCCAGATGATGTTGAACTTCAAAAAATAAATCCTCCTTATCCATCCACTATGTTCCCAGAATAAACCAGGCATATTATTTCTCTAATTTCCTGTTTGTTAGGCTACCAAAATGATATAACAATAGATGAACCTATTATGGGTTACTTCTAAATTTTCTCCGAGGAAAGACAGCCAAAATTCATGTATAATTACAGTTAGTTCTTGGCTGATAATATACATGAGAAGATGATGAATTTAACTACTCAAGGTATGTTCAAGTACACCTCTGTACTAGTTTATATGTTCCTTTTTCAGCATGGATATTTGTTACCAATAACTTTGCAAAAACAAGATAATCAAGGTTTCAACCAATGAGCCATACATTGGACTCAATTGGTTAGGTCAATTTCAACTGAATTTTCATTTGTAGATTTTATAGACTCTTTCATTCATCCAGTTTCTCAACTCTTAAGCAGTCAGAATGAGCCTAGGATTGGTTCATAAATCAAAAGGATTATTCGTTTGAGTGATCAAGTAAAAACAGTTGACTAGTATCTTTACTAGAATTATACAGAGATCAGGGTATATGTTTGTGAATTGGCACCTTATAATATACCTAAATATGTTCTAATGAGAATTTTCACTCTGGAATATATTAGGAAAATGATAAACATGAATGGGTTGCATATTTAAAATTAAGAGTAAGGTGGGCCCATTCATATGCAACACCAGGACAGTAGGAGTTGAATCAGATAGTATCCTCGGGAGGATGAATTTTCAACCAATTTTTACTTGTTCATATGATCTATTTAGTATTATCTCTAAATTGAGGGTGGAGTTGAATACAATGCCTTACAATCACACTTCTAGAACAGAAATTGAAAAATACATGAATCAAGATCAACAGGCAAAAAACACACTTCAAGAATCAGAGTAGCAGATTCTTTCCACCTCCACTATACAAACTCCCATTTCTCAAATCAAGCAGGAGAAGAGACCTAGAGAAGAACCATCAACTTTAGAAAAAATTGCAAAGGAAATCATCATTCAGCAGAAGAGGCAGAAGACATATTTCACTATCTCAACTGATCAAAGTCAGAAAGAGGTAGAGATTATTGATTTGGGTGATGCACAGGTTTCTACATCATTAGATGGAAATTTTCCTAACACTCCATCATCCTCTTCAGTTTCATAGGAGCCAATGGAGATTATATGGTTAGCAGGATATAGTGAACAGGGTGAGCCAAATATTTTCTCCAAATTCTTAGAAATTAAGTAGAAGAATGAAGCTCTAAAGGCAAATGTATACAATCAATTTTGGAAAGAGACCTCCACTTCACAGCATGGGTTGTTGACAACATTCGACAGTGAAAAGGGAAGGATGCAGATGGATTTCTTACATGCCCAGGTCCCTTTTCCAAAAGCCCCTTCTAATTACAAAAATATTGTATTTTATTTTGATGCCAATCAGATACATCCTATTGACCAAATGGATATGCACAGACAATTAGGAGAAATGATTTTCTCTACAAT
This sequence comes from Pinus albicaulis, assembly GCA_034641835.2. NCBI lineage: Eukaryota > Viridiplantae > Streptophyta > Pinopsida > Pinales > Pinaceae > Pinus > Pinus albicaulis. The sequence continues at coordinate 374,551,528 of CM076577.1, forward strand.
CACTAGCACTTCCATGGCATTGTCAAAATTGAGAACAACTCTTTCAAATTTCCATTCATAATTAAAGATTGAGAATCTTTCCTCTTTGGATAAAGATAATAAACTCAAATCATTAGAAGATATAGTGATTAAGATTGGATATGATCCTAAATATGTCAAATTTGTAGAATAAATCCTTAAGAAGAAGAATGCAAACATTGTAGCTCTTCGAAAGAAACTCAAATTACCTTCTACAGAGGATCCCCAAGCCAAGGAGATAGAGGAAAGTGAGAAAAACATAGAGGAAATGATCAAGCTTATCATTGAACATAACATAAAAATCAAGAAGATGGAAGAATGGATTGGAGGTCTACTCAAAGAGAAAGAATAGTATACTCAGATGGCTATGATTTCAATTTCAGTTGTACCCATTTTAGTTGCAAGAACAACACCAATTTCTTCATCAACAGGAGAAGAGTCTACATCAGCAGCAGGTGTGGTGCACCCTGGTATTGCACTAAGAATGCTACAACTCCCAGGGGCAGCCCTACTTTACTTTATCAACCCGAGGTTCATACAAAATTTGAGGTGACAATGCTATATACATAACAGATGCATTATGTTCATGTCATCCTCTTCTGCTTCACGAAAGGGTGATATTTATTAAATTATGAGAACAACTAGAAAGTAAATTGCTGGAAGGAAATGACAGAAAGGAAACTGAACTAAATTGCTAGAAAGGAATGCCAAGAATGAAACTAATTTAATTTGTAGAAAACATATAGCAGAAAGGGAAATAATTCTAAGCCACACTTAACTTGGCCAAATGGCTAAATGCACTCTACCTATCCTATGATCTATCTACCATACTCCTATCCATGCAACTAAACTATCCATGCCTTAATTTTAATTAAAAAGAATTCATTTGCAGCTTAGAGGGAAGAAAAAGGGCTAAGAGGGCTAATGGGGGGTTTAACACATGAAATGAGGTTTGGAAGTGGAAGGAGGGGGTTAAACCCTTAGAAAAATTTATGATAGTGTGAGAATTGGCTTTGGAGTGGATAGAGGGGGTTAAACACTTATGAAACCTTATTATAACGCAATAAATGACTTCGGAGCGAGAAGAACTCAGAAATGCAATGGCGGAATGTGATGGACAACAAAATTTGTGATGTGCTATGTCGCAATCGCAACTTTGCAAGTTTAAATGGATGGAAGTAAGGACTTAACTGAATGAACTAAAAGGTGCATAGTGCAAAGTGCGAAGAGTGACGTGGTGGGTCATGAATCGCAATATCGCAAGTTTACAAGGATAGCGGTAAGGATTAACAGGAATAAACTAAATGGTGTGAAGTGCGAAGTGCGAAGAGTGAAGTGGTGGGTCGCGAATCGCAATATCACAAGTTTACAAGGATAACGGGAATAAACTAAATGGTGCCCAATGCGAAGTGAAAAGAGTGACATGACGGGTCCCGAATCGCAAGTTTACAAGGATAGCGGTAAGGATTAACGCGAATAAACTAAAATGTGAAAAATGCGATTTGTGTTGCGGTAAAGGTTGTGGGCAGCGATTTGCGATGTGATAAGTTCCACAGGATGAAATTTGCGATGTGGTAAGTTCTGTGGGATGTTATTTGCGATGTGGTAAGTTTTGCAGGATGTGATGTGTGATGGGCATGACGTGGCAGTGGAAAAATCTAAGGGTTGCGATTTACGATCTCACAATCGCAAAGAATGAGTGGTGAGTGTTAACAGTAGAAGGTAACCGGTGCGAAGTGTGATTTTCAATTTCACAATATCGCAATCGCAAGGAATGGGTGATAAGTGTTAAGGTAATAGTTAAATTTTGCGATTGCAAAGTGCAACCTACGGTGGCGGGAGTCTCAAGAAGCAAAGGCGGAGGTTGGGTTTTCGGTGGTTCTAAATGGTTTTTTATGTGTTTTTCATAAAAAGGTTAAGGCGGCCGTGAACGAAAAAAAACAAAGAAGGCTGAAGAGATTAAGGGTGTTCAAAACAAGGTAAGTGCAACGCTAAGGTGAGAATTAAAGGAGGGAAATGGAAGCGTAAGAGCAGTGCTCAGAAGTGAAGCACACCTGTGGATTCATGTACAGGAAACATATAGAAATGCGGAATGAAATAGTGAAGGAAAGGCTTGGACTTGGTAATAAAAATTATTCCCCGAACTCGAACAAAAAGAAATTTTGGCATGTGGGATGGTCTGCCCCTACTCGAACTCTATTGACATAGATGAGAGGGGGGAAGACTTGACCACATTTTTGGAGTTTTCCCTCTATTTCACTATGCATAAGAAATTAAAAATACAATAGCACAAGAAATAAATAGTCATGAAACTTATTAGAAGCAGATCTAACTTAAATGACAGAGGAAAAACTAGCTAAATGACAGAAAGGAAAAGATAATAATAGCAGAGAAGATGAGGCACATGGATTGGGCCCTAACCCACGAACCTAGCCCTCTGAACTTAAATCAATCAAATGAAATCAATCTACTCATTTCATAAAAGAATAACTGCATACATCTCTGAAAGTTTTGATCCCAAAAAAAAACAAAAATCTTCAATAGTTCACAACAATAATTCTGAATGGAAGCAAGACTAGGATAGACTAACTCCCTCCTAGCTCTAGCTCTGCTCTATTTATTCTACAGGGCAGCTACCAACAGCTCCCTAGAAAATGGTGATTGAGTCCACTGGACTCCAAGTAAACCAAGATTGAGTGCTCTCCTCTTTGAGTTGCTCGATTGCCTCTGGAATTCTAATTGCTAGAGAGAATCCTTGGGGATCCTTCGGTTGCTTCTAGAATTTGAATTGCTGGAGAGAATCTTTGGGATCCTTCGACTACCTTTGAGGGTGGACAATCCTCCTATAATTTATCCTTGCTATCTCCTCCAAGACTTTGTGATAAAATATTTATAAAAATGCTTAAAAAATCATTATTTTATGCACTCAACCTTATATTAGGCACTCAGAGTATGTTAGCCTTAATCACCACCTATCCTAGCATCATAAACCCAAATAATAATAAAAATGCAAGAAAAAGAGATCTAAGAAGGAAAAAAGGTGACTATTAACCCCTCCAAATATGTCTAATGATGGAGCTCATCATCACTCCCCTACTGAATCATTGATTGTCCTCTGAGCAACTGATCCTCCTCCTCCATCTCCTTCAAAGCTTTGACAGCCCCTATGATTTCCTAAGGAATAAGTTTGGGAGTTTCCCCAAGGGGGTAAAATCCATCATTCTTTTTTTCATTCTCCCATTCTCTATCTTGTGCATCTGTGTCCTCTTCATCATTTAACCCCAGTAGCAAAGGTGGGTTGAGCTTCAATCCCAACCATCGGATATTTTTGGCCTTCGTGGCCCTCTTGTATAATGGTTCCCTTTCCAATTCACCCCTCAGTCTTTCTGGAGTATGATACTCCCTGTTCTTGAGGCTATGTGGGAGGTTGTTCCATCTCCTCTGGCTGGCCATAATGAAATCTTCTTCTATCTTCATAGAAAAATAATCAAAGTGGCTTATCACTTGGTTTTGAGTCTAAAGGTAGCTTTCAACCAGTGCAGGTTCCTTTTCAATCTCTTGACGGTTAAGGATGACTCCTCTTGGGCTAAACACTTCTGGTATGAGATGTAAGGGTTCTCTATTTATTCTTCCCATGACCTTCCATATATGTTTGGCTCTATTGTCCTCATTCACCATCCAATATGTTAGTGCCCTTAACTTAATTTTCCCCATTGTAGGATTGGGGTCGCAAATATCCAGATTTGTCAGCACAAAGTTATGCATATAAAACTCAGCCATCTTTTCCTAATCAGCTATGTTGGCTTGCTTGTAGAACTTCATGAATTGCCTACAATCTTGGAAAGGGAGTGATCCATGGGAGGCTAGAGTGTTGATTTGAAATAGAATCCATTGTTCTTTGAGGTACACAACATATGAGTTAGAGGGGACTCTGTGTTGAAGGGCTTCTATGCATAAGTCTACCATGGTGGCTACTTGCTCCTCTTTTTGCTGCAATTTCTATTTTAACGCTACATTCTCTATCTGTGCCTTCTGCAGCTACTCCTTTAGAGATATTTATTCGACTCTTTCCTCCTCCCTTGGTGATTCTTAAATGATGATCGGGCTTATGGGAGAAGTTTCTGGATTTATGTGATTCTTGTCAGCTCCGGAATACCTAGAGGTATGCCTTTTTCTTTTTGCGCTTAGAGGAGCCATGGTGGCAGTTATCTTTTTGTAGTGAGGGGATGTGACACTGGGTTGTGAGTATGTGTCTTGCCCACTTTCTTCTATCTCTATGAATTCTATGGCCATCTCTTCTATTTTTCTTTAGCCCTTTTTCTCTCTCTCTTCTTCTTCTGGTTCTTCTTGTTTCTGCTTGTTCTTCCTCCTCTTCTTCTAGTTCTTCTTGTTTCTTCTGGTTCTACCCTGGGTTTCTTCTTTCTTTCTTTTTTCTTTCTAGTTCTTCTTCTTCTTCTTCAAGTGTTGCATGCTTCTATCGATCCTCTCCCTCTAATAATTTTCAATTCACTGGTTTGGATGAGATGACATCTCCTTTTATTAGATGACGCAGCTAAATTTGGAGTGCCAATATAACTTCGCTCAACTCCAGTTCTGTCGTAGACAATTGGTTCCTCCTCCCTGTTAATTCAAGATGGCCTGCACATTTTCCTCCCCTCGTTCTCCTCTACTCCACTAATTTAAAAATTTTCTTTTGCATGCCCAGGTGGCGTGTACTCCAAGTTTTATTCCAGCCATACCTCGATGTGGTGGTTGAGTTAACTAGCCACCTTTCTGCCCCTCAAACTCTAAGTCTGCAAATTAATTATTTCTGGCTATTATGAATGCGTAGCAAGGGGTGAGAGCTTATACCTGAGTTTACCTGTTGTTTCCAAGGAGGTTGTAGGAGCTGGAGGTTTGAGACAAGCCTTTTTATATGTTGTGTTCTTTACCATATTCATGTTCTCTGAGTGAGCAGCTTCCTGAATGAGCTACTAATCTTTGTATGTTGTTTCTCTCTGCTGTGGATGTCGCGTGGGGTGCTTGAGATGCCATGGGTGGAATTCTCATTCTCTTGTAGTCTTTTATGCAACTACCCTTGTTGTTATTCTTGGCAGTCTTGAACAAATTTCTTTTTGAATGAACTTCATGATGTTTGTAGTAGTCTGTTTGTGTGTTGCTTCTCTTGCTACATTGTGCTAAGGAATGGAGGAGTGTGGTGTATGGAGGTGATGGAGGAAGTTATGTAGATGAATGGAGTGAATGATGGGATGCAAAATAAGATAGAATAAGGGAAAAGAAGATGAATGCTTCCCTGTGTTTTCCAGAAACCATTAACCTGAAAAACTGCAAACACAGTGATTCATATGCATTTTTTGGTTTTGTTCTTTTTCTCTTTTTTCTTTTTTTTCGAAAGAAAGTGGGTTGCCTCCATGTATTTTTTCAACGCACAAAATTACATTGGTCACCTCAAAGAGGTTTTCACCCATGGATCTTTATTCTTTTTTTTTCCCTTTTTTTTTTTGAGCAAGTGAGCTGCCTCCATCGAGGTTTTCAACCCACAAGCTTATTCCTTTTCCTTTTTCTTTTTTTCTTTCAGGAGGTGTGGGAAAATATGGAGTTTCCCATCACATACACCTCTCTATGTTTTTTTTTTTAGCAAGTGAGCTGCCTCCATCGAGGTTTCAACCCACAAGATTATTCTTTTTTCTATTTCTTTTTTCTTTCAGGAGGTGTGGGAAATATGGAATTTCCCATCACATACACCTCTCTACTTATTCAATTGATGAATTCTGCCCTTGACAAAGGTTTCTTGTAAATTTTAAGTCTGTGACCATTGACAAGCAAGGGGATCCCTTCCTCATCTATGGTCCTAATTTGAACTACGCCATTATCAAAGCATTTATCCACTGTGTAAGGCCCCATCCATCTTGTCATCACCTTGCCTTTGAAGTCTTTAAACTTTGAATCATATAACAGTGCATAATATCCTTCTTGGAAGGTCTTTTCTTTGACGTTCTTGTCATGTCATACCTTCCTTTGCAACTGAACTACCTCTGTGAAGAAGTGCTTGCATTTTGAACTCATCCAATCCATTTAGTTGCAACAACCTCTATTTTTGGGCATTTGTTAGATCTAGATTTAATTTAGCTGCCATTCTTAAATTATTTAATTCAAACTCAACTGAAAGTAGAGCTTTCTTACCATAGACTAGTTCATAAGGAGGTAATTGTGTTTTTGTCTTCCAAGTGTTGTTGTAGGCCCAAGTAGTTTCTATCAATCTATCTTCCCAATATTTTCTATTGCTGCTCACAACCTTGGTGAGGATTCTCTCTAAAGCTCTGTTAGTTACTTCTACTTGGCCATTCACCTGAGGGTGATTGGCAGTAGAATCTCTATGCTTAATCTTGTGCTTCCTCAAAATATTCTCAATGAGGTGAGAGGTGAACTGTGATCCCTGATCAGTGACTATTTCTCTGGGATATCCAAATTTGTAAAAGATGTTCTCCCTCAGAAATTCTACTACTTTTTCTTCGGTTTCTACCTTCACTTATTTTGCTTCAGCCCACTTTGTCAGGCAATCAGTGCAGACTATGATATACTTCTTTTGTCTGAATGGTGGATCGATAGGTCCAACAAAGTCCATGCCCCACTTGTCAAATGGATTTAGAGCCACCTGAGGGTGTAAAGGAATTTCATCCCTTTTTGTGGGTTTCCCCATCCTTTGGCATTGGTCACACCTGCTGGTGTATCTTCTGGAATCCTGATGAAGGGTAGGCCAATGGTATCCTGCCTGCAAAAATTTGTAAGAAGTTCTCTTTGCAACAAAGTGGCCTCCACATGGGTTTTCATGAAATTCAGAGAGGATATCAAAAACTTATTCCTCCCTCACATATCTTCTTAAGATTTGATCAAGATCTAACTTGAATAGATTCCCTTCAATCCATGTGAAAGGGGTGCCTTTTCTAATGATTCTGCTTCTCTCCCTGAATGAAAGATTAGGAGGGAGTCTTCCAGCAACCAAGTAGTTAGATATATCAGCAAACCATGGTGAGAGTGCTAATATGGCAAAGAGTTGTTCATCTAGAAAGTGGTCATCCACCATTCCTTCCTGCAGGGAGAACTAACCTGGAAAAAAAAATATGCAATAATATTTTCCTTTCCAGGTTTATCAACAATAGTCAAATCAAATTGCTGCAAAAGTAACAACCATCTAATTATTCTAGCATTAACATCCAGTTTGTTCATTAAATACTTGATGGCTACATGGTTAGTGTGAACAAAGGTCTGATATCCAGTGACATAATGCCTGAATTTGTTCAATGCATGGACAATGGCCAACATCTCCTTCTCATTAACAGTAAATTTCAGCTCGATTTTGGACAAATTCTTGTTGATGAAATAAATGGCATAAGGGATTTTGTCCTCTAATTGTCCTAATGCCTACAACTTTGTCGGATGCATCAGTTTGGACGTGGAAAGGCATAGTCCAATTTGGACCTCGGAGGATGGGGCAGTAGTCAATTGCTTCTTAATGAGCTCAAAAGCCTCTTGACAAGGACTGGACCAAATAAACTCAGAATATTTGGCCAATAACCCAAATAATGGCGAAGCCATCTTGCTGAAATCTTTGATGAACCTTCTATAGTAACCAGCTAAGCCTAAGAAACTCCTGACATATCTTTGGTTTTGAGGAGAAGGTACCCTTTTGATGATAGTGATTTTTTTGGGTCTACCTGTATTCCTGCTTGGGATATGGAGTGTCCCAGTACAACCCCTGCTTTCTTCAGGAATTCACACTTTTTTGGGCTCAAGGAGAGATGCATCTCAATGCACCTTCTTAGTACTTTACCGAAATTGGAGAGAGCTTCCTAGAATTCATCCCCATATGGTATGAAATCATCCATGTAAATTTCGACAGAGTCATGGACTAACTCAGAAAAGATGCTCAGGACAGCTCTTTGGAAGGTGGCTGTGGCATTACATAACCCAAAGGGTAGGACTCTATAAGCAAAGGTGCCCCAAGGGCAGGTGAAAGTAGTCTTATCCTGGTCTTCAGGGCTGATTTGAATTTGATTGTACCCACTGAACCCATCTAAGAAGGAAAATAACTTCTTCCCTGCAAGGCCATGCAGGACTTGGTCTATAAAGGGAAAAGGGAAATGGTCTTTCTTGGTGTATTTGTTAATTTCTTGATAATCAACGCAAATTTGACACTTCCCATTCTTATTTGGGACTAGGATAAGAGAATATACCCACTCACTATCAGATATAGGATATATGAACCTCGCATCCAATAGTTTTTACAGCTCTTCTTTGACTATGTCCTTTAGAGCCGGGTTCATTCTTATTTGGGGTTGTCTCACAGGCTTACATCCTTCTTTGATGTAAATTTGATGTCTTCATACTGAAGGATGCACCCCTTTCATTTCCTTGTAATCCCGAGCAAATGCTTCAAGGTTTTATTTCAAAAGTTGGCATAGCTGCTTCTCTTCTTCATTTAAGAGGTTTGGGTTGATTTTCAGAGATCTGGATGGGCCAAAATCGACAGCCTTTGTGGTTTCAGAGGTTGTCTCAACTGATTGCACTTCCATCCAAGGTTGGCTTTCAGACTCTTTGACTAGGGTTTCTAGAGGAGTGTTAGTGGAGGATTGGTTTTGAATGGCATGGTCGATGAGTTCATCTTCATCAAGTTTCCCCCCTCTAAGGATAGATTCTATGGTACACATAGGGGCAATGTTATATAACTCATCTTATTCATCCTCCAACCATATAGGGAGATCATGATCAATGGAAGGCTGGCCTGGAGGATATAACACTAGATGTTTAGACAAAGGCCCATTTTTGATAGTCATGTTTCTGGCCCGACAACTAATATATGCATCTGCAGTGGCTAACCAAGGTCTCCCTAAGATGAGAGGATAAAAATTAAACTTGGTTTTTGGTTGTAGGACAAGGAAACCTGTAGGATACTCCCAAGATTCAATGGTAACCATAACATCCTCAACAATTCCTTCTGAAGTTACTATGGACCGATCTGCAAGTTGCAGAACTGTTGTGGTTTTCCTAAAAGTCCCTTGGAGATTAAGTTTCAACATAGTTTCCTTGGTCATGATATTGATGGTAGCCCCTAAATCAATCAGAGTGTTGGGGACTATGTCACCATATATATGTACATCAACAACTGGACTACTAGGGTCCAGGTATTTTTAAAATATCACCTTCCCCGGCATCATGTCAGACAGTTGTCCTACCACATTGTTGGTGGGGGTATCTCTCTTCCTCCTTCCAGGTTTCTTGAAGCACTTTTCTTTGATGAGCCTATTATAGATAGGGACATCCTTAATGGCCTCGAGAAGTGGTATCTTTACACATAAATTTTCCAATTCTCCCAGGAGTTCAATCTCCTCTCGGGTGTGCTGACTAGGGTGGATCAAGTGCTCGAGAAAAGGAGGTTGTTGGATCTAAGTATTATCTTCTTCCTTTTCCTCCTCAACCTCTACAGGTGGAGATGAGGGATGGTTGTCTGAGAGTACTCTTCCTGGAATGAGATTAACCTCATGTATCTCCACATCATAAGCTAGATGGGATTTTTCTCCACTGGGAGCCTGTTGTGCCTATATGTTGTTCGGCTTCAGATTGGGCTGTGTAGGTATAGGTAGCCTAGGTGGAGCAGCATGAGTAAGCTGAGGTTGAGGTTGGGGTGGAGGCATTAGAGCAGGTAGTTGATTTTGTTTAGGCCTCCACCCTTGGGATGGATTTTTCCACTGAGGATGTTGTGGAACATACTGCTGAAATGGTTGGCTTACTGGTTGAGGATGATATGAAGAGTTGGAAGGCCAAGTAGGAGGTGTAGACCAGGATGGAGGAGTGGGGGTGTACCAAGGTTGCATGGGTGCACTATGATTTTTGTAATATTAAGAGTGAGGTGCACCTTGCATACCTTGTTGATATGGCCAAGGGCCTTGAGGCCTTCTATGGTTGATGAAACAGAGTTGCTCTGGCATTGTTTCCCCACCTTGGTATACAAATTTAAGTCCAAGTAAGGAGGGACACTTGTCTGTGGCATGATTCTCTTCAAAAACTAAGAAAACCTCTATGACATTTAGTGGACATTCATTTCTTGGTGTTTCCTTGTACATCTAGGACAAATTATGGCCAAGGCTCTCTCTACTTCCTCTTGATTCCTTTTGACCTACATTGTGTCCATTTACAAAGAAAAGGTGTGCAGCATGTCACTCTTTAAGCCCTCTAGCATGTTTCCAATCTCATGTTTTATGAAGGTGGAAGAGGAAGGGGTATTGGATGTACTTTAGCTAGCTCTACCCTTCTTCCTAAATTCCCTAGAATGGTTTTGGAAGACAATTTTGATTGTTTCATAGGGTTGTTGGTAGATATCTCCTCCTGATAACATATTACAGGTTTCTATCATCTATTCACTGATCCCTCGAAGAAGTACACGTTTAAGTGAGTCAAGATCAAGAGTACAGTTGGCTCTCTTATAGTTCAATTGAAACCTCTCTTCATAATCCTCTATGGATTCATTAGGCCCTAGGGTCATTCTAAATATCTCATCCTTAGTTTCCTTGGACCTAAAGTAGTCATTGTACTTTTTGTTGAAGGTCTCTTCCATCTGTGCCCAGGTAGTGATGTTATCCCCAAGAAAACCCATGAACCAGCGCAAGGTTGCATCCTTAAGAGTGGATGGGAATAACTTCAAATTCCGATCATCAGAGATGTAGTCATAATTCCTACAGACAACAAAAAATTCAAACATGAATGTGTCAGGGTCCTCAGAGGTAAGTCCATGGAAGTGTGGAAGAGCTGAGGGGCTAATGTTTTTCATCTTAGTGTCCCCATCTGCCTCTCTTATAGGAAAGGCTCTCTAGGTACCAGCCATGGTTAAGATAGGTGATGTAGGTCCCTCAGTTGAAACAAGGTCTTCTTCTTCTTCCCCAATAGGATCCTCAAAATATTCAGAAGGCTCTCCTATAGGGGGTTCAATCTCACCGCCACTAAAGAAGAGTGAAGGGTGGCTAGGAGGTGATGTGGGGGTTTTAGGTAATGTTTGTCTTTGAGTATTCCTAGTCCTACGAGGCATGAAAATCATATCTTATTAGTACTTTTTCAATATTTCTGAAGTAAAATGAAAAGAAAGGAAATTAGAAAAGAATGTTAAAAATAAATAAAAATATCTACTAGACACCTCCTCGGAAACGGCGCCAAACAGTGTTGTGCCCTGGTATTGCACCAAGAATGTTGCAACTCCCAGGGGCTGCCCTACTGTACTTTATCAACCCAGGGTTTGTACAAACTTTGAGGTGACAGTGCTATATACACAGCAGATGCATTATGTTCATGTCACCTTCTTCTGCTTCACGAAAGGGTGATATTTCTTAAATTATGAGAACAAATGGAAAGTAAATTGCTCGAAGGGAATGACAGAAAGGAAATAGAACTAAATTTCTTGAAAGGAATGCCAATAATGAAACTAATTTAGTTTGCAGAAAACAGATAACAGAAAGGGAATTAATTCTAAACCACACTTAACTTGGCCAAACAACTAAATGCACTCTACCTATCCTATGATCTATAGACAATACTCATATCCATGCAAATAAACTATCCATGCCTTAATTTTAATTAAAAATAATTAATTTGCAGCTTAGAGGGAAGAAAAAGGGCTAAGAGGGCTAATGGGGGGTTTAACACAAGAAATGAGGTTTGGAAGCGGAAAGAGGGGGTTAAACCCTTAGAAAATTTATGATAGCGTGAGAAATGGCTTTGGTGCGGACAGAGGGGGTTAAGTCCTTAGGCAACCTTATTATAACGCAAAAAATGACTTCAGAGCGAGAAGTACTCAGAAATGCGATGGCGGAATGTGATGGACAACAAAAGTTATGATGTACGATGTCACAATCGCAACTTCGCAAGTTTAAATGGATGGCAGTAAGGACTTAACGGAATGAACTAAATGGTGCGCAGTGCAAAGTGCGAAGAGTGACGTGACGGGACGTGAATCGCAATATCGCAAGTTTACAAGGATACCGGTAAGGATTAACAGGAATAAACTAAATGGTGCAAAGTGCGAAGAGTGACGTGGCGAGTCACGAATCGCAATATCGCGAGTTGACAAGGATAGCGGTAAGGATTAACGGGAATAAACTAAAGGATGTGCAGTGTGAAGTGCAAAGAGTGACGTGGCGGGTCGCAAATCGAAATATTGAAAGTTTACAAGGATAGTGGTAAGGATTAACAGGAATAAACTAAAATGTGTGAAATACGATTTACGCTGCAGTAAAGGATTCGGGTGGCAATTTGCGATGTGATAAGTTCTGTAGGATGCGATTTGTGATGTGGTAAGTTTTGCGGGATGCGAGATGCGATGTAGTAAGTTCTGTGGTATGCGATGTGCGATGGGGATGACGTGGTGGTGGAAAAAGCTAAGAGTTGCAATTTGCGATTTCACAATCACAAAGAGTGAGCAGTGAGTGTTAACGGTAGAAGGTAACCAGTGCAAAGTGCGATTATGATTTCGCAATATCGCAATCGCAAGGAATAGGCTATAAGTGTTAAGGTAATCGTTAAATGTTGCGATTGCGAAGTGCAGCGTACGGTGGTGGGAGTCTCAAGGAGCAAAGGCAGAGGTTGGGTTTTCAGTGGTTCTGTATGGTTTTTTACATGTTTTTCGTGTAAGGTGGCCATGAACAAAGAAAAATAGAGAAGTAAGGCTGAATATCTTAAGTGTGTTCGAAAGAAGGTAAGTGTAGCGCTAAGGTGAGAATTAAAGGAGGGAAATGGAAGTGTAAGATCAGTGCTCATAAGTGAAGCACACTTGCGGATTCATGTACGGGAAACAGATAGAAATGCAGGATGAAATAGTGAAGGAAAGGCTTGGACTTGGTAATACAAATTCTTCCCCGAACTCAAACAGAAAGGAATTTTTTCCTATGGGAAGTTTTGCCCCTGTAGAAATTATATAACTAATGTGTTATATGTCTAAGATTCTTCTGATCATACACTATTTGACTTCATGCACAATACAGAATATATTCCACCATTGATCATCACATGCGAAAAGTAACACAATTGCAATGCACACATGAAACCATAAAAATTCACACACATTAACACAGTTGTTTTAACAGGAAAGCCTGAAGCTGAAAACCCCAACTATCTGTATATAATATATGTCATAGAGATCATGTAACAATCCTCATACAAAGTTGAACATGTCAAGCTCTCAGTACAATACAATCGCTACACACTAATCAGGTCCGATCTAGCAAATCCATGCACCGATCTCTGCCACCTACTAGCCTGCCTATATTGTGCAATCCCTGCTGAAGAATGGCTCTGAATGAAGTCGAATCCACCTGGCTTGCACTACGCAATCCTCATTGGCATCTCTACTGAGTGTTGGATGCAATCAATGCATCACTATAGTCACAACTAATAGTCATCTTGCCCTTTCACCTATCTCTCCACTGGTCTCCACTGAAACTGTTCATGCACTGTAGTTAACTGATGTATTCTTCAGTTTATTAATGAGTTAATATTTAGTGAATTAATTATTAATTAATTCACACCACTCTCACTAGTGTATCAATCAGTTAGACTAGATACAACTAGCTCAACTGTGTCTAACTGAGTTAAATTGAACACAACTCCACCAACTACTTCTACAACTCCACCAAACTCTGTCACATGAGTTATAACTAAAGTCCTCCATGCAATAGCTCCACTAAACCCTCAGGAATAGTGTAATTCCTTCTGTCAGATCCTATGCCACATCTATGCACTTAACTGAAGTGCTCCAAGAGAATAATATAATGTTTAGAGTCCAAATATTATTAAGAGCTAATAATATTCGACATATCTATTTTTAGACTGTCTATATGTCTAAAAATAGAAGTCCATATATTTTTCCAACTTGACCAACCATCCACAAATAGCATCCTGCAACTCATAGAATATGATCGACATGTCTAAAAATAGACTTTGAGCCAAAAATAGCATGCGGGCCCACTTAGTGAAGGAGACTCTTTTCACAAAGCTCATCATTTTGTTGAATCTCAACACTCCCTATCAATAAGATAGGGATTATCTGCCACCCCGATCCTATCTCTATGGTATTCAAATTTTCTCCTGGTGAGTGCCTTCATCAAAATATCAGCATCCTGATCCTCTGTAGGAATGTAAGATAGTAACATGATCTTCTGCTGCACACAATCTCTGATATGATGGTACCAGATGTCAATATGTTTAGATCTATCATGAAATACTGGATTAACCCAGAGTTTAATGCAACTCTGATTATCACAATATATCACAGTAGGATCTAAGTGTGAACCGAACAACCCGACCAGGATCTTCCTCATCCATATAGCCTCGACTATAGCCAAACTTGCTGCCATGTACTCAGCCTCTGCTAAACTGAGTGCCACGGATCTCTGTTTCTTGCTGTACCAAGAAACTGTGTAGACCCGATATTGAAAATCCCTCCAGATGTGCTCTTTCTGTCCGTTGGGCTTCCTGCCCAATTTGCATCCGTGAAGCCATGCAGCTTCACCTCATCCGACTATCTGTACCATAATCCATATCCCGATGTGCCTCTGAGATACCTCAATACATGCTTGCCTACCTTCCAAAAGAGCTTGGTAGGCTTAACCATAGCTTGTGAAAGCTGGTTAACAGCATAGCATATGGTCGGTCGTGTATTGACCAAATAGATGAGCGAACCAACCAATTGTCGATAAACAGTGTCATCCACTACCTCTGCCAATGTAGCATCCTCTTTCCTCCAACCACCAAGAAGAGGAGTGTTGATAGGCTTGCAACCTTGCATGTTGAACTTCTTCAGTATCTCCCAGGCATACTTTCCTTGAGACACAAATAGTCCATCCTTCCGCTTCCAAATTTCCAATCCCAGGAAATAATGAAGGAGGCCCAAGTCCTTCATCTCAAACTCCTTTGCAAGATCAGCCTTGCATGAGAGTATCAACTGTTCATCACCTGTCAATATCAAATCATCTACATAAAGTACAATGATCAGCAACTTACCCTCCACCACAATCAGGTATAGGTTCAGATCCGCCTCACTCTTGGTGAATCCAAGTCTGGTGAAATAACTATCTATCAGTGTGTACCAAGCATGAGGTGCTTGTTTCAGCCCATACAACGCTCTTTTGAGCCTGCACACATGCGACTCGCTACTGAATATTTTGAAACCTTCAGGCTACTCTTTGTACACCTCCTCCTCAATGATTCCGTTGAGGAACGCAGTCTTCACATCCATCTGATGAATGTGCCAACCCATCTGTGCTGAGAGAGCTAGGATGCTCCGTATGGAAGAATACCTTGCGAAAGGTGGAAAGGTTTCTTCATAGTTGATCCCCTCGATCTGTGAGAAGCCTCGGGCAACAAATCTTGCCTTGTACTTCTCGATGCTCCCGTCAGCAGCTTGCTTCACTTTGTAGATCCATCTCGAACATACCACTGATTTCCCTTCCGGCCTTGGGACAATCTCCCATGCACTATTTCTGACAATTGAATCATACTCTTCCACCATGGCATCTACCCATGCAGGGTCCTCCATAGCTTCCTCGAAAGAGGATGGTTCTGTCATGATACAATTGCTCATCAGAGCCATGTATCCAGTATATCGGTTAGGTGACTATCTCTGTCTGCGTTGTGATGTAGGTGATCCTACATTTTGCGCTGCATCAAGATTCAGTCACTCATCTTTTGTAGTGCACTTCCGCCCTTTGATGTTTGGCACTGCATGAGTGGTTTCTTCCACTCCATGAACCTCCTCTTTTGGCTGATCCACATCCTGAGGCTCATCCTTAGGAACTAATAGCTCGTCATCTGCATGCAAGTGTAGCTCCCTCTCAAGCGACAACTTCATGGCTTTCTCCTCATGAAATTTGATATCCCGTCGCGCAACAGTCTTCCGACTGTCTAGAAAATACACACAATAGTTGTGGGGTGTTTTTGTGTACCCCACAAATATCCCAACCTTTGCAGTCGGCTCCAGCTTCTTCCTGGCATCCTTTGTCACATGAATGTAAACATGTGAGCCAAAAATCTTCAAATGAGAAATATCAGGCTTCTTACCAGAAAACGCCTCTTTGGGTGTACTCATGCCAAGTACTCTATGAGGACAACGGTTTTGCACATAAACCGCAGTGTTGCATGCTTCAGCCCACAAGTGTATGGGAAGGCCCCGATCATGCAACATCGCCCATGCAGCACCCACGATCGTTATGTTCTTTCCCTCCGCAACCCCATTTTGTTGTGGGTTATGAGGCGCTATGAGCTCTCTTCGAATTCCTTCTGCGTTGCAAAAGTCTTTGAATTCGCCAGAGATGAATTCACCACCATTATCGCTCCTAAGAGCCTTCACCTGCTTCCTCGACTCTTTCTCAACCAATGCCTTGAACTCATAGAACTTTGAGTATGTCTCGCTCTTCTTCTGCATGAAGAAAATCCAGCACTTACGAGAAAAGTCATCAACAAATATCACATAATACCTGTGCTTTGATATCGAAGCTACTAAGAAAGGTCCACACATGTCTGTGTGAATTCTCTCAAGGATCGTTGTGGCATGACTATCCTTCTCATGAAAGGTGGCTTTCACAAATTTTCCCAAATTACATCCCATGCACTGATCTGACTGCGCAAGTGTACCCTTGGGAATCCCAGTAGAAATCTGTAGCAAAATTTTCAAAGCGCGATGGTGAAGATGGCCCAATCTCCTGTGCCACAATTCGCCATCATCCCGGCTCACCACTCCTTCTGCTTTTCCTGCCATTGCTACACAACCATCTACCTGCAATTGATAAAGTTTCTTAACTTGAAACCCTATCCTCTGGGTTTCACCAGTTGCCTTACTGCACAGGAAAGCCTTTCCCTCACTAAAGACAACATCATATCCCTTGTCTTCCAACATCGCCACAGAGATCAGATTCTTCTTCAATCCTGGAACATGCATGACATCATTTAATATGAAAGGTTTACCAGACTCCCTCTCAAAGGAAATGGTCCCAATACCAGTCGCACTGTATCTACCATCATCACCCATCTCGATGTTCACTCCAAGATCCTTCTCATCCAGATCAATAAACAAATCTCTGTCTCCAATCATATGGAAAGACGCATCACTATCAAGAAACCACACTGATCCCATCACACTTGTGACCAAGCATGCGATCAGCAAAAAATCTAGCTCAAACTGCGAGGCTAAGGCCTCTCCACCTGCAGATCCAGCAGCCTGCTTATTTTTCTTCTTCTATGGAAAATTAGTGGTGTAATGTTCGTGTTGGTGACAATGAAAGCACTTCACCTTGGACAAGTCCTGCTTCTTGCCTTTCACACTGGATTGAGAAGGATATTTCTTTCCCTTCCATTTCCTTGCTTTGGCAGCCAAGCGCAATTTTCTTCATCTTCATTCTTCGATGAAGATCCATCCCTGGTACTCTGCCTTATCTCCTCCTGCACAAGATCCGACCAAAGTCGCTCCCATCCTGGAAGTTTCTCCCGACCATTGACAAAGTCCTAATAGGAATGCTAACTCTTTAAAAGCCCAAGGAGATCCAATCTCACCAAGTCCTCTTCATCTACAATAACCCCCACACTTCCCAGCTCATCCCTGCACTGGACAAACTTCGTGAGGTACTTGGGTATACTTTCGCCTTTCTCCATTTTTATTTTTCTGAGCTTGTCCTCCATGCAATAGCTCCACTAAACCCTCAGGAATAGCGTAATTCCTTCTGTCAGCTCCTATTCCACATCTTTGCACTTAACTGAAGTGCTCCAAGAGAATAAGATAATGTTTAGAGTCCAAATATTATTAAGAGCTAATAATATTCGACATATCTATTTTTAGACTAGCAATCTAAAAATAGATTCCACCCAATATGTCTCAAAATAGAAGTCCATCTATTTTTCCAAATTGACCAACCATCCACAAATAGCATCCTGCAACTCATAGAATATGATCGACATGTCTAAAAATAGACATAGTCTAAAAATAGACTTTGCGCCAAAAATAGCCTGCGGGCCCACTTAGTGAAGGTGACTCTTTTCACTAAGCTCATCATCTTGTTGAATCTCAACATCCCCTACTCGAACTCTATTGACAGAGATGAGAGGAGGGAGACTTGACCACAGTTTTGGCGTTTTCCCTCTATTTCACTATGCATAAGCAATTAAAAGTACATCAGCACAAAAACTAAATAGAAATGAAACTTATCAGAAGAAGATCTAACTTAAATGATAGAGGAAAAACTAGCTAAATGGCAGAAAGGAAAATATAATAACAACAAAGAAGCTGAGGCACCTGGATGGGGCCCTAACCTATGAGCCTAGCCTTTGAACTTAAATCAATCAAATGAAATTAGTCTGCTCATTTCATAAAATAATAACTGCATACATCTTTGAAAGTTTTGATCCTTGAATAAAATAAAAAGCTTCAATATTTCACCACAATAATTGTGAATGGAAGCGAGACTAGGATATATTAACTCCTTCATAGCTCTAGCTCTACTCTATTTATTCTACAGGGAAGCTACCAACAACTCCCTAGAAAATGGTGATTGATTCCACTAGACTCCAAGTAAACAAAGATTGAGTGCTCTCCTCTTTGAGTTGCTCGACTACCTCTGGAATTCGAATTGCTGGAGAAAATCCTTGGGGATCCTTCGGATACTTGTGGAATTCGAATTGCTAGAGAGAATATTTGGGATCCTTCGACTGCCTTTGAGGGTGGAAAATCCTCCTATAATTTCTCCTTCCTGTCTCCTCCAAGCCTTTGTGATAAAATATTTATAAAAATGCTTAATAAATCATGATTTTCTGCACTCAACCTTATATTAGGCACTCAAAGTATGTTAGCCTTAATCACCACCTGTCCTAGCATTATAAACCCAAATAATAATAAAAATGCAAGAAAAAGGGATCTAAGAAGGAAAAAAGGTGACTATTAACCCCTCCAAATATGTCTAATGATGGAGCTCATTAAGGTGACACAAACAAACTTATGCAGGATTTGTCTCTTCAAAAGCAAGAAAATGAAAAACTTGAAGAGAAATTCAAGAATCTAGAAGCACAAAAAATAAAGAATGATACTCTTTATATGTAAGAAATGCATAAAAGCCATAAGTTAACACATAAATTTCAGAAGTTAGAAAGTGAATTATTGATGGCAGACACCTTACCACCTGTCCTAGCATCATAAACCCAAATAATAATAAAATGGCAAGAAAAAGAGATCTAAGAAGGCAAAAAGGTGACTATTAACCCCTCCAAATATGTCTAATGATGGAGCTCATCAAGGTGACACAAACAAACTTATGCAGGATTTGTCTCTTCAAAAGCAGGAAAATGAAAAACTTGAAGAGAAATTCAAGAATCTAGAAGCACAAAAAATAAACAATGATACTCTTTATATGGAAGAAATGCAGAAAATCCATAAGTTAACACATAAATTTCAGAAGTTATAAAGTGAATTATTGATGGCAGACACCTTGGCCCAAGCCAAGGAAAACATTTGGACATAAATAAGTCAAGCTATGACTGAGGTATGGCCCTCCATACAAATTATCTTTGAACATGAAGAACTAATCACTAAATGAATAACAGTCATTGAGCAGGAAAAAACAACACTTAAACAAAAACCAATTGAAGCTTCAGATATGATTAAAGTGTTAAATTCAAAGAAAAGAGTTGAATTAGAACAGATTCATATTATAGATAGAACATAAACCATTTTAGAAATAAAAAAGGTTCTGTAGAAAAAGAATCTGTTAACTCAGTTGGAAACCAAGTGTCAAACTTTGGACATTGTTGTCCAAAGGTTTCATATCAAGTTCAACCTATTGAATCAAAGAGGATTTCCAGGATTAGTAGCACCAAATGATGGGTTAATCAATTTGGAGGAGTATTGCAAAAATATTTATACAATTGTAGTTGATAAAGCCAAATTTACAGGAATTAAAGGTCATATGACAAGAAATGCTTTTATGGAGGCTTTAGAGTTTGATTTAATAATCAAATATGAAATCAAACATATTTTTATTAATAAGCCTACTTTTGAAAGATATACCGAAGTAGATGAAGTTTACATAATATTGATTAAACTAGATATACCAATTCAAGAAAGATGGGATTACTTATGTGAAACTATCGAGTAAATTCCATCTCCAATAGATTTCAGCAAAGCAACACATTTTGGGGCCACATCATCAACCACTTCCTTGAAGACACTGACAACTCGACTCAAAATTTTTTGTATGCCTATATTTTTATATTATTTTTGTAATATGTTTATATGTTTCTAAAATATAGAATTTTTGTATAAATAACTCTCCATTCGAGTTATCAAGGGTTTCACCCTTGGATGAGCACTTGTAAAGAATAATTGCATGAGCTAAGATCATTGATCATTAATTAAAGGATTCTAGCTTTGTTTCAAACAATTTCTCTCCTTTTAAGTCTCTCCAGTTTACATTTCATTATGTTTTTTGCATATATTTATGTTTTATGGAGATAAATAGGTAAGAGAAAGCTGAATATCAGTCTATCTTAAATTCTCTGAAGTTATCATCTATTTTGGAGATTGATTTATTAGACTATTTTTTTGTATAAGTCCCTCTACAAATTTTAATTGTTAGTCATCTTCATAATGTTAAATATATTTTGTTAAGTTGTAAACATTGTTTGTCAACCTTTATTTCTTATGATAAACTAAGGATTCAATCTGAATATTTAGTAGATCATGGTTTCTTACGTTTTCTGTCTTTTACATATACAAAATCAAATCATTGTTTTGAAGTAAAGAATAGACTTTTCTTAATACTCAATCCTATCAAAATTTTAAAACATATGCTTATTATTTGCTCATAGAATTAGTCATCCAAAAACTCCTTTAAAAACAACAAAATATTTTAGATGCTATGGCATAATTAATGAACCTATAATTATCTCAGAGGACAACACTATCCTAGGATGTTTTTCGTCTCACTGATTCATCTGTCTCTAAACACAAAAAATCAGCAAAGTTTTTCCCTCCAACATCACCCCAAAGCTAGGGTGGATTTTATCGTCAAGATATTAGGTGAGTCCTACTTTTTTTATCAAATCTTTGTAAAATTAATTTGGGAATAATCCTAGCTAATTGACTAAATTATTTTATTACAAATTACTTGTTCTACTACATCATATTTTGAGTCGTAGAATTGGGTAGATATTTGAGGGTCTATAACGAATGGGTGTTCCCCTTTCATGGGTTTAATGTATTTATCTTATGTAAAGAGGGTTTGAAAATTATTAATCCCCTCATGAGTTAATTAATTAAATTTTTTGAAAAAAATAAATTAAAATTATAAGCTAGAAATTTAATTAATTTTAAGTCCCAGGAGAAATTAATTCTCCAAATTAACAAATTCGTGGGTTCTAGAAGAATTAATTATTGAAGGTCCTTGGCCAAGGGAATATTGAATAAATGGACCCTCGGGCCTTCTGGTTAAGCAACGTCAATTTCTTGAGGAAATTAACTCAAAATAATTAATTTTGAGTTAATTAAAAATTCAATTAAATGAAAAAATCGAATTTCCTCAAAAAATAAAATAATTTTGACGAAGGAGATTAAACGATAATCAAATATTTTCAGTGGTCGAGATTACTTTGAAGAGGATCAAGCCAACTAGCCATTGGAGAATAAATCTATAAATTAGGAGTCATTTTTCAAGAAAACGATCTGATCTTTTAGATCATGTACTAGCTATCGAAGTTCTCTTGTAAGTTTTTTTTGAATGATACAGTGCAAATTCTTTGGGGTTTTACTTGATGGTGGTGTTCCTCTCTAATATTTTATGCTAACTTGTGTTTAATATTTTTTTGATCTTATTTATAATATCTTGTTTAATAGCTCACGTAGATCAACCTATTGCAAAAGTATCTTTCTTAGGTTGTTTGGTTTTAATATAGCATTAATATTTTTAATTTATTAGCAGGTATCTCCAAGCTTTGAATATTTAATTGTTACTTTATACCTCTATTAATTTAACACCTTATATTCTGAGTGTGCAAAAATCGGTTTTATTCAAAAATTTTGGGTGTTTGGGGAAGTCCTTGGTTGGGCCAGTTGACTCCCGAAACTTAAGATCTAGAGAGAATTCCATATTAAAACTCTGAGACTATCTAACGAAATATATCTTACAAGGATTTTTTTAGCTAGTACCTAAATTTAAAAAATAAAAATAAAAATATCTTCAATAAATTGTGTTGAATAGCTAGATCTGGCTATAGTAAGAGCCTAAATTTTTAGATCTAGGAAAGGAGTTAGATGCATAATCCACAGATCTGAAGGATTTGTAATATATTGTATAGATCTGAAAATTGTACAAATATTTGTTTTGATTTCTAACTCAGGATTGGGCCTTGATTTTATATTTTTGTATATGTTTTGGGTTTTGGGTTTTTGTATTTTGTTTGTGCAAGTGTGGATCTGAAGGTTTTCAAAGAAAATTTCAAGATCTGAGACAGATCTAGGCCCTCGATGGAAATAACTTGTCTTAGAATACAATTTTTGTAAGAAACAATTCCCGTTAATATCATCAAATTAAAAAAAATTCAGATCTGGTTCTTTTTCACAGAAAAAAATGGGTTTATTCGAGATCAAAAATTATGGATAAATTTTAAGGGTTTTAGTTTCCTTGCCAATTCTAAGTCGTGCCCTCATCCCCTATGGCATACCTTTGCTACCATTTTCATTGTCCTAGCCATCCTACACGCAACTAAATGTTGATTTATCTCCTTCGCTCTATGTTATCATGTTGCTTCATTCCTTTTGTTAGCTCCCTCTCTTAATCCCTACGTCATTTTTCTTTCCCTTACTCCCCTGCACATTCTCTCCTTCTATCTCCTGCTTGTGTCCCTTCTTGCTCATTTCCCTTGACCTATCCCTTTTTTCTGCATATCCCTCCACCCTCTTCCACGTTGCATGTCCTCTACTTCTTTTCTCCTGCAGGTCCATCCCATCGTTCTCCCCTCATCCTCACAAAACCCATTATTCCCTTCTCGCATTCCCTTATCCTCCCATCTCTTCACAATCTTTGTTCCCCATAGCCTGCTCCATGTGTGCTCCCTTATCATGCAGTGCCTCGCATCCTTAATCCCTCTTCCTTATGCGTATTATCATTCCTTTACCCGCATGGTCTCTTCACTTTGTAGTCTCTGTCTCATCCTCCTATCCTAACCTGAGCCTTCCTCACTGCTCGACGGCTCTCATCTCCCTCAAACTTTTCCTTTTTTCTTTCCCAATCTAAGTCGTCCATCCTCCTTGAAACCCTATCGACCATTCCCTTTGACCTTTCCTAACCTAATCACAAGTCAACACATTAAATCATTCGATTTAATTTTGTAAATGACTTTGCCCTTTTAATTATTTTTTTTACTATAGTTTGATTTTTATTAACTTTAAAAAATAAAAATAAATAAATAGATAAATAAATATTTTAATTTTTGTTTAAAATTTACATTAACACAATTAAAAATGTAATTTACTTTTTTGTGACATAATTTTTTTTTAGATAACTTTTTTAGCTTTGTTTTTTATTGGAGTTTGGTCCATTTAAATGTTAAAATCTTTAGCTCAAGGAAAATTTTAATTTTTGGGAAATAAATTTAAAATTATTACAGTCAAATTAAATTTAAATTTTTAAAAATCCTTAAGTATGATTATAGGATAAAAAAATAAAATCTAAGGGTTTTCATTACTTAAGAAAACCATTTTAATTTCAGAATTATTTGAAGAAGTATTTACGTGATTAGCATCTAAATTTCATGGTCTTTCCTCTTTATTAATTATCGAAATTTAAATGCTTAGGCTTTCATTCAGTTTTGAGATCATTGAGGCTTGATAATTATTGAAATCTATTATTTTATAAAGAAGGAAATTAATTCTAAGTGCCAATATATTTGCTTGAATTATTGATATTTCTTGAAAATTTAGTTGAAAATTTTTTTAAATAATTTTGATCATTACTTCATTAAGTACTTTATCGTGGACTTGTAATAAATTGTATATCTTTCGATTGATTATTTTTCTAGCTTTTACATAATTGGCATTTTCGCTTAAGTGCTTAGTATTTAAATCAGAAGAAATTGTAATCTAAGTGATTTGGATCTTTAACATAACGTTTCAATATAACATCTTCCAATTATCCTTGCATTCTACATTTTAAGCTAGTCTTGCATAATTAAATTTACTTCCAAGCATAAGCTTGGTCAATAGAAAGAAAGGTACCCATCCATCTTTGCTTGAGAAGACTAGTTTTTCTAGTACTTAAAATGGTGACCTTGCAATCGTCAGAGCCAGAGCTCTCTGCAGTGCTGGAGGCACCAAGTACGTTACATTTTCAAGAGATTTATCGTTAATCACACCTTATTGTGCTTCACCTTAACTTCTCTCTTCCACTTACTATGAAATCGTACTCAATATAGAAAGGATTGAAGGGTTTAACTTAGAATAGGAATTTAATTAAAATTAACCAAGATTCTTGCATTTCACATTAGTCTTCGGATCTAGATTACATATAAGATATTTATTCATCCAAGTAATAGTTTCTTATCAATCACTTGGTCCTAAATTTCTTAACAAGATAGTTGACTACATAAGGAACTGGTATCAAACGTCAAAATCTAGTCAAATCCTTTAAATCTTGCTATATCTAATACAAGTATTTGGTCATTCAACTGTTTCTCCTAGATTGATTGGTTCCCAACTAATCCTCCTTCATTCCATTTCCATAGGGACTACTCCCCTTAGTCTGTTGTAGGGAGAGAGATTAAACGGAGAGATTGGGGATCAAGGTGAAAGCCCCCGGTCTGAGCCATTGTCACAGTGCCTAGACATTCTCTATGACAATAGGTCTTTTACATAATTTTATTTCATCACATATAGCAAAAGTTATCAAAAAATTTGCAGCAAGAGGTCTATAATGTGAAAGAATCATTTACAACATCTCATTGGATAATAGAATCTACCAAACAAGACACCATGATTTTACAAAGCAGACTGACAAGCATCTATTACACAACATTTTGTCACCGTCCCTGCATTCCCCATCCTGAATACTAGAGGACTATCAGTGTGACTCCTGTGTACTGTCACACATCATTATGAAAGTCATTGCATCCCTTAACATGTGAAGAACACAATCTCTATTGACCATTCCAGAAGTTAACCCTTTAAAACATATGTTTTTGGATCGGCATGATTATGTAGTTATGACCTCGTGTCGATGGCCAGATTTACACTAGGCACCGTGTCGTGGTTGCTCTGTCTCTGAAGAGCACCCACGTCGAGCTACTTTTGCAATGTTTTTTAATATGGAAACAAAGCTTCTAAGATGTAACAGCTTCATGAGCAGAGTCATGGATGTTTGTTCGACTGGATGAGGTCAATTTTCTCCCTTTGGCCTTCTAGTTCCTACAAAAATGCAACTTCCCAAAGGGATAAACCTCTCCTCCACCATATGTTAATCCCAAAGCTCATCCTCCACTCCTATAAATCCCTCTTCATTCCATTGAATAAACTAGCCAGAGATAGATAGAATAGACCAAGAGCTGATAACAGATAATAGTCCATAGTTGAGAGAGATTTTGAGCCTTTCACTTCATTCAGCCAATCGATGAACGGATGCTTTGGAGACATGCCTGACTGAACCTGTCAAAGGAGGTCTACAGAGTCAAGGTGCAGGTTGTAAAATCCCTTTTCTATATATTAATATGACATGACCGATTTCTAGTTCCATCTTTGTCTATGTTAGTATTCGAAGTTTCTGACTCTCCTTGACTAGTTGGATAGTTGTAAATTAATATATATGTTTGTATGTTGTTAGCGTTTGTTTGATCTTTGTGCAGGTGTGTAAACGTCGCTACTAACGGAGTGCAAGGCTTGAAGGAAAAAGATCAAGGGACTACCGCAACATACTACATCAAGAGTGCTGGATTGAGGTAGGACATATATTCCAATCCACATTTCATTTATTAACTAGGAATTTACAAACCAGCATGTTCCCTTGTTGCTAGACACACCCTAGGGCTAGAGGGATCGCCTATGTCCGCATAGGGGATTTTCCTTCACAGTAAGTTGGCGAATCCGCTAGGGATGTTCAATGACTATTGTCTCTTATTGTTCATTTTGAATTTTGATTATCTGCCCAAATTTGGCCGTTTGTCATTTCTCTGCTATTTTTTGGCTTACTTTTCTACTTCTGGCCACTTAGCCTTCTCCTAGAGTGATAAGTTTGGTATTTCTCAGCCAGTCCTTTGCTTTTTCCTTCCTTCTCTAGATCGACACTGATGTTTGTCTGACAGTCGTGCCCATCAGCGCGAGTTGTCTTTGACACAGGAGCGATTTTTCATGTTCGGCGCTGGATACTGATGAATAGTCGCGCTGATTCCTATAGGGTTGGATTTTGGGCTTTCCCACTAAGTTTCTAGTGTGTCTTGTCCTTTAGATTGGTATTTCCCTCTTGGATTGATCCATCTAGATTTTTTTTACTGACTTGGCTGCCTCATTCATTTCAGTTTGTGGTATCTCTCATTCGAACAGTGTGACTTATCCATCCTAGGGTTTCTAGGTGTTTCGAACCATTCGTTCGGTCGCACGCTCATTGGGTGTTTGATCTTCTTATGAGTCAGTTTAGTCGTTTATTTTTCATCCTTTCATGTGGTTTCTTGGTCTTTTCAGTTGATTGTATGTGAAGCAAGGTTGTCAAGCTTTCATTCCATGTCTGTTTGATTGTCCCTCTGCCACCTTGAGTATAGATCACATTGCTTGTTGAGTGAACTTAAAAGCCCTTTATCTTGCGTAAAGAGATGCATGCCTAGTTTTGAGTGCATGTTTACGTTCGCTTGGAATTGGTCTCTTCATGGTTTTTTTATTTCATTCAAAGCTACTCGAAGCTATTATTTGTTGTCTTTTTAGTGTAGCATTGCATTGTTACTTCTCACTTATACAAAAGAACAAAAAATTTAAATTATCCCTTGTCATTTGAAAATGAAAAGTGTTATTTCACATTAATAGGTTTCTTCTTCATTGGAAAGTGAAAGGAAAAAGAAGAGTTTTCATTTTCTACTTTGGTTGTGTTAGTAGCATAGAGGAAAGTGTCATTCTTGCATTCGTTTGACTATTGCTTTGTTGCGAACCTCTATCCTTAGCTTGCCTTTCATCGAATGAAATGGTGTTCTTTCTCTCATATAGTTGTGCTTCAGATATTTGAGATTAAATTTGGTTGGGCCTTGAAACTGAAACATAATTTCAAGATAAACCATAAAATTTACTCAATCAATCTAAGGAAGCATTGAAACTTAACGTTCACATTTAAAGGTCTAGGCTAGTGACGTGTTCTGGCGTCATTAAACCTAGTAGTTGTCGCTCGCAATATTGCATTAGACAACGCTAGTACATACTTGTGCTCCCTATACCTTTGTGTATATAAAGGGAGACCCTCATACATTGCAATCCTTTATCCATAGGAAGCCGAATCTGCCGCCCTATAACCGTGATACACCGAACACAGCATTCGGGGAGACTGCCTGCACGTACGTTAAGTCCTTGGTCATTTCTCTTTCATTTGATCACCAAGGTGTATATTGCAATTCACGGGAGCTTGGTACACCCTTTTTCCTAGAGTTCCTGAGTAGTCATCTTGATCTTTTCAGGACTCTTTAAAACTTGGAAAGATCATCGAGCACTTTTCCTTTCAAGCTCGTTCAAACTGAAAGTGACTAGATTCACATTTTTTCCTTTTCTCGACTCTTAAAACATGAAAAGGCAGAGTCTTGTTTCAATGTTATAAAATTAATTGCCCACGATTATATGCCCATTAAGCTATTTCTTGGTTGTTTCATGAGTAATTCCTGAATGATTGTTGTTAAAGCCTCGAATTAACCATCTCTTTTCTCTTATTATTTTGAGAGAAAGTCACCGTGGCGGAACCACCCGTTTCATCCTCCTCTTCATTACCTTGTGGTGAAGAGTCTCTCCCCAGAGTCTCTTCTAAGATACCTCAGTCCGTTGGAACCCAAGACCTTGAAAGTGCTATCATCCCGAGCATTCAACCTCTTGCCACTCAGTCTCCCACTGAGGAGTCGTTCGACATCAACTAGCAACCCCCAAATCCTTTTTTATTTCTGAGAGAAGATCCCCCTCAATGCTTGGATTCACCTGCAACACCATTGTCTGGTGCTTTTCCCTCTACCGCTCACCATCTCTTCCCTGACAGCATGTCTTCATCCGACATGGATGCCTCAAGTCTCATTAGTAGTAAAGAGACTCTTGTATCTACTGGAGAATATCAATTCCCTCTTGAAAATTTTCCTTATGAGATGACTCAGCCTTCCTCCCAACCTTCCTCTCTCCTGACTGGTTATCATTATTTGGGAAAAATAATTTCTGGTGCTTCATCTTTGTACCGAAACCCATTATGGTCAAGTACTGTAGCTCCTTATACAAGGTCATTTTTGTTAGGTCCATCTTCTTTGATTCCCATTGTTTCGAATGTTGTCACGTCTGTCCCAACCCAGCCCACTATTTGGGTGTCTTCTTATGCACCATATGTTAGTGTCGTTACATCATTACCGTCAGCTTCTTCTGTTTGTGGAATGCATCCCAATGCTTCTACGATGTCTATTGGACCAGTTGGGAGTGGATCACAACCTCATGTATTGGTAGTCCATCAACCTGTTGGTAGTGTTCATGTCTCTTTTCTAATCCTATTCTAGGAGGTTTTTCATACGACCAATATATGATGGCTATTCAACACCATAACTACCTCCCCTAGGGTTCTCAGCAGGTTCTAGCTCCGATCAATCTATCACAGTACTACGATGAGTACAGGAATCACGTATATTACCATGGGCATCTCCCACAAGTTCCATTGTATGTTCAAACAACTCAAGCTCTTGTTTTCCCAAATCAGTTCACATACCAATAGGGACAACCCTATGGTCTGCAAGGACAACCCTCCCATCTATAGGGACAACCTTCAGTCCAACAGGGACAACCCTATGGTCCTATTGGTCAACCCTACGTTCAGCAGGGAGTGCCTTATGTTTCTCAAGGGCAAACCTATCCACCTCAAGGACAACCTTTTGTGCAATAGAACCCGCCTTACAATCAGCAAGGCCCACCTCTTGTGCAACAAGGCCAACCCTTCGTCGATCATTTGGGTCAACTGGTTTTCACGGGTAGCCTGGCTCATCTCAACCATCAGGCCAACTTGGTTTTTAAGGAAAACCTAGTCTGTTATAGCATCATTTTTCACTCTCATGTGATTCATGATTGTCTCTTTGGCCTTGGGCACCCATTCTCACAGACTTGAATAAAAGTTCATAAAAAACAGTGTTTAAAATCCCATACGTGAATATGCCCAAACTTTTCCGCGTGTATACCCGAGTCCAAAGATACTTTTCTGTCTATGCCATTAAAATCATTAAAATATATATAAAAATCCCTATTTTTTAGGCTGGGTTGATGGTTATTCCTGTAATTCAACCACCCCAGCCCGTGGCCAACTGTTTCCAACAGATTGAAACTACTTTGAGGGAGTATAAAAGCCCCTCATATGCATGGCCTAAGGGAGAGAGAAAATTATAGACATTATACTCTGTTGGAGCCCAATTCAAGTATGATTTCCCGTGCCTCATACACTTCCCATATTTTTACAGGAAACCCTTGTTTCCTAGAGATGTTCATCAGCTTATATGTCATCTCGTGTGCACAAGTCTTGAAAGAATCCTAGTGAGGCAAGGGCGGGACGGATCCGGATGACGGTCTGTTCGAAGATCGTGGAAAGATTCAAGTGATCTCTCCACCTTTCTATTATTGTACATGCTATTCGTAATGAAGAAGAACCATCTTGTTCCTGAATTCACGAGTTAATATTTGCTTGCATATGTGAAAAGGTTGTTAATTAAGCATTTATTATTGTTTATATGATGTTTCACATGGATTACACTGACATTTAGGAAATATATATGTTGTACAACTAGATTTCCGTGCATGTCTCTTCTTGATTTCCAAGTTGAAGAGGAAGAAGGGTTGCTGGAGGTTTGGACCCCACGGGATCTACATCAAATGTAGGATCTACGGGTGAGTTCTACAATCTATAATATCTAGATTTTAGCATACAAGTTTGGTTGTGTGAATCCTTCTTGAATAGCATGCCCTGATCTGTGGAGGTTTTTGACCCAACGACCTCTAGGGAGTTATTTCCCGAAACAGAACTGGCGACTCCACTGGGGATCGCATTCTTGTGATTCCCCTGTTGGGTGGTTTCAGCTGTTTTAAAGGTTTCCGACAGTTTTAATCATTATTTCCAGTCCAGTTAGTTTTTTCTCAGTCAGACTAAAGACCTGGTTCTTTAGCTAGGCTTGATCATTTTTATTTTTCATTATTTACTTTTCCATACGCTAGTTTTCCTCTACACAAACATGTATACACGCAGGTTTTGTCAAAGGAAGTCGCGTATACACGTGTTTCCTTTGCCACGGTCACGTATGCACGCTTGTTTCAAAACTGCTAAGTAGCGTATGCCTGGGAAAATTTTGAAACTTTTGATTTTTTGACTTTTTGGTCTTGTCTGCCTGTGGAGACCTGTTCCTGCAGTGTCCTTTTAGTCTCTGGATTGTGTTGAAAGTGGTTATTGGTATTTTTCTCTCTTGTTCAGTTGAAGACTGGCTCATTTGGAAAATCTTGTTTTTGTAGTGCTTGCATTTCTGGTCCGAGTACCAAGATCTCTTTTTGGGGATTCTTGGTTGTTCTGCTTAATCAGGACAGAGAGCTTCTGCTCATATGCTCTTTCCTAACTTTATATCTTGCTTTGCACTTTAATTTTTGCCTGCTTTTCGGTTGGTTTTCTTGATTTCATTTGACTAGGTCTTGTTGCAATTTTTGAAGAGTCATTTTTGGGTCTTTGAAGTTTTGTTTGCTGCAAGATTGTGCTATTCTTCTGGGCTGAGTTACTTAGTTTCTTGTCTTCCTTTTGCTCATATAAATATTGCTACTAAGTGGCACTATAAGATTTAGAGCATTTTTGTTGAAGTTTTTCTTGAAATTCAGAGTTTGTTTGGCTTGGGAATTGGATAGTTCTTCTTGGTCTCTTTGTAATCTTCTTTTTATAAAATTCAAAAGCTCAAAAACATTTTGTTTTGCCATTGCCTTTTTTTTGCATTGTTGTTTGGTTTTCTTTCCATCTTTTGAAGCCTTGTTGAGATTTCTTACCTTCGGTTTCTGACTTGATTTGGGAAGGGAATTTTTATTGGTTTCTTTCTCTTATTTCGAGCATATTTTGGTGTCTTTATACTGAGAGTTTCTGATTTGGGAACTAGCTTTGTGGACAACCAGAAAAGTGATAGAACTGGGGGATTCTTGGAAATTTCTCTTCGCTTTGTTAGATTTTGCATCTTAGAATTTCCATGCTCTTAGTAATTTGCATTAGGTGCACTTGAACATTTGTAGTATTTTTTCATAAATTTTGCGAGTGTGAGGTTTGATATCTGAAAAGAAAAAATAGTCTCGTAGAACCCATGTAGAAATTTCTTTCATCGAAAGGAAATTAATGCATCTGCATGTAGTTTGGTTTTCATTAATTTCTTTTCTGCATCATAAAACATCACGAGTTTCATTTCCATATTCCCTTGACTTAATATAATAGCCAACTAAAATAAGCGCATTAATTTAAAAACAACTAGCAAGTTTTTTTTATTAAGTGTCATACATCAACTAGCTAGGTTGTAGGGCCTTGGATTAGGTGAATGGAGAGTTAAATCTCCAAGGCCGCTCAAACTAAAACATAGAAGTTTATTAAATGAGCAAAATCCAACATTGTTAGGTGGACCGGGAAAGCTCTCCTCCAGAGAGTCAAGCGCGAGGGGAAGTGAAGGTTGAGAAGAGAGATACCCCCTCTCCGATTTACTGGATCTTGCCTTAAGACCGTTCCGCCCGATTGCTGACATGGATTGGTGCCCTTAGTTTCCATTCCTAGGTACCACACAAGTCACTGCGGGGGGGAATACCTGTGGTACCTGAGGCAGACGTCATATCACTTCCAACAGTACTTTTGGAGGGTGCCCCGGCGAAGCTTGGGTACTTGCACTGGAAAAGGCTGTTGTTAGGAGGTCAGCGTAATTGTTTCTATTACCTTCGCTAGTAGGCTTGGGCCGTAATTATCCCAGACTACTTTTGGGAGGTCCTATTTTTTGCTTTCTCATATTTTGGTGTCCGGTCCTGATCACTCGAAGCAGAAATACCTGAAGGATGCTTGCTTGGTTTCATCTTAGGGATTTTTGTAGTGAGTGTTCTTTGACCTAGCTTGCTTAGCTTTATACTTTTTTGAGTCTAATTAATCTGTTAAAGTGGCTGATCAAGCGCCTCGTCGATCGAGGAGAGTTCGGGGGTTATCTCTCGAAAATTTTGAGCCTTCTTCAAGAAGCCTTCTCGAATATAGCAGGTGAATATCACCCAGTGGTATCTGACGTAGCGGAGAGAGATCCTCCGCTAGGGCTTGAAGGTGTTTTAGTTGGTTCTGGTGTTGGTTCTGAGAGGAGCACTCCGCTCACCTCGAGAGTCTTATTTCCAATAGAAGCAGAAGAAGAAGTAGAAGTAGAGGAAGTACCTCGGTCTCCTAAGTCACTTCCATCTCCTCTTCCTTCTGATTCTCTGTTTTTTGTTGAGTACATCGGACCTGAGTCAGAAAGACCAGAAATTCCTTATCCATCTTATTCATACCTTTCGATGGCCACGACTGGGAACGTGGCTTCGGCTGTGAGTGCTGCAAGCATTCAGACTCCTGCTTCAATAGAAGGAGGAGGCATAATTGCTATATCTTCGATTGCTTCTAGTACTACTGTGTTTGGCTCTGGTTTCACCCAAGCACAAGCTTCTCAATCTGGTCCCTTTTGTTTTGGAATGCCCCTTCGTGATTTCCTTCGTTTTCCTTTTCCGCTGTTGCAACTGCGTCTGCACCCATATCTTCCATGGCTAGTGGGTCACCTTCTTTTCAAGGGTTCCCCTTCGGAAGTGGGCATATTCCTAGTTCGAATCTTTCCTTAGGGTCTTTTACTTTTACTTCTCAGACTCAGAGTTTTAACCCTTGGTCTGGAGGTCAGAGTTCGACTACCTTTACAGGTTGGAACCCTGTATTTATAGTAGTGGGGGCAGGGAATTAGTTTCTCGCTGGTCAACAAGGGAATGTTTCTTTCCCTTCGTCGAGTGCTTATCAGGCTTTTTCCCCTCTTTCTAATGCTTGGAACCCCTATCAGGGGGTTTCCTCTTTATTCACTACTTCGAGGGGGGGGAACTGGTCCGGTCTATGGTAACTCTACGTTGGGAGGGGGTCCTTCTCCAAATGTTGGGTCCTATGGCCCAACATTTTCTACGAGTTCTTTCTGGCAACCTGGTGCCTCATCAAATCCAGGTTATTCTTTTCAGAATGTTGGGAATTCATCCCACCAAGGATGGAATCCTCAGGCTCCTCCTCGTTTCCCTTTTCTGGCAACGTTGAACTTGCCAGATTTGTCGAAATTGACGAATGATCTGATCCGATATAGTCTGGGGTGGCCTCCGGTTCCTACCAAACTACATTCAGACATTCCAAAGTTTGAAGGCAAGAATGGAGAGGACCCGGCTGATCATATCACCACTTTCCATTTATGGTGTTCATCTAACTCCCCGATCGAGGATTCGATTAGGTTGAGGTTTTTTCAACGCACCTTGACTGGAAACGCTGCCAAGTGGTATATTGAGTTAACTGGGGGTAGTTTTGCTACTTTTGGAGATCTGGCTACTATATTTCTAAATCATTTCCAGTTTCCCGTCTCTTATGATGTCGGGACTGAACTCCTAGCTAATTTTAAGCAGGACGACGCAACCCACATTTTTGATCATATTTAGGAATGGCGGAGAAGGAAGAGGCTCATTAAAGCTTATATTCTGGGAGAATTTATTTTGGAATGGTTTTTGAAATCTCTGCAGGCAGATATTTCTAAGGATGTATCCCTCTCAGGGGTATTTTCTGAGGAGCAGGCTATTTTTAGGGCCCAGCTTGAATTGATATATTCTCAGTCTGGTGTCCTTCATAAATATTTGCCTAATGCTCCTCGCTCCAAATTAGACATATCCAAGACTAAACCCGGTCCTCATGGTGACGGACTTATTGGGTCGATCAATAGTGGTGCAGCTAACCTACTTAGTCAATTGCAGTAGTTTTCTATACAATCTGCTTCTTTTGGTTAGGTTGTGCCTGCTGAGTCATCGCCTTCTCAGTCTTTGTCAGTAAATGTCGTTCAGACTTCTAACCCTAAAGAAAATCAACAATCTGAAGGGAAGAAGAAGGGATGGAACAATAATAAGAAAAAGGGCAAGAACGGGAAGGGTAATGCAAATAAATCCAATGAGCATGTTGGTGAGGGTCAAAAGGATAAAAAGAAAGTGAAGTTCCCATGCAAGTTATGTGCTGGAGACCATCTTACTCACCTTGGCCCTAAAATTCAGGATGCGCAGCACTTGTTAGCTCAGCAGGGTTCGTCTAGTTCCCAGGCTGTGTTGACAAACCCTTTTCCCCAAGGGCAACAGCTAGTTGTTGGCGCAAATCAAAATACAAGGGCTTCCTCTAGGGGCACCCAGGAAGGGGAAAATCCATCAAACATATACATGATGAGTTTTCATGCGGATATCGCCACGAGATCCCGTGATTATGGTGAAGATGAGTCTTCAAAAGCCAAGGGTGCTCCCGATGGTACTGAGCCGCTTCATATTACGAAGCCTACTGTTGAGCCTATACCTCGGATGCCAAAAGCATCTACCAAGCATATGATGATTAATGCAAATGCCAGGGCTACCCAGAACTACTCTATTGTGGAAGATCTGGTGCAAAGTCCTTGTGCCATGTCGGCTCTTGAGGTGCTCCAGTCTTGTCCAGCTCAGCGCAGTGCTCTGCTCACTGCTATTGGGGTTGTCGATCCAAAGAACTCTCTTGTGATTACATTCGATATGTCTAATTTTAAAAAGAGACTCCCCCATCATATGGCTTTTCATATCAAGTTGTTGTTTCAGAAATTCAATATCTTTCGAACGGTCATGGATGAGGGTGCTTCCACATGTGTGATGTCTCTTGCATGTAGGAAGGGAATTGGATCTCCCGCAGCTGTTCCATCTGCTACTCTTCTGACTGCATTTGATGGTCATTCTCACAGACCGCATGGTATTTTCCCATCTTTGCCCATCTATGTTGGGGGAAAAACTGTAAATATAGAGGTTGAGATAGTTGATGCAAGCTTGGACTACAACCTTCTGTTGGGGCGAAACTGGATTTATGAGATGGATGCCATTGCATCCTCATTATTTCGAGTTATTTGTTTCCCTCACGAAGGGAGAATTGTTACAGTGGATCAAATGGATTGTTCTCCTGTAGACCCGAATGCATCTACTGATTCAACTATTCCAAAGGTGAATAATGCCAAGCCGCCTGTTGAGAATTTAGGGGTTGGAATGTATTCTTCTTTGATGGGTACTTTTGATATTCCACCTCCTACTATTCATATAAATGAAATTTCATCATCCAAGGCTCCTATTCGAAGAGAGTTCTTCAGAACTCATTATTTTTCAGATCCTTGGACCTTGCCTTCCCCTACCTCCACATTAGCGGAAGGTCAAGTGGGTGGAATGGAATTTCCGATGTCTGCAGCAGAGATTGCTTATCAATCTATTGTAGACTCTGCAGAGTCCATTCTAGCTCCTCTTTCTCCGGAGGATTTGGATGGTGATGTGGCTCTGGCTTGGACACTTAGTTCTTCTTCCGCCCAGGATTGCCTTGATACCACTCTTCCATCTGAAGAGGCCATCTTGGAAGCTATGACTGGTATAGATAGACCGTAGGATGATTTGCATCATCGGTCTTACTTTTTACCTGATTTGAGCGAAGTTGAATCAAGTTTTCCAAGTCCTTTGTCTCCTGGTCCTGTTCACCCAGTCCTAAACCCTTTAGCACCAACACAGGTATATGTTGAAGGGAACATGGCTGTGATTTCTCCAACTATCCCGGTGAACATTTCCAGGGATCCCAATGTTATAGAGAATTTCTTCATCGGAGCTGAATGTTCCCCTGAAGAGATTCAGATTTACACCGATATATTTAAAGAGTTTAGGGATGTATTCGCTTGGTCTTATGAGGAAATGCCTGGTATAGATCCATCTATTGTCCAGCATGAGATTAAGAGTTACAAAAATGCTAAGCCTGTGAGGCAAAAACTTCGTCCGGCCAATCCTAGGAAGGCTGCAGCTATCAAAGCCGAGGTGGAGAAGCTTCTCAAGGCAGGATTTATTTTCCCTATTCCTTTGACAGAGTGGGTTTCGAATCCTGTTCCCGTGGATAAAAAACAAGGAACAATTCGAGTTTGCATTGATTTCAAAGATCTTAATAAAGCATGTTCGAAAGATAAATACCCCACACCATTTATAGATCAAATTATCGATGAGTGTGCCGGTAATGATATTTTCTCCTTCATGGACGGTTTCTCCAAATACAATCAGATTACCATCCGTCCTGAAGATCAGCATAAGACTACCTTTATTTGTCCCTAGGGTACTTTTGCTTACAAGAAGATGACTTTTGGTCTTAAAAGTGCTGGGGCTACTTTTCAGCGGGCCATGTCATATGCCTTCCACGATATCAAGCATATTATCGAGGCATATTTGGATGATTTAGCTGCTCGTTCTCGAAAGAGAATTGATCATCCTGCTCACCTCCGTCAATTATTTGAGCGATGTCGTTTCTACAAGATTAGGTTGAATCCAAACAAGTGTGTTTTCGCGGTTACATCCGGTCGGTTATTGGGATTCATTGTGTCTTTGAAAAGGATTACGGTAGATCCCTTCAATGTTGAGGCAATAATTCAGTTGCCTCCCCCGTCGTCTATTCGTCAACTTCAAAGTCTACAAGGAAAAGCTAATTTTCTTCGGAGATTTATCGTAAATTATGCTGAAGTTACCAAATGATTTATGAGATTGTTGAAGAAGGGAGTTCCATTCTTTTGGGATGACTTCGCTCAGTGCTCATTTGATGCTTTGAAAAAAGCATTGAACTCTGCTCCTATATTGAGTCCACCTGATTATAGCAGGGATTTCCTTTTGTATCTTGCAGCCACAGAATATACCATTTGTATGGTTCTGGTTCAGGAGGACGATGCTCTGGCACAGCATGTTATATACTATCTTAGTCGAGGCTTGGTAGGACCTGAACTCTGGTATACTCCGATAGAAAAGCTAGCTTTAGCAGCTGTTCATGCTGTACAGCGACTTAGACATTATATTCTTCTACGAAAAACTTATGTTTTGGCAGCAGCCAATCCATTTCAGTTTGTTCTCAATAGGCGAGTGATTGGGGGCAAATACAATAGATGGATTGTGATTTTGCAGGAATTTGATCTTGAGTTTATGTCTGCCAAGTCCAAGAAATCTTTAGTTTCGTGGAATTAATCTCTGAGTTGCCTTGTGGAGAAGAGATAGTCTATGATGAATCCTTCCCGGATGAACATTTGTTTCTCATCTCTCCACAGGATCCTTGGTATGGAGATATCATTGTGTATCTGCAGACTGCGAAGTGTCCCTCTGCTTTTTCAAAAGATGAGCGCCGTAAGTTGCGTCACTTGGCTAAAAATTACTTAATTATTGGTGATGCTTTATACCGTCGAGGGGTTGATTCAATCATGAGACATTTCTTAACTCTCGAAGAAGCTAAGGTTGTGTTGAATGATTGCCACAGTGGAGCTTGTGGTGGTCATTTATCTGGGCTTGCTACAGCCCGAAAAATCTTGCGTGCTGGATACTTTTGGCCTTCAATTTTCAAATATTGTATGGAGTCGGTCAAAAAAGTGTCATCCGTGTCAAGTCTATACTCGAAAAATGTGCGCTCATCCAGCTCCGCTTTTTCTAGTCATTATTGTCGATCCCTTTACAAAGTGGGGTATTGATTATACTACTTGTAACCCGCCCTCGGCTAAAGGTCACAAGTACATTATTGTAGCAGTAAACTACTTGACGAAGTGGGTCAAGGCTATGCCTACTTTTGGGAATGATGGTGAGACAACAGCTCTTTTTCTTTTCAACTAGGTTATTGCTCATTTTGGTATTCCTAGAGAGATTGTCACTGATCATGGCAGTCATTTTCAAAATAGCATGATGGTTGAGTTGGCTCTAAAATTAGGTTTTCGGCAGGAGCATTCATCTCCGTATTATCCTCAGGCCAATGGGAAAGTGGAAGCTGTGAAAAAATCCTTGAAGATCATTCTTCAAAGGACAATTAATAAAGCTCGTTCCAACTGGCATATCATGTTGTATCATGCACTTTGTGCATACAGGACGTCAGTGAAAACTGCAACTAGCTTTACTCCGTTTCAACTAGTTTACGGGCTAGAATCCATATTTCCCATTGAATGTGAGATTCCTTCTCTTAATTTAGTTGTTGAGCTTCTTCCTGACACTTCTAGTCTTGAAGAACGTCTCCTTCATTTGGAACATCTTGACGAGCAGCGTCGCGATGCTGCCACGATGAATGAGGCGCATAAGAAACGAGTCAAAGTTCAGTACGATAAGGCGGTCAAACCTAGGGTTTTCTCGGAAGGCGACCTCATTTTGGTCTATGCCTAAGAGAAGGATGCCCTAGGTGTAGGAAAGTTTAAGTCTATGTGGTATGGCCCCTTCATCATTAAAAAAGTCCTTAAAAAAGGAGCATATGCCTTGGTTGATTTTGAAGGAAATGAGTTGGCGGAGCCTAGAAATGGGCTCTATTTGAAAAGGTATTATGCCTAGGCTTCGGCCTGGCATTTTGCTTTTGTATATAGTAGTTTTTATTTTGTACATTTCTGGTTTTTAGGTCTTTGATGTGATGGTGATGTTTTTGGTCTGCTTTGGCAGGTTGTGTCGAATGTCATGAGTCATTATGGTTTTGCCAATGGTGCTAGTAGACACACCCGGAACTTGGCTTCCACGGCTTGGGTGCTTCATCATCCATCTGGTCAGATGTTAGTATCAAGAGGAGTCTGCATTGGTCCTGTGTTTGGTCAATTTAGTGTGTCCTAAATTGCTAACATAAATTATCAACCAGGGATTCGTAAGCTGACGAAGTGTGGCGCACTATATGTGCAAGATAACCTATCTCTTACTTTTTGTCGTTTTTGGATTTTTATGAAATTTTAAAAGACAAGTATGGTTATGGATATTCAAGGCAATGATGTCCTTTATAATGATTTATCAACTTGAAACTGAAAAAGAAATTTGAAACATACAATGACAAAACTTGAAAGGAAATGAAAATGTGCTACTGAAATGAAAAAGGTGCTGCTAATCTAATAAATCAAAACAGTGAACTAGTGAGCATGAAACCAAACTATTCTTGTTGCTGTCTAAACACAAAAGAAACTATGCTGAAAGAAATCCAAAAGTTGCAATAAAGTAAATCTAAATCAAATTACATCAACTTGTTTTCTGATCCCTCATCATTAGTCCAGCTATGATTTTCGGAAGTAACCATAAACAACTTGAGTAACTGATATCTAACTTGCAGAAAGTAAACTAATATCAAACCACACATTCATAATTCAATCCTTCACCATCAGTCCAGCTGTGGCTTTCGGAGGTAACTGAAGATGTCATGCACAATTTAATATTTCTAACTTGCAGAAAGGAAACTAATATCAAACTACACATACATAATTCAATCCCTCACCATCAGTCCAGCTGTGGCTTTCGGAGGCAACTGAAGATGTTATGAGCAATTTAATATATCTAACTTGCAGAAAGGAAACTAATATCAAACTACACATTTCATAATAAAATCCCTCACCATCAGTCCAGCTGTGGCTTTCGGAGGCAACTGAAGATGTTATGAGAAGTTTAATATATCTAAATTTGCAGAAAGGAAACTAATATCAAACTACACACTCATACTTCAATCCCTCACCATCAGTCCAGCTGTGGCTTTCGGAGGTAACTGAAAATGACATGAGTAATTTAATATATCTAAATCTAACTACTGAAGTAAATGTGCAAGACTGAAATAAACAAAGCAATACCGGAATTAAAAAAAAAACTAAGAAAAAATAAATTAACAGCAGAACAATATTGATTCCATGTCATTAGTCAAAAGATATGAAAATGCCCGGGCTACCATGAAAAAATTATGTTAAAAGCTATGATTTCAAAAAGCAATCTAAGTAAGGAAATATGACAAAACAGAATTGAAAGCAACTTATCTAGAAAACATGTAAAAGCCTCCTTGGATAGCAGGGGCCCTCTGCTACCAATTTGGTGAAGTCCTTCAGCTCCTTAAAGATAAGATCACAATAGCATCAAAGAACTAAGCTTCTTTATTCAAAAGAACTCATAAATCTACATCCCATTCCATCTTGAACTTTGTTACAAATCTACTTCTTCATTACTTTCTCATTACTTTCTCATTACCTATGATAGGAGAAAGCTTCTCCTATTTATACAAAATATGAGGAGACATCTCATTAATGGGAGTCCATGAATCTCTCCCTCCATCTCTAGAGTTACAATCAAAATAGGAAATGATAAGACACATGTCTTCCTAGAGTTTTAACACAACTTGAGGAATGAGACACATATCCTCTTAGAGTTTCAATACAACAAGGAAGTGAGACACATATCCTCTTGATCCCATAATCTTCTCAAACCAAATTCGAATTTGGCCTTAGAGTGCCACATAAGGGTCTTCTAGAAGTCTCCTTTTGACCTACACATGTCACAAAACTCATAACACATATATAGATATATGAAACTATGTTAATTTTCTAGTTTCTAATCATAAATTCACTTAAAATATATAAAATAAATAACTTTGAAAAACAAGGATCCTAACCCATATATTTATGAAAATGGTTACTTGATGTAGGGTTTTAGGTCAAATGGCTATGAAATAAGAGCTAAATGGTTATGACATAATGGAAATATGTATGAATATGGAGAACATTTTTAAGACTCAACATACCCCCCAACTGAAGTTGTTGCATGTCCTCATGCAACTATTACAATGATTCATTTGTCCATGAGTTGATCTTTGACTCATATAGATTCGTTCCAAACTTTGCTTCTTGATATTTTCTTTTTTTGGCAAAGTATAATACATTTGATTGCAACACATTTTTTTTTCAATGGTTGGTTCTTGTGTGACAACCATTTTTTTTTTTTTTTAGCATTGGTTCTTGTGTAACAATGCTTTATTTTCTTTGTTGCATCAAAGTTCATGAAAACATTTAGAATCAACTACTTCATCAATGAATTGATCATTTGCAAGGCATATAATCTTTTGAATCATGTTGCAACAATAGTCGGTTGGGAAGTATATGTGGATGAAAATGAAATGAAAATGTGTGATAGTGTATGACATGTGGATATGAAATGATGTCCCTTCCCCCCCTAACTAAAGATATGACAATGTGGAAAAGGGAGTGAGGAATTTTTCCAAAGTTACAATTTTAGCATTCTAATGAATTACATGACTAAAAATTAGAAAACAACATACTTTCACTTACCTTAAATGTGGATGAGTTGTGTATGTGTGGTGGCTGCAAAATTCTGATCATATTCTTCTTCAAGTGGCTGAACAAGAGGAGTCATGGATAAAGAGATGAGATGACTTTTTATTGCTTCTACTAAAACTTGCCGAAATCTGCTCCAAAATGCTGAAAATAATAGTCTTCATGTCTTCAAAACTCATTGGCACAATTCCTACTATGTGAAAAGATGTTCTGATGTCGAACATAGTAGGAAATTGTTGAATTAGTGGCCATTAATGGATGCCACTAGTCAACACAAGAACTCTCACCATTGATGACAATGAGAGTCAAGATGCCCAAACACATCTTGCTAGGTACGAATGATTTTGCTGATGTCGAGTCACCTAGAAGATCTGACGAACAAGAGACATTAATGTATTCCCATTGTTTGTCAGCATGAGAACTTGCCATTAAGGCATGAAAGCCTCAAGGTGTTTTACAAAGAACTTAGACTCAAAGGACTATAGACTCAATAGTTTGCATTGAAGCAGGGCTTATTTGCGGAATGAAAATGACAAGAAATGGAAAATGAAAATGGAAGATGGCAATGGAGAGTAGAAATGGAAATGGACAATAAGCATGTGAATGAGAAATGGCAATGGGCAATAAGCATGTGAATGAGCCTCTTACTTTTATTTGTGGTTATGAATAGACAAAAAGAAATGGAAAGTGGATGTGAATGTAAATGGAAAATATGAAGTGAAATGAGGTGAATGGTTTATTATGAGGTATGGATGTGATGGAGACAATAGGATCTGAAAGTTTTTCAAGTGTTTGGATCTGATTTTGCATCAGCATATTTCCTCTTTATTGCTGATCATCCTCTTATAAAACAAATTGGTCTCTTAGAGAGACACCATTCTCTTGTAGTCATTTGTCCTTCCTCCTAGAACCTGCAAAAAAAACTAATACTTCTTCTGCAATGGAATGTAAGATTATCAAAGGAGAGAGGTGATCAATCTCTCTAGTTATGATATTTACACACAAAACCAAGAATTTGTATTAATGAAACAAGTTCTCAAAGGAAAAATCAAAAGAATTTATACCTGTTTTGGAATTAGTGCCTCAAGTTGAATGTAGCTTCTTTTCAGCAATTTATTTCATTATTTGCCATTTCAAACTCTAATGATGGATTTCTCATTGTATAGATCTTGTTGAGATCTTTCCAACGATACTTAAATCATCAAAATCTGATTTTGTATGAGAAAGTTAGGCTGATTTGAACAATGAGGTTTTTCAGCTGCGGAATTGCAGAACAGCTGCGGAATTGGACTTCAGCTGTGGAATTGGAGAACAGCTGCGGAATTGGAGAACAGCTGTGGAATTGAACTTCAGCTGCGGAATTGAAGAACAGCTGCGGAATTGAAGAACAGCTGCGGAATTGGACTTCAGCTGCAGAATGTCGACGGTTTCTGTAGCTAAAAATCTTGAATAAAAAGTTAGCCATTCATCATTCATCATCAGTTCAAATTTAATCAATACCTTCAGAAAACGAGCAAATAGCTTATTCATTTCATTGATTCAATTTTTTTTATTTTTTTATTTTTAATATTATATATGTTACATTTTTATTTTTATTTTTTAAAATATACATATATAATTTTATTAAAAAAAAACTAAAAATAAAAACTAAATACTTTGCATGTATCTTACAACAGAATTGAATTGCAAGTCCACAACATCACAACAACATTTTTTTTCATTTCACGATTGTCAACTAAAACTGCAGAAAACATATGTCGATTCTTTTGAGGTATATGCAATTTTTCCTTTAAAATCCAATCCCAAATGTGGTAAAGATCTTCAGAAATCTGCTGCACTGGATAAAACTGAGAAACATTAAGATAGATATGATTCTTTGATCAATCATGTGATAGGCTTCCTCACGCTTTGTTGGGCAGATGATAAAGGAAATGTGAAATTGAATTAAATTCAAAAATGAGTGGAATGTGCATTGAATGCCATGATAAGAGTTTGATTTTGATTAGAATTCCTCTTCCTAGAAATCAGGAAACCGAATTATCAATGCAGAGTGCCGTTTTCAAATTCTTCACTCAGAAAAAAATCGTTTTTCCTCACGCGGCAGGCAAAAATGGCCTTCAAAGAACCGAGAATTTCTCCCAGACCGCCACGAATTTCTTAAAACGGTTTCTGGGTTATCTAATTGACCATGTTGGCGAAAAAACCCATGTTTTATTTTTTCTAAATTCATCTCCAATAGATCAGAAAACGTGTTTGAAAATGACGTGTCAAATAAAATTGCGTTTTCTGAATGCGTTGTAACAAAATCAATTCTGCTGGAGCTCCACGTGCCTGAGTTAATCGCTGTAATTTTGGTAACTTGTACAAATATTTCAATCCGAATTCTTCAAAAAAAAAAATGGATCTTTTCAACAGAGTTCGGCTTGCATTTATACAAATATCATTTGAAATTTTATGTTTTTGTTTACAGATTAATGATTGCGTTGCTGGTCATTGAGATCCTCACGAGAGTGCTCTGGCTTGGACTCAACCACATCATGCTCCTTCAAACTAATTCGGACTAACCCAGTGAGTCCATATGAGCGTGAAATTACAAGTATCTCATTCTGCTGTCTGCAAATTCTATCGAGCTGCAAAACTACATTCTCTGCAAGCTGGGTGGCTATAATCAGAGAAAATTGAGAGAAGAAAGCAGGATTGGTCTCAAGCAAAGCCTCAGGTGATT
Source organism: Pinus albicaulis (assembly GCA_034641835.2). NCBI lineage: Eukaryota > Viridiplantae > Streptophyta > Pinopsida > Pinales > Pinaceae > Pinus > Pinus albicaulis. The sequence continues at coordinate 374,595,881 of CM076577.1, forward strand.
CCTCTACAAACTTAGCTCCAAAACAAAACAAAAAAATTCAACGCTTCTGAGTCGGTGGGGCCACAAGAAAATGCTCGCTCTCTGTAGAGCAGCTTGTCCCTGTTTTCTTTCTGTTATATGCTGAGGAAAAGGACTGCGCTTATAATTTCACCAGAAACGTAGGTATAATGAAAATAAATGTTTTGTTTTGTTTTGTGTTTTGTTTTTTTTTTTATTTGTTTTGTTAATAAAACTATATATGTTATATTTTTAAAAATTAAAAATACACATATAAATTTTACTAAGCAAAATGATTTTTTTTCTTTTTTCTTTTTTATTTTTTATTTTTTTATTTGTTTGGTTAAAAAATTACATGTTATATTTTTTTTTTTTTTAAATTAAAAATACAAATGTATATTTCACTAAACAAAATGATTATTATTATTTTATTTTTTTTTAAATTGTTTTGTTAATAAAATTACACATGTTAAATTTTGGAAAATTAAAAATATACATATGTAATTTACTAAACAAAAACAATTTATTGATTTTTTTTTTTTAAATGATTTGTTATTAAAATTATATATATTTTTTCAAGAATAAAAATATGCATATATATCTTAGTAACAAAACAATTTATTTTTATTTTTTTTTTTTTTTTTAATTGATTTGTTTAATAAAATTATGTATGTGATATTTTCAAAAGTTTTAAAAACACACATATATATTCATTAAACAAAACAATTTATTGAAATCAAAGTTTTTCATGAAAACATTTTTTTTTTTAAATTGTTGAATCAATTGAAATGATGAAGTTTTATTTTGTCTCCTTTTTTTTTTCTTTTTCACATAATAATTCTTTTTCTGATCCTCCAGATCACACAAAGTGCAAGAGGAGAGCATACTCAAGAATTATTAAAAAAAAAAATTTACATAACAATCCTTTTTCTGATCCTCCAGATCACACAAAGTGCAGGAGGAGAGCATACTCAAGAATTATTAATTTTTTTTTTTATGTAAGAAATAAGGCTACCTAGTTACACTTCCCCGGCAACGGCGCCAAAATGTTTGGTCAATTTAGTGTGTCCTAAATTGCTAACATAAATTATCAACCAGGGATTCGTAAGCTGACGAAGTGTGGCGCACTATATGTGCAAGATAACCTATCTCTTACTTTTTGTCGTTTTTGGATTTTATGAAATTCTAAAAGACAAGTATGGTTATGGATATTCAAGGCAATGATGTCCTTTATAATGATGTACCAACTTGAAACTGAAAAAGGAATTTGAAACATACAATGACAAAACTTGAAAGGAAATGAAAATGTGCTACTGAAATGAAAAAGGTGCTGCTAATCTAATAAATCAAAACAATGAACTAGTGAGCATGAAACCAAACTATTCTTGCTGCTGTCTAAACACAAAAGAAACTATGCTGAAAGAAATCCAAAAGTTGCAATAAAGTAAATTTAAATCAAATTACATCAACTTGTCTTCTGATCCCTCATCATTAGTCCAGCTATGATTTTCGGAAGTAACCATAAACAACTTGAGTAACTGATATCTAACTTGCAGTAAGTAAACTAATATCAAACCACACATTCATAATTCAATCCCTCACCATCAGTCCAGCTGTGGCTTTCGGAGGTAACTGAAGATGTCATGCACAATTTAATATTTCTAACTTGCAGAAAGGAAACTAATATCAAACTACACATCCATAATTCAATCCCTCACCATCAGTCCAGCTGTGGCTTTCGAAGGCAACTGAAAATGTTATGAGCAATTTAATATATCTAACTTGCAGAAAGGAAACTAATATCAAACTACACATTTCATAATACAATCCCTCACCATCAGTCCAGCTGTGGCTTTCGGAGGCAAATGAAGATGTTATGAGCAGTTTAATATATCTAAATTTGCAGAAAGGAAACTAATATCAAACTACACATTTCATAATACAATCCCTCACCATCAGTCCAGCTGTGGCTTTCGGAGGTAACTGAAAATGACATGAGCAGCTTAATATATCTAAATCTAACTACTGAAACAAATGTGCAAGAATGAAATAAACAAAGCAGTGCTGGAATTAAACAAAAAGTAAATTAGCAGCAGAACAATATTGATTCCATGTCATTAGTCAAAAGATATGAAAATGCCCGGGTTGCCATGAAAAATTATGTTAAAAGCTATGATTTCAAAAAAACAATCTAAGTAAGGAAATATGACAAAACAGAATTGAAAGCAACTTATCTAGAAAACATGTAAAAGCCTCCTTGGATAGCAGGGGCCCTCTGCTACCAATTTGGTGTAGTCCTTAGCTCCTTGAAATTGTAATCAAAACACCATCAAGAACTGAATTTCTCTATTAAAAATAACTCACAAATCTACATCCCATTCCATCTTGAACTTTGTTACAAATCTACTTCTTCATTACTTTCTCATTACTTTCTCATTACCTATGATAGGAGAAAGCTTCTCCTATTTATACAAAATATGAGGAGACATCTCATTAATGGGAGTCCATGAATCTCTCCCTCCATCTCCAGAGTTACAATCAAAATAGGAAATGATAAGACACATGTCTTTATAGAGTTTCAACACAACTTGAGGAATGAGACACATATCCTCTTAGAGTTTCAATACAACAAGGAAGTGAGACACATATCCTCTTGATCCCATAATCTTCTCCAACCAAATTCGAATTTAGCTTTAGAGTGCCACATAAGGGTCTTCTAGAAGTCTCCTTTTGACCTACACATGTCACAAAACTCATAACACATATATAGATATATGAAACTATGTTAATTTTCTAGTTTCTAATCATAAATTCACTTAAAATACATAAAATAAATAACTTTGAAAAACAAGGATCCTAACCCATATATTTATGAAAATGGTTACTTGATGTAGGGTTTTAGGTCAAATGGCTATGAAATAAGAGCTAAATGGTTATGACATAATGGAAATATGTATGAATATGGAGAACATTTTTGAGACTCAACATCCTGCTTCCAATAATATAGTAGAGTACACTGTAGTTATTTATCTACTCTCGAAGGAAATATCTTTGGGTGTTGATTCGTTGGTAGTTTTCTTGGATTCCCAGCTGGTGGTGTCGCAATTGAACAATACTTATCGGGTTCGAGATTCATTTTTACTCCGGTTGTTTTTTAGGGTACGTTTGTTACAAAGATCATTTCAATTTTTAACATTCATTCATATTCCTCGAGCAGACAATTGGATGGCAGACTCATTAGCTAATCAAGCAATTGATTGGCATATTAATCATTCCATACAGTAAAATCTAATCATCAAAAACATCATGCATTTTTTATACATTTGTCACATCACATCATAAATCGTTGTATATATATCATTAGAGTGTTCAAAAAACTATACAAAATTTGGATCCATAAGTCATACAAAATTAGGACTTATGCCCGATCATGTTCAATATCAAAAATATACAGTCATCCGGTAATCACATCTATCTACTCCTGTGGTCCCTGCCCAAAATTCGTGTTCCTATAGAACACGATCGCAGTGGCGACATGGCGGAATAATCGTACCCAGTCACGTGGTACTCCCACTACCTGTCTCTGGATGGCCTCAGGTAGATCTTCCACTGCAGCCATAGGCACTTGGCGAGTTAAACCCTCCAAGTTCCTATGTACAGCATGGAGGGTCCTGCCTGGGTCTTCAGTATCCGCCTCGCCTCTGCAACAGAACCCACCTTACATTCGGTAAGGCCCACCTCTTGTGCAACAAGGCCAACCCTTCGTCGATCATTCAGGTCAACCTGGTCTTCAAGGGCAGCCTAACTCATCTCAACCATTAGGCCAACTTGGTTTTTAGGGACAACCTAGTCTATTATAGCATCAATTTTCACTCTCATGTGATCCATGATTGTCTCTTTGGCCTTGGGCATCCATTCTCACAGACTTTAATAAAAGTTCATAAAAAAACAGTGTTTAAAATCCCATACACGGATATGCCCAAAATTTTCCGCGTGTATACCCGAGTCCAGAGATACTTTTCCGTGTATGCCATTAAAATCATTAAAAATATATATAAAAATCCCTATTTTTGAAGCTAGGTTAATGGTTATTCCCGTAATTCAACCACCCCAGCCCGTGGCCAACTGTTTCCACTAGATTGAAACTAATTTGAGGGAGTATAAAAGCCCCTCATATGCATGGCCTAAGGGAGAGAGAAAATTATAGACATTATACTCTGTTGGAGCCCAATTCAAGTCTGATTTCCCGTGCCTCCTGCACTTCCTAGATTTTTACAGGAAACCCTTGTTTCCTGGAGATGTTCGTCAGCTTATATTTCATCTCGTGTGCACAAGTCTTGAAAGAATCCTAGCAAGGCAAGGGCAGGATGGATCCGGACGACGGTTTGTTCGAAGATCGTGGAAGGATTCAGGTGATCTCTCCACCTTTCTGTTATTGTACATGCTGTTCGTAATGAAGAAGAACCATATTGTTCCCGAATTCACGTATTAATATCTACTTGCATATGTGAAAAGGTTGTTAATTAAGCATTTATTATTGTTTATATGATGTTTCACATGGAGTACACTGACATTTAGGAAATATATATGCTATATAACTAGATTTCCGTGCATGTCTCTTCTTGATTTCCAGGTTGAAGAGGAAGAAGGGTTGATGGGGGTTTGGACCCCGCGGGATCTACATCAAACGTAGGATCTACGGGTGAGTTCTAAAATCTATAATATCTAGCTTTTAGCATACAAGTTTGGTTGTTTGAGTCCTTCTTGAATAGCATGCCCTGATCTGTGGAGGTTTTTGACCCAACGACCTCTAGGGAGTTATTTCCCGAAACATAGTCCCCCTCCTCCGGGCCAACCTGGTATTTAGGGACATCTTGGTTAGCCTCAGGGCCAACCTTTCATTCCTCAATGCCAGCCATTGGTTTCCCAAGGTCAACCTTTGATGGTACAAGGTCCACCCCAAGGCACTACTTTCATCCCACAACAGAATCCATAAATTGCTCAAGTTGGACCTCAGTGGTTCACTCAAAATCATTACTCTAGTCCTCAACTGGGATATGGGAAAATTCTCCAAAATTATAACCCCTATGGATAAAATCCTCTGGGATAGAACATATGGGCTCAAAATTTCTCCCAACCTAGTTGGGAACCTAACGTTGGTCTTTATCAAAGGCCTATAAGCCTTTTAACCCACAATTTTCATTCCCTGCTACATTGGAACTGCCTAATGTGTCGAAGTTAACAAATGATTACATTATTCATAATCCATATTGGTCCCCAGTTCCCACCAAGATTCTTGGTGATTGTCCCAAGTTCGAAGGCAAGTCTGGAGAAGATCCCCAGGCGCATGTTCTAACGTAGCACCTATGGTGTACCTCTAACTCCTAGATTGATGACTCCATTCGTTTACATATTTTCCAAAGGACTCTCACTGGTGTCGCTGCAAAGTGGTACATTGAACTCTCTCGTGGAATCTTCCAAGATTTCAACTCTCTTGCAATGGAATTTCTCACACACTTTCAGTTACCGGTTCGCTATGAAACAGGAATGCACCTCCTTACCTCTTTGAAACAAGATCGGGCCACACATATCTCCGATCACATTCATGAATGGATATGGCATCATTTTTTGATCAAGTTTGAAATCCCTAATCAACTTCTAACTAGTTGGTTCATTACCTCTTTTATCGGTGCGATAGCTAAGGACATCTCTATGGGGGCATGTGTTACCAAGGAGCAGACCATTTATTGTGCCCAATACCTCAATCTAGTGTACTCCCAATCTTGCATGCTTTATGAACTCTTTCTCGATGCTCCACGACCTAGAACTTCCAAAGCACTGATGACACCATCTGTCGACAGTATCATTGGTTCCATTTCTCAGACTTCCCGTAAGTCTTCTCCTAATCCTACGAAGTAGAAACCCACTCCTTCCACCGATACTGATTCTTAGCCACCTTCCAATCCTGGTAAAACCGTGGAAGTGAATGTCATCCAGTCTACCTCGGCGGATAAAGCTTCCAAAGGTAAGAAGAAGGGTAAAGGCAAGGCCAAAGCCGATACCCTGAAACAGGATTTTCCTAAAACCAATATTGATGACGACTCGAAAGGTAAACTGAAGTATCATTTTCTGATATGTGACGATGACCATTATACCAAGTACTTTCCATGACGGGTCGAGGTGAGTCAATTGCTCAAAGCCACCCAAGGAACTCTGATTGTTCTTAAGGAACTGTTCTTGTCACAACAAACTCAAATGGTGGAGCAACCTCAGTCCTCCACCCCTTTTGGCTCTCAAGTTTTCATGATGAATGGTGTTGCACCCATATCCATTTCTACCAGATCAAAATATTATACTGAACCACGTCAAGTGGCGGAGAAAGAAATTGTAGATGGTCCTCCTCCCCCACCTACTTTTGGCTCTCTTCATATTGAAAGGCCTAGTTTTGAGCCCGTTGTATGGCCACCCTCCAAAGGCATGCTCTGCAATTCCTCCTATAACCTGAACGTCCGTGCCACTTAGCATTATAGTATTATTGAGGGTTTGGCTCAGGCTCCATCCTCTATGTCCACGCTAGAGGTACTTCAGAGCTTTCTGGCACAATGGAAGGCTTTTTTATCCGCTATCGGAGGGGTTCACCCCGCCAATTAGAGCCTTATCACTTTTTATCTGGAAAATTTCGCCCCACGTCTCCCTCACCAACTTGCTTTGATAATCCTAGTTGGGATAAATGGTAAGAATATCCATCGAGCGGTTGTGGAAAAAGGTGAATCTACTTGCATCATGTCTGTTGCATGCTGAAAATCCATTGGTTCTCCAGCCCTTAACCAGTCTCCAAATGCTTTAGATGCCTTCAATGGAATGGAATCTCTCCCTCTTGGTATCCTCACCAGCTTACCTATCATGCTAGAAGGGAAAACAATTAATGTCGAGGTTGAAGTCGTTGACGCCAAACTCAACTATAATCTCCTCCTTAGTCGCATTTGGACTCATGTCATGTTATGTGTATCGTCCACTCTCTTTCGTGTTCTTCGTTTTCCGCACAAAGGAAATATTATCACTATTGATCAGTTCTCCTTTTTCACTTACACTTCTTCAGTGAGAAATGTCTGTATGTAGACCACATTCTCACGCCTTATGAAAGTGTGGGGCCAAGACTTTTAAAATATTCTGTCCTTATGGGTATTTTTTCTCTTCCTCTGCCTAACACTACTAAGGTCAATGTGATCTCCACATCTTCTGATCCTTGGATCATCCCTTCACCTGATCAGGTTGATTCGTTTGGGGACGTAATGTCGTTAAGCCCGATAGAAATTGATTGTTGTGAATTTATCTTGGCTTCGAATTCTTCTTCTTATCATACTTATTCAAGTATGCCTCTCGACACGTACTCTCAATCCCCTTGGCTCGATTCTTTGGATTCTCTAGATCCCTTGAACGAGACGTTTCCAACTTATGAAGCCATTGTGGAAACCATGTCTCTCAAGGATCCTCCCTGGGACGATAGTCATCATTGTTCCTCCTATTTTCCTAGTCTTGGGGCAATATCTACTTGTCTTGAGAATTTTGCTTCCCAAGCTCCTTCCCATCCGCTTCAAACACCTATTTTGACACATGAAGTTTTTGTAGAAGGCAACAAGGGGAATATCACTCAAACAATTCTTACTGACATCTTTGTTAAACCGGGGGTTTTCTAGAACATCCACATTAGGGTGACATGTTATCCTGATGATATCGAGGTCTATACTAGTCTCTTCCGAGAATTTCGAGACGTTTTCGCTTGGTCCTACGAGGAAATACCCGGCATTAATCTGAGTATATTCGTGCATGAGATGCTTACTTACCCCGATGTGAAACTTGTTCACCAACGCCTTCATCCTGTGCACCCTAGAAAGGCATCTTCCATAAAGAGAGAAGTTTAAAAACTTCTCAAAGTAGGCTTCATTTATCCTATCCCATTGACAGATTGGGTCTCTAACATTGTCCCTGTTGTGGAGGTAAATCCCCTCTGCGGACAAAGGCAATCCCTACTAGCCCAGACCAGGTCTAGCAACAATCGTCACACGCTATAGTGCAGGTTCCTAATTGCAAATAAACCAACTAGCGATGAAGGCTTACCCGGAATCCAACGTTGTCGCTTGTAGAGAAAGTAGTTTCCCCATTCCTTAGCTCTGGAAAATCACAATCCTCACAATCTCCGTGACCGGACACCTGCACACGCAAGAAACACAACAAACGCAAGCGTAAAATCCAGTATATGCAACTATATGTCAGTCAGAGAAGACATAAATCATCATCATAATCAACAACAGGAGTGGAACCATCGCTTATCATTAATCAATCAAAGTAGGATACAACCTGGCTCTGACGCTGAATTCTCCTTCGGAGGGTCGCCAGCGGAACACGTCTCGAAAAATCCTGTCGGGGATGGGACAAACCTCTCTCTCTGGATGTCTCGACAATAATATCCTTGCTTGGATTTGGCCTTAAGGGAATGAATCAAGGCTCTTGCAGCATAAGGCTCTGATGGCTCTTGGGAACTTGGAGACTAGCTTGCAAAGGAAAATGGCATGCTTATATAGACGATGGAAGGGGAGTTGGGATCCATATAATCATGGGATTGGCCCTATCCTCAAGGAATCTTCCATGACAGGTGGCAAACCACTTCCTCTACATGGAGATCCGGAGCCAAACCACCCAACTCAAATTAGATACCATCTTATGAATTGGTTAGGACGAAACTTCCACCATTTATTTTTAAAAAACACTCCTTAAAATGGCTGGCGCGAGTGCGACTCTGAGACAGAGTGCCAATTGGCGCGCCCTCTTTGAAGGATTTCCCCCATTGGCGCGGGTACTGAAATGTCTTCCCGTGCCAATGCAAAAAGGGGTGTTTTTAAGGTTTTTTACACGGAGTTGTCTTCAGGGCAATGAAAGCTCATGTTCAGAGGAATGTCATGAAAGTGGTTTCAAGTCATGTTATTGCTCACAGGTCACGGAATGAGCCCTCCAATTCTGCGGGATGGGGAATTGCAGGGATGGTGACAAATTGTTGTGTAACAGATTCCCCCTAAAGCATGAGGCCCGAAAGAGAGAGAGAGGTGAAATTCTTTACGAGAACGTGTCCAACTGAAAACACCGCCACTGGAAAACCTGCGTAGAGAAATACAACTGATATCTCAGATACATGATATATACGTGGTATGGGCACAACCATCCATAATACAGTATACAATAATCCAGATCCAGGGCATGGACGTAGCCATCCAGTGAGGATCGATAAATAGACTCGGGTATGGTCGCAGCCATCCAATCAGTGAGTCATGTAACTAATCATAAGAATCCACAAAATCGCAGCCTGGATTATAACAGACAAGAATCTAGGGTCTTGCGCTCCATCTCAACCCGTACAAAGCACAAGTTCAAGCATGCGAATATGTGAGCTGAAGTCGAACATGCAAGAACATCGCCTGATTACCAGCCAATGATGAAAGTTGTTAACAGATGTGAGAGGTACCACCAATGATGACAATGGCCCTCAAGGTACTATAGGTATAATCTACGACATGTGAATCAATGAGTTGGCGTCGAACACTCGTAGAATCACTCAATCGGAGGCCATTTATGAAAACCTCACATCAAACGTGAAGAACCTGCCATTGAGGCATGCAGGCTCCAAGGTACCAGAAAGGAGTATCTAGACCAGCTTCCTGGATAATGAGCTAAAGTCGACAGGAAGTGACCTTGATCGAAGGTGGGCCATAGTGTTTCCCACATCATCGACATGAGACAGAGGAACATAATGTCTTTGTGAATCACGATCAAATGAGAATCAGAGGAAGGTTGGAATCTGCAGAGGTCAACTTCTCTTGAACATATCAACAAATGGCTGCTGGATTTTGGTGTATTTGACATCAAAGAGAAAACGCTGATGACAAGGCAAAGAGCAGATGAGAGGTCAAAAGGGATTACCCAAACCCACAGAGGCAAGTGGAAAAATGAGATGAGGTGTCCCCAGCCCGACACGAATGATGACAAGTGCCATGTTCAAGAGCGACATACTGCTGACACGACAATGATTTTGGTTCCATTTTCCCCACCATTTCTAGCGAGTAACTTTTTATTTTTACACAAGCTTGAAGAGGATACCATATGCTTGTCATATAAGTTCATCCTTTGGACAAACCCAACCTAGTGCATTTAAGGAGCCCTAGGAAGGAGAAACTTGAATATCGTCATTACGATTGAATCCAATGTCATCAGGGTTTAACGAGTTTGACAAAGGAAGAACTCGATGTCTTTTCATGTTTAGAGAGTTTGAAAAGACAACAGAAAAGTAAACTCCAACGGTCCCTTTTCGTAAATAGTTCCTCAGACTCGAAAAGGTAGAAAACTATGCATGAGAAAACCTCCTAGTCACGATAGGCTAGGGTATTCCTTTTTTGTAGGTAATCTATCCCAGCCCAAAAAAGGGGTAAACATATACTGGGCAGATGTCATTTCGTGGCCACTTTAACGAGATCGAAACGACAAGGGACTCGACAATCTTTTCATGTTTAGAGAGTCAGAAAAGAGCTGAAAGATGACTCCTCTTGGAGGAACAAGTGGTATAAAGGGTAGCAACTAGTTCTAATGGTGGAACTACTCGTAACAAGATAAAAGTCAAGAGGTCTGCTAACAAGACCACTCATCGCTGTGCCAGCCTTCAGAACGTAAAACAACTCACAAGTGAATGCACAGTGATCGACTGCCAAAAAGTGACGACGAGTGAGAAAACCAAGGCTCATCCGGCAAAACAAAGCACAAAATGGCAATCACAAGAGGTAAAATGGGAAAGGTTTCATTTTTACACAAGCTTGAAATCAAGAAACTCTGCTTGAAGTTGGTTTCATTTTTACACAAGCTTAAAACAAAGATAAACTATGCTTGAAAAAGTAAACATGCCCCCAGCATGGTGACTCAATTCGAGGTACATGCCCCCCAAGCTTCAAACCATATGAAAGGCAGATGGAGTGAAGGTTCAAGTTATGAGATCAAGAAAAAGACTCGACTGGGATTTTACGAGAACTTATCAAAGACTCGAATTGAACGGGAACGTGTTTCATTGTTTTAACGAGGTTGACACATTAAAAGAACTATCCTCGAATGACCTTGTTTCATTTTTTAAGGAGCTTGACACAAGACAAGGAACTCTGCTCTGACAACCTTGTTTCATTTTTTAAGGAGCTTGACACAAGACAAGGAACTATGTTCCGACAAACCTTGTTTCATTTTTTAAGGAGCTTGACACAAGAAAAGAACCATGCTCGAACGACCTAGTTTCATTTTTTAAGGAGCTTGACACAGGAAAAGAACCATGCTTTGACAACCTCATCATAATGAACAAGAAGTCATCTCTTCCAAGAGGTCCACTCCTGATGGAAGGAAAACATCCTAGAAGTCAGGACCCAATGCCCCCAGCACCTGATGCACAATGGCACTATCACTGGGTACAGGCATGGGGTAGGTAGCCACATAGTTGACCTACAGTGGGGCAGATACAACAGGTGGATAAAAACCAGGAAGGGATGATGGCGAGCCATCTGCCATATCAGGACCAAAGAACGAAAGCTGATCAATGGTCACAATCCGTCCTCCATTCGGAAAACAGACCACACGAAAAATGGAGGAGACAAGTGCTCCCATGGCATAGGTGTAATCGCGCCCCAAGAGCAGATTGAAATCCAAGGGGCCTGGAACAACCATCACATCCATATGGACAGTTTTACCTCCCAAAGTAACAGGAAAATTCAGAAGGATCCCTAACAGTTGACTCGTTCTTCTGTTAAACGCCAACAGATTCTGCGTAATGGGCTCAAGCGGTGGTGAACCGAAATCTTTCCAGGTAGTCGAGGATAGAATACTAACAGAAGCGCCTTCGTCTATAATGGTGTTGGGTACGACCAGACCAAAAGCCTGTAATGTTATCTCGAAAGGCACATAAGACGGAACGCGATATCCTGTAAATCGATTCCAATCAAAGGAAGTGACCAAACTACTTGGAGGGGCCACCATTGAACCAAGATGGTCTTCCCCTGGTGTTACAGAAGAAGAAGGAGCATCCTCCATGACCTCCATCTCGAAGGCGAGAGGAGTATCCTCCGGGACCTCCATCACAAGAGGCAGAGGAGCGACTTCTTGAGGTATAGGGACAGGAGAATATTTCTCCAAGTCCAAAGAATCTGAAGAAACAAGAAGAACATGAGGGATGTGGGGTCCACTCTCAACGGAAAATACCTAGTGCACCGCAGACGGGGCCAGTTCAACCGATCCGACGACCAATGGTTGGTCGGGAACAGATTCTTGAATTTGAATTTCTGGGGGAGTGGGATTGACCAAGGATGACTCTTAACCAATCGTAGGATCAACTGGTGGAGGACTCAAAAGAAATTTTTTTATAACCATCTGGGAGGCATGGTGTAGAAACAGCTAAGTTGTCCAAAATTATTTTGGCTTCATCCATATACGGACAAAGGTGAATGGCATGGTGCCCCCCACACAACTTACAGGGATTGGCAAGCTTACCCTGCTTCTTAGGAGCCTTACCAGCACCAGTTGAAGACGTGCCCCCAACCTGAATCCCGGAAGCCAAAGGCAACGGCGGAAGACTGTTGGACCATTCTTCAAGCACCTTGGGAATGCCAGGGAAATCTCGAAGGAGATGGTCTCCTGTGCATGACATGCAAGGGAACTTGACTTTCCACGGAGGGTTGGAAGGTTTGTTAAGAAGAGATGTTTCAGAACCAGTAGCTGCACCCTTAGCCTCTCTCTTATCAGACTTCTTCTTCTTTGTCTTCTTATTCTTCTTCTTAGCCACCCGGTTACTCGAATCCAGACTTTCACTAGGTGAAGTAGAAGAGGAGGATGCAGAAACAAGTGAAGAAGGGGAGAGGTCCACCATAGAATCAACATGATGTTGTTCAGGCGGAGGAACTGATTGAACAGTAGCCGGGACATTCGGGACCACAGAGGTTGAGAACAACCAAACAGGCAACCCAACAGTTAACCCAGGAAGGGACAACGTTGCCATATAAGGAGAACCAACATTCCCAAAAGGAGGAAAATGACCAGTATTCCCATCGGAGGGGATTCCTTGGTTGGTGAAATCTGGAAAAGTTGCCATCAACGACTCAAAACCGCACACGGGCCAAAGACCAAGGCACACAATCAAACGGCCAACAAGCAAATATAATAGGGCATGTGATCGTAGGTGATTTATTTTACGACATTGAAACTTAGAAACTTCACCGTTTCATGTTTTAAGAGTCGAGAAACGGATGAAAGTGACTCTATCTCTTTCATTTTTTAAGCAAGCGTGAAAGGACAAGCGCTTGCTGATCTTTTCAAATTTAAAGAGTCAAATAAGATCAAAATGACTGCTCAGCAATACTAGGAAAAGGGTGTACCAAATAACCGTGAACTGCAATATACACCTTGGTTTCAAAATGAAAGAGAAATCAACCAAGGACTTGACGTACGTGCAAGAAATCTCCCCGAATGTTGTGTTCGGTGTATCACGGGTATAGGGCGGCAGACTTGGCTTCCTATGGATCAAGGATAGAAACCTAGTGGGCTCTCCCTTTATATACGCAACGGTACGGGGAGCACAAGTCCGTACTAGCGCTGTCTAAAGCCAAGAGGCGAACGACAGCTACTAGGTTTAAAGACGCCGGAACACGTCTCTAGCCTAGACCTCTAAATATTCCGTTAATGTTTCAATGCTGCCTTAGTGTAAATTGAATAAATTTTAATGTTAATCTTCAATTATGTTTCAATTTTCAGGCCCTAGCGAGTGTTATGTCTCAAAATCGCCTAAATGCAGCTATATGAGAAGAGAAAACTTTTCAATTCGATGAATGCTATCTAGTTAAGGGAAGAGCTTCAAACAATGATGCAAAAAACAACAATACTGAAAACGAAACTTTTTCCAAACTAGATGACTTTCACTATCCAAAAGTAATTTCAAACATTCAACGATACAAATAATGCAATGTAATCTATGCAAAATCCTCTTTTTCGAAAACTATGCAATTGTAATCTATGCACAATTTCCTTTTCCTTTTCAAATTATAAGAATGCACTCAATGCATTTTTCGATGAAATGAGAATCTACTTAATGCATGCTTTTAATAAAACAGAATGCAATCAAAGCGATTTTTGGCTTTCAATCACTAAACAATGTGATCTAAGTTCAATGATAAATCTCAAAAAATACTTTTCAATGCAATGTGATCTAATGCATTTTAACAAAAAGAACACTTTGAGACGAAAACTAAATAAACACAAATCTTCTTAATGAAGGATGAATGCAAAAGAGATGTAAACAAACACTAAGAATGCAATCATTGTTTCAAACACTTTGTAACGAAATCCCTCAAAAGGCGACAAGACATATGAGGTCAAACACAAAGAGGACTTCCAAAGCAAGAGATCAAAACAAGGCATTCATTCCCTTTTACATCAAACAATCATGGAAAGAAGACATTTCAAACAATGAGAAATGTAATCTATGCTCATACAGGGAAAAGACCGGAAGGGAAAGACACACTGGTGAAGGATTTAGGGAAAAAGTCTCAATTTTCATACACCCTGAAATTGGCTCGACTTGTACATTGACAACTAGCGCCAACTGGCGCGACTTGCACACTGACAACTAGCGCCAATGGCCAATTGGCGCGGGTTGCTAACTGACAACAAGCGCCAACGCCTGAAAATGAAAAAAACAAAGAATTTCTCCCAACCAAGACCAGACTCACCACTTCAAGCAGAATCTCCAAGACTCAAATGAACCATGTAATCTAGGCTCAAAGCGAGACAAAGCGGAATTCGAATGAAGAAGAAACCAATCACTCAAATAATGCAATAAAATGATAAACAACCACCAAACAAATGCAGAGGATAAATCAAAAGGTTGACTGAACAAACGGAAACCAAAAACTCCCAAGGGAGGCTCGACATACAAGAGCACCTAGATGCCCTAGGGATAGAATGTGAAATCGATGGAAACAGGCAAACAACCAAAGGACGAAGGTCACAGCCAGTCAAACAAGGCTCCAGAACACTCAAGCAGTCGAAAAAAAAAGACCAAACACATTGATCAAGCTCAGGAAGCTCAGAACAGAGCAAACCCTAGTACCTCACAGGATTGGAACCACTGTGAGGCTGAAACTAGCGCCAGAAACGAATTGGTGCGGGTAATACACTAGCAACTTGCGCCAATGGGCGCGACTGTCGGGCTATAAAGCACGCCAGTCGAGTTTGCTATGGAAAAATAAAAATGGGAAACCCAACAAGCAGACTAGTGATGATCAAGCTGACCAAAAGCCAAAATCACAAAAAGAGCCAGCCAAAAGAGCCAATCAAGCAAGCAGAATCGAGAAACAACCGAAAATACAAGACAATACTCCAAGTGTTCAGTTCATAAACTAAACCGAAGATTGACTAAAGTAGCTTTGATCTACTTCGCTAATGCAGAGCAATAGCGTTTCGAAGGCTATCTGGCTAACTTCAGGCTCTGTCTGTAGCTTACAAAGCAGAACAACAACAAGGTCCCCAGCAGAGTCGCCAGTTTGTTGTGGAGGTAAATCCCCTCTACGGACAGAGGCGATCCCTACTAGCCCAGACCGGATCTAGCAACAATCGTCACACGCTATAGTGCAGGTTCCTAATTTCAAATAAACCAACTAGAGATGAAGGCTTACCCGGAATCCAACGTTGTCGCTTGTAGAGAAAGTAGCGTCCCCATTCCTTAGCTCTGGCAGATCACAATCCTCACGATCTCTGTGACCGGACACCTGCACATGCAAGAAACACAACAAACGCAAGCGTAAAATCCAGTATATGCAATTATATGTCAGTCAGAGAAGACATAACTCATCATCATAATCAACAACAGGAGTGGAACCATAACCAATAGTCGCTTATCATTAATCAATCAAAGGAGGATACAACCTGGCTCTGACACTGAATTCTCCTTCGGAGGGTCGCCAGCGGAACACATCTCAAAACATCCTATCGGGGATGGGACAAACCTCTCTCTCCGGATGTCTCGACAATAATCTCCTTGCTTGTATTTGGCCTTAAGGGAATGAATCAAGGCTCTTGCAGCATAAGGCTCTGATGGCTCTTGGGAACTTGGAGACTAGCTTGCAAAGGAAAATGGAAAGCTTATATAGATGGTGGAAGGGGAGTTACGATCCCTATAATCATGGGATTGGCCCTATCCTTAAGGAAGCTTCCATGAGAGGTGGCAAACCACTTCCTCTACATGGAGATCCGGAGACAAACCACCCAACTCAAATTAGATACCAGCTTATGAATTGGTTAGGACGAAACTTCCGCCATTTATTTTTAAAAAACACTCCTTAAAATGGCTGGCGCGAGTGCGACTCTGAGACAGAGTGCCAATTGGTGCGCCCTCTTTGAAGGATTTCCCCCATTGGCGCGGGTACTGAACTATCTTCCCGCGCCAATGAAAAAAGGGGTGTTTTTAGGGTTTTTTACAAGGAGTTGTTTTCATGGCAATGAAAGCTCATGTTCAGAGGAATGTCATGAAAGTGGTTTCAAGTCATGTTATTGCTCACAGGTCACGGAATGATCCCTCCAATTGTGTGGGATGGGGAATTGCAGGGACGGTGAAAAATTGCTATGTAACAGTCCCTGTGGATAAAAATTAGGGCACTATTCAAGTTTGTGTGGATTACCGCAATATCAATCATGCTTGTCCCAATGATAACTATCCCACTCCCTTCATCGACCAAATCATTGATGAATGTGCTGGGAGTGAGATTTTTTCCCTTATGGATAGGTTCTCTGGTTACAACCAGTTTAATATACTATCGGCAGATCAACATAAAACCGTCTTCATCTATCCATGGGGCACTTTTGCGTATAAGAAGCTCCCTTTTGGCCTTAAGAATGCTGGTGCCACATTCCAACGATAAATTTTGTATGCTTTTCATGATATTAAGCACATTTTTCAACCTTACCTGGATGACCTTCCGGCTTATTCCGCTAAGCGTCGGGACCACCCGAAACACCTCCATCAATTTTTTATTTGCTATAGATACTACAACATTCGGTTTAATCAGCACAAATGTGTCTTCTGCGTCAATTCCAGCAGACTCCTTGGGTCTGTTGTTTCCAAAGACGGTATTCGTCTTAATCCTCTTAAGGTCGAAGCTATCATTAATCTCCCCTCCCCTTCTTCTTTACACCAGTTGTAGAGTCTGCAAGGGAAAGCTAATTTCTTGCGTCATTTTATACCGAACTATGTTGAAGTAGCCAAAGGTTTTATGTGATTGCTTAAGCAAGGCGTCCCATTCCTATGGGATGAGATTGCCCAAAAAAATTTTGATGCATTGAAAACCTTGCTTGTCAATGATCCTCTTTTACGTCCCCCAAATTATCATCGTGACTATTCACTCTATTTGGTTTTCACTTTTAGCGCTATTGCCATGGTTCTGGTACAGGACAATGATGATGGTAATGAGCATGTCATCTATTAACTTAGCTGTAATCTTCTCAACACTAAAACACATTATTCTCATGTCAAGAAATTGGCGTTGGCAGCTGTTCAATCTGTCCAAAATTTCTGCCATTATATTTTACTCCGCACTACGACCGTGATTTCTGATTGCAACCCCATGACCTATATTTTAACTCGACAATTGTTGGGGGGATGTACTCCAAGTGGATAGTTATCCTCCAAGAGTTCGATTTGGAGTTCACTACCTCCAAATCGAGGAAGTCATTGGTTTTTACTGAGTTGATCTGCTCTTTACCCTTTGCCTCTGCTCCCTCCAGTTATGAGGAACACATTCCAGATGATACTCTTTTTCTGATTAGCACCCTTGATCCATTGTACGGTGATATCATAGTTTATCTCCAAACTTCTACCTTCTAGTCCTAGTTGATGAAAGATGCTCGTCGACGTATCTGTCATCATTCGCAACCCTATAGCATAGTCGGAGATACTTTATACCACATCGGAGATGATTTTGTTCTTCGTCGGTGTTTGACGCTCGAGGAGGCTGAAAAATTCTTTAATGTCTGCCATTTTGGCGCATGTGGCAGTCACATATCTGGGTATGCTAATGCTCAAAAAATTCTTTGTGTCGAGTATTTTTGGCCTACCATTTCAAATATTGTATCCTCGTTGTCCATAAATTTCATAAGTGCCATATCTACCAGTGCAGGATGCACACGCCATCTGCTCACCTCCATCTCGTCATTACCATTGGTCCCTTTTCGAAGTGGGGTATCGATTTTATGACGTGTAAACCTCGCTCGACCAGGGGGCATGCCTATATTATTGTAGTAGTAGACTACTTCACCAAATGGGTTGAAGCAATGCCTACACTCATAGCTGACGGTAAGACAATTGCCAAATTTCTTTTCAATCATGTGATTACTAGGTTTGGAGTCCCTTAAGCCATTTTCACTAATCATAGCTCCCATTTTCACCATTATATGATGGTTGAGTTGACTACTAAGTTGGGTCTGCGTCACAACAACTCAACGTCGTACTACCCGTAGGCCAATGGCCAGGTTGAAGTCGTGAACAAAGTTTTAGTCACTATGCTTCAGTGTAATATTGGGATGCACAAGTCCAATTGGCATCTCATGTTTTTTCAGCTCTCTGGGCTTACCGAAACTCGGTGAAGGATGCAACTGGATTGACACCATTTCAGCTTGTTTATGGTCTGGAAGCTACCCTTCTGATTGAATGTGAAATTCCTTCACTCAAGATAGCTTTCGAATTACTTCTGAATACCTCGCCAGAGGAAGAAAGTCTTCTATATTTGGAGAGGCTTGATGAAACTTGTCACTTTGTTGCTCTAGTCATAGAAGCACTGAAAAAGCATGTCAAAGCTCATTTTGATCAGACAGTTTCCCCTCACACCTTCGTAGAAGGAGACTTAGTCCTCTTATACGACCAAGCCCATGATAATCTGGGGGCCGGTAAATTCAAACCCATGTGGCATGGGCCCTAGATCATCAAATGTGTCTTGCAAAACGGTGCCTATGAGCTTATTGATTATGAAGGCTAATCCCTTGGATCAACCCTGAAATGGGTTGTATCTCAAAAATAGTATGCATGAGTTTTTCGTTTTTCTTTTGTACATAAGTGTGTTTTTCATTTTTGTATATTTTTGTCTTGGTGTGCTTTGTGAGCAGTTTTTCCTGTGTATTATTTCTTTGCTTACTGTGCAGATGTTTGTCACTCCCTATGTCAGTTTCGCAGACGGTGCCTCCCGCAGTACTCGGAACCTATTCTCCACGGCTTGGGTGATTTATGATCCTAATGATGAGTTAGTAGACCTTCAAGGCATCTTTCTAGGACGTGCAACTAACAATGTCGTTGAATATAGTGCAGTTATCGAACTTCTAACTGAAGCTATTTCCCTCGACATTCATGAATTAATTGTAAACCCAGACTCTCAGCTTGTCATTCTCCAACTCAATGGGTGTTATTCTGTCAGAAACCCTCTGATTTTAAGGATGTATTTACGTGTTCATTTGTTAGAAATGAATTTTGATTATATCACATATCAGCATATTCCCAGAAGAATGAATACGTTAACTGATGCAGTAGAAAATATTGTGTTAGATAGACATTTGTGAAATTTGTAAAAGCAATCATCATCACATAGTAAGATTTTAGGCAGGAAAATAAGCATATATATATATATATATATATATCAATTGTTTGCATCGGCTTGTACATCATAGTTCAAAAAATATATGTATTTTGGTTACATCCTAAGACACCATGTCTCTCAAAAATATGCATAAATGAAACCTAGGAGTCTAATTCGCATGGTGCTCATGATAGCACATCATTTCCTGTATGACATGTCTCAGTAGTCGATGGATGCGGTTAGACAATCCTGTGGTGTGCCTCTGATAAGCACAAGGAACATCCTCGAATCTCACATAGTCCGAGATCCCACTTGTGAGTCCCTCCAAGTTGCATGTGATTTCTTCCTTATCGCTTCCCTCGCCATGAGGGGTTATTTTGAAATCTCGTGGGACCCTTCGAGCTATGGGAAACATCCCCACGGGTCTCTCTAGTCCAACATCTGCAACACATGAGTGAATATCTTAACACATATACATAAAAATCAAAAAAATCATAATACTCATAAAAACCTAAAAATAATTTTTTACCTCTGTCCTCGTCCCAGTAGTCCCCTTTCGGAAGTGGAAGTGGAAGATCCTCCTTGAAATCGGTGCCAGTATACGGCCATCCCTCCACCACGATGAGTTTTCGGCGCAACCAGTCAAATAAATTTAGTTTCCACGACATGTGCTACCCACCTCTTGATCAAGGCATCAACTCCACCCAACGAACCATCCATGGCTCTCATGCTGGTGCATAAGTACCACCACCTCTTGAAGTTTGAATATTGGTAATCGTTCCAGGATGAACGGTATCAAGATGGACCCGTATCCAAACTGCTTAAGCTTACCATTTTTGCATTTGGTTAGCTGATGTTTTATGTTAATTGTCACCGCTTCCGCCCAATTGAAAATTGTCGGAGCCATGCAATCTATGGCCAATTGGAGTTGCGTCTTTGTAGCTTCATGGGGAGCCTAAGACCCGACAGCCCGAGTAATGGTATGTAGCACTACCCTCAACGGTAATTCAGACACTATCTAAATGTATAGCTTGTCACTCTTAGATGCTTTCTTTGCTCCATGACAAACTCTATCTATTAACATGCCCATGCTCTCTCCAAGGACCCGAGTACCTGTCAGGAGTGGTCACTCTCCCCTCTGCAAAAATACAGTAATGAAGTAAATATCATAGAATTCTATCTCCAATTCCTGGTCGTGAATGATGAATCTCTCTCTATCAGTGTCCCATACAATGATCAAGTATTGTAGCAGCTCTAGTTGAGCTCTCAAACATGGGGTCATAAATAATTTCAGGAGCCCACAGTTCCTCAGGGCATCTGTGCATGCATCATTCTCCATGGTTGTTCATCCTCTTCCCCATGCTCTCTTTCTTTCCACTCTATCACCATTTTAGTTGTTGATTCTTCCTACAAAATCAAAAAACAAGCTTCCATTAGCCATATAGTTAAAGAATTGATCCATTTGTCCAGCCATTTTTGAAGGAAAACTCGAAAATATTGTGTGTGGTGTTTGGTGCTGCTGTTTTTTTTAAACAACTACACCGAACAGTGCCTTCCCATTCAAAAAATCTGGAGTTGGGTACGACTCCATGCCCAAAATCAGCGTCGGCCGCCGCAGCCAAGATTTTTCAAAATCCACCACACAATGCATCAAACCATGAAAACAAATAAAAAATGGATGAAATTGCAGGTTTCAAAGCTCCTACTTGGAAGAAATGGATTCTTCAATGACCTCCTAGATTTCTTGCAGTCAACTCCCCAACTTCACAATGGAAACAGGTAAAAATGTTCACAAGAAGGTGAAAAGGTAAAAGTAAATTGTTTTTACTATTTTCACTGTTTTATAGCCTTTTCTAACCCTAATTAGGTTTTTTGGCACCTTTTTCGATTATTTTTTATTATTGTTCAGGAAAATCGGTTTTACGTTTGTTTCTTATGTAGCAACAGGTCCTAAAACTGGCAACGATGAGGAAACAAGTTGTATTTTATTACTTTTTCGGACTTGGTAAGAACATGAAAAAGTCACCCCCTGGAGTCATCTTTTAGCTCTTTTCTGACTCTCAAAAATTGAAAAGATTGTCGAGACTCTTGTCATTTTGAACTTGTTAAAGGTTGTGAAACGTCATCTGCCCAGTATACATTTACCCCTTTTTTGGGCTAGGACGGATTATTTATGAAAAAGGAATAACTTAGTCGAACATGGATAAGAGGTTCTCTCAGGTATTGTTTTCTACATTTTTAGATCTGGGAGACTACCTGCGAAAAGGTACCTTTTGGAATTTTACTTTCTACTTCTTTTCAAACCCTCTAAACATGAAAAGGCATCGAGTTTTCTCTTTGTCAGACCATCGGAAGCCATCACCATGATGTTACCGAGTCCCCCCTTCCTAGGGCTCGTAAAATGTACTAGGATGGATTTTTCCAAAGGAAAAACTTACAAGACAAGCATATGTTATCCCCTTCAAGCCTGTTTCCAAAAATAGTTGGGGTACTCACTAGAAATGGTGGGGGAAAATGGAACTAGTCGTCAATTGTGTCGCTCTTGAACATGACACTTGTCTGCAATTCGTGCCGAGTTGGGGACATCCCACATTTGTCATTTTTCCTCCATGGGTTTGGATTATCTGTTTTGACCTCTCATCTGATCTTTGCCTCGTCATCATGACCTTAGATCCCTTGATGTCAAATACTGCCAAATTCTGGAGTCATGTCACCAATATGTTCAAGAGAAGTTCCTTTTGCAGTTTTCAACCCCTGATCCTCTGTTCAGTCTTGATTCACTATCATCTTATTCCTATGTCTCGTGTCGATGATGTGGGAAACATTATGGCCCTCCTTCGACCGATCACTTCCTGTCGACTTCAACTCATTATCCAAGAAGCTGATCTAGAGACTCCCTTCAGTACCTTAGAGCTTGCATGCATCAATGGCAAGTTCTTCGCATTCGACGACAGATTCTCATCATTGGCCTTCGATCAGGTGATTTCACGGATGTTTAACTCCAACTCATTGTTCACATTCTGTGGATTGTACTAGTTGTAACTTGAGAACCATTTTCATTATTGGCAGTTTCTCTCGCGCATGTTAATAGCTTTCATCATTAGCTATTAATCAGGTGACTTTCTTGCATGTTCCACTTCAGCTCATTCATTCACATGCCTAAATTTGTACTTGTTCGGGTCGAGACGGAGCGCAAGACCCTGGATTTTGTCTAATGAAATCTAGGTTGCGGGATGATTTGGTTTATCATGACTATATGCATGACTCTTCTGATTAGATGGTTGCGACCATACCTGAGTCTATTTTATGATCCTTCTCATTGGATGACTGTGTCCATACCTTGGATCTTATTACATGTTCTCTATTATGGATGGTTGCGCCCATACCTTGTATTCATGTATCAGAGATATCAGTCGTACTTGATCTTGCAGGTCCTCTGACGGCGGCATTTTGGTTTAGGCATGTTCTTATAAAGCATTACACCCCTCCCTCTCTCTCGAACTTCATGCTTTAAGGGGCATCTGTTACACAACATTTTGTCACCATCCCTGCATTCCCCATCGCGAATACTAGAGGACTATCAGCGTGACCCTTGTTTATAGTCACACATCATTATGAATGTCATTGCATCCCTTAACATGTCAAGAACAAAATCTCTTTTGACCATTCCAAAAGTTGACCCTTTAAAACATATGCTTTTGGGTCGGCGCAATTGTGTAGTTATGACCTCGCGCTGATGGCCAGATTTACACTAGGCCCCGCGTCGTGGTCACTCTGTATCTGAAGAGCACCCACACCGAGCTACTTTTGGAAGGTTTTTTAATATGGAAACAAAGCTTCTAAGATGTAAAAACTTTGTGAGCGGAGTCATGGATGTTTGTTCGACTAGATAAGGTTGAGTTTCTCCCTTTGGCCTTCTAGTTCCTACAAAAATGCAACTTGCCAAAGGCATAAACCTTTCCTCCACCATATGTGGATCCCAAAGCTCATCCTCCACTCCTATAAATCCCTCTTCGTTCCATTGAATCATCTAGCCAGATATAGCTAGAATAGACCAAGAGCTAATAGCAAAGAATAGTCCATAGTTGAGAGAGAGTTTGAGCCTTTCGCCTCATTGAGCCAATCGACGAACGGATACTTTAGAGATGTTCCCGACTGAACCCGTCAAAGGAGGTCTACAATTTCAAGGTGCACGTTGTAAACTCCCTTTTCTATATTAATATGACATGACCGATTTCTAGTTCCATCTTTGTCTATGTTAGTATTCAAATTTTCTGACTCTCCTTGACTAGTTGGATAGTTGTAAATGAATATATATGTCTGTATGTTGTTAGTGTTTGTTTGATCTTTGTGCAGGTGTGTAAACGTCGCTACTAATAGAGCGCAAGGCTTGAAGGAAAAATATCGAGGGATCGCTGCAACATACTACATCAAGAGCGTTGGATTGAGGTAGGACATCTATTCCAATCCACTTTTCATTTATTAACTAGGAATTTAGAAACCAACAGGTTCCCTTGTTGCTAGACCCGCCCTAGGGCTAGAGGGATCGCCTATGTACGCAGAGGGGATTTTCCTTCACAACATCATCACGGTTATGGGTCACCCACAAACCCAAGGTGATGGATCAACTGCACAAAACCCTTATCATCGAATTCCATTTGCAAGGTCACACATTGTTAGTATCACAGTTGGTCACAAGAATTATAGGGTATCTCTATCCTGGGATCTTTGTTTTTCATGGTTATGGGTCATCCACAAACCCACGCTTCATCAAAATATATTTTCTAGGTCACAAGCATTACAGGGTATCTCTATCCTTGTATCTTCATTCATCACGATTATGGGTTAACCACACAAAACCCTCCTCTCCAATGGCTTTTCATATTCAATAAAGGCTTCTCAGGAGGGGACTTCACGCAATGGGGACCATTGCTTCTTAAGGGGGGAGGAATGATCCAAATGGAAAGTGGCATCCACCCATGGTATTCATCCACTCATTGTATTTATCCTCCCATGGTATTGTAAGTGGCATCTATCCATGGTATTCATTCACCCATGGTATTTATCCACCAATGGTATTCCTCCACACATGGAATTTACCCATACTATTGTAAGTGGAATCCACTCATGGTATTGTAAGTGACACCTACCCATGGTATTCATTCGCCCATAGTATTTACCAACCCATGGAATTTACCCGTAGTATTAGTGACCAAAAAATCTATAAGTAACAAGTCGAATTTTGTAAAAAGGAGAGATTGTCCACCACAATGTACCTTTTAAAATTATTCTTCATTTTAATAAAAAGTTTCTTTGTGGTTTTTTTTACTATTTTTTCTCCTCTTTTCATTTGTAATTTCAAATTTTCAGATCTTGGGGGCCTCCCCCCAACATACGGTCACTTGTTGGATGAAGGGGAGTTATATATCCAAGATTAGACAAAAACCTACAGGCAGGGTTCATTGGATAGTTTTAATTAAAATGAAGCAATAATAGTTTTTGTTGCTATTAATTTCCTTGAGTCATTGGATCGTCATGTTCTAATACTGAACCATGATGTTGAAGGTATTCTGAGGTAAAATTTGATGATTATTGCAAGAGGAACTCCATGATTTTCAGGTGTTGATCTTTCAAATTTGGTGAATGTTTCCCCTCTTAAAATAGTAATGGATGATGTTAAAGTTGTGAGAATGGATGATCTTGAATATGCAAAATACAATATTAACATGGAAGTGAATACAACTTCATTGTAATTTCAGATGAATCCGGACGTTTAACTACTTATCACGAGGGAGGTCATGCATTCGTGGAATTTCACACAGTTGATATTAGAGAATTCCATACAATTTACGAGTATTCTTTAAAGTCAAAGTTCAGAAATGATCAATGGCCCATATTATTTCTTCTCAATATCAACAAATTGCAACAGGGTAAATCAATTGAAGTTTAAGGGCAAGAGGGTCGATGCAAAATGGTTTTACCAAATCGGCTATTGACAAATCAACAACCCATTTTTTTTGCGACACCCATCCATTATATTCCAAAAACCACCACCAACACCTGTCGCAAAGCAGCTTCCAATTTTCTTAACCTGCTCAAGGTTTCGTACGTGGATATGACAGAAGTCGTGCCCACATTATTTCTTTCAACTCTAAATTTGTATTATAATTCCTATTGGGTAGAAACTATGAGATCTATTACCCTCATTCAAACAAATAATATATCATATTATGAACCTTTAGAGAAGGGTTTTATTGTGTAAGGGAGTGATGTTATTTTTTCAAAAAATATCATGTATTTCTGGAATCTAAGTTTCTGTGATCCATCATATAAATTAGCAGAATTATTTCGGTCGGAATATCAGCAGGTGCTGGATTCCTGCCTTATATTCTTGATTTTTATATTTTTTCAGTATTTTTATGGATTTCATTTAGTTTCATTTTTATTTATATTTTTATTTCTTTTTATTTAATTAGTGTTATATTTTTATTTGATTTTTATTTCTATTTATTTTATTTTATTTATTTATTTATTTTTAAATATATTATTATTATTATATTTTTATTATTATGCTCTTTTTTTATTTTTTATTTTTTCTTTTTTCTTTTTTTTTTTAACTCAAGTTTGATTCGTATAAAAGTTATTTATATTTATTAATTAATAATAATAATTTTATTATTAAATAATTAAATCAATTAATTTAATAAGAAAGATATACATATATATAACCACTATTGGTTATATAACTTACCATTACATTAATTTAATTGATTAATTAATTTTGTAAATTTATTAATTAGTTTATAATTAAATAAAATAATAATAATAATAAATAAATAAATAAAAATTAATTTAATTAATAAATAGTGGATTAATTATTTTTTCAAAGTCAAACTAGCTATTATCCTAACGGCTAGTTGAGTCATTTCTACATCTATTTATACTTAATGACTTGATCCGATCTCTCACATAGTCCTGATGATGAACAACACTAGTTGGTTCGAAACGCGTCGACCACGTTTTATTTCATGTGATTATTACCGAAAGAATTCTGCTAATTTATGTCATGTATATTAAATATATGGTATTAAACTCATAAAAAATTTGTAATCTTTATTATAAACTACAAATTAGTTTATTACCTGTTTTTAAAAAAAGCAATTATTTATAATTGATCAAAAACAGTTGATCCTGAGGAGTAAAAAAAGTCTGAGAGGAATATTTTGGGGGGTTTCAGAATCCGAAGGTTGAGAGTCTAAAAATGAAGAGAAATGTAATGAAATATCTCTCTAAAATTGAGGAATAAATACTAGTTTGATTCCATCTTTGGGCAAGTTGCAAAATCATTTTTCCTTTCCATGTTTTTTCTTCATTTAAGTTACTCTTATGTTGGAATAGTGTATGATGCATTTGGGTTATTTAATTTAATGACTTTGAATTTACTTGTTGGTACTCAAATTCTTAATTTAAAAACATTAATAGGTGCTCCACATTCCACAAATTCACTCACAATTTTATATTCTACTTGTTATTATTTCCACACAAGTTATGTTCATATTCTTAAGTGCTTGAGCTAAAACCATGTTTTTCTTCATTTTTCCTCTAACCACATCTTTAATTAAAATTCTGCAATACTCATTGTTCATGGCCATTCTGGTTTTGAAATATGGATTTTGCAATTAGGTAAACCATTACACATCTCATAATCTCTCTCTTTCCAACCATTATTTCCCTCTGACCATATATTTAAAATCTTTATTAGTTTATAGATGTCATGGGCCCTAACCTCCTGTAGCAAGAGGTTTTTCCAGGGTTACAACATCAAATTTGTGTCATTGTTGGGGAACAAATAAATGAAGGTATTTTTCCCTCGATATTAAGATCTATTTCTTGACGGAGAACGAGATTTAGAGATCGAAGTATGGTTTTTTATCATCTGGCGACCCTACTGGAAAAGATTTTACTGAAAAGGGATTTTTTGCTGACAGAAAATGAAGAAACATAGAAAGACCAGGTACCAAATGTTGAATATTTTTGAGTTTATATTCTTTTTTATCAACTTTGTCATCTATTTTCCTCTACGCATTAAAAATATTTTTTCCTACCTCATATTTCCAGATGATCATAAGACCCAAAATGTACATTCTTCACTAAAAAAATATTCCCCCCCCCTATATTATTAATATTGGGTTGAGTTCATACCTCACTCCAGAGAAGAAAATCAAGTCTACATTATTACTATCCCTCCTCAAAATCCTCAATCTTGTCAACTTGAACATGAAAATTTTGGTTCATCATCCCCTTTGATAGTCATTGTTGTGTCTTCTAAACAACCCACTGGAATTTAGTTTAAAATCAGGGAAATTTTTAAACCCTTGAAGTTGGCACCTGTTCTTCATGGCTATCCTCTGAAATGTTTTAGATGTCTTCCTAAATCAACCAAGAAAACAATGTTACAACATAGAAACCTATTTTGGCCTTTGAATTCTTTCTTGACATATTTGAAATCATATATGAAGTTGTAGTTTCAAGGCTATTTTATCATTCTATAAAAGAATATGCTCAACAGTGGTTTTAGCATTTAAAAGTAGGTTATATTGACTCGTGAAAATATTTCTTGACAACTTTTTGAGATACTAGGGTGAATACAAATCTCATGAGCAATATATTTAATATTTTTACACCATGCATAATGAGAGTTGTGAATCAACTACCAAGTTCAACAAAAGGTTTCTGAAGTTTTACTTCAGAATGCCTAAATAAATTCACCCTCTTGAATTTCCTATGGTATACTATTCAGAAGCCCTTCATTATGATCTAACATTTTATCTCAAGGAGAGGAGGCCTTTCATTCTCGAGAAGTTGTTTATTGATGCACAAGAATTTTAGGATAACTTGTGGGCTTAGGGGAATCTTCCAGGTCATAATTTGCATGTAAATATGGGCGAAAAACAATAGGAGAAGGAATATACATGGAATCCATCTAACTTAAGTTTATGTGTGTTTAAAAATGAAGATGCATCATCTTCAAACTTTTCTTCTTCCTCATATCTTACAGTTTGCAATTCAATTTTTTCCAAAGATTTAAACAAATTTTTCCAGCAAGATAATTTTACACCTGCAGTAGATTATTTTCCATTTCATGAGTTGATGAATGGTTTTGGCATGGTGTTTCTTGAAGATGATGTTTTTGAAATTGGCGGTGCATGTTCACATTGTGCAGAGCATTTTTCTCATAGTGATTTAAATTTCCTAGTTCCTGGAAAAATATTATCACATCAACAATTTGTTGAGAAATAACATGTGTCACATTCTCCAAAATTTTATTTACAAATTAATTTTGCTTCAGTGGAAGAGTGCGATAAGTTGAATAAGAAGTTGTGTGGACACATATTTGAGGCATTTTTTTTTTCTCAAGTAGTACTAAAAAGCCAACTATTATAGAGCCACCCAAAAATAATGTTCAAGTTGTTGATCAAAAAGATATTTTTTCTTATACATTTTTTGATCCAATAGTTGATTACTTGCAATCTTTCAGTAGCTTGGAAATGAAAGTATTAATTTTTCAACTGATATGTTTCCCTGAAAATATATCAACGCCTATTCATCATTCTCTTATGTTCTTGCACCTACCTCTTTTTCAGGGAATTGGAATCAGATCCAGCACTCAAATGTTGACCTAGTGTCACTCGAAGGTTTATTACACTTGATTAATTTAAGTCATGTATATAAGTAGGATTATTGTACATAAATAATCTCATCCACGGAAAATTAATTTTTAGTTTGCAGGAGTTTTTTTTTCATTTTGTATAAGGGAGAATAAAGGTCTAGGAAAAAGAGGTTTCAGGGAGATTTTCAATTTTACAGTTATAGGGTTCAAGGAATTTTTGACTCCATGCCCAACAAGGCTAATGGCATGTTGTTCTCAGCGTCCTGCGAGAAAAACATTGTCCCGAGTTGGAGTCAATATGTTGTAGCTATATCATATAAAGAAGGACAACATTTTTATTGGGGCTCATAATATCACGTGTAATGTTCCCCCTTGTAATATCTTGGTTTCCCTCACAATTCTCTAAGTTTTTCTTGAGTTTTCTTGGTGAGTAGTTTTGTTAAACATTTAGGGTAACATATGTTGTAGATGATTTTTTAGTAACTTAATTCAAAATTCATATGCACATGAGTACTTATATGCCCACATAAACTTCACATTAGTGATTATAATGTATAATGACTCAGAAATAGAGTAGACTTCAACTTAGAATTTGCAACAACAACATAACCCAGAATTACTACTAGTTAAGACATATATTACTCAAATGATAGCTCCTTTATTTTGTTTGAAATAACTCAGGTTTGTAACAACATGATTATGAGGACACTCCACCTCTTTATCAATTAAATGGGAGAAGCTACAATACTTAGAATTGGATAAGAGAAACCTGGAACAATGTACAACAATCAATACCATTGTGAGCTACAGATATCGACCCCCAAATGATGGATTGTGCCTCAGCCAAAGGGCACTAAATTTTCATCCTTCTTATAAGTCTTAAACTCGAACTCCTCCACTAAAGTAATATGCTCATAACAGGTACCTTTGTCTCCATCTAGCAGCAAGTAAACACGCTTAGTGTATACCAAGATTCTCAAGCAGTTAAACAAGGGAAACTTGACCCCATCTAAGATTATAATCTCAAGTTGTGTGGCGGAAAATTTTGCCTCTATGCTCTTTGAAAAACACACAGAACAACCCTGGAAAAAATTAATGATCGACCTTCACTATCCTAAAACTTTAATCAATTCAACACCTTGACCAGATGTTTCTCTAGTACTATAAAATTCTAAGTATTCTCAATTTTCGATGGGTTTCTGCTTCAAATATTATAACTCTTCCTTGGAACTTGATCATATATGAAAGTGTTGAATTAGCTCAATACATTATGTTGAATTTCAACAAGAAATTTCAGCATCCACGCTAGTGTGGGACCAAGAGGTCCAAGCAACACCTACACTAGTGTGGGACCACATGTCTTAGCAGCACCTACACTGGTGTGGGCTAAATTTGGTGCATGTCTATTTTAGTTATCCCTTAATTAAGATGGACAATAAAATGTAATCTAATCTCAAAATAACTTGTAATAGTTAACTGAGTGTGATAAACTCAGTTAGCTCATGAATTTTGAGTTGAGGGTAGTTGGTGAGGCATGCAGAGTAATTCTAGTTGTAACAGAGTTCGAAGTGCAATGGTGCATTAGTTAATGAAGGTTGTAATCAGTTTAACTCAGTTAAGTGAGTTAAACTCAGTTGTGCTAGTTGTAATTGTTTGATACACTAGTGATAGATCAAGTGAATTAAATATTAATTAATTCACAATCAGTGATCTCAAATGAAACTGAGTATTTACTACTATTAGTTGCATGCATGTCAATTCCAGTGGAGACCCAGTTGAGATCTAAGTGAAAGGGAAGTTGACTATGAGTTTGTAGGATTATTAAGTTGCACCCATGCAACCAGACACCCATTGGATTTCCCATGATCCTTGCACAGTTTAGGAAGGCCAAAAATCCTATGGAATAGGGATTTCATTCCACACAAATTGCACAAGCAAGGCATGTTGTTTGGAGGCAGTAAATTGGCTAAGTATTGGTCAGTTTTATCTGAGACAGTGTGAGACCGTTAGATGAGTACAGGAGGGCTCTTGTGAGAAGAGTTGTATGTAATTGTTTCATGTATCCATGTTGAATATACAATAGAAGATAGTGGGGTTTTGAGCAGCAATATTTCCCCGGGAAATTATGTGTTGTGGTTTGATTGATTCTTCTTTGCTTCATGTGATTGGCGATTGTGTTTTTAATTCCGCAATTGATTTGTAGAAGTGATTCAGTATTTAACTTTATTACATTGTTAGATCGGATTGAATCCATGATATACATGATTGTTGTATAATTTCTACACATTCTCCCTCAAGGAAACTCCTATACTTCTAGGCAAGATGAGTTTGATCTCAGTTGATTCTTGGCATGGTGATAACAACCTCCTCTTGGAACTCAATATTTTGGTGGCAAATAAATCAGCTCTCTTAATGTTGATGTCATATAACTCAACCCTTCATATAGTTTGATTTGAGCTCCTCCCTTCACCACTTCAAACTTATAACAAAAATGGTGAATGGATTGATCCTCCATTGCTAGTACAAATTCAATTTGATCCCATGATCTAAAGGGATACTCAATATATTTCTGCACAGATAGATGTTTCAGAATTTGGCCATGCAAACCCTTAGTGTAATTTCTCCCTTGGTAGCTTGAGATCTCTAGGTATAATTCAAAACTTGGATTAATAAGCTAAACTTTGCCTTGATCTGGTACAACTCAACCCTCCACAAAATTAGAAAATAGCCTCATGAAACAAGGATGATTAAATCTCTGCAATAAGCTCTAATGGAAGATCTAGGTTAATATTCCCCAAATAGCTCACTAGGGTGGCACTCGAATTCCACTAAAATTAGCTTGAACTTTGCTTGAAACTCTTGAACTCGCTTGATCTCCTTTAAATTTTCAATGAGATGGATAGAATAGAATGAATTTCCATTAAGCTCTTCCTTCTTTTATAATTTTCCATGGAGCCTCCCTTTAGCTTCTAGATCCTCCCTTTTTCCTTACTAGTTTATTGGTGGGGTCCAGTTTCCACTTTTTGTCGACATTTGAATAAAATAATAATTTTCCTCCATTCCAAAAAAATAATAATTTCCTTCCATCCTCTAATAAATTATTATTTTGTTTTCAATCTCCATTAAAATCATAATTTCCACTTGTATCCCCAAAAAATAATAGTTTCTCCTTTTTATTTAATATATTTGAAATTGGAAAAACTCCTTAGAGGATTTTGGCATTAATTGGGAACATGACAGTCCTCCCAGCCAAAAATTGCTTGTCCTCAAGCAATGCTTGAAAAAACACCTTGTCTAGCTATTGATCCCCACTATCACTGCAAATTAGGCCAGGGTCCCAAATGTTCCACTGAATCGTCCATGACCTATGCAATGTCTTGTCATGAAGGAATTCATCAATATCAATATCCCAAGCCATCCTGATCAACACAAAGCTCCCCTTACTCCACGCAGTATCCTTCCAGCTGTAAGTACCAGAAATTCTCTGCATACCATCAATAAGTAGAGTATCATGATGATGTATAACCTTGTCCAACTCCTCATGAAGCTTCCTTACCGATTAGTCCATCTCATGCACTCAAAGAATGAACTCTTAAAGATACCACCCAATCCATGTGGATATAAAGTCTCGCAAGCATGATCTTCCCCCAATATCCTCCTGCTAACCAACCTACCATGCTAGTGAAGTTCCCCACGCCATCAGTGAATCACTAAAGTCTAATGGAAGATCTAAATTATCTCCCACTGTAGTAGTTGTATCATCCCTATGGGTAGTTGAGTTTTCAAGTATTGTGATGCCTGAATCCCATGCTAGTCTCAGATAGGTGCCACCATGTTGTCACTACACCATTTTGACTCTGAAAGACTACCCATAGAGTGCATACTATATCCTCCTCTCCTGAAACTTGGTGGAAAAATATCATTGATTTCCAAGCTCATCTTTCTCAAGTATCTCCATGACGTCAATACTTGTCCATCCATCGTTAATCCCAATCCTAAGAAGAAATTGGAAATACATGCCTCGCCATACAATGGAGGCCTTAGTGATTCCCCATGTGTCAACCCCAAAGTGAGCTAGATCACCCTCTGCCATGATCTTTCTCATCACGAAATGGAGTGACTTATCAGCCAATTGGATCCTTAGATCCCATAACTAGGTATGTTGAGGCATAGTCCTGACAACTACTGGAATCCATCTGCTCCACATATTTATTCCCTGCATGAAATCTATACCCAGACTCCACATGTCATAAATCGGTCTGATGAATGCAAAAATTCCATGTGTCTGCCATAACACACCATGAGATTTGTTATCCTACCTCATGAGGGTGCACCTTGGTACTGCCTAGATTCTAGACATTTTCCTGAGAGAAAGATCCACCACCCATTGTACATGCTCCTATGACTTTTCATAATGTCTCATCCAAAACATGTCATGCATATCCCTAAGTGTGAGCTCAAGGGTGGAGTATGTGCTACCTCTATAGCAGATCGGGCCAATCCAAAACCTACATCTGTTAATCCTTTCCATGACCATATGCCACTCCTAGGAAGTCTCTCTCCTGATGCACCATGTCTCGTCCAATTGTCTCAGATGAACCTCCTAAGTATTTTTCTCGTGATGAGGGCATCAAGAGACGACATCCAAGTCCCATGTATTAGTGTGAAATGCTAGAGAATGATGAATGGAAGCTCACAGTCAACCTTGTGATCAACCCGCTCTCCAATTTGGGTGTTCTCGCCTCAATGGCATGCCTGACATCCTTGTCCAAGGAATCTCCCTTCTACTATAACTCCCCTAGTCCCTAATGCAACCCCGCACACTACTTCATATAACCATGTATCTGTGTTCCCCCTAGCATACAACCATACCCAGTTTCACATCTTTGTGCACAGTTGGACCCTGCTATATACTTTCGCATAATCATGGATCAACTGGAATCCTTCCTGTATCGATGCGTTTGTCACTGTATGAGGAAATGCACTACGATATGAGTTGCTCCTCCTACACCGTAGTGTTTCCTTGCACACTAATGCACACCCTTGTGCACCTTCATTCTCCTCTGAAACCTGTTTCGCAATACTCAATACCCCTATACATCCCTGGATGACATCGTCTAGAACTAAGACAGTGGGTATCATCCGACATCCTGCCAACGTTGCCATATCTACTACCACATCTCCATGGCCTCAGATGGATGGACTTCCCCTCCCAATCCTCTCAGAGGGTTCTGATAGGAAAACCTCACTAGGTTCCAATGGTGGTATCACTAAAGTGTTGTTGCTTAGTGACCACGAAACCCGACATATCCACGGAGAATCCTCCTCCCCATAAAATGATTTTTCTGGTAGGTTTTTTATGCCACCTCCTCTGATCATCCCCTACCAGATTATTTTTTATCATTCCACAACCACATGCCTGATCAGAATGCCAAGATAACCCATGGAGTCTACTAACAAACCACCTGGCCCCTAGCGCTGACTGCAACTCCCCTAAGGAATGTATGTGCTCAATCATTGGGTCAACTATCTCACCAATGGTATATCCATCCCACAAACCTGGTATCTGATAGGAAGCCCCACCTAGATCCCAATGCCAATGCAGGCCTCTCGTACCCTCAATGTTTGACAGTTACTGTTGAGATATGCCCCTGGCCATGAATATATATGGACACCTACCACGCTCCACTAGGTACCAACTCAATACCTCTTGCCATCCTATCCTAAAAGAGGGATCGAATGTACAATATTTTGTGTATGTAACATGCCCTCCATGTTGATTTTGTGTCATACCCAATTTATGTTGCTCAATCCTGCTGACCTGGTCATCCCCCAATGCCTGTCTAGATACCTTTGCCTCCCTCTATCTATTGCATAGAGGTGAGCTAATAATGTTGAAGGCCCCATCAGCATGCCTTTGAAGTGAATTGTGTTTAAGTCCCAACTTATGTGCTCTCTTCGCTGCCCCTCAGTAATGGCTAGCCCAAAGGATGGTTGCACATCCTCCTCCATCATAGGCTCCACATGAGCCTCCAACTTCTCCTCCCTAGACAACCCATCATGCAAAACATCCTCACCATGCTCAATGTTAGAATTCGTTTCCATGTAGTGGGTCTTGCCCTGATCAAAATTTGTATCTATATTGTTTCGTAACTGAGTAGAATGCATGTGATTAAATTCATTGGTAAACAATGACATATTTTCTAGGCCATCTTTGCCAATGTTTATACCATGATTTTGGATTTCCCCTTCAACTACAATATTTTCATCATGATTCAATAATCCTTTCATATTATTTTTCTTTGGAATCTCTTCCGGTTTCTCCTTTGGGTCTTGAGCTTCAAACCTGCAATCGTTTTTCTTCCTTGCTACTTGTGATGATACCCATGCTTCCATAAGTTTTGTCATCTTTAGGAAAGCATCACTATATTCATCGAATTTCTGAGTAATTTTTTCTTGATTTGAAAACGTCGTGGAATTCTCTCATATTTCTGGATACTACTTGGTTTGATACCCATAGCTGGCCAAGAGAATTAGCTTTGAGACCACTGTAATTCCCCCCCTTGGAATATCTTGGTTTCCCCTAGAAATTCTCTGAGTTTTTCTTGAGTTTTATGAGTGAGTATTTTTGTTAATCAGTTAGGGGAACATATGTTGTAGATGATTGTTTAGTAATTTAATTCATAATGTAGATGCACACTGAGTACTTAGATGCCACATAAACTTCTCATCAATTATTTATAATGTATAATGACTTAGCAATAGAGCAAACTTCAACTCAGAATTTGCAACAACAACATAACCCATAATTACTACTAGTTAAGACATATACTACAACAATGGTATCTCCTTTATTTTACTGGAAATAACACAGGTTTGTAACAACATGATTATGAGTGCATTATACCACTTTATCAATTAAATGAGAGAAGTTACAATACTCATAATAGGATAAGAGAAACCTGGAACAATGTACATTAGTCAATACCACTGTAAGGTACCAATATCAACTCCCAAATGAAGGATTGTGCCTGAGCTAGTAAGCACGAAATGTTCAACCTTCTTATCAGTCTTAAACTTGAGCTCCTCCACTAAAATAATATACTCAAAACAATAACCTTTGTCTCCATATAGCAACAAGTAAATAGGCTCAAGGTATACCAGGATTCTCAAGCAGTTAAAGAGGGGAAACTCGACCCCATCTCAAATTATAATTGCAAGTTGTATGAAAACAAATTTGGCCTCTATGCTCTCTGAAAAACACACAGAACAACCCTAGACAAAATGAACGATCGGCCTTCATTGTCCTGACACTCTAATCAATTCAGCACCTTTATCAGATGTTTCCTTGGCACTATGAAATTTTGAGTACACTCAATCTTGGTGCTTGAGCAGATCTAAAAGTGACCAATTAGCTCAATACATTTAGCCTCATGGAAACTCTTGTACTTCTAGGCAAGATGAATTTGATCTCAGCTAATTCTTGGCATGGCGATATCAACCTCACCTTGGAACTTGATCTTTTGGTGACAAATAAAGGCTCTCCTGGTGCGAATGCAAACATGTAACTCGGTCCTTCCTATAGGTTCATTTGAGCTCTTCCCTTTACCACTTCTAACTTCTAACAAAAATGTCGAATGGATTGATCCTCCATTGCTAGTACAACTTTAATTCGGTCCCATGAAATTAGGGGAATTTTGAGGTCTAAAATCGGCCTCCTAAGGAAATTTTAAAATAATAGTGGAAATAATAAAAAAATATTAGATTACATCATCAAATTTTAGAGGGAAAAAGGAAAAGACTACTTTTTCAACTCGTATTTTTAACTTATCTCCCTATGGATTTACTCAAATTTCAAGCGGGAACACTCGTTGGATGCAAAATTTGATTCCTTATCCAAGGAATACCCATGTTTCATACTTTTGATGGACCCTGCTATATGAAAAACGTGATTGCAAACACATTTTTCATGTATTTCTCATTTTTCATGTAGCAGGGTCTATTGAAAGTATGCAATATGGGTACTCCTTGGATGAAAAATTAAATTTTGCATCCAACAAGTATTCCCACTCGAAATTTGAGTAAAACCTTGGGGAGATAAGTTGAAAATACAAGTTGAAAAAATAGTTTTATTATTTTATTATTTTATAATATTTTTACTTTTTTACCCCAAAAATGGTGAATCATCCCCATGATTGACATCATCATCTTGAATACTATTGGTTCTTATAAAGTTTATTTTGGTTGTACATTTTTCTTAGGAGGCCTATTTTAGACCTCAAAGGTTCTCTAATGTCTAAAGGGATACTTGATATATTTTGCTCAAATAGATATTTTAGAATTTGGCCATGTAAACCCTTAGTGTAATTTCTCCCTTGGTACCTTGAAATCTCTGGATATAAGTCAGAACTGGGATTAATAAATCAATTTTTCTCCTTGATTTGGAACAACTCGACCCTCGGAAAATTTATAAAATAACCTCTTGCAAATAGGGATTATTAGATCTCTGCAATAAGCTTTAATGGAAGATCTGAATTAATCTTTCTTAAATAGCTAACTAGGGTGGCACTTGAAGTCCACCGAAATTAGCTTGAGTTTTTCTTGGAAATATTGAACTCTTTTTGTATAAATTATACAAACAATATGTATACCAATGGATTCAATCTGATGATGCAATATACTAGAGCAAGATACGAAATCCTTCTACAATTAATTTGTGGAAATTAAACACGAGAACACAATCACACCAAGTAAGCGAAAGAAGCAAATCAATCGCACAACACAAATATTTTTCCTGAGGAAATCTTGTTGTTAAAAACCCATCTATCTCTATTGTATAATGAACCAATAAATCATGAAACAATACAATGCACTCTTCTCACAAGAGTTTGTTGCACTGTCTAGACTGTCTCACACTGATCTGGAAAAAATTGGGCTAGTACTTAGCCAATTCTCAGCCTTTTCTCAGCCTGCCTTGCTTACGCAATCCCTAGAGAATTAAACCCCTATTAAATAGGCAATTCAGTCTTCCTTGATTGCGCAATCCATCATGGGCATCCCATGGTGTATATAATTGCGCATGGGAAATTTGCTATAAATACAACTGATAGATAACTTCCCTTTAACCTCTGTCTCAACTGGGTTTTCATCAAAACTGACATGCATGCAGCTATTAATAGTAAATCATCATTCACTTGACATATTATTGCATGTGAATTAAATCTGATTTAATTCACTTGAACTCTCACTAGTTCAACAATCAGTTACAATTTTAACTCAATTAATTGAGTTAACTAATTTCTCATACATTAAACTAATACACTAACTGCAACTTGGACTCTAAAACAAATACAATCACTCTACATGCCTCACCAACCACCCTCAACTCGAATTTCATGAGCTAACTGAGTCTATGAACTTATATTTAATTGGAAGA
Source organism: Pinus albicaulis (assembly GCA_034641835.2). Lineage (NCBI taxonomy): Eukaryota > Viridiplantae > Streptophyta > Pinopsida > Pinales > Pinaceae > Pinus > Pinus albicaulis. Next base: position 374,634,666 of record CM076577.1, read on the forward strand.
AGAAAAAGTGATTTTAACATCAGCGAGGTTAAATATATCCTATGGGACAGATTGTTCCTCTATTTGGCTCTTGTATTTTGTATTTTGTCCTTTTTATGTGAAGTTTCACAATAAACTCTCCCAGCTTATAGACAAAGCCCAAGAGCTAGCTGCCAAAATATCTCCATAACTTTCCCTATTGTGTTTGAAGGCCACACATTCTAAAATGAAATGTTTTTCTGCTTCCACTTTTCCTGAAGAGAAAAAAATACATACTCTTTCTTTTGGCCTTTTCCAGCGCCCTGTTTCACAACCGATTCACAACCGAATTGATACGAATTAGTCCTTAATTGAAAGATAAGAATTTTGGCTCTCCAAGAAATATTGACCCCCTTTCAATTTAATATTGGGCGAAAAACTCTTAGAACACCTGAAGAAGTGGATTGGAACTCTAATATTTTTGGGATTTATAAATTTGGGTATTGATTTTGATGCATTTGGACTACAGGGAGCCTGTGTACTTTCATATTATCATTTCTACCTGTGGGAAGCAATGTCGAAAGATTTCATTCCAAATTCATGTAAATAGGTTTTCATGCCTCTTGTTGGATGAAGGGGAGTTCTATATCCAAGGTTGGACAACAACTTGTAGGCAGGGTTCATTGGACGGTTTTAAGTATAATGATGGAATAATAGTTTTTGTTGCTACTAATTTCCTTGTGTCATTGGATAAGGCAATATGCAAAAGACAAGATTAAGATGGAAGTGAACGCAAATCCATTGTAATTTCAAATGAATCCAGAAACTTAATTTCTTATCACAAGGGAGGTCATGCACTTTTGGAAGTTCACAGAGTTGATGTTGTAGAATTCCATACATTTTCTGGGTATTCTTCTAAAGTAAAAGTGCATAAATGATCAATGGCCCATATTATTTCTTCTCGAGATCAAAAATTTGGAACTGGGTAAATCAATCGGAGTTTAAGGCCAAGAGGGTTTACACAAAACGGTTTTACCAAACCAGTTATTAACAAATCAATGGTCCAATTTTTTCGCCACAAACCCCCTCACCCCCTATATTCCATAAACCACCAATAGCCCCTGTCGCAAAGCAGTTTTTGGTTTTCTTAAACTTCTCATGGTTTCGTACGTGGATATGACAGAAATCGAGCCCACTTTCTTTCTTTCAACTCTAACTTTGTATTATTGTCCCTGCTAGGTAAAAACTATGATATATATTACCCTCATTCAAACAAATAATTACACCAAAGGCATTTTGTTTATAGGAGTTTGAGTTCGGGACACTGTTCAGATTCTTCGTCACTGACAGAATCTGAACAGTCTCCACCAACCCCAATCACCGCAGAGAGACGTGGCCAGCAGGCCCCTTCAGCATTTCTTTTAGCGGTAGTGAAAATGCTAGTATATCATATTATGAACCTTAAGCGCAGGGTTTTATTGTGTAAGGGAGTGAGGTTTTTTTTTAAATATCATATATATTAAATATATGGTATTAATCTCATTTAAAATTTGTAATTTTTATAACTTTGAAACATGTAACTAGGTTCGATATTCATAATGATATATGTAATCATGATTTTATGTATTTGATGTAAAGAGAAAAATAAAATTATTATTGTCATTCTTGAGGTATGGGTTTAATGCTCAAGGTTATTTGATTTATAGGTCAAGCACCCATTGAGTTCTTCTAGGGCTTGCCTTTGAGTCAACAATTCATAATAATCATTGTCATGTATGGAAGACCCTTTTGCGCATGTTTCATATTGTAAAGAAAAATTTATTTGAGTCAAAATTAGACTCAAAGACCCTCCAAGACCTTGTCAACGTGCAAGTAACAAGTCGGCTTATCAAACGGTGAAGTCGGCCTCCTAGAGATGGCATGTCACCCTAAGGTGGCTCTCTAGAAGCGTATATAGAAGAGGGAAATTGGCCACATTTGAGACCATCCTAGAAGCTCACAACAAGTTCGATCAAGTGAATTTAAGGAGACCTAAAACTAGCGAAGAAGAAGAATTTGAGTTTTTGGAATTTTTTTTGGGTCATCATTCTCACATGTGCGAAGGAGAACTAGGGAACATTAGAGTTGCAGCAAGTTCGAATTGTAGTCATCACTAAGAGCAAAATTTTGGGTTAAAATAAGTCTCATTTGCAAACCAAATTTTCAAGAAGAAGTCATCTCAAGCAAAGGAGAGAGGAGGGAAAAATCACCATAAAAATATCGCATGTGACATTTAGGGTTTCTGCACCAGGGGCCAAGAATTGCAAGTCGAATTTGCAGTCCAAGGTTATAGGTTTGAGGTCTAGGTCGAAGGAGAAATTGTAGTTTTCAAAAGGCAAGGTTTACTTGGTTTGACTTTTCTAGAAGAGGAGAAGTTTGACTTGGCCTTGGAGGAGTATTCTTCAAGGGTCATAGGTCTTGGAATTTGTCATTTGAAGTTCTATAAGAAGATAAGAGTTCTTGTGGGTTTTCCAGTCAAGAGGAGAGGTTTTGGCCCTATCTTATATCCTATACCTTGTTTCCTCTTGTCTCATTGTTCTTCATTATTTGGTAGTTGTTAGATGACCAAAAACACCAACAATAAATAAGTGAAAGAGGAAGTTAATCAAGTTAATTAAAATACATCACAAGTAGTTATCAAAGAAAGAGAAATCATCCAAATCTAGCTTCCCTAGATTTCTCAACATGGAATTAGAGCTAAGGTGATAAGACAAGAAAAAGAAGCTTGAAGAAATGATCTAAGGAGCATCAAAGAGGACTATCCATCTCATATCAAGGATCATACTATATAGAAGCAACAACAATAAGAAGACCTCAAAGTCTCTACTTTCAAGAAGGACCCTACCTCCACTCAAAGAAAGGACTACACATTTGAAGCATCTTGAAGTCTCCATATTCTACACTTCTACATCCCAAGAAAGCAAGAAGAAGCATTTCCATCATCATCAAAGGAATCAAGGTGATCTCCCTCTCTTTGAAGAAAGGATCACATCTCAAGCATATTTGAAGAAAGACAACTCTAGAAGAAGTATTATCACCTTCAAGGAAGAAAACATCATCAACCATCATCAAAATCAAGAAAGGCATCAAGTTGAATATATCATAGTCAAAGAAGCATCTTCACTTGACAATTAAGTACCTTTATATCTATGTTTGAATCTACTATCAAAATGACTTCATTCTGCAAGGAGAGAAACAAACTGGTTGGGCCATCAAATTTCCTTGCATGGAAGAAGAGGATAGATTTTATCCTCATAGAGAACGAATTTGTAGGACATGTTAAGGGTTCAATCGCCAAACCATCACAAGAATAATTTCAAGATCTATCTAAATATAAGAAAGGAGAAATAAGGGCTCAAAGAATCCTCATATAATCAATCAAGGATTCCCTCATCCCTTATGTAGAAAAGTTGGAGAAAGCAAAAGAAATATATGATAAGTTGGTAGAATTGTTCTATGTAAGCACTACGAGAGAATTTATATCTTTGAGAACCAAGCTATACAAGATGAAGGTATCAAATGAAGAGGGAATAGCTTCATATCTTATGAGGGTGTCACAAATAAGAGACCAACTACAAGAGTTAGGGTAAATAATGTCTGACAAATAATTGACCACCGTTGTGCTCGATGCACTACCTGATCAATGGGGTAAGTTTGTATCAAGTATTTATGGAAAGAAGGAAGCTACTCCATTTAGTGAACTTTGGTCATTATGTAATATTTAAGAAACTAGGTTGAAGACAAAGATTTTGTATCAAACAATCAAAACAAAAAATCAAAGGAGGAAGTGAATGATCTCTGTTATGACTGAGATAATCTCCTTCACTTATTTCTTTTCGGTTTGTAAAATATAGCTATGACAAGAATCATCACAAGAATGATAAGATGTATTAAATATGAAATAAAGATGACATCATCATAAAATCATGGAAGTATAGCTAAAGTAGAAAGTCTACATGGTGGTAGTTGTTATCATGATAAAAATAAAGTAGCTCATAGCATCTCCATTGGAAGAATATAAGACAGCTGAAGTAGCAATCTATATGATTGGAGAATGCCATCCAGCATAATAGAAGATAAATAAATCGTCACACATCATCATCATTAGGAAGGAGCATTTCTAAGATGAGGATAATCAAGATCCTCTATTGGAATCTTCATTAGAAGGTTCACCTCTACTTTGAAGAAGCAAGTGTCCCGTTGATAGTCTATGGTCCACCTTGTGTGGGATCAACTAGTAAGGTGTGATGACAAATATGTGTAGGATGTTGAGTTGTTTAAAGTATTTTAATATTCAAACAAAGGAAGCTGCTAGAAGGAAGTCTAGAAGGCAAAAAGAAGGAAAATGTATGTATATATATTTGATAAAGTCGTGTCATCATATAGTTGCAAATAGCATGGTTGAATGTTCGATCTCATGAGCATGATCAAAGAAGAAGGATCTCTTCCATTAGAATGAAGCATGAAGGCATAAAGATAATGTGCCTTGAACCCTTCTAAAAATTGATAAGATGAAATCAACATAATATGACCTTTATATGAAAGATGAGCTGGTTGAAAATGATGGTTCCTATGATGAAGGAATTGTGATAAAAATTCCTAAGAAAGAAATATGTGAAGAAAGGAAGAAGAGTTCATGAAAATATGAAAATATAGTAAGATAAGATAAGTGATCAACATCTAATAACTATAATAATTAGCCATGACATCTCCATGGAGAAGGTATGATGACCCTGATAAAATTTGTAAAGGAAGGAGACCCTTGACATTGAATGTCTTGGAGATGTGTTTATGAATGTGCAGGATGTTGATGTTGCAAGAAGAAGATCGCATGATGAAAGGCCATCATTAAAGGTAACTTTTATTTTATGTTCAGTTTGATTTTTGAACAACATTTGGTTCTAGTGATACAGGGCTACTGAAAGAGTGTTGTTAATGTCACCTACAACTAGTACTCATGGGAATGGATGGAAGATCGTGAAATAAACATAACTTGGAAGAGGTATTTGTATGAAGAAAATCCAAATGTGGACTATAAGATCACTTTTCAATGAAGAAAAGGATGGCATGGCTATTGGTTCAACCCTAGGGTTTGTTGAAAGGAAATTGATGGATGGTTGATGCCCTATGAAGAAGATCTAAGAAGATGAAGGCTCCATGATGAATAAGTTGAAGATCATGAAGTTGAAAGGAGGATCCCTACTAGCATCTAGTAGTACCATGATATCCACCAAAGAGCAGATATTTTTTCTTGTAAACAAATCCCTGGTTAAGAGGGAGCTTGGGAAAGTCCCTGTTTAAGAGGGAGCTTGAGTATATTCCTTTATAGGAATGAGTATATCCTCACTTGTTAAGAGGGAGAGATAGACACATCATTCTTGTCTTCATGATATGAAGAAAGAATGGAGGATATGGTAAGCATCTGATATTGATTTTGATACTCCTTGAGGATGTGGTAGGGCATCCAATAAGAAAGAGTAGTCGAAGAGGAAATTCCTTGAGGATGTGTTATACCAAGACAGGAATTATCCTACAATGACATACTCTTTGAAAACCTGGGTGGGGTATTTGCCTTGAGAGACAATGATGATGGTTTCTATCAATCATTTTTCTCGCCAAAAATGTGTTATGATCTTGTGGAGAGATAGAGTTGTTAGTCAATGCCTTATTATGTGATAATTTTGGTTGGTATAATGAGATGCAATGAGATAATTTGAATTAATAGCTTATTGTTACAGAGTAATTTGTCACTGTCCCTGTACTCCCTATTCCTTGATCCTGGAGGACCCATACAGTGACCCTTGTGTAATTTCCAAGCATGGAATACATACCCCTGAACCACACTCTGTCTACCAATTCATCTCCCTTTACAACTTTTCTGGAAGATCCTTATAAAAACCTAGTTTTCAAGGTCGACGCTTTCTCTCAGTGTCTGACCCACGCCGATAGCAGAGATTTGCACTGAGACCTGCGCCAATCGGCGCTCTGTCTTAATATTGGACCCGCGCCTATCCTCTTTTGGAAAGTTTTTTAAATAGAAAGGAAGTTTCTGCAACTAGAAGCTTCGTGAGGCGGCAAGCTGGAAGTTTGTTTTGAGGATATGGCCGAGGAATTCCCCTTTGGGCTACTTGTTCCCAAGAAATAGGAACTACTCCAAAGGATAAGCTCTTTTCCCATTATTCGAGGACCCATAACCTCCTCCTCCATTGTTATATAAGAGACCTCCTTCACCTCTGTTGCCTTAGTTAGTCAAAGCATAAAGAGAAGAAGCACTCATAGCTTCGGGAGAATAGTGCAGTGTGTGATTGTTTTGTGTGTTAGGAACATAGTGAGATCTTGGACCTTTGTGTATGAGGGTGTTGCAAACGTTCTTGGATAAGGACCTACCAAAGGAGAGCCTCAGCATCAAGGCTTGGTTGTAAACTCCCCTTGTCTTTATCATAATAAAATGCATCTAATGTTTATCTTCCATTCTTGTTTACATCTATAATGATATTTCAATCATTCCTTGATTAGTTATATAGGTTGTAATTGTTTTATGTTTGTCGTGATTTTATGCTTGTCATGGTGTCTTGATTATTTTTACAGGTAATCAAACGTTGGTAGCAGCATGCATCGAGCTTGAGAAGAGAGACGGATCAAGGATCTTCAACGGAAGATGACAACATAGCATCAGGACAAGGTAGGTTATCTTCCTTGCTCTGAATTTCATTTACAATCCAGGAAGGTAGATGTTAGTATGTTCTCGTAGTTGCTAGACCCACCCTAGGGCTAGAGGGATTGCCTCTGTCCACAAAGGGGATTTAACTAGACAACAAATTGGTGACTCCACTGGGAAGTTTCTTTTGAGTTTGTCACTCTTTCAGGTCTTAGTAATTTGATGAGTTTAGTCGAACGACCATTTCCCTGTTTGTTCCTATGCTTTTCATCAACTACAATATTTTAGTTTTTGCTTGAAGTGGTAAGTCTGGTCTTGGTCTGACAGTCGCACCAACTGGTGCTAGTTTTCAGTTAGAAATTCACTCCAATGGGTCATTGGCGCTAGTTTCAACCCCTAAATTCGCACCAGTTGGCGCTAGTTTCAGCCCCTAAAGTCGTGCCAATTCCAGGGTGTGTGAAAAATTAAGGTTTTTTTCCTTAAGTCCTTCACCAGTGTTTCTTTCCCTTCCGGTCCTTTTCTCTGTATGATTTACATGTTCTCCCCTTCACTCAAGTGGGTTTGATTGGCTTGTTGGTTTGGTTTTTTGTTTGTTTTTCCTGTTCGAACGTGCATCCTTACATCCTAGTTTTTTCTAGGACCGTGCATCAATTGCCTGGTTGCATGCTTCATGGGACATCACCCTGTTGATTGAGTCAGTTTCCTTGCTTGGTGAACCATATCTAGTTGATTGCCTTTTTCTTTTTAGTTGATTGAGTGATCAAGCCTCAAGTTTCTGTCCAAGTTCATTTGGTCTGCCTGTTCGCTTGTCAGCATAGATTACATTGCTCATTGTTCAGCTGAAAAGTCTTCTTTCTATGATTTCTTGATGTAAAAGGGAATGAATGCCTTGTTTTGATCCCCATGCTTTGGAAGTCCTCTTTGTCCTTGAACTCATATGTCTTGTAGCCTTTTGAGGAATTTTGTTACAAAGTGTTCGAAATGAGATTGTATTCTTAGTGTTCATTTGCATCCCTTTTGCATTCATCCTTTCATTAAGGAAATTTGCATTCATTTAGTTTTCATCTCAAAGTTTGCTTTTCGTTAAAGTGCGTTAGATCACATTGCATTGAAAAGTCATTGTTGAGATCTATCATTGAACTTACATTACATTGTTTAATGATTGAAGGCTAAAAGTCGCATTGAGTGCATTCTATATTCCAATTAGCAAGGCTAATTGGGAATATTACACTTTCATTAAAAGCGTGCATTAAGTAGATTTCCATTTCATTGAAAAATGCATTGAGTGCATTCTTATTATTTCAAAGGAAAAAGGAAATTGTGCATAGATTACAATTGCATAGTTTTCAAAAAGAGAATTTTGCATAGATTACATTGCATAATTTGCATCGTTGAATGTTTTAGATTAATTTTGACTAGTGAAAGTAATCTAGTTAGGAAAAATATTCGTTTGCAATATTAATGTTTTTTGCATCATTTTTTGAGACTCTTCCCTTAACTAGATAGCATTCATCGAATTGAAAGGTTTATTTTCTCATATAGCTACATATAGAAGTTCTCTGATGACAATGGTACGGCCATGGAATTGAGACATAATTCAAGATCAACCGTTAAAATTTATGCAATTAAGCTAAGGAAGCATTGAAACTTAACACACATATTTAGAGGTCTAGGCTAGTGACATGTTTCGGCGTCATTAAACCTAGTAGTTGTCGTTCGCCATCTAGAAGTAGATAGCGCTAGCACAGACTTGTGCTCCCCGTACCATCAAGTATATAAAGGCATACCCTCATAGGTTTCAATCCTTTATCCATAGGAAGCCGATTTTGCCACCCTGTAACCGTGATACATTGAACACATCATTCGGGGAGACTACCTACACGTACGTCAAGTCCTTGGTCATTTCTCCTTCATTTGATCACCAAGGTGTATATTGTAGTTCACGGAAACTTGGTACACCCTCTTGCTTAGATTACCTGAGTAGTAATTTTGATCTTTTCGTGACTCTCTAAAAGTGAAAAGATCATCAAACTCTTGTCCTTTCATGCTCGTTTCACCCTGAAAGTGATAGAGTCACCTTTTGCCTGTTTCTCGACTGTTAAAATATAAAATGGCAGACTTATGTTTCAATGTCTTAAAATATTAACTGCCCATATTCCTGGTTTAAGTTATCTTCCTTAGTGTTTTGTTTTACAGTTGTTTCCAATGGCGACGTTTCCAAAGTTTACCAACCAAGGAATCCCCTCCGAAGGGAATCCTGGTCCTTTTCCTTCTTTTGGTAATGTTAGTGCTCCTTATATGGCAACATTGTCCCTTCCTTGGTTAACTGTTGGTTTGCCCATATGGTTATTTTCGACCTCGGTGGTCCCGAGTGTCCCAACCTCGGTTCAATTGTCTCCTTCGCCTGAACGACATCATGTTGATCCTAAGGTTGACCCCTCACCTTCTTCGCCCATTTATTCACCTCGTTCTTCCTCTCCGCCTGGTGAAAGTTTGGATTCTAGTACCCAGGTGGCTAAGAAAAGGAATAATAAGTCGAAGAAGAAGAAGGAAAATAATCTAGGGGGGGAATCAGCAACTATTGCTACCCACGCAACTAATATCGAGAAACCTCCCACTCTGTCTCACAGAGTCAAATTCCCTTGCAAGCTATGTGAGGGTGACCACCTTCTTCGTGATTTCCCTAGTATTCCCAAGGTGCTAGAAGTGTGGTATGTTGGCCCGATTCATCCTTCGTCATTAGCCTCTGGGCATCATGTTGATGATGAGCCTTCAGCTAGAGATAATGAGACTCGTAAGAAACAAGGTAAGATCAAATTTCCCTGTAGGTTGTGTGAAGGGAACCATCCCATTCACCTTTGTCCTTATATGGATGAATCCTCTAAAGTATTGGATACCCTTTCGGCTTTTGAGTCCTAACTTCCCGTTGGTTACTAGAATATTTCTTTGAGTCCTCGGCTAGTTGATCAAGTTATTGATCGAGATTCGTCTCTAGTCAATTCCACTCTCTCTGAAAGTCAGTCTCCCGAGTCCATTTCCAACCAATCATTGGTTGAGAATAAGGATGACCTGGTTCCACCTACGATTCACTAGGTCTTTTCCATCGAGAGTGGGCCTCATCCCAGTCAGGTTCTTTTTTTTTCCTCTAATTCCCCGGGATTGGAGGGTAATCCTCCCGTTTCCATGATCCAGGAGGATGATCCTCCGACTCCCATCACCACAGTTCCAGAAAGTGATCCTCCTGCTCTCATTCATGGAGTTCAGGAGGATGGTATTTCCACTCCTATAACGAAGGGGGATAATCCTATGATTCCTATGGCACCCCCTCCATGTAGTTTGGTCGCTTCCTTTGATTGGAGTCGATTTACGAGATATCGTCTTCCTTCTTACGTGCCCTTTGAGATCACAGTGCAGGCCTACAATATAGTCGTACCGGGCACAATTATTGATGAAGGCGCCTCGGTTAGTATTCTATTCTCAACTACATGGAAAGCTTTGGTTTCTCCATAGCTTGTGACTGATACTAAAAATCTGTTGGCTTTTAACAGAGGAACAAGTCAGCCATTAGGGATCCTTCTGAAGTTGCCTATTACTTACGGAGGGAAAATCGTCTATATAGACGTGATGGTGGTCCAAAGCCCCTTGGATTTTAATTTACTCTTGGGGCATGACTATGCTTATGCCATGGGTGCGCTTGTCTCTTCCCTCTTTCGTGTGATCTATTTTCCACATGAAGGTCGAATCGTGACCATTCATCAGCTTTAATTCTTTGGTCCTGATGTGACATGTAGTCTACCGTCATCCCTTCCTATTCCTTACCTACCAGTGGTGTCCTCCCTGCTAGATGTCAATTATGTGGCTACCTGTCCCATTCCCACATTCATTGATAGTGTCATTATGCATCGTGTGTTGCGGGTGTTGGGTCCTGACTTCCAAGATGTTTTTCTCCCATCGGATCAAAACCTTCTGGAAGCCATGACTTTTTATTCGTCATGACAAGGTCTTTGGAGTAGAGTTCATTTTCATTTTTCAAGCTCCTTAAAAAATCAAACAAGGTCATGCGGAGCAGAGTTCGTTTTCTTGTGTGAAGCTCCCTAAAAAATGAAACAACGTCATGCAGAGTAGAGTTCCTTTTCTTGTGTCCAGCTCTTTAAAAAATGAAACAAGGTGTCATGAGGATGGTTCGTCTTCTATGTCAACCTCGTTAAAAAATAAATTAGGTCATGAGGATAGTTATTTTATTGTGTCAACCTCGTTAAAAAATGAAACAGGTTCTCTTTTCAATTCGAGCCTTTGATTAGATCTCGTTAAATTCCAGTCGAGTCTTTCTCTTAATCTCGTAATTGAACCTTCATTCCATCCACCTGTCAGTAACTAGCAGTCTACTCTAGTGAATGCACGGAAGCTTGGGGGGCATGTACCTTGAATTGAATCACCATGTTGGGGGCATGCAAACTTTTTCAAGCATAGTTTGTTTCTGTTTCAAGCTTGTGTAAAAATTAAATCAATTTCAAGCATAGTTTTCGAAAACATTTCAAGCTTGTGTAAAAATGAAACCATTATTTTTTACCTCTCGTGATTGCCATTTTCTCAGCCTGTTTTTCCAGATGAGCCTTGATTTTCTCATTCCATTGTCACCATCTTCTTGGTCGATCATACATCTTCACTTGGTTGTTTTACCTGTTCCTGAGGAACCGCTGCAATTAGTGGTCTTGTTAGCCAACCTCTTGACCTCTACTTGTTCTGAGCAGTTCCACCATCACCGGAACCAATTGCTACCCTTAATACCACTCGTTCCTCCAGGAGGATTCAATTTTCAGCTCTTTCTTGACTCTTAAAAATTGAAAAGATTGTCGAGACTCTTGTCGTTTTGAACTAGTTAAATGGCTATGAAACGATATCTGCCCAGTATACATTTACCCCTTTTTTAGGCTGGGCTAGATTATTTATGAAAAAGGAATACCGTAGCCTATCGCGATTAAGAGGTTCTCTCAGACACAATTTTCTACATTTTCGGATCTATGAGACTATCTACGAAAAGGGACCTGCTGGAGTTTTCTTTTCTGCTTCTTTTCAAACTCTCTAAATATGAAAATATGTCGAGTTCTTCCTTTGTCAAACTCGTTAAACCTTATATGGCATTGGAAATCGTCACCATGACGTACCCGATTTCCTCCTTCCTAGGGCTCGTAAAATATACTAGGATGGATTTGTTCGAAGGACAATCTTATACGACAAGCATATGTTATCCTCTTAAAGCTTGTGTAAAAATAAAGAGGTACTCGCCAGAAATGGTGGGGGAAAATGGAAGTTATTCATCAATTGTGTCAGCAGTATGTCACTCTTGAACATGACACTTATATGTAGTTCGTGTCGGGTTGGGATATCTTCACTCTGTCACTTTGCCTCCATGGGTCTAGGAATCCGTTTGCCTCTCATTCGATTACCAATCTTGTCAACATGACCTCTGATCCTATTTGAGTCAAATGTTTCCAAATTTTAGAGTTGCGTTGCCGATATGTTCAAGAGAAAATCCTTCTACAATTTTTATATTCCCTGATTCTCTGTTTCAGTCTTGATTAACACTCATATCAAATTCTCTGTTTCGTGTCGATGATGTGGGATTCATTATGAACCTCCTTCAATGGATCGCTTCTTGTCAACTTCGGCTCATTATCTGGGAAGTCAATCTAGAGACTTCTATATGTTACCTTAGAGCTTGCATGCCTCAATAGCAAGTTCTTCACATTCGACGACAGGATTTCATCATTGGCCTTCGATCAAATGTTTCATGGGTGTTCGACTCTAGCTCACTGTTCACATTCCATGGATTGCACTATTTGTACCTTGAGACCCATTGTCATTATTGGTGGTTTCTCTCGCGCATGTTAACAACTTTCATCATTGGTTGGTAATCAGGCGATCTTCTCGCATTTTTTACTTAACCTCATTTATTCACATGCTTGAAATTGTACTTGATTAGGTCATGACGGAGTGCAAGACCCTCGATTTTATTCTCTAGAGTCCATGTTGTGAGGTGATATGATTTATCCAAGATTGGATACATGTTTCTTTCAGATGGATGGCTACGACCATACCATGAGTCAATATGAGATCCTTCTCAGATGGATGGCTTCGACCATACCATGGTCTCTTTTACAGATGGATGCATCCATACCTTTATTCATTTATTTCCATCAGAGATTTCAGTTATGTATATGTATCTATGCTTGATTTGCAGGTCTCCCAATGGCATTGTCTAGTTCCTTGCATGTACTTGTAAGGCATTTCACCCCTCACTTTTGTTGGGACTTCATACTTTAGGGGGCATATGTTACAGAGTAATTTGTCACTGTCCCTGTACTCCTTGTTACTTGATCCTGGAGGACCCATACAGTGACCCTTGTGTAATTTCCAAGCATGGAATACATACCCCTGAACCACACTCTGTCTACCAATTCATCTCCCTTTACAATTTTTCTGGAAGATCCTTATAAAAACATGGTTTTCAAGGTCGGCGCTTTCTCTCAGTGTCTGACCCGCGTCGATAGCATATATTTACACTGAGACCCACGCCGATAAGCACTATGTCTTAATGTTGGACCCTCATCGATCCTCTTTTCGAAATTTTTTTAAATAGAAAGGAAGCTTTTGCGACTAGAAGCTTCGCGAGGCAGCGAGCTGAAAGTTTGTTATGAGGATATGGCCGAGGAATTCCACTTTGGACTTCTTGTTCCAAAGAAATAGGAACTACTCCAAAGGATAAGCTCTTTTCCCATTATTTGAGGGCCCATAACCTCCTCCTCCATTGTTATATAAGATACCTCCTTCACCTCTACTGCCTTAGTTAGTCAGAGCATAGAGAGAAGAAGCAATCATAGCTTCAGGAGAATAGTGAAAAGTGTGATTGTTTTTGTGTGTTAGGAACATAGTGAGATCTTGGACCTTTGTGTATGAGGGTGTTGCAAACGAGCTTGGATACGGACCTGCCAAAGGAGAGCCTCAACATCAAGGCTTGGTTGTAAACTGCCCTTGTCTTTATCATAATAAAATGCATCTGATGTTTATCTTCCACTCTTGTTTACATCTATAATGAGATTTCTATCATTCCTTGATCAGATAGATAGGTTGTAATTGTTTTATGTTTGTCGTGATTTTATGCTTGTCGTGGTGTATTGACTGTTTGTACAGGTAATCGAACGCTGGTAGCAGCATGCATCGAGCTTGAGAAGAGAGACGGATCAAGGATCTTCGACGGAAGATGACAACATAGCATCAGGACAAGGTAGGTTATCTTCCTTGCTCTGAATTTCATTTACAATCTAGGAAGGTATATGTTAGTATCTTCCCGTAGTTGCTAGACCCACCCTGGGGCTAGAAGGATCGCCTCTCCCTGCAGAGGGGATTTACCTGGACAACACTTATCAGATGGTTTACCAATATGACTCTTCTTATGAGAATTATTCAGTTTGAGAATGTCCAAGTACCATGTATGGATTATGAATACATCCCTAGTTAAGAGGGAATATTGAAATGTGTAACTAGGATCGGTCTTCATAATGACATATGTAATCATTATTTTTTGTATTTTATGTAAATAGAAAATAAAATTATTGTTTTTTTTCTTGAGGCATTGGTTTCATGCTCAAGGTTATTTGATTTATAGGTCAAACACCCATTGAGTGCTTCTAGGGATTGTCTTTGAGTCAAAAAGTCATAAGAGTCATTGTCATGTATGGAAGACCCTTTTAGGCATGTTTCATATTCTAAAGAAAAAATTATTTGATTCAAAATTAGAGTCAAAGACCCTCCAAGACCGTGTAAATGTGTAAATTGTTGTAAAATGTAACTAGGTTCGGTCTTCATAATGACATGTAATTGTGAATATTATAAATGATGTAATAAATTATTATTAGCTTGCTTCATGGGTTTCATGAGCAAGGTATTTTTGGTTTAGATTCAATCTCATGTATGACCCTTCTTGGGCATATAAATATTGTATGTAAGTCTATAAGTTATCTAGGAGCACTCCAAAAGACAAGCACATTCATCTTCTTCCTTAGCGGCCTCAATATATATATGCACATAAACATCATGTCGGATCACATGTGGTGACACACCCATTCGGATGGTCATGTTAGCTCAATTGTAGGGGCAAAATACTATATATACACAACTAGGGGTATCCACAGAAGAATTATCACAGTTCGAACTTCCCTCTGATATTTTCGATGATGAAAACAATAAGACGGGTTTGAATCTCCGCGAAGAGGTCTCTCTCTGATTCAGATGGATGATCACAATGAATGGAGGTCTGGTTAATTTGAATTTCTTGGTCAACATTGTAGAAAGACATTTTGTACTTCAACACATATCACAATACCACTGCAGCGGATAATGTCTCGGTAATATACTATTGAAATGATACTCGGTTCTACATAGTGATGTTATGTGTTAGAATTTTTGTCACAATGTATAACCACGATGCTACTAGGTGTTGTGCTCGGTAAAATAGTAATGATATGATGCTAAGGTGCTCGAAGCTACTTGGTGTTGCAATGATATCTTGAAGGCATGATGCATGATGTTACAAGAAACCACAGTTCGGTGAGGCCTCGGTTCAATGATGTATCACTGTGTTTGGATGTCGCTACATTTTTCATGATTTGAAGATCGAAGAATCAAGGGAGAAGGATGATTGTGCCTTGGTCTTGGAGTGGAGAAAAAGGTCAAGGTTCATGGTCTTGGTATTCATCAATTGGAATCTATATAAGAAGAATTGGTGCGGATTTTTCTCTCAAAGAGTGAGAGGTTTTGGCCCTGACTCATAGCCTACATGTTGTGTCTCTTTTCTATTTTGTGTTCATGCATTGGTTACTATTTAATGAAGAAAAACACTAACAAGATAATAAGAAGAATATCATAAATTAAAGAAGTAAAAAACATTCACAAACAATCACTAATGAAGATAAATCACCCTAATGCTAATGCCCTAGATTTCTCAACATGGTATCAGAGCTATGGTGCTAAATTCAAAGGAAGGGCATCTAAGAAACACTCAAGATCACAATCAACATTTCGAATGTTAGTTCAGGAAAAATCTTGGACAGATCACACAATCCTAGCAGAATTTCATAGATCTCAATGTAGTTTGGAGCAAATATCTTGGACAAAGGTTCGATGACACCACAGTGACATCTCCTCACTATCTTGGCACTATATCTTAGTGCTACTTCAGGTTCAGTAAAAAAAATGCTACAGTCACACACTTTGATGTTATATGTTGATCTATCATGATTCGGTGCTACTTCAGTAAATATGATTCATGTGCAAACACTACAATCTCGGAGAACTCACAGTGATATGATCTCGACATGCTCTCGGTGCAATCACAATAATATAGTTTCAAGGCTATATTAAAGAAATTATTTCAGTGCCATAATAAGACCTAGGTATCATGATAGAAGTAAGACAGTAATCTCAGCTAGCATAGTAAAAGTAATCTCGGTTCTCTCACAAATATAAGGTCTCAGCAATATAACAGTAAGGAGGCCTAACCATAAATCTCGACACAATCCCAAGTTATAAATATAGAAGGCTAAAAGGTATTTCCATCAAAAGGCAAGATGGCCTCTCATTAAAGCAAGGATCCTCTCCTTGTCCTGGATAAGATCATCTTCCTCATCCACCATCAAAATGATCAAGTAGAATATGTCATCTTCGAGTAAGTATCTTTTATTTTATAAGCAAATTTGATAAAATGACTTCGTTTTTGCAAGAAGATCTATAATTTGGTTGGATCATCAAAATTCCTTGGATGAAAAAGGAGGATAGGTATAGTCCTCGAAGAAAGTGAAGTCATTTATATCTATGGAAAGGGACCAAAGAACTCAAAGGATTCTTATGAAAGCATTGAAATGTCCTCTCATCCCTATATAGAAGGATAGTAATTATCAAAGAGATACGTGATAAGTTAGAATAAATATTCTTTGAAGATGTTATAAAGAAGGTCATATCACTTAGACCCGATATACATAAAAATTCAAGGGATATCCTCATAGAATCTAAATTGTGAGATCTGGGAGAGATGATAAAAGGATAATCATCATTCTTCTAACCGATGAGAAATGTAAAAAATGTCCATGGGACAAGAAAGTTACCTCATTCAACAACTTGTGGTTTCTATGCTAGATAGAAGAAGGTAATTTGAGGGAAAAAGTGTTGAAGGTTAAAGGGCTCAAACATTTGCAGAAAAGAAACAGAAGTTTATAAAATTTGGTCCTTAGAAAAGACAGAAGAGCATAGCTAAGTTTCAATGCTATGGAAAATTTATGGAAATTACGGAAACTCATATCACTGGAAAGATGGAGAAAGCTAAAGAAAATAACACCAATGAAAGAGGGAGTAAGAGATCTATACTATGATTGAGATAGTCTCCCTCGCAAAAGGTCTTTCAATAACTCCTAAGCTTTTTGTTATAGGATATAGCTATAATAAATAATAAGACGCAATATTTCATCACAAAATCATTATAAACAAGAGCTTGTGACATCACCATGGGGAATAATGAAGGACAGAAGGTACAAAATACATGACAGTCAAATATAAAGGATATAGCTCTTGGGAACCTCATTGGAAATTGAAGGAAAGGAAGAAGTCATCTAGGATGAGGCTCATCATACATCAAGTCAAAAAGTAAATATCTTCCGAATAGGGATATGCAAGATCCTCGAGATTCTTTGATGGAATCCTCATCGAAGGGTTCATTGATCTAGAGAGGAAGCAAGTGTTTTTCATCAAGAAATCCAACTTGTGGAGTTCATGGGATGATGGTATGATGACATATGAGATGAACCAGATCAAAGGATTGAAGATTTTCTCAATCAAAGAAGTTATTGAAAGAAGCCTAGATGACCTGAAGGTAAATGAGGTATGTATTCTTGTATTTAATATTATAATGGCATGTAATATGGTTGCAGGTAACATGGATCAATACTTCTATCTTGAGAATCATGAACAAAAGAAAGGATATCCTCCTCTAAAAGGATGCAGGAAGGCATATTTCACATAATATGTCCTCATATGAAGTAGGAGGTGGTTGACCACAATTAAGGAACTCTGATTGGAAGCTCCTCAGAATGAAATATGGAAAACGAAGGAATAGATCGTGAGATATGAAACCGTTGGTAAAGGAAATCATTATCCAAAATTACCAAGAATATCTTACTATAAAATATCTCGGAAAGATATGATGACTATGATAGAAGTATTAAAAGGATGGAGAACCTTGACAATGGATATCTTTGGGAGATGTGTCAACATGTATACAAGATGTTGATACCTACAGGAAGATGTCATGATGAAAGACCATCACAAAGGTAGTTTTGATTTAAGTGTTCATTTATTATTTTGAACAATTTCTGGATGGACTTATGCAGGGTTGCCAAAGGGAAGTTTATGTATTCCACCATTAATAAACATGTGGTAGGATGAAAGATCCTTGAAGAAACATGGTATGAAGAAAGCAACATGACATTAAGAAAGGCTAGATGAATATTGATGGATGAATTTCTGATGAAAGGAATGATGACATGACTCGTGGATGAAAGTGATTGATGGTTTGTGCCCTATTAAACAGTCCTAAAAGATGAAGACTCTATAAAAAATAAAAATTCATGAAATCGAAGGAAGGATTTCTTCAAGGCAGTTGGTTGTCCCATTATTTCCACCTGAGGAGTTTTTATAGGCCCCTCACTAAGAGGGAGCCTGGAAACAAGTTTCTTACTTGGTAGAAGCTTGGAAATTCACAACCCAAGAGGGAGCTTAGGTACATTCCTTGTGTAGGAATGAGTACATTCCTTTACTGAAATATGTTCTCCCTAATTGAGAGGGAGAGAAAGACACCTCATTCTTTTCTTCCCTTGGGAAGACAAAATAGAGGATTGGGTAATCATATGGCATCTGGTACTCTTTGAGGATGACATAGGGCATCCAAGATAAGAGTAGTCGTAGAGGACCGATATTCTTTGAGGAATGGGAATCCAAGATAATAATAGTCTTGGTGGAACACACCCTAAGATCCTGAGTATGGAATGTTCCAGGAGAGACAATGATTAGGTTTTCTATAAATCACTCGTCTAGCCATCACTGAGCTCAGATCTTGTGGAAATATGGATTTGTTAGTCAAGGCCTTGCAATATGACAATGTTGGTTGGTATGATGCTATACAGATGGATTACAGATCCTATTCTTCTAATTAAAAATTATTTAGATTGAGAATTATCAAGTACCATTATGAATACCTCCCTAGTTGAGAGGGAGTGTTGTAAAATGTAACTAGATTTGGTCTTCATAATGACATGTAATTGTGACTCTTGTAAATGATGTAATAAATTATTACTAGCTTGCTTCATGGGTTTCATGAGCAAGGGATTTTTTTTAGATTCAATGTCAGATATGACCCTTCTTGGGCATATAAAGATTATATCTAATTCTATAAGTTATCTAGGATCACTCCAAAAGACAAGCACAGTCATATTCTTCTCCGTTTCTATTTAAATATATATATATATATATATATATATATATATATAAATATATATATATATATATATATATATATATGCACATATATATGCACATAAATCTCATGTCAACTCACATATGGTGACATACCCATTCATATGGTCATGTCAGCCCAATTTTAGGGGAAAACTACTATATATACATAGCTAGGGGTCACCACAAAGCATTGTCACAGTTCATATTTCTCTCTGAGATTTTCGGTGATGAAAACAATAAGACTGGTTCGGATCTCAATAGAGAGGTCTCTATGTGATTCGGATTGATGATCACAGTGAATGGAGGTCATATTACTCTGAATTTATCAGTAAACATCACAGAAATACAGTTTGTACTTCATCACATATCACGGTGCTACTGCAGAGGATAATGTCTCAGTGATATACAATTAAAATGATACTCGGTGCTTCACAATGATGTTATGTGTTAGGTGTTGCGTCACAATGTATAACCTCGGTGCTACTAGTTGTTTTTCTTGGTAATACAGTAATGTGATGATGCTAAGGTGCAAGATTACCTTTCATTAAAGCAAGCATCTTCTCCTTGTCCTAGGAGAAGATCATCTTCCTCATCCACCATCAAAATGATCAAGTAGAGTATTTCATCTTTGAGTAAGTATATTTCATTGTATAATCAAATTTAATAAAATTACATCATGTTTGCAAGAAGATCTATAATTCATCGAAATTCATTGCATGAAAAAGGAGGATATATATATTCCTCCAAGAAAGTGAAGTCATTGATATCTATGGAAAGGTCTCTGAAGGTCAAGTGTTGTTTGAATACATGGAAAGGGATCAATGGAATCAAAGGATTCTTATGAAATAGGTCAAAGGGTCCTCTCATCCCTATATAGTAGGATTGGAAATATCAAAGAGATATGTGATAAGCTGGAAGAAATATTCTCTGAAGATGCAATAAAGAAGGTCATATCACTTAGACCTGATCTACATGAAAATTGAAGGGATATCCTCATAGAATCTCAATTGTGAGATATGGGAGAGATGATAAAAGGATAATCATCATTGTTCTAATTGATGAGAAAGGTAACAAATTTCCATGGGACAATAAAGTTACCTCATTCAACAACTTGTGTTTTATATGCTAGATAAAATAAGATAAGTTGAGGGAAAAAGTGTTGAAGGTTAAAGGACTCAAAAATTTGCAAAAAGGAAAGGGAAGTTTAGAAAATTTGGTCCTCAGAAAATACATAAGAGCATAGCTAAGTTTCAATTCTATTGAAAAGTTATGGAAATTACATAAAGGAAGCTCATATCATCGGAAATATGGAGGAAGTTGAAGAAAAGAAGACCAAGGAAAGAGGGAGTAAGAGATCTCTACTATGATTGAGATAGTCTCCCTCAAAAAAGGTCTTGCCATAGCTCCTAAGTATTTTGTTATAGGATATGGCTATAATAGATAATAATATGCAATATGGAAACATGAAAGCATTAGAAACAAGAGCTCGTGACATAACCATGGGGAATCATGAAGGATAGAAGGAAAAAAATCCATGGTACTCAAATATAAAGGATATAGCTCATGGGAGCCTCATTGGAAATTTAAGGAAAGGATGAAGTCATCCAGGATGAGGCTCATCATACATCAAGTCAAAAAGGAAATATTTTCTGAATAGGGATATACAAGATACTTTAATGGAATCCTCATTAGATGGTTCACTGATGCAGAGAGGAAGTAAGTCTTTTTCATCAGGAACTCCAACTTGTAGATTTCATGGGATGATGGTATGATGACATAGGAGATGAAGTAGATCAAAGGATTGAAGTTTTTATCAATCAAGGAAGCTGGTTAAAGAATTCTAGATGACATGAAGGTAAATGAGGTATGTATGCTTGTATTTAATATTATAATGGCATGTCATCTGATTGTAGGTAACATGGATCGCTACTTCGATCTTGAGAAGCATGATCAAAGGAAAGGATCTCCTCCTCTGAAAGGATGCAGGAAGGCATAGATCACATAATAAATCCTCATATGAAGTATGAGGTGGTTGACCACAATTAAGGATCTCTGATTGGAATCTCCCAGGAATGAAATATGGAAAAAGAAGGAAGATATCATGAGATATGAAACCATGGTAAAGGCAATAATCATCCAAAATGACCAATAATATTTGACTAGAAAATATCTCGGAAAGATATGATGACTCTGATAGAAGTCTGAAAAGGATGGAGACCCTTGAAAATGGATATCTTTGGTAGATGTGTCAACATGTATACTGATGTTGATACCTATAGGAAGATGGTGTGATGAAATACCATTACAAAGGTAATTTTTATTTAAGTGTTCATTTCTTATTTTGAACAATTTCTGGATGGGCTTATGCAGGTCTTCCAAATGGAAGTGGATAGCTTCCACCATTAATAACCATGTCGTAGGATGAAAGATCCTTGAAAAAACATGGTATGAAGAAAGAAGCGTGACATGAATCAAGACCAGATGAAGACTAATGGATCACTTTCTGATGAAACGAAGGATGACTCATGGATGAAAGTGATGGATGGTTTGTGCCTTATCAAGAAGTCCCAAAAGATGAAGACTCCATAACAAAGAAAAATTCATGACATCAAAGGAAGGAATTATTCAAGGAAGTTGGTTGTCCCATTATTTCCACCTGAGGAGATGCTATAGGTCCCTCACTAAGAGAGAGTCTGCAAAGAAGTTTCTTTCTTGGTAAAAACTTGGAAATTCCTAAGCCAAGAGGGAGCTTAGGTACATTCGTTGTGTAGGAATGATTACATTCCTTTATTGGAATATTTCCTCCCTAATTGAGAGGGAGAGATAGACATGTCATTCATGTCTTCACTTTGAAAGAAAAAATAGAGGATTGGGTAATCATCTGGCATCCGATACTCTTTGAGGATGAGATAAGGCATCCAAGATAAGAGTAGTTGTAGATGGCAGATATTCTTTGAGGACTGGGAATCCAAGATACGAATAGTCATGGAGGAACACACCCTAAGATCTTGGGCAGGGTATGTTCCAGGAGAGACAATGATTAGGGTGTCTATAAATCATTAGTATAGCCAGCATTGAGCTCATATCTTGTGGAAAGATGAATTTGTTAGTCAAGGCCTAGAAATATGAAAATTCAGGTTAATATGATGCTATACAGATGGATTACCAATTTGATTGTTATTATGAGAAATTATTTAGATTGATAATGACCAAGTACCATTATGAATACCTCCCTAGTTAAAAGGGAGTGTTGTAAAATGTAACTAGGTTCGGTCTTCATAATGACATGTATTTGTGACTTTTGTAAATGATGTAATAAATTATTATTAGATTGCTTCATTGGTTTCATGAGAAAGAGATTTTTGTTTTAGAGTCAATTTCATGTATGACCCTTCTTGGGCATATAAATATTGTATTTAAATCTATAAGTTATCTAGGAGCACTCCAAAAGACAACACAGTCATCTTCTTCCTTTTTTGCCTCAATATATATATGCACATAAATTTCATGTCAACTCACATATGGTGCACCACACACCCATTCAGATGGTCATGTCGGCTCAATTGTAGGGCTAAAATACTATATATCCCTAGCTATGGGTCACCACAGAAGCGTTATCACAGTTTTGATTTCCCTCTGATATTTTCGGTGATGAAAACAATAAGACAGGTTTGGATCTCCATAGAGAGGTCCCATTGTGATTCGGATGGATGATCACTATTGTATCTCAAGAAAAAATCCCTTGGTTGTGGTAAGGAATCAATGTTTAAGAAATTTTAAAAATGTGTCACAGAAATGATTTTATCATGAGGTCTTTGTTCTATCCCTCTGGAGACTAGTTTTCTAAAACACCTAATGATATGGAATAATAAAAGATTTCATAATGCCATTCACTGTTGATATCTGAATGAAAAGAAGAACTGCAAGGGAAACTCAAATTAATATGTTGAAAACACAGAATCTACCGCTTTTAAGTTTCAGAGGAAATTCATTGAGAGAGAGGAAACTCGAAAAAATATGTTGTAAACACAGAATCTATTACTTTAAAGTTTCACCAGGTGTATGTGAAGAGAGGGGAAACTCAAAACAATATGTTGTAAACACATAATCTATTACTTTTAAGCTTCAAAGAGAATTTGTGAAGGGAGAAGAAATGGAGTGAAGGAGCACAAATTAAGGTTATTTAATTCTTACTCATAGATGTAATTAAGAGATCGGTTGGTACATTACTTCACTTCATTCAAAGAAGAAGGGACACAAAATGGCACAAGAAACGCAAATCACCATCAACAGTTGCAGGAAACTTACTGCTTCTTTCATTTACCCATCAGAAAAAGAAGTACAAAATGTAATACCCAAGAGGTCCAGAACTCAGAACCCTCCTTCCCTCTTTCTCTCTTCCTTAAATACAAACAACAGCAGTTTGTAACTGCTCGAGCTTCTTGAAACTCCTAAACTATTAAACTACTTATTACACTGCAATCGAGGACACCATTGTAGCTTTAATCTTAACAAAGAAAAAAAATACACTTGGAATATAATCCTTTTGCTGAGTCTGATTTTTTGTTGATGTGTCACCTTCTATTTTGGCTATGATGTCCTAACAATTTTTCAAAAACACATCTCGACTCGACTCTTCCCATGCTTTTGTGTTTCGAACATTGTCATCATGTTACTTGCTACACGACTCTGCCTCTTTTGCACATGTCTGTTGTGTTTAGTCTTCTCTTCAACTTTTCTCTGCGTCAGGTCACTTACCCGAGTCTCTCTGCTCACGTTTAGAATTTCTTCCGTTATCAGGTCGTTTCACCGGCTTTACGTTATAATCCTCCTTTCTTCCTCCGATGTGATTTAACACAAGAAATGCCTTACCTCCAAATTTTAAAACCTTTGGAGTTCACTTTTTAAACCACATCGCATTCGTCTACACATCACACTTCACATTTCGTTGTTTTTAAATTTTCTTTAGCACTTATCTTCTAAGACTTGCGATGTGCGCTATGCGATCGGGTCCCACCTGGCATCACACATCGCACTTCAGCAACTTTAACATGAACCCTTTGCACTATCTTTTAAAACTTGCGATTTTCAAATTCGATCGGGCCCCACCGTCATCGCATATCACACTTTAGCGAATTTAACTCTTACCTCTGCACTTATTAGTTAAAACTTGTGATTTGCGATTTGCGATCGGGCCCCACCGCATTGCATATCACACTTCGGCGATTATAACTCAAACCATTTGCACTTAAATTCTAAAACTTGCGATGTGCGGTATGCGAGCCAGGGCCACGTCATCTACCATGTCATCACATATCGCACTTCGGCAAATTTAACATTTACCTCCGCACTTATTCTTTAAAACTCACGATTTGCGATCTGCGATTTAATCTCTGTTGTCCATCTCTCCACTTCAATTTTGCGCCTTGATCTTGATCTTTTGGTTTTCCCTTTGTGACTCCTCCAAAACTCTCAAGTGTCTGAGGGAAATACACCATTTCTCTGCCTTCTCTGATTTGAAATTAAAGGGTGTGGGCCCCAGCTGTCACCACGTAATGTCCTTTATTGAAACCTGAAACCACTTGTGGGGCTACTTAAGCTGTTTTTTGGAATTTGAAGAGAGTCAAGGAGCACTTGTACATTAGTAGCCTTCATTGGTCATGGAGTCAAAGAGAACTTGTAGATCAACAGACTATATTGGGCATGGAGTCAATCCAAAATGGGAGATGATCCAGTATGAAAACCTCCCGAGACCTGCTACACTTTAGACTCGTTCCTTTATTCTTAAACTGAAAATACTGAAATGAAAATACTACAACTATAAATGCTCAACTTATGAGCTTATTTATGCACAACCCCTATCTATATACATGGTTGAACTTAATTAGGTGAAGTCAGCCTTCCAATAGCACCAATCGAACATCAGTGTGTTAGATTTGATGCCCCCATACTGTGGAAATTTGAAAAGCAAAATAGGGATGTACAATGAAAATTTTCTAGAAATAGAGCTTTGCACATACCCTTGCATAAATTCTTGTTTCTGACAAAAGAAAGTTGTCATATAGTCAGCCATTGGATCATAGAACTGATGAGACAAATTTTCGGCTGCCTCCTTTTCTTGAACATCTTGCTAATGTAGACTTCTTTGAACAAGGCAGCTTCCTTCACTATTTGACTCCTCAACTTGAGGTTGTATGTGAGAATATTAATTGTTTTTTTCTGCTGATAACCATTTAGGTCGGAAAGATGAATCTAAGTTTTGTTCGTCATAATGTTGAGGTTCTTCATCTAATTCCAATTCTTGACAAAAATCTTCCCCCTCTTGCAAACACACCTGAGAAGCTCCACTAGTTTCTCCTCTATTCACAAAATCATTAAAATTATGAAAATTGTAATTATCTTATAGGCTTTCAGTGTGTAGTTCATTCGTTGCAACGAATTTCTGACCAGAATCCTCAAAATTTTTGAATTCTTGTTTTTTAGCAATACAAGAATCCCCTAACCCCTTTTGAAAATCCTTGTTCATCTCTGAATTTTCATTCTCTTGTAAATCAATTCCAATGTTTTCTTGACAGACCCTCTTGTCTTCAACAAAACTTGTTCTTTCAACATGGCAGGAGAAATTTCTACAAGCCCACACATTATCTTCAATTTCTTGTGCATAAAGAAACATCAGCTCTAGAGTGCAAGGCTTTCTCTCCTTGATATAAAAAGCCAAGACAACAAAAAGACCCCTCAAATAGTAAACCATAGCTGCAGTTTCAAGAGGTTGAATCTCTTTTGGCATGCTGAAATAATTTTTTTGAAACCTTGTATTAAACTCAGCGCTAATTCATTTCTCTTCCTCTTGATAGAATATAATTCCAAGAGGTGTTTTTCATATGACTTACGCTCGCCCCAATAACTAAGAAATATATCATGAAAACCTTGCTAGGAACTAATTAAACTTGCTTCCAAACACTGGAACCATTGTTTAGCACCCTGCTTTAATGAATGACAAAACATCCTTAAAGCCACGTCTTCATAAATAATTTGAAATTTTTCTAGAAAGTACTCAAATTCCAATATATGTTGTTCAGCTAAAATATCTTCCTCCTCTCTAGAAAAACTTGGCAAAAATTTGAATCCTTTTGAAGGATATTGATGGAGGATTGTGGGAAGCACCAAGGGTTATAAAATCACCTTGGTTCCAAGCTGGAAAGAATCGGATTACTTATGAGATAGAATGTTATCACCCAAGGATAATGAATCCTCACCTTTATGCCTTGACTGTGACAGATTACCTTCAGGAATAGTAATGCAACGGTCATCTCTCCTTTCATATATAGGGGATAAATTTGTATCAAGATCAATAATACAATCAGAAGAAAAATATTCTTTCTCCAATAAAGAATGTACAGTTTGGGGCTTACAATCTTCTGAGAAAATAAAGCAGGAAACAATCTTCTTGATAGGTAAGGGAAAATAAACCACCAAACAGATAGTGAAAAATAGAACTTCCTTTAAAAGATTAAAACTCTGATATCTATATTTTCCACGGTGATTTCTCATTTTCTTTCCCGCAGAATTCCTCATCTAATGAAACCTTCATCAGTGGAGTCGCCAGATGAATAATACACAACCAAATTCGTATCTAAATCTTGTTCACCATCAAGAAATAGATTTCAATGCCCAGGGAAAAATAACTGTATGCCTTCATCCCCGGCAACAGTGCTAAAAAATGTTGTACCTCAAGAAACAATCTCTTGGTTTTGGTAAGGAATCAGTGCTTAAGACATTTTAAAAGTGTGTCATAGAAATGATTTTACCATGAGGTCTTTTTTCTATCCCTCTGGAGACTAGTTTTCTAAAACCCTTAATGATCTGGAATAATAAAATATTTCATAATGCCATTCATTGTTGATATCTAAATGAAAAGAAGAACTGCAAGGGAAACTCAAAGTAATATGCTGAAAACACAGAATTTACCGCTTTAGGAAATTCATGGAGAGAGAGGAAACTCGAAATAATATGTTGTAAACACAGAATCTATTACTTTAAAGTTTCATCAGGAGTATGTGAAGAGAGGGGAAACTCAAAACAATATGTTGTAAACACATAATCTATTACTTTTAAGCTTTAGAGAGAATTTGTGAAGGGAGAAGAGATGGAGTGAAGGAGTGCAAATTAAGGTTATTTAACTCTTATTACATATGTAATTAAGAGACTGGCTGCTACATTACTTCACTTCATTCAAAGAAGAAGGGACACAAAATGGCACAAGAAACACGAATCAACATCAAAAGTTGCAAGAAAATTACTGCTTCTTTCATTTACCCATCAGAAAAAGAAGTACAAAATGTAGTACCCTAGAGGTCCAGAACTCGGAATCCTCCTTCCCTCTTTCCCTCTTCCTTAAATACAAAAAACAGCAGTTTGTAACTGCTCGAGCTTCTTGAAACTCCTAAAATACCTAAACCATTAAACTACTTATTACATTGAAATCGAGGACACCATTGTAGCTTCGATATTAACAAAGAAAACAAAATACACTTGGAATATAATCCTTTTTCTGAGTCTAATTTGTTGTTAATGTTTCACCTTCTGTTTCGTTTGTGATGTCCTAACAGTTCTGCATAAACGCATCTCCACCCAATTCTGCCCATGCTTTTGCGTTTCGAACGTTGTCATCATGTCACCTGCTACCCGACTTTTCCTCTTCTGCGCGTGCCTGTTGTGTTTAGTCTTCTCTTCTCCTTTGATCTGCGTCGAGTCACTTACCCGAGTCTCTCTGCCCACATTTAGACTTTCTTCCATTATCAAGGCATTTCATCGGCTTTAAGTTATAATCCTCCTTTCTTCCTTTGATGCGATTTAACACAAGAAATGCCTTCCCTCCGGATTTGAAAACCTTTGGAGTTCACTTTTGAAACCACATCGCATCCACCCACATATCGCACTTCGCATTTCATTGTTTTTAACTTTTCTTTAGCACTTATCTTCTAAGACTTGCAATGTGCGCCATGCGATTTGGTCCCACCTGGCATCGCACATCACACTTCGGCGACTTCGGCATGAACCCTTTGCACTATCTTTTAAAAATTGTGATTTGAGAATGTGATTGGGTCCCACCGTCATCGCATATCGCACTTTGGAAAATTTAAATCTTACCTCTACACTTACTCGTTAAAACTTGTGATTTGCAATTTGCGATCAAGCCCCACTATATCGCATATCGCACTTCGGCGATTATGTCTCAAACCCTTTGCACTTAACTTCTAAAACTTGTGATGTGCAGTATGTGGGCCAGAGCCACGTCATCTGCCACGTCATTGCATATCTCACTTCGACAAATTTAACATTTACCTTCGCACTTATTCTTTAAAACTCTCGATTTGCGATCTGCAATTTAATCTTCGTCTTCCATCTCTCTGCTTCAATTTTGTGCTTTGATCCTGGTCGTCTGTTTTTCCCTTTGCGCCTCCTCCAAAACTCTTAAGTGTCTAAGGGAAATACGCCATTTCTCTGCCTTCTCTGATTTGAAAGTAAAGGGTGTGGGCTCCAGCTGTCACCGTGTAATGTCCTTTATTGAAACCTAAAACCACGTGTGGGGGCACTTAAGCGGGTTTTTGGAATTTCAAGAGAGTGTTCCCGCAATTAATGTCAACCGTCGATTTGCAGGTGAGCAGATTTAATCGAGACTGCTTGCGAAGGCACTCCTTAATATAAATCTCATGCAATTTTTTCTCCTGAGTTCTATAGCGCTAGTCTCTCCTGAGGTCGCGAATGAGCCCAAATCGATCCTGACTGGTGTGCAATGTTATGAACGTGCCCATCGATCTGACTCTTGAACTTTTTTGCACGCGAATAAGCCCGACTTGACCCCTCCTGCACGCTTTTTTCTTTGTTGCTCCTCTGGCTTAGATTAAACCTCCAATGTTGCTGCTTTCTTGATTTTGGTTCTGGTGCACATGTGATGATGAATCCTCGTTGAGCTTGTGGTTATCCTTTCGAGCATATTGCAGGTCTTCTTGAAATTCTAACAATTGTTCCTTAATAAACTTGAATTGCTCAGAAGCGCTCTTTACTTTTAGCTAAGTCGAATTAGGCTACAAAAATCACAATGAATGGAGGTCGGATTACTCTGAAGTTCTTAGCAAACATCACAGAAAAACAATTCAGACTTAATCACAAGTCACAGTGCTACTACAGAAGATAATGTCTCAGTGATATATTGTTGAAATGATACTCGGTGCTACACAGTGATGCTATGTGTTAGGTGTTGTGTCACAATGCATAACCTTGGTGCTACTAGGTGTTGTGATTAGTAATACAGCAATGTTATGATGCTAAGGTGCTCGAAGATACTTGGTGTTACTCGGTGTTGGAGTGATAGCATGAAGGCATGATGCAGGATGTTACAAGAAATCACAGTTCGTTGAGGCCTCAATTTAGTGATGTATAATTGTGTTTAGATGTTGCTACAATGGTCATTATTTGAATATCAAAGAATCAAGGGAGAAGCATGATTGTTTCTTGGTCTTGGAGTGGCGAAAAAGGTCATGGGTCATGGTCTTGGTATTCGTCAATTGGAATCTCTATAAGAAGAATTGATGTGGTTTTTCCTCTCAAAGAGTGAGAGGTTTTGGCCCTAGAAGATAGTTTACATGTTTTGTCTCTTGCCTATTTCATGTTCATGCATTGGTTACTATTCAATTAATAAAAACACTAACTATATAATAAGAATAATATCCTAAATTAAAGAAGTAAAAAGGATTCACAAATAGTCACTAATGAAGAGAAATCACCTTAATGCTAATGCCCTAGATTTCTCAACACAACCAATAAGTTGGCTTAGAATACAGTGAATTCGGCCTCATAGAGATGGTATGTTAGCCTACTGAGGCTCTCTAGAAGCATATATATAAGAGGGAAAATGAACAAATTTGAGACCATCCAAGAAGCTCACAAAAAGTTTGATCAAGTGAAGATAAGGAGACCTAAAACCAACAAAAAAGAAGAAAAATCTAAAGAATAAGAATTGGAGTTTTTCAAATTGTTTTTGGGCCATCATTCTCATGCATGTTGTTATCCTCCACAGTGTTCCAAGGTTGAGAATGAAAACCGACGGAGGTAACCTAAAACCACTTTGGATTTGATAGCTAGCCCTACCAAATCAGAGAGGGCTCTCTCTATGATCTTGCAGCCAAAAGATGATTGAAGAAGGGTAAATATATTAGGCTAGGTCTGAGCTCTAAGGTTTTGAAAATTTAGGGGTTTTGCTGGATCAGGAGGAGAGGCCAAGGAAACTAGGTGAGATCTAAAAGATTGCAGTTGTGCGCATACAAAGGGGCATGGAAGGTAAGTCAAATTGCACCTTAAGGTTGTCAATTGTAGGTTAGGGTGGAAAATAAAAGGATCAAAATGATCATGACAAGCATGAGTTCATTTATTAGAAGATGAACAACATAAACATGAAATTCCTACCAAAACAGAGCATAAGTTTAAAGAGTTTTGTTTAACATCTTATAGGAATATCACTGAAAGGATAGATATGGAAAGAATATGAATCAAACATTCATAAAAGTGAATTATAGTAGAAAAACACTGCCATAAAATCATACCACATGAATACCTATATAATAGCTACAACTGAACTTGTATTTTTGCAAATATCAACTGTACACAAAGCTCCAAATCTTCTATTCTTTGATGTCCAGCCTTGATTCTGAAGGAAAACTACATACATATAGACCAAAACCATCTTCCCCTCTCTCAGGGGTCGAATCCCTCAAGATAGGATCATTTTACACAAATTTTTCCAACCAAAACTAAGACTAGGGAGGTTAAAACAAACTCTCCTTTTAGCCTTTGACTGACCTACCCATCACAAATGACCTTCATAATTACATAAAAATGGAATTAACAAGAATAATTACATTCATCTACCTTAGGTGAACTCAAAACAAGAGAATTTACATCATGAAAACCCAAATTTCACTGAATAAACTCAAAAAATTGACCTCTAGGGAAAAGCGCAGCGCCATCTTGTATGGCACTTTTGACTGCCTTCCTAAGCTCCAAATGTTGATCGGAAGGTACCATTGGAAAGCTTAGGATATCTAGTTTTCCATATACTCCTTAATCATGAAAAATTTCCTCTCTAAGGCTAATAAAAATTCCTCCCCAAGGTTACTCCAAAAGCGGAGCGCATGGGTCAAAAAGGTGGCAGAAAGTGAGCTTTTGGCATGTTTTTTTGTAATTTTCTCCCAACCTGGATGCTAACATGGCACAAAAAGTGGATAGATGAGATATTCAGGTTAATATATATCCATTTATGTAGATTTTAGTTCATTTGGCCCTCTAAGGATAAAGCGCAGCACCAAGGCACTACGCTTTTGGTTGTCTGCAATTTCCTGTTTAAGCCAAAACCCATCAAAATTTGAAAAATTTCCAAATTTTGCTCAAAATTTGTCCATAATTTCTCCATGAAGTAATAAGATGAGGTTTTAGGCTATGATAGAGGCCTCAGCCAACAAATCAAGTTTTTCCTTCTCCTTTCGCCTCATTAGGGTTTGCCTCAATTTCTTCTTCAAATGCTTGATTCTGATTTGAGAGATCTTGTTCCTTATACGATAGTGCATGGCCATGTGCCTCTAAAGATTATTGTTCATGTTATCCTTCTCAAAAATCCTCTCTAAGTGGAAATTTACCTTTTCAAGCCAAAACTCCTTATCTTTCTCAATTTCTACTACAATTAGGTCATCAAAGTCTTCTTGACCTAGTGGTTGAGATGTTTCAATTTCTTGTTCTTGTTGCCTCTTGAGACCTCTTTTTCTTGGCCTCCTTGGTTTGACTTGCTCTTCCTTATCATAAAGTTCATCAACATCAACCATTTATTTACCTTTGCCACCATCCTTCTCCAAATATGTCTTGGGCTTACTAAGCAAAAGTTGTTTGACTTGGAGGTGCTTGTTTTCTTGCTGAAGAAAAGTGATTATTAAGTTTTCCTTTGAAAAATTGTTTTTTAGCTATCTCATCTTATTTCTCTTTAATGATCTACTTTGATGATTTTACCTCCTCATGTATCTCTATGTCTGCCATGTGAGTGTCATTATGTACCTATTATTCTTCTTGCAATGGTGCCTCATGTTGATGTGTTGATTTCTCTTCATCTGTTGTAGGCTGAGCCCTTTCCACACTAGCAGGAGAAAACATGAGCCTCTGCCCTCTAGTGTAGGTTTTAGTCACCTCAGCCCTAGGTGTTCTTGTTGTGGGTTTTCTTGTGGAACCTACTTCCTTTTGCCTTGGTCAAGTCAATGGTGTAGAATGATTGCTTGATTGGGTTGGGGTAGGAAAAAGTGAAGTTGAATGCATGAATCCATCCCAAGACAAGTTGATCTATGTGAGCTGATGAAAAACAATGATTTTCACCAAGCCATGATGGAACAAGCTAACATGACGATCTTTCCCTTTGCTATGTACTTTCTCTGCCATTTTGACTAAGCTTCTGTAGAGATAGTGAGGTAGGTTAAGAACTTTTACACCAGTGAAATGCATCAATAGTCTAACATGGTATTGATATAACCTTGATAACCTACCCTTACATGTGAAATATTTCATGATGATCTTCATGAGAGGGGCATACTTATCCATCAAGTGTCTAAATGGAAAAATGTGCTTTGGAGTAACTTTGTATGGAGGCTTCAAAAACATCTTGTAATTTTCAATATCTAGATGTCTTCTTTTGAAACAAAGCTCTCCATTGTTTGGGATCATGGTAGCTATGGAAACGGCCTCTACTAAAATAGTAAACAACACCCTTGTAATGGTTACCTTATCCCTCCTCAGACTAGTGGTAAAGGTACTTGTAATTTTATCACTAAAACCAAGTTCTTCAATCTTTTGGCAAAAAGCTAGGCAACCTTCATCTTGGAATGACTTCTTGAGAAATGGTGAAGCCCTAATATCTTGCACTATGGTGGGTTCGTATCTAATGATATGACCTCCCTTATGCCTCATTTTCTTAGTTTTCTCTGAATCCATAGGAAACCCTAGCTCACTAGGAAGGGAAATTAGGGTTTTAGTGTAGGAAAACAAAGGATTTTAGTCAGTTTTAGGAATGGAAGGGGATGAAGGGGTTTAAGGGTGTCTAAATTATTGGAAAAAATTATGGGGGTAGGAATAGATGTTAGGGAGTGTAGGGAGGTGGAGTTTTAGGAAATTAGTGAGGGGAATGGGTTCAAAAAGGAAAAACACAGTCCTGGCCTAGGAAAGTGTAGTGTAAGCTAGGTTTTGTAGGGAAATGATGAAAATGAGGGTAAGGGATGAGGGAAAGTGTCAAGGATGGTATATGGAAGGTGGGGGAGGGTGAGTGAGCATGAATTTGAGGGTTTTTCTCAGCAAAATGGACCAAAGAGACTTGTTTGACCAAAAATGCAAAAAACCCTAAGAGAGGGGATTTCTGAGATTTGAAGCATGAAATGAAACGAAAGAGAGGTGGATGGTGACCCACTTAATTTATTTGATGTGTTGTAACCTGCCCTTGATGAAGAAACCACTTGAGGAGAAAGAGTTTCCTTCCAGAAGAAAAATGCAACAGTCTTGAGAAAAGCGCAACACAACCAATGAAAAGCACAACGCAACAAGAAAACTTAGCTTCCCAAGGCAAAAAATTGATTTTAAGAGGGTGGAAAGCTCCTTGGTGATAGAATGATGTCTCATGAAGATGAAATGAGAAAATTACATGCTTGGTTTGTCGTTTAAAATGCTGGAAATCGATTTTTCTCCTTGGTGGTGATGTGGCCCCACCTTGTCTTTTCACTAATTGTCTTGATTGCTTGTGTACTACAGCTTTGAAACCTTATAACATATATTTAAATCTTAATAAATATCCAAATGAACTTTAGAAACCATTATTGATCAATGTCCCTATTACTACTCCTTCTAATGGTGATTTGATGATGACATGACCTATTCTCATGATTTTGACAATATTACCTAATGATGACACTACATGGAAAGATAAGTTGAATGATGACCATAATGACCAAGACATTCTCCCAAAAAGTAATGACCTGACCATGATGATGTTTATTGACCATGAAGATGAAAGAAGTAATAATGACCTAGGTAGGCTAACCAATGATCAAATTTTTACTTGAAAACCTATTGAAACTATAAAAAAAATTCCCTAAGACCCTATCAACCATATGAAAGAGCATAATTTGATCACTAGTGACTGGCAAGATGGACAGACACTAACACATGAAAAGGAGAACCATGGCACTTTAGGTTTGCAGCAATTTCAAATTCCATCATCACTAAGAGTCAATTTTTGGGTTAAAAGAAGTCTCATTTTCAAGTTGAATTTTCAAGAAGAAGGCATCTCAAGTGAAGGAGAGAGGAGGGAAATTATCATAAAAATATCACACATCCCATTTAGGGTTTATGAAATAAGGGCCGAGAATTGCAAGTCAAAGTTGCAGTCCAAGGTTGCAGGTTTGAATTCTAGGTCGAAGGATAAGTTGCAATAGCTACAAGGAAAGGTTGACTTGGTTTGACTTTTCTATAAGAGGAGAAGTTTGACTTGGTCTTGGAGGAGTATTGGTCAAGGGTCATAAGTCTTGGAATTTTTCATTTGAATTTCTATAAGAAGAAAATAGTTCTTGTGGGTTTTCCTCTCAAGAGGAGAGGTTTTAGCCCTAGCTTATAGCGTATATCTTGTGTCCTCTTGTCTCATTCGTCTTCATTGTTTGGTAGTTGTTTGATGATCAAGAACCCCAATAATAAAAAATTTAAAGAAGAAGTTAATCAAGTTAATTAAAATACATCACAAGCAATTATCAAAGAAAGAGAAATCATACAAATCTAGCTGCCCTAGATTTCTCAACATAAACTAAAAAGTAGTTTTATTAACAGTTAAAAAAAAAACATTTTTTATAATTAATCAAAAAATAGTTTGATCACTGGGGTAATACAAGTTTAAGAGGAATATTTTGGGATTATTTGAAATCTGAAGGTGGAGAGTCTGAAAATGAAGAGAAATGTAATGAAATATCTCTCAGAAACTAAGGAATAAATACTAGTTTGATTCCATCTTTGGACAAACTGCATAATCGTTTTTCACTTCTATGTTTTTTTTCATTTCATTTATGTTATTCTTCAATTGGAATATTATATGATGCAATTGGATTATTTAAGTTAATGACTTTGAATTTAATTGTTGAAACTCAAGTTATTAATTTAAAAACCCTTAATAGGTGCTCCATGTTCCACAAATTCACTCACAACTTTATATTATACTCAATGTTCTTTCAACAAAGTTGAGGTTTAGATTCTTAAGTGCCTGAACTAAAACCCCGTTTTTCTTCATTTTTCCTCTAACCACCTCTTTAATTTAAATTCTGCAATCCTCATTGTTCATGGTCATTATGGTTTTGGAATTAGAGCAACCATTACAGTTCTCATAATCTCTCTCTCTCCAATCCTTATTTCCCTCTTGTCATATATTTAAAATATTTAACAGTTTATAGATGTTCAGGGCACTAACCTCCTACAACCAGATATTATCTCTAGGGTTACAATAGATCCACAAAAAATATAGCTAGAGATGATGGTCTTAAGTTGAGAAAAAATTGGCCCCCAATTCCTCAAAACAAGTAAAATGGGACTCCTACATGGGTTTCTCTTTTGTTTTCACCTTTTTGTATATTTTAGTCTCCACTCGTCTTTGTTGTTTCCCCTTGTTCTTTACTTGAAGAATTCTTTTGTTATCTTGGAAATTTACTGCTTGTTCCCACTTTTGTTCATTTTATTTTAAGTGAATTTTTTGTTGTTGTTCTTAAATTTTTACTGCTTCTTGTTATAGAAATATTCTTTTTTAATACCTTTTGCAACTTTGTTAGTGTTACATATATAGTATTATGTTATTAGTTAGTTGCCCTCCTTTTGAGTGTCATCATTTTTTTTACCTTTTACACACACACACACATATTACCTTTTAAACTTAAAGGTAATATATATATTACCTTTAAGTTTAAAATTGTATATTTCTCATTGTTAACTTGCGTTTTTTTTAACTCATATTCATAATTTCATATTGTTTTCTAAATATATTAATTGTAATTTATCTTTTAGCAGTTTTATTAGCTTTTTGGTTGTGCTTAGTTTTTTAGTGTACTAATCATTTATTTATAATTAGTGAATGTGGTCATCTCTTAGCCATTAATGTTGCAAACTTTTATGGTTTATTGATCTATTATTTTCTAGTTTCTCATCATGAACATGAATTGCATATCAAAGGACTAGAATATCCACATTAATAACCCTGACATAGTCAATCTAGAAATAGTTAATATCAAAAACTATCTTGTTTTGGTCATAAAAATTTCATTTCCCGCTCTTGTGCCAAGAGGCACATACTACAAACCAAAGTGTGAGAGGTAAGGAACACAATATAATAATTACATTTAATCCTACTTAATCTCTATCAAACCTTGAGAGGGAGCATCCAAGACGCAGTGCGCGAGGTCAGTAGCATAATGTAATAATTACATTTAAGTCAAATTAATCTCTATCAAATATATGGAAGCGCAAACCTTTATTCAAAATTTTATGTTCGAAAAAACAAATTACATAATATCTAGACTCTTTGATAGATACATAGTTAAGATCTAAGTCGCCTGACATGGGGACACGAAACACGAAGGACACGCAGATTCGAGTGTCGGACACAGACATGGCAACCCCTCGGAACAAGACACATTC
This sequence comes from Pinus albicaulis, assembly GCA_034641835.2. Classification (NCBI taxonomy): domain Eukaryota; kingdom Viridiplantae; phylum Streptophyta; class Pinopsida; order Pinales; family Pinaceae; genus Pinus; species Pinus albicaulis. The sequence continues at coordinate 374,671,630 of CM076577.1, forward strand.
GAACACGTTATATATATATATATATATATATATATATATATATATATATATATATATATTAAAAAATAGATATTTCTTACACAAATTCATACAAATTCATTGATTCAAACATAGATCTTCATCTAGATGTAATTTTTACAAAGATACATCATACAATCATACAAAGTAACATTAATAATTTAATGCATTATGCATACATATTGATATTACAAATACAATTGTGACATATTCATCAATGATCCAATAGGAGAAAGACAAGATATTGTAGTTTTCTCATTAAGTCATCAAAATCAAAATGTGTTACATAGGTAGTACAATGCCTCCCCGAAAATTCCAAATAGAAATAGCCAATAAAAAACAACCAAGTATACAAGAATTAAGGTAGTAGGTAGCTCATGAGTCATGAGTCAACAATCATCATCATCATAATTAGCATCATTATCATCATCATCATGGTCACCACTGCTCTCCTATGTTGCATCCTTCTCCTATGTATCCAATGTCATCTCTGAATCTGCTTGTGTGGAGGATGACCCCTCTACAGTATCACCATCATCAAATGTGGCAGGCTCTAGCACTGGCTCATTGAGATCCAAGTTAGCCAATGCCAACTCAACACTGGTTTCCAGACCCATATCATCAATAAAGACATCCCACATCTTTGTCTTTCCCTTCAACCACTCATCCCTATTCTTGTAAATAAGACGGAGGTTGGTGTGCACATACACAATTGTTTCTGGCCTGGACTTCTCAAGCCTGCTCTTCTTCACACTATACAAATTCCCATATGTTCTCTAATTCCTCTCGCAACAAGAGGATGAAGTCACCTGAGATAGGAGCCTCATGGCTAACTGTTGTAGAGGAGGCTTGTTTCCCCATGAGTCGCCCACCAAGAATAGGGCTTCATAGCCCCTCTATATTTAATCATGTCATAGCCTGCAAATCACCTGGTGCCAGTGGAAAACTTTGCAAAGGCATCCTCCACCTCATCAAGGGATTCGCTATCTTAAAAAATCCTCATGAATGCATATTTCATCCCTTGTGAAATTTCACCATCCATGTGAGGAGGGAATCTGCAGGAAGTTCCACCATTCAGCCACTCATGGTTGTAGTATTTTGGATTCAAGTAGTGAGCCAAATAATGTAAAGGTGTGCAATTCTTTTCCCATATGCTCACAAGAATATAATGTATGGTGGTGAAGAAGGCCTCTATTGATGTCTTATACTCAAGGCACTCACTCTGTGAAATAATATTCCTCATAGACTCAATCATGGAATCCCATCCCTCATAAACCTCTTCTAGGATGGGTTGGTCTGTATCTGCAAATCGAAGCAAGGAAATGATAGGGTCCATGATCTGAATAAGTAGATATACCCTTTCCCACCAAGCATCATCTAACATTGTGTCCTTCACTCTTTTTGAGGTTGTTTGATTTGTCTTTCTCCAAAAGGAACAAAACTCTGAAATAACCATGGTCCCAAGAGCGGTCTTGACCTCCCTCAACCTTTTCAACATGATGAATGAAGAGGCGAACCGTGTATCCGCGATCTTCAACAATGATAGATTGGTGTACTCCTTATATATAGTGAGGGAATTTGTATGGTTTTGTACAAATTTGTGGATATGTCATGCATCCTCAATAATGCTTCCAATCCAAAGCACATCAAAAGCAATAGATTTAACTGCTAAGTTCAATGAATGGACAATGCAAGGTGTCCAAAATACTTGTGGATATTTAGCTTCCACAGTAATGCTATAGGCAACCTTGCAAACAGGTGCATTATCTGTAATGATTTGCACCCAAGAATCAACACCTACATCTTCAATAACTTTAATAAAAAACTCACCAATATATTGTGCATCCTTGTATTGTCCAATTGCATCCATTGATTTCAAGAAAACTAGACTATTCAAGGAAGACACCATGAAGTTGATGAGTGGGTGTCATGTTGGATTTGTCCATCCATCAGAAACAATGCTAACCCCAGATGTTGGCCATGCTAATTTAATAGACTCGAGCATTTTGTCCACCTCTTTCTTTTCCTTTTTCAACAATGTAGTTCTAAGCTTCTCTGACCCAGGAGGCACATACCCTAATGGAGCCCCTTGACTTAGAGCTCGGCACATATCAATAAATAGAGGTGACCGTGCAACATTAAAGGATATGAAGTTCTGATAGAAAAAAAAAATACAATGGTGAGATCAAGTTTTTCTCGCTTCTCTTTCTGGAAAATCTTATCAATTGGACCAAGCGTAGTTGCCTTTGTTTTTGTTGCTTGTCCTCCACTAGAACTCTCAAATGGGAACTTGTTGTTGCTTTTCCTCAAGAATGGAAGGGGGTCATTATTCTTGTTTTTTTTTTTTTGCAACCACATTTGTCACACCAGCAAATGCCTCTCTTTCCATTTCCTTCCTCTTTGTTAAAGACACTTGTGTACAAGCTGAAATTCCACAACTTGGTAAATCCAACAAATGAGTTTTCACACAATAATATGTGCTCATGGAATGGTTGTGGAAATAACTAAATTTCCAAACAACATTGCCTCCTCCCTTCATCTTGTTGCCTAGCCCTGCCTCTCTTGTGACATATTTCCATAATGGATATTTGTGGTCTTCAGGTTGTTGTCTTCCCTCAACATTTGAAGTTGTTGTTGTGGCCCCACGTCCAACAGATGGAATACTTGCAAACCCTAATGGAAATAGGAACGGGAGGGGCATCTCCAATGGGGCCCTTCCTTTGCCCCTTCCTTTGCCCCTTCCTTTGCCCCTTCCTTGTTGCCCTTGATTGAGCCATGAATGTTGTAAAAAACAAACAAAAATGCCCAAATTTGTAAAACATATCCACATGCAAACCGAATGCAAAAAAATAGAGAGATAATGCACTTACATGTTGCTTGAATCTCCTTGAAAATACTCCCTTGCTCCTTGCTACTCTTTTCTCCTGTGAAAATTTCAAATCTGAAATACTACAGCAGTTACTGATTTATTTCTCCTACTTATTTTTCACAATAAGTTATTTACAATAAGCCCTTCAGTAAATTTTTAAATAAATTCTACTGCAGTTATCACACAAGTACATATAGAGAAAAAAACAGTTAAATAGAAGCACAAGAATTAATCACATCAACATAGTTATTTTTGGACAATTGTCCCTGGAAAAACCCAATGTGGGAAAACCGAAGCAGTAGATGAGGGTTTATATATTAATCTTCAGCAACAATTTCTTTACAAGGAATCACTGACAGAATGATTGAGAAACTTCCAAGAAAACACATTTGATCATTTTTATCCCGACCTCCGGAGAATTTCTAACCCCTGAGAGGCACACTAGCCTTCACAGTGTTACCCCTGCGTGATTCCCTACACAGAGACTGCGTGAGACTGTGTCACTATTGTGTTGTCCCTCTGTGCTACTCCTCGACCCTTCTGTGTCCTTCTTCCTTGAGCTATGGGTGTTGTTGAGACCCTCCACTTCCTCTACCCTGCAACCCTCCCTCTGAAATCGAATTCTAAATTCTGAAGAATTGACTTCCCTTAGGTTACTAAGTGTATGGTTGGCTTGCTTTCCGAGTGGCCCTCAAGCCTTCCTTTATAATCTTCTCATTGATAAATCAACAACCCAGATTAAAAATCTAATCAAAGGCTAAGATTAAATCTTGACTTGATTTTGGATTCTAAAATATTCGCACTATGTGTTATTAATACCTTATTAATTATTTAATTTCCTTAAGTTTACATTAAAATAATTAATTATTTTAATAAAACATGTACCATGTGGAATTTCCAAAAACGGTTTCTGGGTTCTTTGGAATACTGGTATTCAAGCCTCCTCACCAAATATGAGACATAGATCACATTCTGATGCTACAAAAATCAACACTCCCTTTTAGCGAGGAAAGTGTTCTAACAATTTTCCTAATGCATATTGCTCTGAATTTTTGAAACATCCTCTATGATGTTGATGCTTGGTTGTTGCCCCTCATTTGTTGCGTTGTTGCCTTCTGTATTGTTTCCCATGGCACTGGCACTATCACTGCCTCATCTGTACTGCAGCTCCTCATTCTTCTATGCCATAGCTCATTCAAATCCCTCTCACCACTATTGCCTGTTAGTGCCATTGGAGATTCGAGTTGTAACTTATATAGTTTGTTGCTCCTGACTCTTATTTGTGCCTTCTTCTTCCAACTTGTTTGACATATACTCTTTTTCCAATGAATTATACTTCATAGCCCTTGTTTTGCAACTGAGACATGGAGAATAATTTCATCCCCATACAAGGCACATGCAGCACATTGGTAGCTCGAAGTTTATTCGTTGCCTTAGTTTGAAAAACTACGGTACCTCTTCCAACAAGGGTACATTTTGCCTTATTTCCCGTAGTGATCTTGAAGTTCATTTGTTCTTCTTGGTAGCTCGAGAAACATTCTCGTATTCTCGTATGTGTAGAATCTCCACTATCAATATATCAAACCTTTGAGGAAGCAGAGCTTGATAAGCAAGTGAAGTCTTCTTCCAATCTGGAAGAACATATAGAGATTTTGTGATCCAACCTTCCTTCCATGCTTTTCTCTTTCTCCGGAGGACTGTGTGAACCATTTCGAGTCGCTGCTCCAACAACATCAAGACTTCGTTCCATTGCAGAATCTCCAATCCTGTTACCTGATCTCAACTCTGATACCATGTGAAATTTTCAAATCTAAAATACTATTGCAGTTATTGATTTATTTCTCCTATCTATTTTTCACAATAAGCTATTTACAATAAACTCTTTAGTAAATTTCGAAATAAATGATAGAACAAATATCACACAAGTACATATAGAGAAAAGAACAGTGAAATACAAACACAAGAATCAATCACATTGACACAGTTATTTTTGGACAATTGTCCCCGAAAAAACCCAATGTGCGAAAATCAATGCAGCAGATGAGGGTTTATATCTTAATCTTCAGCAACAATTTCTTTACAAGAATTACTGGCAAAATGATTGAGAAATTTCCAAGAAAATACATGACATTATTTTTCTCCTCACCTCAAGAGAATTTATGACCCCTGAGAGGCTCACTAGCCTTCATTGTCACCCCTATGTGATTCCCTATGCAGAGACTACGTCATTACTGCGTTTTCCCTCTGTGTCGCTCCTCTACCCTTCTGCGTCCTTCCTCGAGCTCTGACTACTATTGAGACCCTCCACTTCCTCTGCCCTACAACTCTCCCTCTGAAATCGAATTCTAAATTATGAAGAATCGACTTCCCTCTGGTTACTGAGTGTATGTCTGGCTTGCTTTTCCAAATGGCCCTCTTGAGCCGCATTTTTTGTCCAAAAATTTTCGATTTTTATTCAATAATTATATTCTTGTACCTGGTGTTTTGTCCTTTTAAGTTGATGACTAGGGGCATTTAGAGACAATAGTTATTAATTCATAAATTCTTCTTGTTAATTAAATTGAAGAAGTGTTTTGTGTAATAATATCGTTAATTATAAGTTTTCATGATGGCAGGAGAATAAGTCTAGCACCAGCAGTGTTGGAATGCTTCTTGAAATACATGTGAGTACAGGTTCATGCACAGAAACAACACCATATTTGAGTGCAGATTCGGGAATGCTACACACTGCAAAGCTTGTCAAAACCTTCAATTGGCCAGATAATGCGGTTATGGGTTATGCACCAAATGCCATCATAAATATCTGTGCTTTTGAAATCTCAACCATTGATGAATTATCGACATCATGATCGACAGACCTGCAACAACGTGCCCATGAACTATATCTAGCTGGTTTAGTCTTCAAATTATAGTTTTAGAATGAATTCATGAAAACTTTTTTATACGAATGATGTTGGCTCATTATTCTTGGAGAGGATCGAAGGGCTCATCGAACCCCAAAATGTGGTGTCATATGTTCTCCCTTTATTCCATTGTGGGATAGCCAGGAAAATCACTAGATCATGACAAGTTGTTGTGCATATGAGAAAATGATCTTTGTTGGAGAATCTATATGTAATTTACCAATGGAGGTGCATAAATTTAATTTGATATTTGTTGTTCGGCATCAATATGCTATCTGCAAACTATAAAAGTAATCGTAGCAGGTAGTAGGTCCTCATGGAACACAAGTAACAACTATTAATTCAAGCCCAAGGGTGGCAACAGTGGAAATGTCTCTGTCAGGTTCATCTGGCACTGTTACAGGTCCTATGACCAACTTAAACATTGGGATGGACTACTGGTGTGTGACAACTCCTACACCTCTTTCTACTATCCATGAACAATCTGCACGGAGATCAAGGATGCGTGAACAGGTTGAGTGTTAAGAGCTAGCGCGCAGATTGGTGTCAAACGTTTCCGCCATAGACACTAGTACTGGAAATCACATTGGACTATATCCCTCTATGGCATGACATTTTTTATTGTGGTATTTGGTTCCTGAAGAAGAAATTTTCAACGTGACCTCTATTATCAGAGCTGAAGCCAGTCGTTTTTCAGATTTTATATACTGAGTTTCATCTATTAGATACGCAAAGAGATTTTTCTTGGTTATTGCATGCATATCTATTGTGTCAGTGATTAGTAGTTGGTGCAATTTTCTTACACTACTTTATTTATGTTCTGTGGTTGCTTATACAGTGCCCAAAATTTACGATCAATACGAGGACGAGATTGATTGGTGTTAAACAAAGAAAAATTGGCAATCACAAAGATGCTGGGATTGTAGGAATCGTTGGAAGTGAATTTACAGAGGTGAAAGCAGGGGATCACGTTATTCTGGCATACAAAGCAGATTGCAAAGAATGGGAGCGCTCTCATCAAGGAAAGAATATCATTTGTGAACTTTTCATGTTCAACTTCGTGAGCAGAGTCACTTACACTGACAAAAAAATGTTAATTCTCAATCAAAGGAACCCATCCATCATTTCTTTGGGCTCTCCACATTCAGTGAATATACAGTGGTAAACACGTCCTCTGTTGCAGAAGGGGATAGAATAGTTGGAGCTTCCAGAATCATTGGCATCGAAATCAACCCAAAAAAGGAAGAAACATCTAAACAATTAGGGGTCGTTTTTATGATCATTTGACTCAGTTTATACATTCAGGAGATGTCTAGCATCAACTCAACCCATTCAAAATCAAATCTTCTTATTCTGGTCTTGAATCCGTTGATAATTCTAATTTTGTATGTGCGTGTAACCAAGGGCCAGAATAACTGGGCAGCGTCGCTACTATTCGAGGGGAGCGATTTCATAGGGATCGAGGGCACACAAAAGAGGGCACACAAAATCTGGATTGCACCAGCTCAAAACTAAATTGGGAATTAAATCTCATCATTTTGATTTTGTTTAATTTGTATTAATCAATTGTATCCCATGTAACTATCGACCATTGAATTAGAGCAGCGTTGCTGCTATAAAGCAGAAGTTGTGCACTAATAAATTTCTCAGATGTAATTGGAGAGAGTCTGTCAATTAGACGAGATAGGATCAATATGAATAAAAGGAGGAATTTCTCAAATGTAAAGTAGAATTTCCCAGATGTAAGTCGAATTGCTCAAATGTAGAATTGGCATCGAATTTTGCAAAGTGTATTGGAGACAGGAAATTGTTGTGTGTGAAATTAGAATTGTTGTGCATGACTTTTGTAAATCGATTTCCAAATTTTGTTTTAAATATACAATCGCCTTCAATCCGTGAACAGTAGTGTCATGCCATGATTCATTTCAAATTCCAGTATTTGATGTTTTAAAAGCTTTCCCCCTCTGCAGTAATTCAGCTTACTCCAGGCATGGGAGGGCCCACCACCTCTGGAGCTAAGCTTGATCGGTCAACATAAGATAAGTATATGTGTGCATAGTTTCTTGTTTCTGTGTGAATGAGTGGTTCAATTACAAATCATTTCAGTCATCTTCGTATTGCGCAAATTAATGGTCTAAAGAACTATTACTCATTACATAATCTGTGTTTGAGTTGCAATATATATTCCTCTTATTAAATTTAATGTAATGGGAGATAGGAATATAATTATTATGATTTCTGAGTTTGATTCAGGAATTAGAACATATTGTAATGTTTTTAATTTGAATATGGAATTAGAACATATTTTAATGCTTTGAGTTTTGGTATGGGTTGCATTAATTAGTTTCTTTCGAACATTTGCAGGATTTAATTGCGCATTTGATTTGTTTATGCTTCCTGGGACTTTTCTTAATAGTTAGATTTTTTTTAAATTTGAATCTTTCTTGTTTTCATAGTGTAATCATTTCCTCAGAAGAGCAAGTTTGAGTACAAATTTAATTGTGCAGGTAGTGTGATTTCGTTTTCATTATTGAGTTACATGGTTTGAATAGTAAGCTTGTTTTTGGATAATTCTTTTAATCTAGATTAAAATGTTTTGAAAGATTATCATAGATTTTTTGCAATGATATTTTTAATAAGATCTTTTAGATGTTATTTTACATAGAGTGAAGTAGTTTTCTTCTAGTAATAGTTAGGACTGTCCTTTGTTAATTTGGATCTTGAATTTGTTATCAAGAGTAGTTTAGATAGTTAGTTTTAGTTTTAGGTGTGAGTTATCATTAGAAAAATGTGTGTGTATTTTTCTTATCTCAAGTCTTAGTTTCAAGTGTTAGTTTCAAGTTAGTGAAAAGAGCAAATAGGTTAAAGGTTTCAAACTACCATAGGAGATTTAAAAGTAGAATTCGATTGCGAGAATGTCATATGATTTAGAAATGCTTTGTATTTCCTTATAGTTTAATCGCAGTATGGAGTTTTCTTGATAGAATTAGTTAAGTAGGTTCCCTTTTCAAGAATTTTTATTTGCCAACAAAGGTGTGTTTCATTCCAGTACCTAGTTTATCATTACAAAGGAATATATTTATACTCTGACCACTAAGTTGAGCCAATACACAGTACAACTCGCGTTTACGACTCCCAGATTGATAATTGATATTGAAAGGTTTAATCCGACAATTAAACTGACCAACATTTTGGTGTCGTTGCCGGGAAGTTGTATTTTGGCTCAGGTAAAAATTTTCTTACAGAGTTTCAAGGGTATTGCAGAACGTCAGAGGGCGGAGAGTGTACAGTAAGACGTGAGTGAAGAGCCACGCATCCACTTTTGTGGGGTTTCTCCAAAGTCTGGCCATCTTGTGTATCTCTTGAACTTTTATTTCCTTTATGTGAAGAAGTAGAAGCAGGCTTTAGACATTTAATTTCCAAATTGCTTTGCTTTTCATAGATTAAATAGTACTTTGATTAGGCATTTTCCTTTCATGCAAGTGTGGTGAGCTTTATTTCAGCCAATAGCTTTTAAAATTCATTTATCTTCATAATCCAATCTTCAACGTTATATCATTTTTGGGGTACTGTAAGAACCCTTGCGTATTAACCCATGTGATGACAAAATGTACCAGTTTTCCTGTTGAAGACAAGAAGATGATATTTTGAGGAATCATTCAATGAGGAGTTTTCATGCTGCTACAGAGATGAACAACTCATCCGATGAAGAATTCACAAGTGCAGAATCTAACGCCTTGCTTGAACATAAATTCAATATTATTAAATCTTTGATTTCAGAATTGGATGATTTGCAGGAGCAAGAGAAGGAAGAAGAACCACTACTTATCCTTTGCGCCAACTGTCGAAAGAAACACTGCCTTAGAAAGTGTCCACTTAGCAGTCTAAAAGTTTGCGAAATTTGCGAGGATGGTCATGCAACCGAACATTGCCCATCACTGCCACGATTACGAAAGGTACTCAGGGAATCAAGTGAGGAATCAAATCAACCGCCAGGTATAACTCAAAACCCAACATCATTTTATACTTGGAATAATTCTTATTCTCTTGAGCAAGTTCCTCAACATGTTTATAATCCTGCATTTCCATGGCAAACATTTAATCCTCCTCTAATTGAATATCCTACTTCATGGCCGCAGTGGCCCTCGCCTATGCCCTCATCCTCGAGCCAAATATCTCCATGGCCTCAAGAATCATTTGGATCCTTATCTCTAGGGAAATCTCCCATGCCAATTCAATCATATGAGCACCCACAACAACCACAATTTCTATCCAATGCACCATTAAGTTATCCTCCTCCATGGTCCCAGCCATATGTGCAACCTTACCCTAACCCTCATCCATACCCTAGTCCTAATCCATACCCTAACCCTATTCCACACCCTAGGCCTAACCCTAATTCTAATTTAAAACCTAGACCTAACCCTAGTCCAAATCCTAACCCCAATCCAAATCCAAATCATAGGCCAAGCCTTAACCAAAACCCTACCCCAAACCATCTTTTAAACCCTAATATAAACCATGAGGTTGCACAGCAGTTTGAACCACCTATTCTTTCTGTTGATTCCCCTATTGAACAAAATGTCACACCTTCCATGTTGGAAAAGGGAATAAATATGGAAACTTCCCCATTACTGCAGAACATTCACCATGGGAAGATGTAATTCAGAGACCACCAGAGGAGCAATCTTTCATTGGAACATGTTCTGAAAATGTTGTTAAAACTCAAAACCCTAGAATTTCTCTCAACCATTCTTGTCAATTTGAAAATCAAATATTTGAGCCTGAACATGAGGGATTTATCTTTTCTCTTTCACCAGATTCTTTGTGCCTCCAAGAGAGTGACTATCAAACTGTGGAAGATTTGCATCAGTTGGAAAATCATAAATATGTGGATTCCATTGAATCCTGGTTTCGAGCAGTCATCACACCATCTTATTTCCTCAACATTCGGAAACTCTTGGTACCATATCAATTAAAGAAACTGATTTCTCATGCTTTCGTATGTCTTGAAGTCTATTCCTTAAAACCAAGTGTGAGTATAATCAGCATTTTGTTACCCACATGGCTTCATTGGAAGTACTCCTATACTTAAACGAGATTCTTTCACCTCTTAGGGTAAAATAGGGTGGGAGAATAAATGAATAAAGTTGTTATAATGCTATTAGGGTTTTGAATTTTAAAGCATGCCTGTTAAAGCTACTTTTGATCCACATTAGTTGTTAACACACACATTTGTGACAAATCTTGTTGAGTACAATTCACTCTAATACCTCATGATTTTGAAAAAGTAACCATGATTAATCACTCTAATAAGTTGTCATCTCGGATATATATTTTCAGTTTCCCTTAGAAGGTACTATTGGAAAACCCTTATGGTGGACCACTCTTGTAAAGATCATAATGAGCTATTCATGAGAACACTAGCATTTTTAACAAAAGGAATCTTTCAGTCATTGTCTGGGATATCCTTAATAAGTCCTTAGGGTAGAGGAATTAGTTAGCAATGATTAGTCATTAAAAACTTTTCACGCCATCATGTACTCTTAAGGAGTAGATCTATCTCCCCACTTATTAAGTAACCTTTAAGGTTAATCATAATCATAGCTTACAAATATTTAGGGAAGGATAGGAGGTCTCTTGATGAGCCGACCTACCACGATCATGAGACCTAACATGCATGACATTACTACTACTGGTCACCAAGCCAGAGTAATGGCTTTCAACCAAAAAACTGGAAGACAGGAGGTCTCATCACACGCTGGCATGTTCATTCATGTTACTTCTTGTGAGTGGCACTGCCATTAGCTGGTTAACAAGCCAGGTCAGTGGCCTTCATCTAAAAAGTCAAATAAGCTAACTCTAAATCCATTCCTAGTAAGTGGGACACAGACATTTCGATGGGTCAAAAGACATCCCTGCCGAGGTTATGGACACCAGCGGGGGGCAGGGCCATGTCTGTGGTATTAAAGTTAACTGCATACTATGATTTGATTGGTTATCCTTCTCTTTCCCTGAAAACTCATCCTTTTTCTTGGAAAATGGTTGTAAGACAATTTGAACATGATGCTTTGAGTTCTATTTTCAAAAATCAAGAATATTTAATGATGTGGTACCCTTAGGGAAGGTTATTCTTTGTACTATATTAAGAGGAAATTCAGTTTTGAATCCGGATAACAACGTAATTTAGAGTGTTCAATAAAGAGGTCGTTGATTAGTATCATAACTCACTTTAATTCTCATGGTATTTAGAGTGATGAATTACTCACTGGTGACTATTCACAAGGTGTTAGTTTCCATCAATGTGTATTGATTGTATTTTCCTCTAAATATGTGCTACATAACTTAGGTACAAGATTCCTATCGTAGGTGCAGGAATATTGTGTTAGTATTTTGAAATTGCACCTCTTCAGTGAAATTTGATTCTTATCATAAGACTTTGGGCATAAACAAAATATGGGACAAGGTAACAAGTATGTGCAACACTATTTTCTCCATAAATGTTTACTTTCGGTACCTAATCTTGTTTTATCATTTCACATGGCTTTAGATGGTATTGTAATAGTGATGTTGCGGGCTAATGAAAACAATACATCAGGCATCTTCATCCTTACTTGCTAAAAACTTTGCTGACATTTTCCTTTCCTTATTTCATCATCTTATAGTTTTGGCTTACACGAGGACGTGCAAGAAGTTTAGCGGAGGGGGATGTTGAGCCGCATTTTTTGTCCAAAATTTTTCGATTTTTATTAAATAATTATATGTTTGTACCAGGGGTTTTGTCCTTTTAAGTTGATGACTAGGGGCATTTAGAGACAATAGTTATTAATTCATAAATTCTTCTTTTTAATTAAATTTAAGAAGTGTTTTGTGTAATAATATCGTTAATTATAGGTTTTCATGATGGCAGGAGAATAAGTCTAGCACCAGCAGTGCTGGAATGCTTCTTGAAATACATGTGAGTACAGGTTCATGCACAGAAGCAGCACCATATTTGAGTGCAGATTGAGGAACGTTGCACACTGCAAAGCTTGTCAAAATCTTCAATTGGCCAGATAATGTGGTTATGGGTTATGCACCAAATGCCATCATAAATATCTATGCTTTTGAAATCTCGGCCATTGATGAATTATCGACATCATGATCGACAGACCTGCAAGAACGTGCCTATGAACCGTATCTAGCTGGTTTAGTCTTCAAATTATAGTTTTAGAATGAATTCATGAAACCTTTTTGATACAAATGATGTTGGCTCGTAATTCTTGGAGAGGATCGAAGGGCTCATCGAACCCCAAAATGTGGTGTCATATGTTCTCCCTTTATTCCATTGTGGGATGGCCAGGAAAATCACTAGATCATGACAAGTTGTTGTGCATATGAGAAAATGATCTTTGTTGGAGAATTTATATGTAATTTACCAATGGAGGTGCATAAATTTAATTTGATATTTGTTATTCGGCATCAATATGTTATCTGCAAACTATCAAAGTAATCGTAGCAAGCAGTAGGTCCTCATGGAGCACAAGTAACAACTATTAATTCAAGCCCAACCGTGGCAACATTGGAAATGTCTCTGTCGAGTTCATCTGGCATTGTTACAGGTCCTATGACCAACTTAAACATTGGTATGGACTACTGGTGTGTGACAACTCCTACACCTCTTTCTATTATGCGTGAACAATCTGCACGAAGATCAAGGATGCGTGAATAGGCCGAGTGTTAAGAGCTAGCACGCAGATTCGCGTCAAACATTTCCGCCATAGACACTAGTACTGGAAATCGCATTGGACTATATCCCTCTATGGCATGACATTTTTTATTGTGGTATTTGGTTCCTAAAGAAGAAATTTTCAACACGACCTCTGTTATCAGAGCAGAAGCCAATCGTTTTTCAGATTTTACATACTAAGTTTCATCTGTTAGACACGAAAAGAGATTTTTCTTGGTTATTGCATGCATATCTATTGTGTCAGTGATTAGTAGTTGGTGCAATTTTCTTACACTACTTTATTCATGTTTTTTGGTTGCTTATACAGTGCCTAAAATTTACAATCAATACGAGGACGAGATTGATCGGCGTTAAACAAAGCAAAATTGGCAATCACGAAGGTGTTGGGATTGTAGGAATCGTTGGAAGTGAAGTTACAGAGGTGAAAGCATGGGATCACGTTATTCCGCCATACAGGGCAGATTGCAAAAAATGGGAGCGCTCTCATCAAGGAAAGAATATCATTTGTGAACTTTTCATGTTCAACTTCGTGAGCGGAGTCACTTACACTGACAAAAAAATGTTGATTCTCAATCAAAGGAACCCATCCATCATTTCTTTGGGCTCTCCACATTCAGTGAATATACAGTGGTAAACACCCTCTGTTGCAGAAGGGGATAGAATAGTTGGAGCTTCCAGAATCATTGGCATCGAAATCAACCTAAAAAAGGAAGAAACATCTAAACAATTCGAGGTCGTTTTTATGATCTTTTGACTCAGTTTATACATTCAGCGAATATCTAGCATCAACTCGACCCATTCAAAATCAAATCTTCTTATTCTGGTCTTGAATCCGTTGATAATTCTAATTTTGTATGTGCATGTAACCAAGGGTATGAATAATTGCGCAGTGTTGCTGCTATTCGAGGGGAGTGATTTCATAGGTGTCGAGGGCAGACAAAAGAGGGCACACAAAATCCGGATCGCACCAGCTCAAAACTAAATTGGGAATTAAATCTCATCGTTTTGATTTTGTTTAATTTGTATTAATCAATTGTATCCCATGTAACTATCGACCATTGAATTAGAGCAGTGTCGCTGCTTTAAAGTAGAAGTTGCGCACTGATAAATTTCTCAGATGTAATTGGAGAGAGTCCGTCAATTAGACGAGATAGGATCGATAGGAATAAAAGGCGGAATTTCTCAGATGTAAAGCAGAATTTCCCAGATGTAAGTCGAATTGCTCAAATGGAGAATCAGCATCGAATTTTGCAGGACTGTAATGGAGACAGGAAATTGCTATGTGTAAAATCAGAATTGTTGTGCGTGACTTTTGAAGATCGATTGCCAAATGTTGTTTAAATATACAATCGCCTTCAATCCGTGACCAGTAGCATTATGCCATGATTCATTTCAAATTCCAGTATTTGATGTTTTAAAAGCTTTCCCCCACTACAGTAATTCAGCTTACTCCAAGCGTGGGAGGGCCCACCACCTCTGGAGCTAAGCTTGTTCAGTGAACATAAGATAAGTAGATGTGTGCATAGTTTCATGTTTCTGTGTGAATGAGTGGTTCAATTTCAAATCATTTCAGTCATCTTTGTATTGCGCAAATTAATGGTCTAAAGAACTATTACTCATTACATAATCTGTGTTTGAGTTGCAATATATATTCCTCTTATTAAATCGAATGTAATGGGAGATAGGAATATAATTATTATGATTTCTGAGTTTGATTCAGGAATTAGAACATATTGTAGTGCTTTGAATTTGAATATGGAATTAGAACATATTTTAATGCTTTGAGTTTTAGTATGCTTTGCATTAATTAGTTTCTTTCGAACATTTGCAGGATTTAAATGCGCATTTGATTTGTTTATGCTTCCTGGGACTTTGCTTAATAGTTATATTTTTTTAAAATTTAAATCCTTCTTGTTTTCATAGTGTAATCATTTCCTTAGAAAACCAAGTTTGAGTGCAGATTTAATTATGCAGGTAGAGTGATTTCGTTTTCATTATTGAGTTACATGGTTTGAATAGTAAGCTTGTTTTTGGATGATTCATTTAATCTAGATTAAAGTGTTTTAAAATATTATCATAGATTATTTGCAATGATATTTTTAATAAGATCTTTTAGATGTTATTTTACATAGAGTGAAGTAGTTTTCTTCTAGTAATAGTTAGGATTGTCCTTTGTTACTTTGGATCTTGAATTTGTTATCAAGAGTAGTTTAGATAGTTAGTTTTAGTTTTAGGTATGAGTTATCATTAGAATAATGTGTGTCTCTTTTGCTTATCTCAAGTCTTAGTTTCAAGTGTTAGTTTCAAGTTAGTGAAAGGATCAAATAGGTTAAAGTTTTCAAGATATCAGAGGAGATTTAAAAGTAGAATTTGATTGCGAGAATGTCGTATGATTTAGAATTGCTTTGTATTTCCTTATAGTTTAATCGCAGTATGGAGTTTTCTTGATAGAATTAGTTAAGTAGGTTCCCTTTCAATATTGTTTGTTGCTTGACAAAAATTAGTAACAATAAATTGCCTAGTTTATCATTACAAAAAATATATTTATGTCTTTACCACTAAATTGAGCCCAATACGCGATACAACTCTAATTTGTTCAGTTGACCGGGTGGTAGCGGAGGTTCATCAAACAATTGACGAAGCCAACAGCAGGCGCTGGGCCCCCTAAGGCCTTCCTTTATAATCTTCTCATTGATAAATCAATAGCCCATATTAGAAGTCTAATCAATCGCTAACATTAAATCTTGACTTGATCTTCGTTCTCTAGAAGATTCACACTTTGTTTTATTAATACCTATTAATTATTTAATTTCCATAAGTTTAGACTTAGGGTCCTTATTAAAATAATTAATTATTTTATTAAAGCATGAACCGAGTGGAATTTCCACAAACAGTTTTTGGGTTCTTTGGAATACTGGGGTCCAAGCCTCCTCACCAAATATGAGACTTAGATCACTTTTTGATGCTACAAAAAACAACAACTCCGTGCTCCTCTCTTCACTCAAAGCAAACCCAATGTGAAAGAAATGAAGCAAATTCAGTGTTTTATAACTCGTGAGACGCTTTCTAGCGCGGATCATGTCCAACGGATCGGGACACGATAGTGTCTTGTACAGACATGATCCGTTGGACACGAATCTGTACGAATTGTGTCTGAGTCGACGGATTCAGGGCACATGCCCCTCTTACAACGTATCTAGTTTCTTAAGTTAAGATACATCTACATCGTATTAATAAAAAACATTTATAGTTGTGTAAGATTAATCCAAAGGTGGGTTCCCATATTTAAAGTCAATGTCTTATTCCTACATTGGATGAAAGGATGGGCCACAATGACATCTCCATGTGACTAGGACAAGGTTGAATTCTAGGTGGCAAGGCCATGGAGGAGCAAGAGTAGCAAGGAGGTTGTGCTAAAAGGAGCATAGTGGTGATCAAAGTAACCCACGTCCACACCAAGATGCAGTGAAACTCGATTTCAATTCTCAAATGCTCTTTTTTTGGTCCCTTACACAATTAAAACAAGCTTAAAATTGTTTTTGGTCCACAAGTTGTTAACGAGTTCAATGGTGGGAATGCTGACTTAAAATAATAAAAATAAAAAATATTAAGCAAACCCACTTGGATTCAAAGCTCATAGCCTCCACCTTTTACTTTTTCAATAAATCAATTGATATGAACATAAATAACATAAAATGATATGATTAATAATTAGTATTAACGAAACAAGAGGTTTCTATAAAAAAGTGCTCCCGTGCTCCTGCATATATATATATATGGGGCCCTCATTTGTAATTCTCTCATATCAATCATTCATACATTATTCAATATATATTTTTATCCTCAATGGATTACCTCATATTCAAAGGCTTTTGGATTATTTAACTGAGCCAACGAGCGTCGCTATCACATTTGGTATCAAAGCCATGTTTCTAATCATGGCTTATGGCATTTGTCCACAGATTTCCCAAACCTTATTTGATTTAACCTTATTTGATTTAGCTCTTGGCCAACCCTAATTTCGTAGAGTTCTATCAAAGATTTGTCTGTGACCACAAATTGGTCATTGGCCATTTAACGCTCTCTCTCTCTCTCTCTATATATATATATATATATATATATATATATGAAGAACAAGTATTATTGAAGAAGAAAAAATTACTCCACTCCATGGAATTCGAAGAAAGATAGAATCAGAAAACAAAGTACATAAAAACAAATACAAGCATCCAGACAACTTTTTTCTAACAATACTATCGATTCAGTTGTATTGTTGTCACACACCATACACCACTGCTGCCCCGTATACATACATAAGCAAGAGTGCCCTTTCAAAGAGTCATGTCCTTTGAGATATGTCCTTTTGTTAATATTAATTATTAATTATAGTTTATATTATTTTATATTATATATTTTCTTAACATCAATTTAGATTTTAAAATGAACTGTTATAAATTGACTTTACTCGCATTTTCCTAACTTGTAGTTCGCCCCTCATTAGTAAATCAGAGCAGAACGGACCATAATTGAAAATGGGGCAAAATGGTACTATTCCTAGAGAAAATCAAATCATATTTCCTGCTAAATGTTCTACAAATTGGATGTATCAACTCAGCAATCCAAAAACCAATGTGCATCTAAATGAGGCAAAAAAAATTACCATTGATGTGTCAAAAGATAGAGAAAACTCGATAACAAAGTTGTGTAATCGTCTAGTTGAGTTGGCCTACAGCTAATAATCGAAAACTGTTGCTATCCTGCAATTACCAAAAGTGTGCTCTATAAAGAAATCTAACACAAACTTGTGGAACTGGTGGAACTGGGTTCACTGAAATCCACTTATCAAACCACTGCAAGAGAGCTATAAGTCTATTAAGTTCAATCATGTCTGGCACTTTAAACTCTGCCAACTATGCATTACCCTAGTTGTGCAACTACCTACTGAAGGATGGGAATTGATTGCAAACTAACGTCACCCCTTACTAATTAGTGTATAGTATACATGTTGTTCCCAAGTGTATTTTGAGTTAAGTTCCTGCCACTAGTAGGAAAATGTCTTCAGAGGGGCATCATATCACAGGTGCAAGCAATGTCATGAGGTCACCATGAGCTAGTGTGAATGCGGGACAACCAGAGGATTTAGACATTATATGCTACGATATGATAAAAATACAAACTCAAAAATTAAAAAAGCAAGCAAATTTTTTACAGAAAGAAAGAATTGTACCATCGAACAATATGGCCCTAGTGATGCAAGTCCCTCACCTAGTTTGTGGTTACACTTTCGAGGATTTGGGTGGTGGGGAACTTTGGCCCAACATGGGGTCGTCATGCATGCCACAAAATCCAATTGGCAAGGAGCTCAAAACAATATGAAAAAATTGCAGGTGTTGAATATGTTATGACCCTTCATGCTGCAGTGCCATGTGATCAGGGCAGTTGTTCACAGTCTTGTGTCTGGCTAAGGATGGAAAGTCCCACTGATGCAACCTTATCCCTATATCATGGCACAGACATCAACTCCTGGGATTGATATGCAGTTTTCATACATTTTAGCAGTGAATCGGTGAATCTTTGGGATGCACTGTTAAATGCCTATATCTCTGGGTAATCTAGAAGAAGATTCTTAGTTTTTAGGAAAACTAACTATAGAAGCAAGCAAAAAAGCAACTAAAGAGCAAAGTAGGCAAACCAACTAGAAACAATTTAAAGCAACAACCCAAAAAAATGCTGGGAACCTACTATGAAACTAAACGTAGAGAAAGCAGAGTGCAAGCAATAAAGTCAAACTGAATATGAAAGTATCCAAATTAAACTAACCTAAGAAAACGATTGGACCTGAGAATCCAGTGAAGTGTTCCATCATGATCGAACACCTTTGATTGCTCATAAACCATGCAACCAAAGTTTGTCTCGAGTTTGACCATAGTGACTTTTGAAACAGACTCAAATAGATTCTGATAGAAAGAAACATCGTTCATGGCAGGAGTTAATTTAGAGCAAAATTTTGATGGCAAAGTTTTTAATCCTAGGAATCAGTTACTCAATATGACCAAAAGACAATTATAGGTAGGTAATTATAATTTGAACATAAACCCATTTGTAAGTAATCTCAACAAAATTAAATGATAAATATATAAACAATAGATATAGAATTAACAGTTGTCAGAAGCTATACAAGTGACAAATAGACCCACGCTCCGCTATGAGATAATGTAAATAAGCCAATAATTCGGGCTCCAACTTGACCATTCTTATGAAGGAAAAGACGCTTATTTGTGGTGACTTGCATATAATTGTACGCACTTAAAATATATAGAAAAACCTTTACAATTGAAAAGCAAAAATTCCGATAGGTCAATGATCTCGATTCGAACTGAACCACTTTGAAAGATAAAATTACTATTCTGTGGTGACTTGTATATAATTGAAGCAAGATGGTTGTTTTGTCCGTAACTTTTACATGTTCTGTGCAGTTAAGCCAAAGACAATTCTTAAATAATCACCACATAATAATATTCCATAATCTGTACCGAGAATAAGCATCTACATTAATTAAAATGTAGCTCCTCCTTGAGATACTAGACTTGTATATGGCATTGATGTTTGGATGTTGATCGACGGTTGGTTTGCTCAATCTTCTACATATGATAGTGCTTTAGGAAGGATTTTTTATCTACAACATGCACTAGACAATAGTGACATGAATACATTAATTATGTGAATAGATTGTGAAAGGGAACAATAATCATATGGTGCTTTGGGATTAGTGAATGGAAAATTTTCTAGGAAATTGCAGTTTGTTGGGCCATAGTCTAGTGCCAAGGTGGAGCACTTATCACAATGATGACTCTGGTTCCAACACCAACAGAAAAATCCCTCCATGTTAATACAATTCAGCGCTAGTACAGACCCACAGGGTAAGCAAATACGCTACGTACAAATCCCAGGTGGAACTATGCTGGCATCCATGAACCTCATATTTGATGAATTATGGCTAAGCAATCCTCAGCTCTCGAGGAAGGAAATGAAAATTTGGACTCCATCCAATAGAATTTGATATTTTGATTGTACTGAAGATAATAAAGATGCCGAGATAAATAGCTTATATAAATGAAGCTGTCTTAATGGAATATTTGGTATTATCATTTTAATGGCAATACCTCAAAAATAAGGCCCTAAAATCAGCTTTGCAAAGAAATGACGGATTTGAAATTTTATTTTTAGCAAAAGATTGCTCAAATCAGGCATTGTTACGAATAAATTCCCTCCTGCTCTAGAAAAAACACTTATCATAGTCATCCCATTACAAGAGCCGAACACCCGTCAAAGGACCTTTTTTGAACCCAAGCAGAACAGAAATAAAGAACGCCCTGATTTTGACATGAAATATGCTTTTGCTGGATAAGTCTGCATCCACATCTACAAATACCAATTCTCATTTTTCATTCCCAATTTTGCTCAAGTTGAAAATGCTAGCAAATAAAACTATTACAGTATGTGTCAAGTAACATTCAAAAGGACCAGATATCCTGCTTATGGAAGAGTTTCCACTAAATGTTCTGTCTTTCGTATTATACAATCTCATTAAATGTGATCTCATTATTCAATATCCAGATTTTGTCAAAAGAAGCCAATTAAAGCGAAGAAATATGAACAAAGGTGGTGGCCACTGGCACCTGTTAAAATTTAATATCCATTCAAGCCATTCACATCATACATAGGTAATGTTCCATTTCTTCCAGATCTTCTGAAATCACTTTCAACTGATTCATCTATCGTCTCTGTGTCCTCTGACATTATAATTTCTATATCCCTCATGTCCTTCTTTAAAATGCCAACCAGACGAGAAATGGCCTCTGTTTGCTGGCGTAAAACCTGAAATTTCCAGTCCTGGATATGTCAGATTCAATAATATGAAGTAAATAATCATCAACAATACCCATATCCCCGACCAGCATTTTCAAACATTCCATTTAAAAGAGATTCCAGGAGTAAAATATAATTAGTGCACCTCATGCATATCACCAAGGCTTCGTTCATCTATTTTGGCCAATCCAGGAAGCAAGCTAGGAGCTCCTCCAACTTGAGCTTGCATTCGAGAAACAGACAAGAGAGTGTTGACCCTACGTGGCAATTCTGCACCAGGACCTTGAAGCTGCCAACAGAATTTGTATCTTGCATTAGCAAAACTGAATATATCCTTCAGACTCCAAAACCCATCACAAAGCAGGAAAAACATTTAAGCATCCTTATGTTCAGGATGTGTCTGCCAACAAACATACACAGAAGAAGCCTACAGCATAAAATCAGAACTGCCCCTTTGAAATCATTGTAGTTACCCATTACTTACTTGTCGAGCCAGCACACGCAAACGCTCTCCCAAGTGAGCTTCTCCTTTTGTAGTCAGCATACGAAAACCTTTTCCCTCAACTGCCTCGACAATCCTCATGACCTGGCATTTCATCAAGAATACTGACTAAAGCAATAGAAACATGATATGTGCCTTCACAATTTACAATGGACATAACTTTATCTGCCAATAACTAAGATTAAATTTCTAGTTGGAATGTTTTTGGAAAAAATGAATTCCATGGAAGTTCAAGCTCAAACCTTATTAAGTTAAAACTTAAAATCAAGCAATACTGTAACACCAAATCAAATCAGAACAGTCTAGAAAACTAAAACCAAACCTCCAGAAACAGTGATTCAAAAGTTGAGAGGAGCTAATTTAAAATGTTTAGACGGAAAACTGAACCTTTCACTGCTCATGTTTCATGCCTCCTAGAGTGAAAACTAGCTGTCAATAAGTGATCACCATTACCACCCATCAATATTTTCTTTGAATGACGCAAAAACATAAAATTATTGCATTTGTTCAGATCACCGAAATCCATAAACAATATATCTATAAATATTTTAATATTGTTCTCCAACGAAAACAAGAGTAATAATGACGATATTGGTATATAATCGTATTGTAAAAATATACATAAGCCAAAGAATTTGATAGGTGAAACATTTAAAGAATTAAACCTGCAAGAAACTGGAATTTTCAATCTGAGTAAGTTTCCCAAGGTATCTAGTTGAACTACAACATCCTCTTGAAAACACACTAGTGTAATAGTGGACTTCCTCTTACAATGATCATTTGAGTTCAAAACATCTTCCCTCAAACTTTATTCCGAGCAGCACTGGCTAATCTCTATATGCACTGTGCAGCAATAGCTAAACTGTATACTTATTGAAGGTGAGAACCTTTACGCTTTAAGAAAAAAGTATATCCGTCGAATACTTTCACTCGTTAACAATAGCTACTACCTCCCCAAATTTGATGGGTCTTCCAAGTGCACGGCTAGGGCTTGGGTGGAGAAGTTGGACACATATTTCCAGCTCAGCTGGATGACAGAGGTGGAGGCCATCAAGATGGCTACATTGCACTTGTTAGGAGAGGCCCACAATTGGTGGTTCTATGGGCTAACTACGCTTGGGCATGCAAGCGTAACTTCTTATGAGGACTTCATATGGAGGGTTGTGGAGTGTTTTGACATAAGGGACCCAAAGGCACACTTTAGAGAGCTTACGCAGCTCAAACAGACCGGCAACCCCGAGCATTACATATCGGAGTTTTTGAGGGTATCCCTAATGGTGCCGAACCTATCTGATGCTAGGAGGGTCTACAATTTTTTGGAGGGTTTGCTTGAGCCTTTAAAGTTTACGTGTGTTGGTGAGATCTCACAGACCAACCACGTTGCAGGAGGTCGTGGCTTGTGCCCGGGATTTGCAGGACACAATTCCCAAGACTAGGGCACCAATTCCACCACGAGCTCCTTTTCCTCCCACGGGTCGTGATACCAGGGCCCTGCCACCGAGAACTAACCAGGGGCATGGGTAGTCGAATGAGGAGTCTAGAAGAGATATCTAGAGCAAGAAGTTGTGCTTCACCTGCCAAGAGCCTTGGCACCAGGCCACAGATGCACCACGGGCAACGCCCATTATATTGAGGTTTTCTCTAACAATGACCAGGAGGATGATGTAGAGTTGGAGGTAGATGAGGGTGACAGGGAGCCGCACGCAACAGGGGGACCACCTCCGCCACCACCACCTAGGGGAGCCCCTTTCACACCTGTTTGGGGAGTGCTTGCTTCATTACGTGGGGTCCCCAGATATTTGACCCTAAGGATCTAAGGCACAGTGCAGGGGCAGTGTGTCAGTTTTGGTAGACAGTGGGGCCACCCACAACATCATTGATTCACAGATGGTACAAAGAAGGGTTATCACTACAAAGGAGTTTGAGGATTTTTCTATCCTTGTGCCAGGGGATAGGACCATGCAGTGTACCTAATATGTCCCCTCAATGATAGTGACCATGGGGAATTACTCAATGATTGACCTCTTCTTCGTGGTGGATGTACCAGACACTAATGTGATGATGGGTGTCCAATGGCTTTACTCTCTTGGGCGAGTGACCATAGATTGACAGAAGCTTGAGATGGAGTTCAAGGGACCTGATGGGAAATTAGTTGTTTTGAGGGGCATTCACTCATACCCACCACAAACAGCCTCAGCACACCAAATGGAGGTCGACTTGAGGCATGGGATCATTGAGTGGGCAGTGGAGTTGAGAATTTTGGAGACTGGGGGCCAGCCCCAACCACCACATCCAAATATTCAAGCCATCCTAGACAAGTACCGCACAGTGTTTGGAGACATCCCACCAAGACGACCACCTGACAAAGGGTTTGAGTACACCATTGAGCTAGATCCAAGGGTACAGGCGGTCATCACAAACCCCTACAGACATCCCAAGGCCTATCGGGGTGAGATTGAGCGATTTCAGGATTTGTTGGCATTGGGACACATCAGGCCCAGCTCTAGCCCCTTCGCTTCATCAGTTGTCCTAGTGAAGAAGAAGGATGGTACGTTGAGGATGTGCATTGACTACAGAGCCCTCGATAAGAAGACTTGAAGAACTGGTATCCCATTCCTCGTATAAATGAGTTGATGGATGAGCTAAGAGGAGCCAAGTACTTCTCTAAGATAGATCTACGTTCGGGGTACCAACAGATTGGGCTGAGGGATCAGGATATCCCCAAGACAATGCGTTCAGATGTCACTACAGCAACTTCGAGTTTTTGGTTATGCCCTTTGGGCTGACCAACGCTCCTGGTACCTTCCAGTCTTACATGAACCACATGTTCCACAATCAATTGTGCAGAATTCTGTTGGTATTCTTCGACGACATATTGATCTACAACAGGACCTGGGAGGAGCACCTGCAGCAACTAGAGGAGGTGCTTAGTATTTTGGAGGGGCAACAATTCTATGTGAAGTTGTCCAAGTGCGAGTTTGGAATGACGAAGATGCTTTACTTGGGGCATATTATTGGGAAGGATGGAGTGCGGGTGCATGAGAAGATCAACGTTATCCGGGATTGGCCAATCCCCCGAAATGTGACTGAGTTGAGAGGATTTGTGGGCATTTGCACGTACTACAGGAAGTTCGTTAAGGGCTTCTCACACTTGGCGGTGACTTGGCGGTGTTGAAAAGTGTAACTAGGTCGGTCTTCATGTTGGCTATGTAATTATGTATTTATGAAAGGAAGAAGACAAAGATAATAAAGTGTATTTTTGGTGTACTTGCTTCATGGGTTTCATGAGCACGATTTTATTAAGTAGATGGACTTCTTCTTGATGTTCATTAGGTTTGAGTTAAGTGTCAAATCTAGTCTAGCTATATGCTCCAGGATCTTGTGAAAGAAGCTCACGACAATTGTCAATGCAATGATGAAAGACAAGCCTCAAAATGCAAGAAATGAAGTACCTCATCAACACTGAGATAAACATTACCTAGTCGGCCTCACTCACAGCGATATGGTCGGCTTGCTCAAAGAGGTGTGCCCTATATATATATATATATATATATATACACACATATGGTATGCGGTCACAACAAAAGAAATCAATGCGGATACCTCTGAGTATACAGTTCGTATATCTTCTGAAGCTTTTGGATAGGTTCCACAGTTCAGATAATTATCACAGTTTGGATTCTACTTCAGTGCATATGGAGAAAAAGGCATGGTTAAGGTTTGTGATATGATGCGAAGAAGGAAGACTATTTGTTGAAAATGCAGCAAGATGATGGAGCTTAGTGAAATGAAGTCGCCTTCACTAAGTGGGCCTACAGGCTATTTTTGGCGCAAAGTCTATTTTTAGACTATGTCTATTTTTAGACATATGGATCATGGTCTATGAGTTGCAGGATGCTATTTATGGATGATTGGTTGAGTTGGTAAAAATAGATGGACCTCTATTTTTAGACATTGGGCAGTTTCTATTTTTAGACCGTCGAGCTAAAAATAGAACAGTCAAATATTATTAACCCTTAATAATATTTAGACTATAAACACTATCTTACCCCTTCAAGGCCCCGCTGATGTTGATGTGTACAAAATTTATGCTGTAAGGAAATACGTGCTTCCTGGCGTGTTGTAGTTGTTTTATTGCATGGTTGACTTCAGTTAGAACTCATGTGGCAGAGTTTGGTGGAGTTGATGAGACAGTTGGTGGAGTTGTGTTCGGTCTAAGTTAGTTGAACTAGTTGTATTTAGTCTAACTGAAAAATACACTAGTGATGAGTGGTGTGAATTAATGATTAATTAATTCACTAATTATTAACTCATAAATCAACTAAAGAACACATCAGTTAACTGCAATGCATGGACAGTTCAGTGGAGACCAGTGTTAGAGGTGGGTGAAAGGGTGAATCTACTATCAGTTGTGACTATGGCTGTGCATGAGATTTGCACACACATGGATTGAGATTGCCAATGAGGATTGCGAGCTTGAGCTAGTGGATTCCGGTAACCTTGATCTCATCATTAATCAACTTGGATCGCTGCAAAGAGAGTGCGTAATTTTTGTGGAGGAGATTTGAACCTGTGACTTGTTCAAATCTGAATTAGTTTGTGTGTAACTTTTGGAGATAGTACTGAGTACTTGTGAGGAGTATTGTGCTATGTATTGTTACATGTTCTCTATCATTATAATATACAGATAGTTGGGGGTTTTAAGCTATTGCTTTCCCCATTACATATTGTGTTAAATGTGTGCTTGATTATGTTTTAATGATGTGATGCGATCGCTTATTTCCGCATATTGATGATCAATTGTAGAAGAGGTTATGTATTATGCACAAAGCTCAAATAGTGTAAACGGATAATCTCAGTCATCTGGCAAACATATATTCAAATTCCCCACATGGTATCAAAGCGATATCATCATTCTGATCATTATTGTTGATTCCAATTATTTCTAGACAGAGTCTGTAACGGGCCAGGTAGCCTTTGGATCCATCCTTTCTTTGAAAGGTGATATATCCAATAAATTCCCTTACAGTCGATCTCTATGCTAGAAATAATTTTTTCTCACAGATCCAGAAGCAGCTGAGTTTTGAGCGTGGAATTCAAATTTGCAGCAAAATTTGGAATTCGAAATTTGCAGGAGTTTTCTTGGTGCTAGAGTTGAAATGTCTTTCAACGGATTGCGACTGGAATATTCCCTTGAGGGCAGTTCAACTTATGTTGCATGGAAGGACCGGATGGAGGCGGTATTAGATGATAACGGGCTGAAGGAGTTCATAGATGCTGAGATCCCAAAGCCTACTGATGCTGCTCAAGTTGAGGCTTGGCAAAACAAGATGGCAAAATGTCGAAGGATTCTGTTGGAGGGCGTGAAGGATCACATTGCATCCAGCATGCATGGAAAAGCTTCTCCACATTCTGATGCAAGCTGATATTTATTTCTGCAGTGCTAAAGAGCGAGCGCAGTTGGCGCTCGAGGATAAAACTCGCATATAAAGTAAGCAGGAATATTTTATTAATTATTAGTTAGATATAGTTATATTAGGTTTTATTAATCGAAAGGGCATGATCAAAGATCATGCCTTTCTTCGCCAGTGGACACCTTGAAAGGTTATTTAAAGCTCGCTAACCCAAACAAGGCAGTCCGCTCCGCTATCTCGTCCACACAAATATATATTTATCAAGTTTACCGCAGTTTCACACCTTACTGTGGCCCAGCCATCGCCGCGGACCGTGTGATCACCCAGAATTAAGGAATTTCAAGAATTCCAAATTGCAGATTTTTTTTTTACCAAGTGCTTGTGGACAGCAACCCTGGTTTAAAAAATAAATTGCAGATTTCTGCCCTCTCACCCCCACGCTGCCTTCGCTCATCAACCCCAATTCCCAACTCCCTCACAAAAAATATAAAAAAATAATATCGTTGTCACACCAAAAACCTAAGGCAGACTGCAAATTTTTCTACGTATAGCCTGTTCCTTACCTTGTTCCACGACCTCTGTAGTAAAGCTCTCCACATTCTATTCGCACCTTCCATGATTGTGCCCTAATTAAAACACAACGCTACCACGACCCACGTCAAACTGATATTCCAATTGCTACCACCGTTGGTTACTCTAGACATCGGTACAAGTGACGTTTAAAAAAATAAATAATTCTTTGCAAGTAATTTAACGCCTGCATGATCCGTCGTTCTTTCACCTGGTCAACGCCATTACACTCTCAGTCAGAAAAAAGGTGTTTAACCAACTTCGTGGCTAAGGAGGAACCTCGAAACTGAAAGTTCATTCCCATTGCTGCAGCATCCTTCCGCCGTCGACTGCCGCCGTTTTTTTCGACTCTGTAATAAAAAAATTCATGAAACAGGTGTCGTTATAAGTGCTGACCATCGATATATTAGTTAAAAATCGATTTGTTAAAATCATATCGAAATAGTGTGTCTTCAGCGGAACGGCACATCTTTAAAAAATGGGTTACGAGTTACGGTAGAGCGATTTAAACATACGGTACAACATACGGATACAACATACGGGTGATACGTCTCGGTTTTTTTTAACGCTGTGATATTATAATCATAAGTATATTTAAGTAGAAGGTATCGTTTTTAAAGTGGACGGGTTCATTGATAATCATATATATAATAAATACATATATATGTTTATAATTCAATTTTTATATAAACTTTAATTCAAATTAAATTTATATAAAAATTAGTTATAAAAAAAAAATTTATTATTATTGTTATATAATAATTATATAATTTATTTATATATTATATAATTTTCAAATAAATAATTATATAAATATAATGATTATATAATTTATTTAAACATTAATTATTATTATTATTTAAAAAAAAATAAAAAATTAATTAATTAATTAATTTTAGAAAAAAAAAGGGAAAGAGAAGCTGGCAGAAAGATATTCTCCACCTCATACACGCTCGAGGTCTTCGTCAATTTCGATGGCGGAATTCCAGAAGAAATTGGGAGATCTTGAGAAACAAATCAATAACAATTCCGAAGAATTCGGAAAAAGACTAGTCAATCTGGAAGGTACAGTTTCAGGGCACTCCAACGACATCAAAAAAATCCATGATACGACAAATCGAATAGAAAGACAAATGTGGCTAAACCATCATGAGGCCACAGAAAAGCAGAACGAAGCAATGAACAAGCAGAACGAAGCAATGAACAATATGACAGAACTCTTCAACAAGCTAAATGATAAAATAGATAAGTTGAGTCAAACACAATCCCCAATATCTCCTAACATGGAACAAAATCAACAAAACGATACCGCAGATTCAGGGAACTCAGAAGAGCATCAGGAAAAGACTGATTCTCCACATCATCAAGAAGATAGTAATGCAGATTTTCAAAATAAGCAACTCTGGAATGCATTCGCTAATCAATATCCCCTTCTTGTTCCACCATTAGCATATCAGCGCAAAGCCAAGATCGACCTACCCAAATTTGATGGTAATGAAAAGAATAGCGTTGCATGGCTTAATAAAGCGGAAGAATATTTTGAGATTTATGACATTACTAGTGATGATGAAAAAATTAAACATGCTTCCATGAAAATGGAAGGAGAAGCATATAATTGGTATATGTGGTGGAAAAAAAAGACGCTCGCTATCAGTTGGAGGAAATTTAAGGATGTGTTCTTCAAAAGGTTTCAAGGCATAAAAGAAGAAAAGTTCTTTTCAACGTTTATCAAATTACACCAAAAAGGAGATGTGGATGAGTACACGCAAGAATGGGAGACCTTGGCAACACGAGTACCCGGATTGTCGGAATCTCGTCTAATCCAGTCTTACATCTCAGGACTTAAAATCCACATACAAGAAGAGCTCGAACTACATGAAATTACGTCCGTAGAAGTAGCAAGGCAAAAAGCAAAAGCTGCTGAAAAGAAATTTGAAAGAATATCAAAACCAGAAAAAGTATATTCGAGACGACGGTTTCCTCAATCGGAAAATGTAGATGACACAAAATATGTCCCTGTCCATCTTCGTGAAGAAGAAAAATCTAGTTTGGAAAAACAAAGAATGCGAGAGGGCAAGTGCAAACGATGCGGCGAAAATTGGGACCCTAAGCATAGATGTGCTAATGGAAAAGCGAAGAATCTATACAGTTGTGAAGCAACTAACGATGCTAACAGTACTGATTCATGTATAGAAGGATTAGAAGACAACTTAGAGTTCTCTCCAGAAGTGGATGGCGAAATTATCCCATAAGTGTCATTATCAGCTATGACAGGCATATTACAACCTCAAACCCTAAGGTTAAGAGGACATATTAAGAAAAACAATGTAATGGTTCTAATAGACACAGGCAGCACGCACAATTTTCTAGATTCAACCATGGCCAAAAGACTCAACCTCTTTGCTTTTCCCATGCCTAATATGAAGGTAATGGTGGCCGATGGTAAGAAGATTGAACAAGTAGGAAAATGCCATAAAGTCAAATTGCGGATTAAAGACTTTCATTTAGAATCTCCGTTCTACACCGTTCCATTACGAGGAGTAGATGTGGTCTTAGGAATTCAATGGCTACGAACTCTAGGTACTTATTCTGCCAACCATCAGAAGCAGTTTATAAGTTTTAAGTGGAAAGGGAAGAAATACAAGTTGTATGGATTCCAAGCCCCAGAAAATCAAGTCGTATCTTCCTCTCTGATGACGAAGATGACTCAAATAGGAGCGCCAACATCTACAGTACAATGTCAGCAGTTAGAAATGTTATCTTCAAAAGGGAGCCACGAAGAGTCACCAGAAGTCAAGACAGGATCCGACCCTGTCGATATCAGATATTTTCACTATCCAGATCAACAAAAGATTGAACTCGAGAATATGCTCCACAATCTTTTTAAAATGTGGGAAGCAAGAGCCCGCCGCTCAAGAAACCCAGGCATTCGTCAACATTGTCCATCGTTACATATGCTTTGAGGACAAAGAATCTTTAAGAGAGGGGCAATGTTATGTATATTTTATTAATTGTTAGTTAGATATAGTTATATTAGGTTTTATTAAGTGAAAGGGCATGAGTCGAAGATCATGCCTCTTATCAAGGGGACACCTTGAGGCTATATTTAAAACCTGGCGATCCCTCATTGTAATCATCTCTTATCTTCATCATTAATAATATATATTTATCAAGTTTACCGAGTTTTACACTCCATTAAGATGGAGAAAGGCGACATTATCGCCAAGTACCTCACGAAGTTCACTCAATGCAGAGATGAGTTGGGAAGTGTGGGGGTGATTGTCGATGATGAGGACTTGGTGGACCTGGCTCTCCTTGGTCTTCCGAAGAGTTGGCATTCCTATCAGGACTCTGTCAATGGTCGGGAGAAGTTGCCGGGATGGGAGCGACTTTGGTCGGATCTCATGCAAGAGGAGATAAAGCGGACTACCAGGGACGGATCTTCATCAAAGGCATCTGATGAAGAAAATTGCGCTTTGGCTGCCAAAGCAAAGAAGGGGAAGAGCAAGAAAGCTTCTCAGTCTGGTGCAAAAGGCAAGAAGCAAGACATGTCCAAGGTGAAGTGTTTTCACTGTCACCAGCACGGACACTATGCCACAAATTGTCCGCAGAAGAAGAAAAATAAGAAGGCTGCTGGATCTGCAACGGGAGAGGCATTGGCCTCCCAGTTCGAACTGGATTTTTCACTGATCGCATGCTTGGTATCAAGTGTGATGGGATCAGTATGGTTCTTGGACAGTGGTGCGTCATTTCACATGACAGGAGATCGGGATCTGTTTTCAGATCTGGAGGAAAAAGATCTTGGAGTGCACATCGAGATGGGCGATGATGGTAGATACAGTGCGACCGGTATCGGTACCATTTCCTTTAAGAGGGAGTCTGGTAAACCCTTCGTATTGAAGGATGTGATGCATGTTCCAAGATTGAAGAAGAATCTGATCTCTGTGGCGATGTTAGAAGACAAGGGGTACGATGTTGTCTTCAGCGAAGGAAAGGCTTTCCTGCGCAGTAAGACAACTGGAGAAACCCAGAAGATAGGGGTTCGAGTCAAGAACCTTTATCAATTGCATGTAGATGGCGGTGCAACAATGGCATGCAAGGCTGAAGGAGTGGTGAGCCGGGATGATGGTGAGCTGTGGCACCGGAGATTGGGCCACCTTCACCATGGAGCTTTGAAGATACTGCAGCAGATTTCTACTGGGCTTCCTAAGGGCACTCTTGCGCAGTCAGATCATTGCAAGGGGTGTACCTTGGGAAAATTTGTGAAAGCCACCTTTCACGAGAAGGATAGTCGCGCCACGACGATCCTTGAGAGAGTTCACACAGACGTGTGTGGTCCTTTCTCAGTTGCTTCGACAGCAAAGCACAGGTATTATGTGATCCTTGTTGATGATTTCTCTCGAAAGTGCTGGATCTTCTTCATGCAGAAGAAGAGCGATACATTCGCGAAGTTCTGTGAGTTTAAAGCACTGGTCGAGAAGGAGTCGGGGAAGAAGGTGATTGCTCTAAGGAGTGATAACGGTGGTGAATTCATCTTGGTTGAATTCAAGGAGTTCTGCAGTGCAAAAGGGATTCGGAGAGAGCTCATCGCACCCCATAACCCACAGCAGAACGGGGTGGCTGAGCGGAAGAACAGAACGATCGTGGGTGCTGCACGGGCGATGTTGCATGATCAAGGCCTACCCCTTCACTTGTGGGCTGAGGCATGCAATACAACAGTGTATGTGCAGAACCGTTGTCCTCACAAGGTTCTTGGCATGAGTACACCGGAGGAGGCGTTTTCTAGCAAGAGGCCTGATATTTATCATCTGAGAATTTTTGGCTCACCTGTCTACATGCATGTGACGAAGGATGCCAGAAAGAAGCTGGATCCGACCGCAGAGGTTGGAATATTTGTGGGGTACAATGATACACCTCACAACTATCGGGTGTATTTGCCAGACAGTCGCAAGACTGTTGTGCGACGGGATATCAAATTTCAGGAGGAGAAAGCCATGCAGTGTTCGCTTGAGAGGGAGCCACACTTGCATGCAGATGAGGAGCTATTAGTTCCTAAGGATGAGCTTCCAGATGTGGATCAACCACAAGAGGAAGTTCATGGAGTGGAAGAGACCACTCATGCAGCGCCAACCATCAGAGGGCGCAAGCGCACTACAGAAGCTGAGCGACTGGCTCGAGATGCAAAGAAGGTTGTAGGACCACCTACAGCACAGCGCAGACAGAGACAGTCACCAGACCGGTACACTGGATACATGGCTCTTATGAGAAAATGTGTCGTGACAGAGCCATCCTCTTTCGAGGAAGCTGTGGAGGACCCCGCATGGGTAGATGCCATGGTGGAAGAGTATGATTCTATTGTCAGAAACAGTGCATGGGAGATTGTCCCAAGACCGGAAGGGAAATCAGTGGTGGGTTCGAGATGGATCTACAAAGTGAAGCAGGCGGCTGACGGGAGTGTGGAGAAGTACAAGGCAAGATTTGTTGCCCAAGGCTTCTCATAGATAGAGGGGATCGATTATGAGGAGACCTTTGCACCTGTCGCAAGGTACTCTTCCATACGGACGATCCTAGCTCTCTCAGCGCAGATGGGGTGGCACATCCATCAGATGGATGTGAAGACTGCATTCCTCAATGGAGTCATTGAGGAGGAGGTGTACATAGAGCAACCCGAAGGTTTCGAGATCTTCAGCAGTGAGTCGCATGTGTGCAGACTCAAGAGAGCACTGTACGGGTTGAAACAAGCACCTCGTGCTTGGTACACACGGATAGACAGTTATTTCACCGAACTTGGATTCTCCAAGAGTGAGGCGGATCCTAACCTGTACCAGATTGTGGTGGAGGGGAAGTTGCTGATCATTGTACTGTATGTAGATGATCTGATTTTGACGGGTGATGAGCTGTTGATACTTTCATGCAAGGAGGATCTTGCGAGAGAGTTTGAGATGAAGGACTTGGGCCTCCTTCATTATTTCCTGGGATTGGAGATTTGGCAGCGCAGTGGTGGACTGTTTGTTTCTCAGGGTAAGTATGCCCGGGAGATACTGGAGAGGTTCAACATGCATGGCTGCAAGCCTGTTGATACTCCTCTTCTTGGTGGTTGGAGGAAGGAGGATGCTACTTCAGCGGAGGTAGTGGATGCCACTGTCTATCGACAGTTGGTGGGGTCGCTTATGTATCTGGTCAATACACGACCCGATATATGCTATCTTGTTAACCAGCTTTCACAAGCTATGGTTAAGCCTACCAAGCTCTTTTGGAAGGCAGGAAAGCATGTATTGCGCTATATTAGAGGCACATCGGGATATGGTCGTAGGTACGGTACGGGAGGATGAGGTGAAGCTATGTGGCTTCACGGATGCAGTTGGCGAGGGGAGCCAAACGGACGGAAAGAGCACATGCGGAGGGATCTTCGGTATCGGGTCGACAATAGTTTCTTGGTACAACAGGAAGCAGAGATCCGTGGCACTCAGTTCAGCAGAGGCTGAGTATATGGCAGCAAGCTTGGCTGCATGCGAGGCCATATGGATGAGGAAGATCCTGGTCGAGTTGTTCGGGTCACACTTGGAGCCTACTGTGATTTATTGTGATAACCAGAGTTGCATTAAACTCTCGGCTAATCCATTATTTCATGATAGATCCAAACACATCGACATCAGGTACCATCATATCAGAGATTGTGTGCAGCGAAGAATCATGTTACTTTCATATATTCCCACGGAGGATCAGGATGCTGACATCTTGACGAAGGCGCTCACCAGGAGCAAATTCGAATTCCACAGAGGTAGGATAGGGGTTGCAGATAATCCATATCTTGTTGAGAGGGAGTGTTGAAAATGCAACAAGATGATGGAACTTAGTGAAATGAAGTCGCCTTCACTAAGTGGGCCCGCAGGCTATTTTTGGCGCAAAGTCTATTTTTAGACTATGTCTATTTTTAGACATATGGATCATGGTCTATGAGTTGCGGGATGCTATTTATGGATGATTGGTCAAGTTGGTAAAAATATATGGACCTCTATTTTTAGACATTGGACGGTTTCTATTTTTAGACTGCCGGGCTAAAAATAGAACAGTCAAATATTATTAACCCTTAATAATATTTAGACTATAAACATTATCTTATCCTCCTGGAGCACTTCGGTTTGATGCTTGGATGTGGAACATGCAGCTGATAGAAGGAAATACGCTTTTCCTAAGGGTTAGTTGAGCTATTGCATGGTTGAATTCAGTTAGAACTCATGTGGCAGAGTTTGGTGGAGTTGATGAGACAGTTGGTGGAGTTGTGTTCGGTTTAACTTAGTTGAACTAGTTGTATTTAGTCTAACTGACAAATACACTAGTGATTAGTGGTGTGAATTAATTATTAATTAATTCACTAATTATTAACTCATAAATCAACTAAAGAACACATCAGTTAACTGCAATGCATGGACAGTTCAGTGGAGACCAGTGTTAGAGGTGGATGAAAGGGTGAGTCTACTATCAGTTGTGACTATTGGCTGTGCATGAGATTTGCACACACATTGATGGAGATTGCCAATGAGGATTGCGCAGTTGGAGCTAGTGGGATTCGAACTTGGATCTCATCATTAATCAACTTGGATTGCGCAGTAGAGGCAGGCAGACTTGTGGAGGAGATTTGAACCTGTGACTAGTTCACTTTCCATACTAGTTTTGTGTGTAGCATTGAGATAGTGCTGAGAGTTGTGAGAGCTTTGTGCTATGTATTGTTACATGTTCTCTATCATTATAATATACAGATAGTTGGGGGTTTTCAGCTATTGCTTTCCCCATTACATATTGTGTTGATATGTGTGCTTGATTATGTTTTAATGAGCGCATGCGAATGCTTTCTATTTCCGCATATTGATGATCAATTGTAGAAGAGGTTATGTATTATGCATGAAGCTTAAATAGTGTGTAATCGGGATAATCTCGGTGAATAATTCGGCAAATTATTCAAATTTCAGACTATTTAGCGAACATAAAAGAGCTTTAGTATATCTCTGTCTCGAGTCTTAACATATTGGTTAAGTTCTACAGTGTGATAAAGGTCTCTGCAAGGAGTGCAGAGGGAAGACATTGTTACAGTGCAAGATATACACAGCGTAAAAGAAGGCCAACTCAACCATGATATAGACATGGTGATGATCAGTACAAAGATGATGTTCAGTATAAGGTATCAATGATGGAATATGCTACACGGTGCAACACGGTGCTACAAAGGAGGATGATTGTGTCTTGGTCTAGGAGAGGCAGTTTAGGTCAAGGTTTTGTCATGGTCACTATAGTCATCAGGTGAAGAATATATTAGAAGAGATTTGCGGGTTTTCCCCTCAAGAGGGGGGGTTTTAACCCTGGCTTAGAGCCTAACTATTGTGTCACTAATGTTATTGTTTTTGATGTTTGTTTGATATTTTAAACGTAATCATAATAATGAACGAAGATGATAAGTCAAGAAGTAACTCAAACAACTATCATGTATGAGAATTTTCATTAACTCTTGCCCTACCTAATTCTCAACAGGCGGAACCCCTCACAAATTAGACCAAGAAGGGGGTGCTTGCACGGAAGGAAAAGACACAAGAAGCATTTAAGCACCTCAAGGAGGTGATGAGCAGTTGTTCGTCATTGGCACTACCTGATTTTACACAGTCATTCACCTTGGAGTGCGATGCATCAAATGAAGGCATTGGCGTTGTATTGTCACAGGGAGGCCACCCGATCAACCCGGGCACCAAAAATATGCACCCCTTGTAGTAGATGATTCACAATTATCGGGGCACCAGGGGTTCCTGAAGACTTACCAGACAGTCAGAGAGTGATTCAGATGTAAGGGCCTCATGGGGGACATGTTGAGGCATGTGCAAGAGTCTGAGGCCTGCCAAAGGAACAAGGGGAAGTTGACCCATCCTGTTGGGTTCCTGCAATCGCTCCCCATTTCGGAGGGGAAATGGGAGAGCATCTCGATGGACTTTATCACGAGACTTCCCATGGTACAGGGTCGTGATTGTATATATGTGGTGGTGGACAGATTAAAGAAGTACGCCCATTTCTTTGTTATCGCCACCAAGTACTCTGCTTCGCAAGTTGTAGAGTAGATTTTCAGAGAGGTCTTCCACTTCATGGGGGCATTTTGGCAAGAGCTCTTCAGGTTGGTGGGCACTGAGCTCACTCCTAATACCAGCTACCACCCTCAAACGGATGGCCAAACCGAGATAGTCAACAACTCGCTGGAGGGATACCTGAGGAACTACGTGACAGGGTAGCAGCGAGCTTGGATGAGGTGGTTTCACTTGGGGAGTATCGTTACAACACTACCCACCATATGTCCATCGGTATGTCACATTTTCGTGCTTTACATGGGTATGATGCCTTATCTTTTGCTGAACTTGTTTTTGGAGACAACAAGGCCCCAAGGGCCAAGGATTGGATTCCGGAGAGCCAAAACATTTTTAAGGCTATCAAAAAAAACTTCAAACTATCTAGAACCAGCAGAAAAAGTATGCAGACAGACACAAGGTCGAGAGGCATTTTGAGGTAAGAGACTTGGTCTTTTTTCGTCTCCAACCATACGGACAATCCACGCTGAAGCAGAAGGGGGAAGAGAAGCTATAGCCACAATTTTATGGACCCTATAGGGTGGTCAAGCAGACTGGAGAGGTGGCATATGAGCTGGAACTCCCACCCGTGAGCAAGGTCCATAATGTTTTCCATGTCTCATGCCTCAAGAAGGTATTGGGGCACCATGTGCTACGAGTTACTGAGCTACCCTCGTTGGATGATGAGGAGCATTTAGTAGTCGAACCGGAGGCCGTCCTTTAGATGAAGGAGAGGAGAGATTGAGGAGCAGGATTATCAGGGATTATTTGTTCTGGAGGAAGAACTTGTCCAATGAGTGCTACATGGGAGGGTGAGCACATTTTACAGCATCCAGCATTACAGTTGCTTGGAGACAAGCAACATTTGGGAGGGGAGGACTGTGATATTCCGACTTAGCAAATGTTGCTAGGTGAGAATACAATTTTGCCCAATTTTGATAATTTTGTATTCTCAACTTAGGAAAAGTGGGTTGGAGGACCCCATCTTCAACTTTTGGCTAAGGAAGATCCCACATAGGGAAAATGTGGCAAATCGAACACTTAGTGGATGGTGGGGGCCACCAAAGAGGGAAATACGCACCCCTTAGGCAATTCATGCTTTTTGGAGGAAGGAAGTTGATGTATGGGACCCACATGGAGAGAATGCAACTCAAGGATAAATAGAGGAAGCATACATCATTTTGGGACTTTTGAACCTTTGACAAAATTACTCACCTAGCATGCTCGAGTTGTTGAGCAAAGGCTACAAGTGTTGTTCAGCACAAGAGGTTTCTAGGGAGAAATCTCAACTCTTTTCTGGTGGACTTCGAGTGCCATCATAGGAAACCCATTGTTGTGTGGTGGAGTTGTTCTTGTTAGAAAATCATTAAAGGAAGAAAGATTTTCTTATGATAATAATTACTTGTGAAGTTCTTATTTACTTATTAACTTTCTTATGTTCTTTTACTTTAGTTCATCAAGCAATTACCAAAACCATAGGACACCAGATGTAGGCGGACAGCAAAGGCAATACCCAATCAACAACTCTTCCTGCAATAGCTTCACGAGATAATCCAAGACTCCTTGACCTAGGCACAAACTTCCTCCAATCACCAAGTCATCCCTTATTTTGCAAATGATAACCTTCCAGCAACAACTTCGATCTTGCATCAATAACTTCGACCTGGCAGAAGCAACTTCAACCTATCAAAAACTGATTTTTGACCCAGAAGCAGCGCTTCGATCTTGAAGCAGTACTTTGACCTTGAAGCAGCACTTCAATCTTGAAGCAACACTTCAACCTTGAAGCATCACTTCAATGAGGCAGCAACTTCAATGCAACAGTAACTTTGACCTTGATCCAGTTGCTTTGACTTAACAGCAGAAATTTCGATCTTCCTGTAAAAGCCCAGTAAATTCACACTTGTGAGAGAGATGACCCAAAAATCTTCAATCTTGTGATCCTCATTCTCCTCCTACTTTTGAGTCAATCGAACTTGAACACGTATGGATGACTTGGTGTATAGGTGACAAATTACATATTTGACTCAAAAATAATTCTTTTTACATGATTCAAAAGCCCAAGAAGGGTCTTATTAAATGTATAATGACTTTAATTACTCAATATAAATCCTAAAAGTCCTCAATGGGGACTTTGACCTAAAACATGATGACCCAAGCATGAAACCCATACTTTAATAAGTCATAATAATAATAATAATAAAATTCTATTTTTCGTTCTTTTGATAAGTACATTTCATAATGACTCAAATGAAGAGTGAACCTAGTTACATTCTTCAACACTCCCTCTTAACTAGGGAGGTATTCATAATGATATATACAAATACAAGGAAGATCTCAAAACACATGAACCATGAAGAGTTTAGGCACCGCGATGCCATGGACTAGATTCCTAACCAGGGCAATCTATCCAGGTCCTTGAACAGTTTAGGCACTCATGGTGACACTAACTAAATTCCAGACCAACACAATCTATCTGGGTGGGACTAAGATGGACTAAAGCTTTCAGCCTCTCTAGGTACGATCAAGCTTACTTGCTAACCATCAACTTAGGGATCCAGGTGCATAATGCAAGGTCCGAGCTCTATGAACAACGCCACCCTCCCTACTTTGGGAACTAGACATCAACACATAGTGCCCGCCAGATGTCCTCCCAGGCAATGTGTATCACACACAAAGCCTCAACACTCATGATTATTTAAATTGGTAGAAAATCCTTCCCGATCAAATATATCGGTAACAACAAATCTCTCCCAATCAAATAGATTGGTAACAACAAGCATGTAAAACATGCTTCCAAAACTCCGAGAGATTTACTTGTCCAAACACAAACCCAATCAATAATAATATTTCAAATGAAAATAGGTAAAATCAAACCTTCGGGGTCTTCAAACATCTTGATGTTGCTTCTCATATTTTCATAGTAGGACTTAAATGTTTCCCAAACGAATCTTGACAGGAGATTCCTCAACCATATAGCTTCCTTTCCTACCTCTCATGTAGCAACATATTCTAAAATCGGATCTTGCTTTCCTTCATTCTGCAACACCCTCAGTCACCGGGTTCGGCGAATATCAAGGATGAAATTCGAAATTCGGCGAATTTCAACCGAATTCGAACATGTTCGATTTTGTTCGGCGAACACAAAGTCGAACAAAACCCCGAACCCGAACCCAAACAGAAAGCCGAACATATTCGTTTTTTTTTATTAAATTTGGTTTAAAATTGATTTTTTTCGTTTAGGTATGGGATTTTGGTGCAAAATGTATTAGCATTGGCATTGGTAATAATTCAATTTTCGTAGCTCCCGGCCGCCGACGCCACAACCTGTTGCTCACGATTTTCGAAATAGCTCGTCGGCCCTCCTGCGATTTCCTAACGCCACAACTCTCAGCTCACGAGTTCGAACTCCGAAGTCACAGCCTCTCGACTCACAGCGCACAGGTGACAGCTCTCTCGGCTCAGACTTGTGAGATGTCGCGCCACACTGAGACGTGAGCCACTGAAACACTGACAAAATCACATGAATCGTTCGTATAATAAACTCCAATGGAATACGTGGGTGATGTGGATACGAGTTGAACCGTGGGATATAACGAAACTGTGGGACGTGAACCAACAAAAACTCCATCGTTTGGGTAATATCGTTGATTGTGGCATGGACCACGTAATACCATGGCCATATGCCACCAAATCTGCATGTTAGTCGAACTATTAACCTCCCCACCAAAGAGTCAATCCTCTTTTGACGTGGCCATAAATGTGAGTGATTGAAGAGTTTTGTGGTAATAATTTTGTGTATTTTGTAAATTCAGATCATAAATTATATTATCATGTTTTTGTGTACACGTTTCGAATCCATAACAAGATTTATTGTCGAGACAAATCCATAATATAAATATGACATAGAGCTTATGAGAAAAGAGCAAAAGCGGAAATAATAAAAATTAATATTAATAATAAGGAAGGAAATAATGATTTTTGATTTGAGGTTATGAGAAAAGAGAGGCAGCAGAAATAATGAAAATTAATATTAATATTAAGGAAGGAAATAATGATTTTTTATTTATTTTTATTAACATAAAAAATATGTTAATTTATTATTTATATTTTATTGTTAAAAAAGAAAATTTAGTTTATTTATTTATTTATAAACTAAATTGACATGCTTATTTATTTATGTGCATCATATTTATCTTTCAACATGTTTAAAATTGTTATACATATATATATATATATATATATATATATTCAAATTTCTATATGTCGAATTTTATGCCGAACTTTATTGGCAAAATTTTCGGTACCAAACTTTATTCGAATTTCAACGTCGCCGAACTCGAACACGAACACGACCCTGGTGACTTAGGCAACAACTCATTTTCCAATTTCTTCTTCAAGGTATTCAACATGACTATAATATGCCCTCCCTCTTAAAAGCCCAGTAAAAGCCCAGTAAATTCACACGTGTAAGGGAGATGACCCAAAAAACCTCAAATTGCGATCCTCTTTCTCCTCCTCCAACTTCACACTTTTTTGCTTCTTGCTGCTTATTAAAGCATGAAACTCATGCTTTAATAAGTCATAATAATAATAATATATTTTATTTTTCACTCTTTTGATAACTACATTTCATAATGATGCAAATGAAGACCAAACCTAGTTACATTCTTCAACACTCCCTCTTAACTATGGAGGTATTCATAATGACATATACAAGTACAAGGAAGATCTCAAAACACATGAACCATGAAGAGTTTAGGCACCATGATGCCATGGACTAGATTCTTGACCAAGGCAATCTATCTAGGTGGGATTAAGATGGACTAAAGCTTTCAGCCTCTCTAGGTACCATCAGGCTTACTTGCTAACCATCAACCGAGGGATCCAGGTGAATAATGCAAGGTCAGAGCTCTATGACCAACACCACCCTCTCTACGTGGGAACTAGACATCAACACATAGTGCCCGCTAGATGTCCTCCCAGGCAATGTGTATCACACACAAAGCCTCACCACTCCCGATTATTTAAATCGGTAGCAAATCCTTACCGATCAAATAGATCAGTGACAACAAATCTCTCCCAGTCAAATAGATTGGTAGCAACAAGCATGTAAAACATGCTTCCAAAACTCTAAGAGATTTACCAGTCCAAACACAACCCCGATCAGTAATAATATTTCACATGCACATAGGTGAACTCAAACCTTCGGGGTCTTCAAACATCCTAATGTTGCTTCTCATCTTTTGACAGTAGGACTTAGATGCTTCCCAAACGAATCTTGACAGGAGATTCCTCAACCATATAGCTGCCTTTCATGCTTCTCATGTAGCAACATATTCTACAATCGGATCCTGCTTTCCTTCATTCAACAGCACCTCATTTTTCCAATTTCTTCTTCAAGGTATTCATCGTGACTATAATATGCCCTGCGTCTTAACTAGGGAGATTTCTTCTATCCAGGCTCCCTCTTAACTTAGGGAGATCAACTTCCTTTTATGACATCAGAGAATCTTTCATGGCTTCCATCCTTCTCATCAAAGTTATCTTGATCATCTTCCTTCGTCATGCCTATCAATCAAATCAACTTTACTTACGAACATCTTCACCATCTTGAAGATTATGTACCTGCACAACTTAGATAGCGAGTACAAACAAATCCATAGAAGCATGAAATTAACCAAACAATAATGGAAGCATTAGACTCTAGACACCAAATACCTATAATCAACAAGAGACACATACTTCTATACTTCAACTTCTTGCTCGAGTTTTGTCATAAACCCTAGATCACATCATTAAAACTTAATGTAACTCAATCAAGATATTACTCTCAAAATATCTCTAGGGTTTCAATATTTTCTTCAGAGATATGACAGATTTTTCTATGACATATTGCAAACCATAGAAGCAAGTCAATACCATTCTACAATGTATCTAACAACTTTCAGAATTCATACGTTATATTTCTAATGCAAGCCCTAGATTTCATCAATGAGACATTAGGCCTCAATAATCAACACCAATCACAGCACTATTTCAGGTTTCAATAATATGATCAACTTTACACACCATCATATTTGAAACAATAGCATCATATCCTAGAATATCAAACTTCGACTAGGGCTTAGTTACAAACCCTAGAACTATGATCATCGATAGTATATATATCTAGAATTTCATAATCATGCATATCACAACAACATATATCAAGCAAACCCAAGACACAAATATCAATACATTAAAGTTAGACATATAACAAACTTGATCAGGCTAGGGTTTTGATCAGACGAACAAACATACACCTAAGGTTTCATTCCTAGGAGCTTTACTCTAGATATCATAAAGGTTTTACTAATTTACCAAAACCTCTAAAGGTCTAGGATTACAGACATCACCATTCAAACCTAAAAGATTACGGTTTCCATAACCTTACCAAAACCCCAAATATGACGTTACCATAAAATCCTAAATATCAAAAGAATAGCATTTTCTCAGACTTCATCAATAACCCTAAGTGGATTAGAATTTTTCTCATAAGCACTAACATAACCTTGAGTTAGGGCTTTACAGAGAACCTTTTTTGGATTCCATAAGAATGATCAAAGATATGAGGAGGTTAGATCTATCTAATGATTAATCACCCTGACAAGAATCTTTATGATTCAAAGGAGCTAGACACAACAATGTTAGTAATGTAGAACAGATGAATGACTATATCACAAAGAGAACAAATCTTATGGTTTAAGTCATACCCTTGAGTTGTTTTCTAGACAAACCTTGTAGGACATCAATATCAATGATATGTCTTGTGGGGTCTTCTTTATAATCCTTGAGTAGATCAGCAAGCCTTCCTAAACAAAGAAAAATATAAAAGAAATGTAATTAGCATCTAATACAAACACATCTAGATAAGAAAAGAGAAATCAAATATAAAAAGGTAATACAAGAAGTAAGATACTTATCTTTGGAAAGTGGTGAGGGCTCCCACTTAATCCAATCTCGAGGGATACCTATTACTTTATCAAAACAATTCAAAAATGTTTTTCCAAAGCATGTTAAACCTATAAATACTACAAATCAAATCATAAATGAAAACAATTAAAACTT
Organism: Pinus albicaulis; assembly: GCA_034641835.2. Taxonomy (NCBI): domain Eukaryota; kingdom Viridiplantae; phylum Streptophyta; class Pinopsida; order Pinales; family Pinaceae; genus Pinus; species Pinus albicaulis. Next base: position 374,715,715 of record CM076577.1, read on the forward strand.
AAAGTAGAGGAATTAGTAGTGTAAGTCCCTTATTTCTGATTCTTCGGTCTTGTTCTTCTTTAGAGATTCTTCTCTTCGGCAACATTTGCTTGATCCCTGTTTCTCTTCTTGTTCTTAGGATTGTCAGGACAGTCGCTTTTATAGTGACCCATGTTGTGACACAGGTAACATTCTATCTTGGATAGGTCTACCTTCCTTCCTAGCCCTTTAGATTTCTTGAAGTTTCCTTTCTTCTGATGAGCGGAGTAGGCATTTGAAACTTTCTCTTCTTCATTCTCTTTGTTGGTTACTAATGAGATTCTCATTTCCTCTTGACTAAATGTATTCCATAATTCCTCAAATGAAGGAGTTCCTTTCCAATTGTTGACCCCTGAAGCAAAGGCACTCCAAGAGAGTGGCAATCGCAGAAGTGCAGCAATCACGAGCTCTTTTTCAGGTATTATCTCATCTATGGCTTAGAGATCATCTCTAATTCTATCTATTCTTACAAAGAAGGAAGCCACAGTATCATCCTTAGTAATTTTCATGGTTCTTAGTTCATTCTTAAGACTTGCAACTTGACCAAGATTCTTGATGGTGAATAATTTGGATAAGGCTTCATACATTTCTTAGGCAGAGTTAATGTTGGAAATGTATGGGATAAGATTATCCTTTACACCATCTACCATTAGGCTCATAGCCAATATTTCAGACTCTCTAAACTTAGCTTTATCTACATCACTTGATCCTTCTGTAGGTTTCTTCACTTTTGACTAGATCCAGGACTTTATTCTTTTCGTGGATCAGATCTATCCTCTTCTTCCATGCCCTGTAATTGGATGCTCCTTCTAATTTGTTCTCTCCATTTATTGTGTTAAACATTGCTCTTGAAGATAGTAAGCTTTTTTCCTTATATGATCCCCTTTGATGACCCCTTTATTCAGCGTCTTCAGATTTTCTTATTCTCCTTTCAATAGATCTTCAAGCTGCCTTTTTCCTTCTTCTTCACTTTAGCTCTGATACCATGCTAGAAAATCAGAAAAGGCAGAAAGATTTTCTTATGATGATAATTACTTGTGAAGTTCTTATTTACTTATTAACTTTCCAGTGTTCTTCTTTTACTTTAGTTCATCAAACAATTACCAAAACCATAGGACATCAGATGTAGGCGGATAGCCAGGGAAAAACCCCTATCTAGGGGAAAACCCAGTCAACAACTCTTCCTTCAATAGTTTCACGAGATAATCCAAGACTCCTTCACCTAGACACAAACTTCCTCCAATCACCAAGTCAGCCCTTTCTTCTTTTGCAAATGATAATGTTCCAGCAACAACTTCAATCTAGTACTTCGATCTTGCAGCAATAACTTTGACCTAGGAGCAACAACTGGCACCGGCAACTTTGACCTAGCAACAATTGATCTTCAACCTAGAAGCAACACTTCGATCTTGAAGAAGCACTTTGATCTTGAAGCAGCACTTCGACCTTGAAGCAGCACTTCGATATAGCAGTGACTTCGACCTTGATGCAGCAACTTTGACCCAGCAAAATAAATTCCGATCTTCCAAGAATATCCCAGTAAATTCAGACGTGCGAGAGAGATGACCTAGAAAACTTCGATCTTGTGATCCTCCTACTCCTGCAACATCGCACTTTTTTGTTGTTGCTTCTTAGGTATTGAACCTACGAGTGAGTGCCTTCAAATGAATCGAACTGCACTGTACATATACCCTTTTCTAGAGTTTGAATTACCTTCATGTAAGCCAACTTGAATAGGTAAGGGCCAACTTGGTGTCGAGGTGACAAATTACATATTTGACTCAAAAGTAATTCTTTTTACATGATTCAAAAGCCAAAGAAGGGTCTTATTAAATGTACAATGACTCTAATGACTCAATATAAATCAAGTCCTCAATGGGGACTTTGACCTAAAACATGATGACCCAAGCATGAAACCCATGCTTTACTAAGTCATAATAACAATAATTAAACTTTCTTTTCAATCTTTTGATAAGTACATTTCATAATGACTCAAATGAAGACCGAACCTAGTTACATTCTTCAACAGTTCTGGAGGTGCTTTCTCAAGCAAATTTGTGGTTTTCTGGAGTGATGTGGGCACAGAAAGGAACTACGTTTTCCTGGGGTAAGCGAGTTACTTTGCAACATTCCTTCCAAGCTTTGAGGAGTTATTTCTAAGGGGAATTAGCAACAATTTTGCAGAGGTTTGCTGGGGATATGGAGAGGCCACCCTTCAGGCCAAATTTTTCTCTTCTGGGCTAGCGTAGAAGTGTCTGGCTTGGGGCCTACGCAGTCCTTGGTGGAGGTTGCTCAATGTGGGGACTTGGTCAATGAGGGTTGAGTTGGCTTGGGGACTTAAGGAGGAATACTTAGCATTTTTAGAGGCAATGAGTAGCAACATTTCCAAGTGGGTTGAATTACCCAACAGTTGGAGGAGTACATGGAAATTGGGGGTGATTTCGGGGGTCAGAACTAGGCCAAACCCTTTCTGGGTTTTGGTGGGTTATTTGAGAGGATACCGGGGTTAATTGCCCGGAATTTTCTGAGCACTAGAAGTGGGTCAAAGAACAGTTCTACTTCCAACCACCAGTGTAGTTTTTCCAAGGTCAATGCAGAACTCAGAGGGGATTTACTTTCCAGCGTTCGAGCATTCATCTTCTCCACCTGGGACTTGTTTAGCCTACCTTGGGCAAGCCCATGTGCACTCATTTCATACTTATGTGTACCCTCACTGATTTATTATAAAATGGCTTAGCTTGGCACAATTTCTGGTGCATTTTTGGATGTTTAATTTTATGTGTGGTTTTGTCTTGCATGTACATCTATAAGCTTTGTTTATCACAGTTAATTTTCCATTAGGAATATTACAGAACAAGAGCAGAAAAAATATCCAAGCCCAAGTTATTATTTTGAATGGAAATGTCTTAATTAAATTAATTACACAGTTTTTAATTATTTTCCTAAGTTTTAACTTAGGGAAATAGATTGATTAATTAGTAATAATTGAGACATGGTCGATTTCCTCCTGAGACTTCTAGAAAAGTTTCTAAGTAATCGTAATCATCAATTAAATCATTTCAGGTCTAGATCTTGGTCATTGATTTCTCAACTAGATTATAACGGAAATTGATCAAGAGTCTTAGAGATCATTCATTGCAATGAATAGGGTGCAATGATAGTGTGGGGTTTGACACTAGTGAGGGTTTCAGCAGCAGTTGAAGCAGTGAATATTTCCTAAGTTCTTTTTCATTAGTATTCTTCCAGTTTACAAGATCCAAAGGAGGAATTCACCAAGCATTTTTCTACAAACAAGGAGGCCGAGTTATTCAGGTCATGAGGGTTCCGAGAGAGGTCAAGTTTTCTCTAAGAGAGGCCAAGATTGCTAGGAGGAGGTCGTACAAATTGCCATGAGGGTAGTACGAGTTGTTGATATTTGTAGCTTGGGAGGGACTCCAAGCCCTAGGATTCAAGGGTTTGGAGGAAGCAGCTCCACAAGTGACCTTGTGGGCTTAGAACCCAAGCTTGTGGGCTTTGCACCCAAGAAAGTGGGTGTGAAACAGTGATGACGATTGATGATTTGGCACATGGAGATTGAAGGGCATCCTTAGAGGAGCAAGGAGCAATTTGAAGCACGTGAAAAGTATGTGCCAATCATAAGATATAGATTTTTGAAGTTAAAGTGTGGGTGAAGACGCCTACTAAGTCAAGTCAACCAACATGTTAGGGTGCCCTTTTAGGGTTGTTATGACACCAACATGAAAATTATGAAAAGAGGAGTTCATTGATGCATTTAGATATAGCCCTGAGCATCAAAAGGAGCTCGCATTAGGTGAAGGATATCTTTGTTTGAGCCGCAAGCCTGGGCAAACTCCAAGCAAAGGGAAAGGAGGCTACATTTAGCATTCTTCGTGACTGTTTGGAGTGCATCTCAGGGCAGGACGAGCTGGTGAGTGATAATTTTGGACTTTTTTGCTAGTGTGTTGTGGCATGTCTTGCCCAAGTTTGAGGGCCACTAGGAGTTTGATTCAATTGCAGAGGATGCGACCTTGAGTCAGGATGATTTCAAGAGGGCCTTAAGCCCCATTTTGGGAGCAGTAATATCAGACCCCAGGAGGATAGAAGGTCTCAGTCCAAAGGCAAGTTAAAGGGTGATTTTCTTGTACTATTGTATGTGATGTATCTTTGTCACAGGGCTACTGGTTGGTACAGGAGTGTTGTAGGGTAAGTTGAGGAGCAGCCTCATACCCTAGAGTAAAGTTTGTTGCCTATCTTTGGACAATAAAAGGAGCAGCCCTTTGGGAGAAGATCACACAGTGTTGGAGGAGTGGGTTAAGGTTAGTAGGGTGCCCTAACCAGTCTTCTAGAAGCGCGGAAATCAAGCCAAGGAGGTAGCAACAATACGTTGTAGATAACTCCTTGATGATGGATGGATGCTACGTGAATGGTGTCCTAGAAGAGGATAATTCGTGGGAGACTGTTAGCAGCCAAGAGGAAGGGTGATCCTAGTGGTTGGATGCCCTAACCAATGAGCAGATGCTACAACCTATATTGGACACTTGTAGCGACCAATAGTCATATACGCAGCGGAAATATTAAAATATTTCGTAAAGATTCTATCATAGATACCAGGAACGTGGAATAACAACAGGGAATTAAAGCGTGTCCTAGCTACTTTGAAGGACATGTGAATCAATGTGTGCACAATGAAGCAACTCAAAGGGAGCCAAGATTGTCTACATCATGGAGCAGAGGGTTGAGTTGAAGACATGGAGATGTGGTCTTGACTGGCTTGTCAGCGAGATTGGCTGAGAGTTCTGGTGGATTGGTGGTGAACCTGGGCAACAGCAGTGTGTTGAAGGGCAGGTTGTTGATCATGGACTTCCATTGACTTGCCATGGATGGTTGGGACAGCTTGCGGATTGTTTTGGCTTGGATGAGATTGGAATGATCGAGATTGCTTCATGTGATGGACTGCAGATTGGCACGCTAGTGTCTTCATCGGATCAGGATGTTGCATTTTTGAGATTGGAGGGATTTTCACGAGTTGTATTTGATCCCGGAGGATGAGTACGTGTAGGACTGAGCCAGTGGAGATCGTGTAGGTTGAGAGGGAATCTAGTTTCAAAGGAAGCAATCCTATTTGGTATCTTCAAGTTCGGATGTGATGAGGCAGAGGCACTACCGAGATTGCAGGGTTCATTCTACAGAGTATGCTGTAGTGATGGACGACAAATGGGCTAGCCATTGATGATATTAATGGAGACTTCCTAGTGTTGGAAGTAACTCCCTCACTACGAGGGACTCTCAATATTTGTAGCTTAGGAGGTACTCCAAGTCCTAAGATTCAAGGGTTTGGAGGAAGCAGCTCCACAAGTGATCTTATGGGCTTAGAACCCAAGCCTATGGCTTTGCACCCAAGCAAGTGGGTGTGAAATCGTGATGAGGATTGATGATTTGGCACATGGAGATCGAAGGGCATCCTTAGAGGAGCAGGGAGCAATTCAAAACACGTGAAAAGAATGTGTCAATCATGAGATATAAATTTTTGAAGTTGAAGTGAGATATAAAGTTGTTGCAAGATGACTGAAAAGGAAAAGGATGAGGTACATATATCTATACGCTGACACTAGATGTTGTGAAGGTCATGTCATATGGTTGCAAGTGATGGACTTCTATCTTTAGAAGTATGATCAAAGGAAGAAGGATCTCTTTTGGTGCACAGGTTGCCACTAACAGATGAAATAAAACATATGTCCTCATATGGATACGAGGTGGTTGTATACAAACAAGGAACTGGATACTGGAAGTTCCTGAGAATGAAGTTGTGTGGAGAAAGAAAGGAAGAGATCATGAAGTGCAACCATGTCAAGAGGCAGTTATCATCCGGAAGCCAAGAAGATGCGACTAGGAGATCTCCTGGGAAGATATGTGGACTCTGATATAAGTATGGTAAACAAGAAGACCCTTGACAAGACATATCTTTAGGATATGTGTCAATCTGAATAAAGGATGTTGACGCCTACAAGAAGATGTCATGGTGAAAGATCATCATTAAGGTAGCTTTTGATTTAAAAGTTCTTATGTATATGTTTATCTGGATGAGTTTATGCAGGGTTGCCTATCATGAGGAAGGATGTAATATCCTTGGGAGATGGTTCGAAGGAAAGCAGCATGGCATAAAGGTGGGTCAAATGAGAAACCCTGATGAATCACTTTATGATGAATGACATGACTCGTGGATGAAAGTGATGGATGATCTGTGCCTTGTGAAGCCAAAAGGTTGAAGATTCCTCAATATCGAAATCCATGACATCGACGAGAGGAATTCTTCATGAGCAGTTGGGTTTCTCACCACTGTTGTTGCAAGTCCCAGGTTGAGAGGCAGCATGGTGGTAAGTTTCTTACTTGGAAGAAACTTGAAGTATGGCCTTCCTAAGTTAAGAGGGAGTGACGTATATGATTCTGTAATTCATGTGTCATGCACTAGACCAGGACTAACAGCCGTAAGTCTTAGTGAAGGCCGTGAGGAGAGAATGGATAGACACATCATTCTGGTCTTCACTTGAGAAGACAGAATGAAGGATTGGGTAATCATCTGGCATTCGCTACTTTTTGAGAATGAGATGGGGCATTCAAGATAAGAGTAGTCAGGGACCAATGTTCTTTGAGGGTTGGGTATCCAAGAGAAGAATAGTTCAAGAAGGTCATACTCTGGGAACACCTGGGCGGAGAATGTACCTTGGAGAGACAATGATTATGGTGTCTATAAGTCATGTGCTCAAGAGGATTGTAGCCCATTGTCTCGTTGAGAGATGGGGTTGTTAGTCAAGGCCTTCCAATAGGGCAATGTTGGTTGATATGATGCTATACAGATGTGATTACCAATCTAATTCTTCTTATGAGATTCTTCAGATTGAAAGTGACCATGTACCATTATGAATACCTCCCTAGTTAAGAGGGAGTGTTGGAAAGTGTAACTAGCTTCAGTCTTCATATTGACTATGTAATTATGTATTTATGTAATGAAGAAGACAAAGATAATAAAATGTATTTTTGTTATGCTTGCTTCATGGGTTTCATGAGCAAGGTATTTATTATAGGTGAAAAGACTTTTTCTTGATGTCTTTTAGGGATTTTCCATCTTGTCATAAATGTAATAATTAAGAGTCATGTATATGAAGAGTCTAGTCAAAGAAGTATGCTCAAGACCTTGTCATATAAGCCTTGAAGACACAACTCCATATGATGCTAAAGACCAGCGTTACACATCTTCTCCAGACAGCCAATGACTAGTGGACAAGTCGGCTCACATACCCCTGAACAAGTCGACCTACACACAGATAGGGAATTCATCCTAAAATGAAGGAAGAACGTCACTATATAAGAACAGTTCTGCGGTTCATTTGGATATACAACTTCGGACAAGTCTGCAATTTGCAATGTGGATCACACATACGAAAGTACAGGTAAAACAGCGAAGATACTATCTAAAGAAATGTGAAAAGAGATCATTGTAATTTTGGAGTTAATTTTGTGATACGATTCATGTAATCACAGAGAAGTGCGAGGACTGTTTTAGGACAACTGTTGCTCGGTGCAAGTGAAAACTGTGCAAATAGAAGTTGTAAAGAGGAGTCTCATAGAATGTGAAAAGAAGAAGTCCGTTAGGGGCAGAAATAACTGAGTTAAGGGTCATTGAATAGAGATCAAGTTTCTCTAAGTAAGCAAGTGTGGATCAGTGCATAAAATGAAGGTCAAAAGGTAAGACATGGTTATCAAGGTGTTGAAGTATATCTAGGAGGTCGAGACCAGAAGAAGATACTACAAGGTGTTGAAGAATCTCTAGGAGGATGAGAGGAATTCACTAAGAACCGAGTTTCTTAGTATTGGTAGCAAGAATCACCAATAAGAAGTCAAGAAGAAAACAATGACAAGGTCTTGGAGGCGTACATAGGTCAAGGCTCTGAGTCATGGTCATGGTACTTGTCAACTGAAAGTCTATAAGAAGAATTTCTTGTGGATTTTCCTCTCCAGGAAAGAGAGGTTTTGGCCCTGGCTTGAAGAGCCTAAATTTGTGTCTCGTGTGTTTTGGTAATTGACTTGATGAAAGACATAATAAGCTAAGAAGAGAATACATAAGTAAGAGAAGTAAGCTCACAAGTAATTATCAAGAAGAGAATTTGAATTAAACCTAGCCCTACCTAATTCTCAACAGCGTTTTAGAGCTAAGGTGTTGAAGACTAGGGCTACTTGACAAGGAGACACTCAAGGAAGCAAGGATCAAAGTCGAGGTCAAAGTTTGCGTTGAAAAGTCAAATCAATTTGCAAGGAAGATTCTTCAATATCATTCAAAGGATCCACTTATCAAGTAGATAATATTTGCCATCAAAGATTTATGACATTGAAAACATTGTTCGAAGTCACATCATCAAGCTCCATCCAACAATATCCAACACCTTTGCAGACATCTACATTGAAGAATTCAATCTAAGAGGGAGTTCTAACCTTCATCTCCATCATCATCACCAAGGAAGATGCTAGGAGGAAGTCTATGACCTCATCTAAATCTGTCAAAATGACATATTGCAAAGAGAGCAACAAATTGGTTGGGACATCAAACTTTAGTGCATGGAAGAAGAGGACAGATTTGAATCTAATTGAACAGCAAGTTATGGGCTACATCAAAGGATCTACAATTCAACCCTCAAAATAAGATTGCTAATTTTAGATAACCATGGTATGTTCTATACTTAATGCAGTTTACTTCAATGTTTCTTCTTATTAGCCAGATTCAATTTCAGATTAGCAATCACATAATCATTGAAAGTAAATGTTGATAGAACATAAAATAGATCAACAGAAGACAAGCCAATAAAAGATAAAAGAATTTGAAATTTTTCTTATTCAGCAAAAATAGAGAAAAATGTTTGTTACAGCAGTCAAAAGGATGCCCTAGCCAGCGAACACTTTGTTGGTCAAACCAGCCCTTTAAACCTCCAATCAGGTTCATTCAAACTCGTTCAAAGTCAGCCTTCTTTCAGTGTTACACTCACCCCACAAATCAGCTTCCAAAACAGTCAATGCAAGTCCAAATTCCTGCGGTCAAAACCAGTCAACTGTGGTCAATGTTGTAATCAAACGTTGCAGACAAAGGTCAACGTTTAACCTTGGTTTTTGTGCCATCAAATGTGGCCTTCCAAGATCGAAATTTTTGGTCAGAAAACACGGTCAAACAAGGAGGGTTGACCCAAAGTCAACGTTGGTCAACGTTGTCCATATTTGCCCTAAAACAATCCGTAGATTTCAGGTTCCAAATTCACACGTGGGACAAAGAGAGAAGCCTCTTCAAGTTTGTACGAACCAATCAGATGATAGAAATGTGTGGGATGAGTGAACGATGAAATGAGCATCATGTCTCTCCAATTTATATCCATGACTGTGGGTGTGTGACTCATCTGTTGGGTTTGTGAGCCTACATTACACTTCGGGCCGACCTTGACAATTTGCATGTGTGGAAAAAAATTCAACATATAAGTTCTGCTCATCCAAACAAGATGATATTTAGATCAATATTGCACCTCTCCGAAAGAGGAATCCAACAAAAATATCATATCCATCATATTAGCAATGCATCATGGAGTTTGGACCTAGTTGCCCTAGGGAGAACTCCATCTGTCCACCTGTGCAATCTTGTCATCTAGTACCATCATGTACTATCATCATCATCATGCAATCCTGTGTCATCCTACTGTCTCTGCTTTGCTAGCTCTACTCTGTTATAGAAGGATCACAAGAAAATATCATCGAGAGTGAGTCACAAAGACTTTCCCACTCTCCACTAACTGGAAGTCAGTTTAGAGGTAAAAACCTCATCCAAACATACTGACCCAAAGTCAATTTAGAGGTGAGAACCTCATCAGACTTGATCCCAGATCAAGTTGTTGGACACATCCCATCCTAGACATAGAGAGTACGACAATACCCGATGCGTCCATCAGTAATGCTATTGGTCTCTATCCTCATTTCCCAACCCATTGGCCAAATGAGAGGTACTTCCCATGAGTCCCGGACTACATGGGTAGGATACATGCGGGGCATAGATAAGAGAGAGGGTGAACCAACTCAATATCATAACGGTGGGGAAGAAGCACACCAACAAAGTAAGGAAAACCTAGCCCTATGGTTGCTTATAGCTCCAAGTAGCTATCCACAAGCCCCCAGTAGCTCCTAGAGCTCATAGTCCAACTCAAGTGGGACCCTCACAATAGGGTTTGTCCATGATACCAATCTTCTCACGGAAGGTTAAGAATTTGACCTTCCCCAAGGGCTTCGTGAGAATATATGACCTGCTCATCAGTCCCAATGTGATGGAGCCTTACGGCGCCTCGTTGTACCATGTCTCGGATAAAGTGGCACCTAATATCAATATGCTTGGATCGGTCGTGGAACACGGGATTCTCAGAAAGACGAGTCCCACTTTGGCTATCACAAAGTATCACAGTGGTATCCAACATATGTCCAAATAGCTCACTGAAGAGCTTTCTCAACCAAACAGCTTAACAACAGGCCATACTTGCTACAATGTATTCGGCCTCGACGGTGCTCAAAGCAACCGATTTTTGCTTCCTGCTCATCCAAGATAAAAAAGCAGAACCTAGAGTGAAGCAACATCCAGATATGCATTGGCACATATAGGGTGTGTGTAGAGAGCCATGGGCCTCCACAGTAGCAGACAGCACTCCATGGATCCCCACCGATGCCCAGAGATTACTATAGATCCACCTTTGGGACAAGGATGACGCATTTGGTACACTATGCCCAGCTGGCCCCACAGGAGCACCACACACTTTGCAAGTGTCCCAGGACTTGTACAATGACATGGCAGCGTTCATTCCATCATTTGAGCCCTTACAAATGAGCTACAGGCATCTTTGACTCATATGGAGAACCATGGGGTCATTGGTGTGCCCCCACATCCACTAGGAGCACCAGAGATCTACTACGTGGAGAATAAGGGGCCACCCCCTTGTCCATCACCTTTTGAGGATTTTTTTTCATCAATATGGCACATATGTTCCTCATCAGGCCTCTTGGAGGGCCCCACGACATGCATGGATTATCATTAGACCCCATGAGAGGCTTGCTATTTCATTTATGAGCTAGTTTGGTGGGCTTGTCAGCAAAAATTAGGTTATTTGCACATTATTTTATGTTTAGGGGATAATGTAGGCCCATTAGCTAAATCAAACTCCTAATTGATGTATAAATAGGAGTTAGTTGTATTCATTTGTATCATCACTTGACTTGAGATCTCTCTGTCTTTAGAGAACTTCGCATTTTTCCTTGGAGGACAATTTTTGGATGATGGATAAATTTTGACGTATGGATTTGCGCTATTTCTATCTTGAAGCTTCTTATTTGCAAATGCGATGTTGGTTGGATATACTCTCTAACATTGTAAGTGCAAATTTAATGTTATTTTTATTGTTGCTGCATACAATTGAACTTCACTATAATTAGGGCTAATTATTTATGAAATGTGGAATTATGTGTCTATTTAGCTTATTCTGTGTATGGGCCATTGTTAGATGAATGAAATGTCTTAGAGATCATGTTATCTTGATAAGCTTGCACCATTTGTATGATGTATAAATGCTTGAAAGTCACTTTTCTTCTCTTCCCTCTAACATTGGACGAAGTTGACTTTCTGGGCCTCCTTGAACAAGAAACTGAATCCTTCTTCATTATTATCCCTGACTCCATATCCCCAAGTGAATCACGCACTAGTCCCTCAAAAAGGGTGATCATTTTCCTCTCTTTTTCACTTTTTCCCTTTTTTCCTAGGTCTAGCCCCATTAGATCACCTAGGGCATCAATTTCCCAGGAATCTAGCAACAAGAAAACTTCGATCTCCTGGATACAACAGTGCTTGTGGGTCCCTTCACTCTGCCCCGAATTTGGAGCAATTCTGATGGTGGAATTTCCGGATAACCCAAGCCCTAGCTCTAGGATCAAGTTTTTCCTAGGTTTTCCCAAGGCTAGAACCTAGTAGGATCAATTTGGCATCATTGGAAGAAAATTTTTGTTTGATCCTTTCCCCTCACCTTAGCCAGGTTAAGAGCATCATTGGGTGCCAAAATCCATCGCCTAACCTGGGTTGGCTCCACTTGGCCTTGTGTGGTCAAAGCTGATTTATCAAGGACTACTCGGGAATCCAAGTTCCCAAAGGATTGAGAACATCCTTACAAATCTTACTCTTCTACCTCAACCCTCCAATCCTCATCCCTTCTCCATAGAAGATCAAGTCTCTTGCATAAAAGGCAAGCAAGTCCCATCCTTCATTCTATCCTAGGGAAAGGGTTTATGGGGTCACTTCACCCCTATTCATTATCTATACTTTACAAGTGACTCCCTAAAACTATCGAGTCTCCTCCCATCGGTGAAACTCCATAAAGAGCAACGAGTCTTAGTTGTGGTGACTTTGGGCTAAGTCTCCATCATTGCCCTTGACCTAGAAGTTGCCCTCATAGGAACCCCTCTTAGGTCCCCTACTGGTTTGAGTGGTAACAGGACCCATTTATTTGAAGAATTCGAGACTTTTGTTTGGATAAGTTGTTCCATTTTGTTTTCTAATGATTGTTTCAAAGCCCTAGATTTCTTGACTTGTGCAAGTAATTTCTGACCATGATATTTTAAAGCGAGATATTTCCTTGTTTTTATTTGAGAAAATTTTGTTTGCATCTTTGATATTGATTCTTTATTTTCTTGAAATGTCACCTTCAATATCTCTTTAAGGTCTTTTAATGAAGGTATTATCTATTTTGCCTTTATTGTAATGTCATGGAATGTCATCATCTTCTTCTTGTAGGGAAACAAGAGAAATTTGTTTCCATATTTAACATGAAGGTAAACCAATATTCCAAACCGTGGTAAATCGAGAATTATGTTGATCTCTTCATTAAACATAGTTACAACACTAAATTGAGATATGCATTCATAATCATCTATTATTACTTGTAAGTCCTTAATTTCATATTGCTTCTTATGAAAAATATCTTCCTTTTCACCTATATTTGGTTCTAGAATTGATAATTGATTTGTCAATTTAATATTGATGTAAATTTCCTTGTCGCTTGTGCTGATAATAATATTAATCTATTTTCCTTGGATATTTCCTTTTAATGTAAATAATCTGCAATTTGCAATAAGAATACCATTATAGGAAAATTTTCATTCCTTCATGTTGAAGAATGTAACTAGTGTCGGTCTTCATAATTGTATTTGAGTCATGATGTAATGTATTCGTCAAAAGAAAGAAAAAGGAATTTTATTATTAAAGAAATTAACTTATTAAAGCATGGGCTTCAGGCTTGGGTGAATTATTTATAGGTAAACGCCTTCATTGTAGGCTTCTAGGGTTTATGTCAAGTGTCCTTGCCCGTGTCATAATGTAATAGACCCTTCTTGGGCATTGTCAATCAAGAAACAAATTTATTTTGATATAAATTAGGTCTTCTAGGCTTCCTCCACCAAGTCGGCCTCTAACTGGACAAGTCGGCGTGATTGAGGGGCAGAATCTCTTATATAAAGGCAACAACTTCACCTAATTTGGAGCAATCACTGACCTAATTTGGAGCAATCACTCATCAAGTTCAATCTGCAATTTTTGCGACAAGAAAAAGTGTTAAATTCAAGGGACAAGGAGGAAAGGGCTAGCGAAGGATAAGGAGGTATTTATCAACCACAAGAAGTCAAAATTCTCTCTCTCTCTCTCTCTCACGTGTGAAGTTGTTGAATTGTTGGAAGGGCCAAAATTGTAACCCTGAAGCTGGGCCGAATTTTTGAAGCTAGTGGTCAAATTTTTGAAGCTGGGGGTTCGAAATTGCGGGATGAAGTTGCATTTGAGACGCTGACACTTCGTGACTTTGGTAGAGATCATCTATTGAAAGGAAGGGTTGACTTGGTGGATGAGGTTCTGTTGAAAAATGTGTAACTAGGTTCGGTCTTCATAAATATGAAATGAACTTTTCATTCTTGAATATTGTAAAATGAAAGAAAAATTATTATTGCTATTTTGGAGCATGGGTTTCATGCAAAAGGTCTTTTATTTTAGAGGTAAAGCACCCACTGAGTGCTTCTAATGTGTAAATAGGATCGGTCTCATAAATATGAAATGTACCTTTGATTCTTGAATATTCTAAAACGAAATAAAAATTATTATTGCTATTTTGGAGCATGGGTTTCATGCTCAAGGTCTTTTATTTTAAATGTCAAGCACCCATATAAGTGCTTCTAGGGTTTTTCCTAGGTCAAGAAGTCAAAAGAGTCATTGTCATAAGTTGAAGACCCCATTGGGCACATTGTAACTTGTAAAAATAATTATTTCTGTATTTAGAAGTGTCAAAATACCCTCCAAGACCAAGTCGACCTGGCAGCTAAGAAGTTGGCATATTTTGAGGAGCTCGTCCACCTTAGAAGCCTATTTAAAGGAGGGAACTTGACCTACTTTGCACACACATTCACTGCTCATCATCTAAGCGAAGGAGAAGCAAAAGAAGGCTAGTGAAGGAGGAGAAGGATGAAGGAAGAAGTGTTTTGGGCTATTTCTCTCTCTCTCTCTCTCTCACATGTGCAAAGAAGGAAGGCTATGGTTTACTGCTTCATGGTCTAAATTCTCAAGTTGTTGGAAGAGGATCAAAGTTGCTAAAATTGGAGCCTAATAGGTCACCTACTAGCCCTACACAAGGAAGCAAGCCAAGTGAAGTTGTTGAGAAGCCTTGGAAAGCTTAATTTCGCTCACACTTGTGGATGCAGTAGTAGTTGCAGGGGCCGAAAATTTTAGACCTACAGTAAAGGCCGAAATTTTGTAGCTAGGGGTCAAAGTTGTGCTACTGGAAGAGATTTGACTTGGTTTGACTTGGAAAAACGAACCACATTATCAAAAAGGTCAGACTTGGTCTTGGAAGGGTATTGGTCATGGTCTAGAGGTCTTGGAATTCGTCAATTGAAGAATCTTTAAGAAGAGAAGAGATTTACGTTTTTCCTCTCAAGTGGAGAGGTTTTGGCCCTAGCTTACAGCCTATATCCTGTGTTCTTGTGTACTATTGTCCTTCTTGTTTTCGTAGTTGTTTGATGATAAGAACAAACATAATAATAAGAGAGGAAGCTAATAAGTAAGAAAAAATAAAAATACGTCACAAGCAGTTATCAAGAAAAAAGAAATCATCCTAACTACTTCCCTATAGATTTCTCCACAAGGTATCAAAGATAAGGTTCGTTAAGGACATGATGAGGATCTCTTCTACATTGAAGAAGTGTACAAGGGTAGCAAGTCATCTCAAGAAGAGCATCAAAGAGTTATGGGATCTCCTATTTTCTCTCAAGAAGGATAAAGACCAAGACATCTACAAAGGATGAAGGACTATTCTCAACACACACTTGCACATTTGAAGATGAGAATATTTGGGTGATCGACAGTGGAGCATCAAGACATATGACTGGTAGGCACAAGCAACTAAAGACATTGTCAAGAGGAAAATACTCTTACTTTGTTGAGCTTGGTGACAAGAAGAGCTATCATGTGAGAGTAATTGGATCAACCTCGCTAGAGTTGAAGAATGGAGGAAATATTCATCTCAACAACATCCTATTTGTTTCAAGTTTACATAATAATCTACTTTCCATTTCATGTCTAGAAGATAAGGGACATAGAATTGCTTTCATAGATGGAAAGGTTGTAGTAAGGGATAAAAACTCTAGCATCGTAAATGCAAAAATGATTGGGATCCATGAAGGAACACTCTACAGAATGTTGACTCCCCTCGCTGACGTTTTGGTTCACACTGAAGTTTTCGTTTCGTCACCTTCACTACAAAATATTACCAACTCTAAAATCAATCGTGAATGACATCCCCGATCTCAAGGAGGGTCATGAAGGAGTATGCATGGGATGTGCATTGGGTAAAAATACCAAGAGACCATTTGAAAGCGGTGCTTTAAGTTCAACAAAAATTCTGGATCTCATTCATTCTAATGTCTCTGGTCTTATGTCTCCAAAGTCTCTTGGAGGTCATCTATATTATGTAACATTCATTGATGACCATTCAAGGAAAACTTGGGTTTATTTGATGAAATCCAAGGATGAAGAATTCGTCAAATTTCAAGAAATCAAAGATGAAGTGGAGAACCTTACAGAAAGGAGAATAAAGATATTAAGGTCTGATAATGGAGGAGAATATACTTCAAAGGAAATCATAGCCTTTTGTAAGGAGTCTGGGATTAAGAAGGAGCTGATAGTCCCATACAATCCCGAACAAAATTGAGTTGCAGAATGAAAGAATCAATCTATTGAAGAAAGTGTAAAGGCCATGTTACAAGATCAATATTTGCCAAAAAATTTGTTGGGTGAAGCAACAAAGACTGTTGTATATATTCAAAATCGAAGTTCTCACAAATCACTAGACAGCATGACTCCTGAAGAAGCATTCACTGGGAAGAAACCAAGCATTGACCATCTCTGAATTTTTGGTGGTCATGTTTATATTCATATACCTAAGGATAAGAGAAAGAAATTGGATCCTTCATGTTGAAGAATGTAACTAGGTTCGGTCTTCATTATTGTTGTATTTGTCAAAGAATTTATTATTATTATTAAATGACTTATTAAAGCATGGGTTTCACGCTTGGGTCATATTTTAGTTTAAGGTATCAATTATTGACTTCTAGGTTAATCATTACAAATTTAAATTGATACATCTTGGGCTTTTAAATCATGTAATATTAGGATGGTCAAAAGGCTCCTCCATCAAGTCATCTTCTTCAAAGTCATGATCCTCTCGGCATCTTCAAAATATTCAATGTATCCTCTTCAGCGAGAATCTCCAAGTCGGCCTAAACTAAGTCTTCTTCAAGTCGGCTCTACATAAAAGATCATGTTGGCCTAAACAGGGACGCAACTATTCATGATCCTAATGTCGGCTCATTTATATGGACAGACTACTATATATACCCAATTTAGTTTCGCATTACCAAACAGAAAAAAATCGGATTACTCTGAAATTCAGGTCATAATTCAAAATTACAATTCAAAGTTTCTTTAGAAGGTCTCAATGTAGTCTTGGTGCAATTACAGTAATAGAGAAGCGGTGAGGAAGCTATGACAATCTTGTATAGTCACAGAGTCTCGGATCAGATTGCAAACAAGGTTCAAAATAAGTTCAGATATCTTCAAGGAGACGGTATCATCACAGTTCGAACATGATGTTATTGCAGTGCTATCTCAGTTATGACATTCGGTGATATGATCTCAGTTATGACACTTGATACCATAATGATATCTCAGTTATGATACTTGATACCATAATGATATCTCAGTTATGATACTTGATACCATAATACTATCTCAGCTATGATACAAGGTATTATGATGCTACCTCAGTCATGATATCTCAATGCTACAAACTTGATGCTACTACAGTCAATACAGAGAATGGTTCGGTGTCAATGTAGAAGGACTTCAGAGCTTCCTCAAGAGTAAGATCTCAGAGAGAATGAATCAATGTCATTACAGTAATGAGGATAGATCTTCGGTGCAAGCAAAGGAGATCTTAGTGTTTTGACAGTGAAGAGATCTCAGTGCTAACACTATGAAGGAATGACTTGATGGAGGAAGCTTATAGTATAGGGGTTTTGGTCGTCTCATCTTGAAACTACTGAAGGAAAAATTTCGACTGGATTTTCCCCAAAGAGTGGGGTTTTGCCCTAGCATGTGCCTACACCTTGTGTCCTTTTCTATTTGTTGTTTGGCATTAGTCTTGATGATAAGAAAATATAAAATGAAAGAACACATAATAATGACAAGAAACATGACAAGATAATGTCATGATAAGAGAAATTGATTAACTGCCCACTCCTTAATTTCTCTAACACTTCAGGCATGAAGGAAACATTTGTTTGCTACAGTAATACTTCAAAGGCATATAGGATCTACATCAAAGGACACTGAATAGAAGTTATTCGAGGTGTGATATTTGATGAAAGTATTGCATTCAAGAAATCAAAGGATCTCTCGATGGACTCTAATGATGAAGAACTTTATATATTTGAAAAGGAAGGTATCAGGGAGGAAGAAGAATCAAATCATGAAGATGAAGGACCCAGTGAACCCGTGCAACCTATGGTCAGCCTCGAAACTAGAAAGAGATTTAACTGGTTGAAATCTACTGTATTAGATGCAGAGGGACATGGAGCCGCCAAAGGCACATTCGGAGAAAGCAAGAAACCCAAAATATATTATGGATATGCAGCGTATATGAAGAAGCTAACAGAAGCAAAACCACCCACATTTGAAGAGGTTGTCAATCATCAAGAATGGAAAGATTCCATGAATGAAGAGTATCAATCAATAAAGAAGAATGGGGTTTAGGAGATCGTAACTAGGCCTGAAGACAAATCAGTGGTAACTTCCAAATGGATCTACAAGATCAAACATGCAATAGATGGAAGTATTGATAAATATACGACAAGATTTGTGGCTAGGGGTTTCTCTCAACAAGAAGGCATCGATTATGAAGAGACATTTGTTCACTGGTCTCTTTGGCAACATCGATGGGATGGAATATTCATCAAATGGATGTCAAGACTACATTCCTGAATGGTGCAATTGATGATGAAGTCTATATACAGCAACCCTTGGGATTTGGAGTCAAAGATAGAGAGGCTTATGTTTGCAGGTTAAAGAAGGCATTATATGGCCTCAAGCAAGCACCAAGGGCAAGGTATGCAAGGATGGATGCATGCCTACAAAGATTGAGCTTCACAAAGAGTTATGTTGATCTGAATCTCTATATCAAGGTTGTGAAGGATGAACCTGTAATCATTCTTCTGTATGTGGATGATCTCCTCATGACATGTGTGGAAGGTTGAATCCAAGAAATCAAGAAGCAACTAGCAGCAAAATTTTACATGAAGGATCTAGGATTGATGCACTATTATTTGCAACTGGAAGTATAGCAAGGACCTAATGAGATTTATCTAGGTCAAGGCAAGTATGTGATAGAAATGCTGAAGATGTTTGACATGATGGAGTGCAAACTTATGACAATCCCCATGATCACAAACTTGAAGAGGCTAAGAAGTTCTGAATCAAGCCTAGTGGATCCTACCAGGTATAAAAAATTGATTGGCTCACCAATGTAATTGGTGAGTACTCGACTAGACATATGTTTTGCAGTGAATATCCTCAGTCACTTTCAGGTGGAGACCAAGCAAGACCATTGGATAACAGCCAAGCATATACTGAGCTATCTGCAAGGAATGATCCACTACTACCTGAAATATGATAAGCGAAATGATGCCCACTTGATTAGATATACAGATCTTAACTGGGGAGGCAGTGAGCAGGACGGAAGAAACAGTACAAGAGGATGTTTTAGTTTTGGATCCTCCATGGTCTCATGGGTGAGCAGAAAGCAAGAATCAGTTGCTTTGAGTAGTGTTGAGGTTGAATATATTGCAGCCTGTGAAGTAAGCAGAGAAGTTGTTTGGTTGAGGAAGTTGATGTCTGACTTGTTCGAAGGACCCTACAGTGATACATTGTGATAACACCATTTGTATAAGGTTGTCTGAAGACCTAGTGTTTCATACAAAGACAAAGCATATAAATAACAAGTATCACTTTATTGGAAATTTGGTGCAAGATGGTGTGTTGCAAATGATATATCTTTGTCGATGAGCAAGTAGCTGATGTATTGACAAAATCTCTTCCTAATAACAAGCTTGTGTATTTAAGAAACAAGGTTGGTCTAGTTGACATATCCTCATTGGTTGAGAGGGAACGATAGACACATCATTTTTGTCTTCACTTGGGAAGAAAGAATGGAGGATTGGGTATTATGTTGAGAATTTGGAGGGTTGGTGATTAATTCAAATTCTCTTCTTGATAATTACTTGTGAGCTTACTTATTTTACTTATGTCCTCTCGTCTTAACTTATTTAGTCTTTCATCAAGTCAATTACCAACAAACACAAGAGACAAAAATTTTGGCTCTTCAAACCAGGGCAAAACCTCTCCCTCTTGGAGAGGAAAACCCACAAGAAATTCTTCTTATAGACTTTTAGATGACAAGTACCATGACCATGACACGGACCCTAGACCTTTATATGCCTCCAAGACCTTGACACAACTTCTTCTATGACTTCTTAAATTGATCCTTCTCTTTCGCACCGTCCTGCACCGTTTTGCACCTTTCTGCACTAGAACTAGAGAACTCGATCTCTTCTTCTTTCTTTAGGCTGTATGCAATCCTTACTTGTGATAGTATCTTAGTCCTTAACAGTCCACCTTTATCATAGTCCTATTTTCATACTATAACATAGTCTCTTCCACGCATCTGATTACTGTCATAAGCCTGCACTGCAATTCAGTATATATTACATAGTCATATACATGAATCTTAGTCCATACGCTTTGTTGAAATGATGTCCTTCTTCAATTCGCAATATTTCAGTTCTGAGGTCTGTATTTATTGTTTTTTTCACAGTCGAAAAATTCGTAATCTTCCATTGAGTAGAAAAATTACATGTTACATTTTACTGAGTATGCTATCATGTAGCTGCAAGATATGTGATGACTTCATAGTCTTAGTAGTAATGCTAATAAAAATAGTATGATAATCCAGTATCCGCAAGTAAGTTTGGGTCTGTACTTATTGTTATCTGGAATCAACATAAGTTTGGGTCTGTACTTATTGTTATCTGGAATCAACATTACATTACAGAGTTCTTCTCCTAATTAAACTTATAGCCTTCTTCGCATTTCTATCTTCTCTTAACGCAGCGCAGACTTGTGCTTCTCACAGTCATATATAACAGAAGATATTCATGTGCCCTAGTCTGCAAAACCTTAGACTTGTTCGTTGCTTTTTCTTGTCTTTAATCCACACTTTACATCAGAGCCATCCGCAATCCTTTTGTACTCAAATCCACACTTTTTCCCGTTCCCAAATCCACACTTTTAACTTTGTAAAAGTCACAGAGAAATCCACAAATTTTGTGTCTTCTGCAAAGCAAATTCTAGGGTATATATAGTTGTTCCTGCCAGTTAATAAGTTGACCTATGTCAATGCTTGTAGGCCTACTTTACTTGTTATTTGAAGACCGACTTAAAGAGCATATTTTCCAGCATTGATGAAGGTATCTTTGAGCATCATTAAGCTTATCTTCTAGCGTTGAATGTGAGTTGTCTTTGAATGTGAGTCGTCTTTAAGACATTTTTCCAAGGTCTTGGATCATTCTCTAGCTACTTTGTATACATGACAGTTGATTATATTTATGACCAGACGACAACCCTAATATACATCAAGAAGAAGTCTATCTATAATAAAATCTTGATCATGAAACCCATGAAGCAAGTACAACAAAAATATATTTTATTGTCTTTGTCTTCTTCTTTCATAAATACATAATTACATAGTCAATATGAAGACCGATCCTAGTTACACTTTTCAACAGTGAGCAGGACGAAAGAAACACTACAGGAGGATGTTTTCGTTTTGGATCCTCCATGGTCTCATGGGTGAGCAGAAAGCAAGAATCAGTTGCTTTGAGTAGTGTTGAGGTTGAATATATTACAACCTATGAAGTAAGCAGAGAAGTTGTTTGGTTGAGGAAGCTGATGTCTAACTTGTTCGAAGGACCAATGGATCCTACAGTGATACATTGTGATAACACCATTTGTATAAGGTTGTCTGAAGACCTAGTGTTTCATACAAAGACAAAACATTAAATAACAAGTATCACTTTATTGGAAAGTTGGTGCAAGATGGTGTGTTGCAAATGATATATCTTTGTCGATGAGCAGGTAGCTAATGCATTGACAAAATCTCTTCCTAATAAGAAGCTTGTGTATTTAAGAAACAAGCCTAGTCTGGTTGACATATCCTCATTGGTTGAGAGGGAACGATAGACACATCATTCTTATCTTCACTTGGGAAGAAAGAATGGAGGATTAGGTAAGTATCTAGCATTTGATACTCTTTGAGGATGAGGGAGGGCATCTGAGATAAGAGTAGTTGTAAAGGACCAATATTCTTTGAGGATTAGCTATGCAAGATAAGAATAGTCCTGGAAGGACATACTCTGTAAACACCCAAGTGGGGTATGTGCATTGAGAAACAATGATAATAGTGTCTATAAATCATTGGTCTCACCAGCATTGTGCTTTTATCTTCTGGAGAGATAGAGTTGTTAGTCAAGACCTTGATATGTGACAATGTTGGCTGTTATGATGCTAAACAAATGCGTTACCAATCCGACTCTTCTTATAAGATCTCTTCAGATTGAGAATGTCCATGTACCATTTATGAATACCTCCCTAGTTAAGAGGGAGCGTTAAAAAATGTGTAACTAGGTTCGGTCTTCATAAATATGAAATGTACTTTTGATTCTTGAATATTGTAAAATCAAAGAAAAATTATTATTGTTATTTTGGATTATGGGTTTCATGCTCAAGGTTTTTTATTTTCAAGGTCAAGCACCCATTGATTGCTTCTAGGGTTTTTCCTAGGTCAAGAAGTCAAAAGAGTCATTGTCATATGTTGAAGACCCCGTCAGGCACATTGTAACTTGTAAAAAGAATTATTTTTGTATTTAAAAGTGTCAAAATACCCTCCAAGACCAAATCAGCCTGGCAACTAAGAAGTCAGCGTATTTTGAGGAGCCTCGTCCACCTTAGAATCCTATAGAAAGGAGGGAACTCGACCACCTTTGAACACACATTCACTTCTCGTCATCTAAGCAAAGGAGAAGCAGAAGAAGGATAGCGAAAGAGAAGGAAGAAGGACGAAGTGTTTTGGGTTATTTCTCTCTCTTTAAATCTGACACGTGCGAAGAAGGAAGGCTAGGATTTACTACTTCAAGGTCGAAATTCTGAAGTTATTGGAAGAGGAGCCTAATAGGTCACCTACTAGCCTTAGATAAGGAAGCAAGCCAAGCGAAGTCGTTGGGAGGCCTTGGAAGGCTAAATTTTGCTCATGCATGTGGATGCAATAGCAGTTGCAGGGGCCAAAAAATTTAGACCTACAGTAGAAGCCGAAATTCTATAGCTAGGAGTTGAAGTTGTGTTGTTGGAAGAGATTTCACTGGGTTTGACTTGGTCAAAGGAAACATATTATCAAAAAGGTCTGACTTGGTCTTGAAAGGGTATTGGTCTTGGTCTAGAGGTCTTGGAATGTGTCAATTGAAGAATATATAATAAGAGAAGAGATTTACAGGTTTTCCTCTCAAGTGGAGAGGTTTTGGCCCTAGCTTGCAGCGTATATCTTGTGTTCTTGTGTACTATTGTTATTCTTGTTTTGGTAGTTGTTTGATGATAAGAACAATCATAATAATAAGAGAAGAAGCTAATAAGTAAGAAAAAAGTAAAAAAAAACATCACAAGCAGTTATCAAGAAAAGAGAAATCACCTTAACTACTGCCCTACATATTTCTCAACAGGAAGGTCTTTTTGTCTAGGGTCTTGGTCTATCTCAACTTGAATTTGCTAGTGGAAGAGTTTGACTAGGTTTTCCCCCATAGAGGGGTTTTAGCCTTGGCTAAGTGCCTACATATGGTGCCATTGATCTTCGTGTTTTGTTTTGATTATTGCTTGATGAAACAAAGATAAAAGAAGAAATAAGAATGTTAATAAGAACACAAATGTGCCACAAGTAATTATCAACATAAGAAGCATAATATTTTTGACTTTCTGATTTTCTAACACTTCCCAATTATTAACTCCATTATTTTCTCCTCAATGATTGACTCCATTTTTCTTTCGATCAAATACCAATATATTTTTACTTAAATTGGTCACTTTATGATTTAGGTAATAATTTTCTAATACCACTTTTTTTTTGTGTGGTTCACAGACCCAGGAGATTGGCGACCACTATATCCATAGAATATTTGTACCAAGCAGATCCACCGGAAGAGATCACTTCATGTTGGCTCAACCATGGACCTTGACACCGAGTGTCGAGAGAATTGAGCCTGTGACCTCTCAATAGTAAAGGTGCTTTAACGACAAGGACTTGAGCAATTGAGCTAACCCTCGGGGCTAATACCCCTTTTTTTAATTAATAACATAATGCTTATAAAATTCCACTTTATTTGCTTCACCACTTATTTCTCTTTTAACAATTGTTATATATATTATAATAATTATTATTATTTTTGAATGACTCATGTCCTTTGAGACATGTCCTTTCATTGATGGTAATTATTAATTCTTACTTTATGTTATTTATGTTCGTAACATACAATGCAGGAGTGAGAATCAGCTAGAAAGTCTCTTTGCAGAGGCATTCAGTACACATTTGAAAGGTTTGTGGAGATGCTTGGTTTAAAGGAAACAAAACAGTCATTATGGGGTTATTATAATATTTGATGCCCATTTTTGTAGAGTTGTGCATTTTTAAAATTATAAGTGTGCTTTTAAACCCGTGATGCTATTTTAAGAAGAGGGTGTCCTAATTTTGTTTAGATTTATTTTATTTTCAGTGACCATTTTTAAGTGTTTTGCATTATAAATATACCTTTATCAGTAGAAAATCATCAAAGGGAGTAAAAATCCTCCTTTTCCTTGTTCATGTCTAATCCTTTAAAACTAGAAATCTCCACCTGAGACATTAGCTAAAGAATAGCCACTAGAAAGCCTTGGTTGTAACTGCCATGAAATAGCTAGATGTATCTTCAATATGGAAAAAATACTCTGCATTAAAGTATGCTATTTCGTTCAGACAGTTGTATCCTAAGGAAATACTTGCTTACAAATCTCTAAGTGATATTTTGCAAAACAATATTTATATATTGATGAATTTAAATCCTGTTTTCTTTGAAAAAAACATGACACTGACCCAATGGCCGCAATGCTTAAGTCTTTGATTTGCTGCAGTATGACACATCTAATTGCAAGAGAAGCAATTAAACCTAACATAATTAACTGGGACAAGATAAAACAACCTCACCCTCAAAAGGCGCCTTTGTAGTTCTTGCTCCTTTTGCCTCAAACGTTGTATCCATGTAAGAGTGTCCACATGAAAATGCCTTTCTAGCTGCAACAAGTACGATCCACTTCCATGTTCATAAGTGAAACTATATAGGGAAACCGAATCAATGCAAACGCTAAATTTCACACAATGAAAATCTTACCAGTTTAACATTGGTTTGTGTTGTTTGCAGTCTCTGAACATCAGCAGCTATTGCCTCATCTTGCAACTGCCTTGCCACATTTCAAAGTACAGAATATTTATCCACAAGTTGTACTCTTTATAATAGACAAATATTTATTGAAATATACCAAATTATAATACCTTCAAAATACAAAACACCTTATTCAGATATTCGGACAATTTGCCACAAGAATGAGAGTATTATGACATGATATAACTTGGTCCATAGCCAAAGCAATAGCAACAAGGTTAGAAGTCAAACTATGTTTTAACAGTCTGCAGAGCTGCCAGTGACACCATCCATGATTGGTATTAGAGATTACAAACAAGAAAACATTCACAGAGGGAACACCAAAAGGGGTTGTTATTTTGGTGAAGGGAACACATTAAAGGGAGGTTGATAACCAAAAGAGCATTAGAAAAAAGATCCATCTTTGGGGTACAACTTACTGCCAAAAATATAATGTTTACAAAGAGGTTACAAGATTGGATCGGAAAACCAATGGTTACTCAGAAAACAAGTGATAGCTATTGAACAAATGTGTAACTAGGTTCGGTCTTCACAAGTATGAAATGTATTTTTTATTCTTGTAAATTATAAAATGAAAGAAAAATTATTATTATTATTTTGGAGCATGGGTTTCATGCTCAAGAACTTTTCTTTTATAGGTCAAGCACCCATTGAGTGCTTCTAACATTTTCCCTAGGTCAAGAAGTCAAAAGAGTCATTATCATAAGTTGAGGACCCCATTGGGCACATTGTAACTTGTAAAGAAAATTATTTTTGTCTTTAAAAGTGTCAAAAATACCCTCCAAGACCAAGTCGGCCTGGCAGCTGGCAAGTCGGCCTAAAGGCAGAGCCACATCCACCCTTAAAGAAGCATATAAATAGAAGAGGACTCGTCCTACTTGAAGTATATTCACTCATCACTCATTCTAGCGAAGGAAGAGGAAGGACGAGGCAGCGAAGGAAGAAGAGGACGAAGGGGATCTTTGTTTGGGCTATTTTCTCCCACACGTGCTAAAGGAAGACAAGGGTTTTTGCAGCAGACCTAGGGTTTCTATCTGCAAGTTCAATCTTGGAGAAAAGGAGACAAAGAGGTCAAGCAAAGGTCACCAAGGATCATCCTCAAGCTCCAAAAGGCAGGGAAAGGCAAACGAAGGTCAAGAGAAGGCTCTACGAGAAGATCAAAGTTCCCACGTGTAGCAGCAACTGTAGGGAGGCTGAAATTCCAGATCTGCAGTAGGAGGCCGAAAATCTTGCAGCAGGAGGTTGAAGAAGTGCTACTGGAAGAGATTTCACTGGGTTTGACTAGATCGAAATTGGCATATCATCTGAAGCAGTAGGTCTTGGTCTTGGACAGTATTGGTCTCAGTCTTAAGGTCATGGAATTCGTCAATTGAAGAATCTATAAGGAAGAGAAGAGATTTACAGGTTTTCCTCTCAAAAGGAGATGTTTTGGCCCTGGTTTGCAGCCTATATACTATGTCATTCTTCTTCTTGTTTTGGTAGTTGTTTGGTGCTTCACACATATAATAATAAGGAACAAAGCTAATGAGTAAAAACTTAAAAGGAAACACAATCAGTTATCAAGTAAAGAGAATTAATCATAATCATTGCCCTATTGAATTCTCAACAATAACTAAACTGCATAATATAGAACCCAAATGTTTCATTGCTATGGAGGGCACAGCGATCATGAAAGAAACTCTGCATACATGACAATATCTATAACATATCATTAAATATATAATTCACCAACATCCCTTATGGGTTAATAAATGCAACAAATCGTAATCAATATGTTCTTCAGTATTCACTATTAAGCAACACCACCAGCAATGAAAAGTTTGGAGACACACATGCCATTTGTGAATTAGCCAATGAAAATGGTATAAATAAAAATTAATATAAATGGGTTCACAGCATATCTGCATCTTCCAGGTCCATGCATATGCATTATTGAATAGCTAAGAAACCGGATTCGTCCCCCAAGGGCTCCGAATCCCGAATCCGGCAAATCCAATATGATTTGCCAAGATTCATACCCGATTCACGGGATATGGCCGTATCCGTACAGGGTACGGCGAATCTTGTGAATCCTGACCGTACCCTGTACGGATACGGCCGGATTCGCTGTCCAAAAAAGTGTGATTTTTGCTTTATAAAACCCCTAATCATTTGTGTTTGCAGGCCTAATTGGTGTCTTGACTAAGTTTGGTGGTGATTTTCATTGAGAAATTCGCATTACAAGGTCTGATCCATTGTAATTTTTGAACTAACCCTTTGTTACAGGTTGATATATCACTTGGGACGGGTTTTAATTTTTGTTTTTGGGTTTGGTGGCATCATTCTCCATCAATACTAATCATCTAGGCGGCTAGGAGTCTCTTTCTCCCTTGGTGATGCCAAATTCAAAGGCAGGTTATTGTGTTTGTAGCCTAGGGCTAGCATATTTGTTTTTGTAGGTGGTTTGAAAAGGGTTTGGGCATCACTTTGTGGCTCAAAGTTGCAACCTGTGGTCTCTTCCAAGCATACTAGCCCTTTGAGGCTAGGCCACAGCATTTGGGGACCTTGTTTCTCTTATTAATAGCCTCTTTGGTGACTGAATACATATGAGACCTGAAGTCAAACATATTGCAGACCCCAAACATAAGATTAACATCTAATCTAAGCCTGAAAGCATTCTAATTTGACTCGTAATAATTGCAATATTAATCACAAGTGTTTGGCTATCATTTTGTGCATATTTGGGTGACTTGATTTTGCTGTTAGCAGATTAATATTGTTATTGCAGAGGTCTGATATCACTATACAATGGCACTATAGTGGTATTTTCACATTGCTTTTCGCACTAAACTTGAGTCGTGATCGTTGGTTTATCTCCTTAGCATTTGGTGTTGAATTGTGCGCAATTTTGTGAACTGATACAAGCTTAATCCATCAATGTCACATGGGAAAAGTCCAGTCCCATTGTATAATGCAACCTTCATATTCTTAATGACAGCCCAACTTCCTTGCCAAGGAGTACAGCAGGATGACGACCCTGATTTTATTAAACTTACAGTGACTGATCTATTTCTATTTGCCATTGGCAGTGTACTTATGTAACACATTTTGATTCTAATAAATTAATGAGAAAACTACAGTATCTTACTATCTTGTCTTTCTGAGTGAATTTGACAATTGTATGATGTATCAATGTATCATGTATGAGTATCTAAGATCTTAAATCTATGTTTGAAATTTTTAATTTATGTAAAAAAAAAAAAATATATATATATATATATAACGTATCGTATCCCAGAAGTATCCTGTTCCGGGGGTCACCGTACCCGAATCCGATTCCTCGAATCCTCGTATCCCCGTATCCCCATGTCAGGTGACTTAGTTGAATAGTGATTACGTGAAACCTGAACACATAATAGCTTAATCCATCAATGTCACATGGGAAAAGTCCAGTCCCATTGTATAATGCAACCTTCATATTCTTAATGACAGCCCAACTTCCTTGCCAAGGAGTACAGCAGGATGACGACCCTGATTTTATTAAAAATTCCTTGCTCGTTATTTCTCCGAAGTAAACTCGATTCTCTGCTAAGTTATAGTGGTGAGCAATCTACAGAAGAAATCGGCTCAATCATATAGGCCAAAATCAAAACACTGATTTCCTCATTTTAGACTCTAGACATAATCCCCAGATGGCATATACAAATAATGATAAAATATGACAATTCTGACACTAATATATTAGCAAATGACTATATGAGGAGCTTGGAATCAATGTTGCAAACATTGGCATCGGATAAAATCGGGTCCAAAAAACCAAAAAATATTAAAAATGAGGAGCTTGGAATCAATGTTGCAAACATCGACATCGGGATAAAATCAGTAAGGGTCCAAAAAACCAAAAAATCTTAAAAATCAGGAAAATATCAGTAAAAATTGGCAAACATCGACTAGGCCAAAAAATCACAATTTCATTTCATGATATAATTGGGATGTTTGCAGTTGGAAATTTTGGCAGCCATGGTCTCTATTTTCATCAATGAAGAAAAAGGAAAATTTTGAATTTATATTTATGGCCCCACAAGTGCGCATGTTGACCTCCTAGATCAAGTCAGCTTGGCCCCTTTGAAGGCACCCTTTCGACCCCCTTTGGAAACTTTGTGTGTGTGTGTGTGTGTGTGTGTGTGTGTGAACTCTCCTCAAAAGGGCATCAAATCATCTCAAGTTCTTTGTTCCAGCAAAGGATAAATAAAGAAGAAGAGGTCGAAAATCTATGGAAGGAGAAGAGTATGCTTGGGCACTTGTGAATGGTCATTTCTTTGGTTAATTGTTATCTTGATGTTCTATTTTTTGGATGAATTGATGAACATTGAACTCTCTCTCTCTCACATAAGGAAAGATTTGATGGCTTTTCCCCTTGAAGGTTTTGCCCTGGCCACTAGCTAATTTTCTGTGTCTCTTGTCTCATTGTGATTTCTACTACCCTACTGTGATTAATGGTTGACATTTTATTATGTATAACTACTTGATGATATTGAAAGTTATATGGAATTGATGCTAATGAATCATTTGAAGTAGTTAGCTTGAGAGAAAATTGTTCTAGTTCGTCACTACTAGAGAAAAATCAAAATTGTATCAGAGAACGGATTGAAGAACAGTTTTCCTCAAAGGCACTTTGACTCATGATCACATCTTTGTGCTATGCAAAGCTCTGCAACTCCTATGCAGAGTTTTGTGGCTCCTATCTCTGTGACATGCAAAGTTTTGGGCATGCTTTTGAGTTAAGTCTGAAGTTTGTAGCATACATTTGAGGTCTATGGAAGGGGTCTAAGGTCTATGTATTAGTCTGAGCTGCTAAGAAACCGGATTCGTCCAAACCCCCCTCATGTCCCGAATCCCACGAATCAGACACGATTCTCTAGGACACATGCCGAATTCTCATGTCCATTGTGTCCTAGAACAAGAGATTCGAAGGACAGTGAATCCAAAGATCTTGCCCGATTTCCGAACACGTGTCCCACAGAAATGCGTGTCGTGCGGCCTTTAAAACCTGATTTGGGCTCATTTGTGTCTCTCTTGCCGTGGGTGTGTGGGAGCTTCTAGAAAAGGGTTTGGGAGCATTTTGGACCCTATTCAAGCAACAAGGAAGTGCATTTTGCTTCTACTTTTTTTGCATTTTTGCTACAGCAGTTCCCATGTCCATTTTTTTATAGAAGTTTGTGCATTTTTTCTTTATATTTTTACAACATTCATGGCTCAAACAAGGGCAGCAGCAAAGGGGTAGGGGAAGGGGAAGAATGTCCCCATTGGTGATGCCCCTCATGTTCCAATTTCATCAAGGTCTGCAAGTGTTCCTTCTATGGGAAGTGGGGCTTGTTACCACTCAAACCAGCAAGGGAACTAAAAGGGTCTCATAAGAGGCCAATTGCTAGGTCAAGGGAAATGATGGAGACTTAGCCCATTGTCACCATAGCTAAGACCCCCTGCTCTTTATGGACTTTCACCGATGGGAGGAGACCCAGTAATAAGGAAGTCACTTATGAAGGATGGAGCAACAAATAGATATGAAGTGACCTTAAAGACCCTTTCCCTATGATAGGATTAAGAATGGAGCTTGCTTGCTCTTTAAGCAAGGTACAAGACTTTCTAGGAAAAGGAGGTGAGAATTTGAGGGTTAGGTTAAAGGAATATGACATGAAAAGGAGTTTCCCAATCCATAAAATCCTTATAGAACTTAGATTCCCGAGTTGCCCTTGATGAATTGTCATCGATAAGAAACAGGACCACACGGGGCTACATGGACCCAGCCCAAGTTAAGTCTATGGAGTTTAGCGACCAATGATATTCTTAACCTGACCAAGGCAAGGGGAAAGGATCAAACAAGAATTTTTATCTAAAGATGTCAAATTGATCCTATGAGGTACTAGCTTTGGGAACACCAGGGCTAAGATTGATCTTAGACCTAGTGCTTGGGATATCTCGCAATCACTAGAAGGGAATAGTCCCTTTGTATGTTTCCCAATTGCACAACCCTAACAAACTACTTCATGATTCATATTAAACTCGAGCATACCTGTGACCCAGGTAAGGCTTTGTAATGTATGTGAGAAAATCTCTGGTGCCATAATTCACATTGAAAAGAAGTATCACTTGCCAAAGCTCCCAAAGGACTTCCACCAACTTGATAGAGACCGTCAACCCTAAATCCAAGAGTAAATGCATCTTTAGGGTTTCTATGCCAAATACGTACCTTTCCATCAATGAATGGTACCTTGAAGCCTTTATCTTCCATCACAGAAATAGACACCAGGTTCTTCTTCAAATCAGGCACATATAATACTTCTTGTAGATGCATGGTTTGACCTTTATTCAAGTGAAGAGTGACAGTTCCTATCTCTTTCACGGGATAGGTGACAATATCTCCGAGTATAATCTTTAGATTATTTTTCTTCTCAACCAAATTTGAGAGGGCCTCCTTGTATCCAGAGAAGTGCCTTGAGGCTCCACTATCAATTAACCAATGATCCAAAGTATCTAGAGGAGATGTAGTGAATGGAGCAGAAATAAGATAAAACTCACCAAGTTTTTCTACAACATTACTTTCATCATACCTGGCATTTCTTGTCCTTTTGGGAGGTCAACCATTTCCATTTCAAGCAACGGGAGCATTCCTCTCTCCTTTGTTGTTGAACCTATTGTTCCTTCGATTGCCATTGCTTTTATAATAGTTGTTGATGTTGTCATCATCCCTTGGAGGATTCTTCTTGTGAGGGCACTCTCTAGCATAGTGACCAAACTTATTACAACTGTAGCACCTTCCTTTTCTTCCTCCTTTGAATCCCTTCTTAGGACCTTGACCCTGTCTCCTTCGACCAGCATCATTCTTCCTTTTCACACAAGCGGAGAAGGCAGTAGGTTCTTTTCCAATGGAGGACTTATCTCTCTCCATCATCCTTGTCTCCTCTTGAATGCATCTAGCCAATAACTCATCAAAACCAGGTATCCTGTCGTTGTTGAGAATGGTGGTGGTAAATATTTCCCATGGTCTTGAAAGACCTCCAAGTGCAATGATAGTGAGCTCCTTGTCAGAAATAACTTCTCCAATAGATAGTAGGTCATTCTTGATTTGAGTTATTCTCATAAAATAGGATTGGATAGACTCCACTTTATTCATTTTGATAACCTTCAACTTGTTTTTGAGAAATAGGATTTGATATGCATTGTTCATTAGAAGTTCCCAAATCAAAAATATAGGAAACCAAATGCTTTTGAATGGAGTCAATCAAATTTTTCTTTGCTAAGATTCAGTAAGATGTTTTGCAAGTCCATGAAAATCTCCATGGTGAGAAAAATTTGAATTAGTTGTTGTTGACTTAATGAATCCTACTGATTGGCTTGTTGAACTACCTGATGCATGAAATCGCTGACTCTTTTTGGACTCGATGCATTAAAGAAAGAAAGAGCACTTTTAGGTGATGTGTTAACCTGAATGATGTTCCTAGGAATGTGGTTGATTTGTGAAGCAGTTTGGCTTCGGAAGTTGTTTGATGGTTTGTTTGATCTGGTAATGGAATCGATCATGATATACTTTTATGTTGTTCAGCAGGTTGATGACGTTTGCTTGCTTCTGTGAGAAGCCTGGAATGGCTAAGAATCCCTCTTGGAGAGGGACCATTGATTGATGGCATCATGAGAATCTTCCTTGGGTTGTAGCTGGGAGGCCATAAATTACAGTCTAGAAGATTGTCACTCATTTAGGTCAATCAACCAAGAGGCCAATGATCCCTTAAGTCATGATGACTGAGAGTCCAGTACGCTTGGTCAAGGACGTTGATTTTGAGTACTCTCCCTTGGGTCATTGTATTTTACTGAGAGACCATGTGGTCGGGAGATTAGTTGTTTTGACATCAAGATTCCTCCCTTGGGTTGTGGACTGAGAGACTATATAGTCAACGAATTTGATATTGGGAGAGGAATTCCTCCCTTGGGTCATGGATAGAGAGACCTTGTTTATGGTCTGGGAGATGGACCCTATGTACTCACTTAGGTCATTGCGCTTGACCGAGAAACCATTGGTATGGTCGAAGAGTTTGATCCTGATTAATCCCTTGGGTCATTGTGTTTGACTGAGAGACCAGTGGCCTTGGTCGCGGAGATTGATGTTGAGTTCTCTTCCTTGAGTCATTGTGTTTGACTGAGAGACCTAGTGGACTTGGTCAAGAAGATTGATTTTTTAGTACTCTCCTAGGTCATTGTGCTTGATTGAGAAACCATTTCTTATGGTTGGAGAGTTTGGCCTCATGAACGATATTGATTGATCCCATAGTCAGTTGGGCACTGAATTTGATGCCATTGGGTATTGGCTTATGGGATGTTCTTGATGCTATGTATCTTTCCTTATGATGAGACTTATACATTTGATCCCCTTGGGTTATTATTGAGACACCAAGGGATTGGTTAGGTATATTAATCTTGAGAGAACGAAAAGTACCTCCCTGGCTAAGAGGAAGTGTTCGAAATTTTAGTAGCCATGGTCGGTATTTTCATCAAGGAAGAAAAAGGAAAATTTTGAATTTATATTTATGCCCCCAAAGGTGCCCATGTCAACCTCCTAGATCAAGTTGGCTTGGCCCCTTTGAAGGAACCCTTTCGACCCCCTTTGGAAACTATATACATGTGTAATCTAAGCCATACCTGGAGATACCAAGAACATGATTTAATTTCTCAAGTTAGATCTTCTATGTAACCATGGAGGATGGAATCCTTTGAAATCATCATTTGGTAAATCTACCCTCCTTACATCCTTGATTATTCTTATCAATGTTCCACCAAGTCCCCTGGAGGTGGGAGCGAGGGGGCGAGGGAGCGTGGGAGCGGCTTATGCAAAAGCTCCCTACCAATTTTCAGGAAACATGGGGGGACGTCGGGGTCATAAAAATTATAAAATTTAATATTTATAATGTAACTGTATTTTTGCAAGGATGTATATGCACTCATCATACATAAATGATAAAATTATAAATCGATGAATGATGAATCATATAACTGAAACAAATTTTAAAACTTAAAACATACATCATACAATCATAATAAAATCATTAATGTAACTACTAACAATGTACAATGAAAATAAAGTTTAAGATATCATATGACATATTATATCAAGATTCAAAATAAAGTTAAACTGAAGTTTACAACTAAAGTCTGAAACATAAAACTTAAAAGCAAATAAGTTATGTCTGAAACATAAAACTTAAAAGCAAATAAGTTATGTCTGAAACATTAAACATAAAACATAACATATGAATATCAAATGATATCATCATAATGATAAATGAGCATAAATGCTCAAGGTAATGCCCCACTAGTCTTTACATCCAGCTTCTGCACGAATATATCAAGATCAACCATGTCACCATCTGAATCAGAATCACTTGGATTCTCAAACATGCTAAGTGGCACACCAACTTTTAACACGAAACCATAAACTAAAAGGGGCGTGAGGGGGGAGTGAAGGGGGGTGTGCGGGGGCGTGAGGGGGCGTGAGGGAAACGTCCCCTAGAAGTCCCCAAGACCCCGAAGCGCGAGGGGGCGAGGAATCTAAACCCCTAGGTGGGGGGGCGAGACCTCGTGTAACATTGATTCTTATAGAACCCTAGACAAGTTCTCTGGAAAACCCTAACCTAAGGGTATGTTGACAATGAATGAAACCCAAACCTACTTAGGGTTATTGATGGGGTCTAAAGAAATTGCTATTATGTTTGATAGATTGACGATGTCAAGTTTTGGGTTTTGGTATGATCGTGAAAACCCTAACTTGTTAGGGTTGAAACGGTGTTGTCTGAAATCTCGAACCTTTGAAATTTTGGTAAAGTAGGGTTTGTTATGTTATGAATTGAAATCCTAGATCTTTCGGGTTTGATTGGGTCTATAAGCAAAACCCTTGTTATGCCTTTAAAGTAAGGTCCTAGGAATGAAACCTTAGGTATGTGTCGATTTGGTTAAAACCCTAGCATGGTCTAGGTCAGTACATGTATTAATGTTGTCGAACATATGATATGCTTATGCATAATAATGATTTCTTAGATATGTGTGTTGACCTAATTATTGATGGTCATAAGTCTTAGGGTTTAATCTAAGCCCTTGTCTCAGCTTGATAATCTAGGATGATGTTGTTTGGGAAATCTAGGGTTTTGCAGCTAAATACAAGTGATAGTTAAATTCTCTAGTATGTGTAAATCTATATAGTGATTGTTGAGAATTTGTAGATGGAAAATCTAGGGTTTACATCAAATCCTAGTAGAAGTTATTCATGTTGTTGATTAAGTTGTGATTGATTTTGATTGTTGGAGCTCATGTATGAAATTTGGGGTCTACATGAAATCCTTGTAGGAATTCTAACATATGAATTCTGAAAAATTGTTAGATGCATTAATCTGATTTGTTTCTAGGGTATGATATTTGAAAGGACTTGTCAAATCGTTGAAAGGAAGGTGAAGACCCTAGATATAATGAAACTATTATTTTGATTGAGCTATTGATGTGATTTAGGGTTTGTAACAAAACCTGAGCAAGAGGTTGAAGTATTGAAGTATAGTCTCTTGTTGATTATGTTTGTAAAGTCTAATGCTTTCGTTGTTATAAGATTTTGTTATGCCTAACTTCAGGCTTCTATAGATCTTGTTGTACTTGCTATCTAAGTTGTGCAGGTACATCATCTTCAAGATGGTGAAGATGTTCGTAGGAGAAGTTGATACGATATAAATCTGATGAGAAGGATGGTAGCCATGAAAGATTCTCCAATGTCATAAGAAGAAACTGATCTCCTTAGGTTAAGAGGGAGCCTGGATAGAAGAAATCTCCTTGGTTGAGAGGGAGGGAATAACATAGTTTTGATTGGAGAATGCTTTTTGAAGGATATGTTGTTGCATGTGAAGTAGGAAAAGAAAGTATATGATTGAGGAATATTCTATCAGAGATTTGATTAAAAGTCCTACTGAGATAAGTTGAGAAGCAACATCTAGTTGTCCGGAAGACCCTGAAGGTTTGCATTTGATTATGTACATTTGAAAAGGTATTATTGATTGGGGTTGTTTTTGTACAGGTAAATCTCTCGAAGTTTTGATAGCATGTTGGTTACTTATCAGTTTGATGGGGAGAGGTTCGTTGTTAAGGCTTTGTGAGTGAAGCATTGCCTGGGAGGACATTTGGTCGGCACTTTGTGTTGATGTCTAGATCCCGAAGTAAAGAAGGTGGTGTTGGTCATAGAGCTCTAACCTCGGATACACACCTAGATCCTTGGGTTGATGGTTAGTAAGCATGATGGTACCTAGAGAGGCTGAAAGTTGTAGTCCATCTTAGTCCCACTCAGATAGATTGCTCTGGTCAGGAATCTATTCTGTGGCATTGCGGTGCCTAAATTGTTGAGAGACCTTGGATAGATTTCCCTGATAAGAAATCTAGTCCATGGTATTGCAATGCCTAAACGTCTTTTTAGATGATGTGTTTTGAGATCTTCCATGTACCTCTATGGTTATATGTAAATATGAATAACTCCCTAGTTAAGAGGGAGTGATGAAGAATGTAACTAGGTTCGGTCTTCATAATTACACTTGAGTCAAAATGAAATATATTTGAAAGCAAAAGAAATTTTATTATTATTTTAATTGACTTGTTAAAACATGGGTTTCGTGCTTGGGTCATTTGTTATAGGTCAAGCCTCCATTGTAGGCTTTAGGTTGTTGACAAAGTCAATTATTGTTTGGTCAAAGACTCCTCCATCAAGTCAGCCTCTTCATCAAAAGTCTCCATCGAGTCAACTCCCCTCAAACAACTCATGTCAGCCTAATATAGGGACACATCTCTTCAAGAAGTCATGTCAGCCTATGTCAAAAAGAAACCACTATAAATACAAGCATAAGAACTTTGCATTAAACACAGAAAAACAACCTCGAATCATCTCTGAATAAGTTCAAATGTTACAGGCATACTCTCGGTGCAATCACAGTAAGATGATTTCAGATCAATTTTCAGAGTGATGAATGTGGATTGAGTTTTCGTGCTATCATAGAAGTTCGGTGCTATTGCAGTCATGTGCTATCACAGTTAGATGTTATTGAAGTTCGATGCTATCAAAGAAGTTCAATGCTATTACAGTTCGGAGATGAAGTTCGGTGCCACCTCAATGATGAAGTTTGAATATTACAGTGAAGTCTTAGTATATTAAAGTGAAATCTGAGTTTGGACCAGTCACCACAGGACCAAGGGCTGGAGTATATCATCATTGTTGAACCGAAGCTTATATATTACAGTGTTGGACAGAGACATAACTTTGTTATGAGATCAAGCTAACAAATGACTACTATATGAAGCATACTACTGGACAATGTCATCACAATGAGAATCGAAGCATGTCTGATGTATCATCTCATTGGTGCAAGGAAGAACACATTGAAGAATGCAATACTAATCACAAGGTTGACTTGATGAAGGGAGTCTCTAGTCTAGGTTGTAAGGGTCTTGGTCATGTCATCATGTTTTGAATCTACTGAAGGAAGAATTTTCATTAGGTTTTGCCCCTAGAGTGGGGTTTTTCCGTGGTTGCGTGCCTACATCTCATGTCCTTTTTTTTTTGGCATTAGTCTTGATGATAACAAAAGATAAATCGAAAGAAAGAAAAATAAGAGTAAAACATCACAAGATAATGTCATAATAAGAGAAATCATTTAACTGCCACAGTTTGGATTTCTCAACAATTTATAGGTTAAAACAACACTTGGCTGATATAATAGGCCACGTAACCCCTTTGGATGCACCAAATGAAGTCATACGGCCTATTAGGAAAGAAAACCTTAAAAAGTTTGAGAGAAGTATCAGGAGGCAAAAGCTAGGGAAAAGGCTATTGAAGATGAAATTGCAAGGAAGAAGGAACTTGAGGAAGCTATGGCTAGGAGAGAGAGAGAAGCAAGTGGGTATGATGATTTTGACTTTGAAGACTCCTCTAATCCCCAAGAGCCCTTTCGTTATGTTCCTACCTCTCTTGGGTCTCAACCTCAAGGCCAAGCCAAAGGTAAAAAAAGGATGAACATTAAGAGCTATTTCACACCTTCCTCCACCTCAACCTCTGCTAGTGCCACTGCCTCCCAACCAAATCTAAGTCAACCCTCCTTGGATGCTCATTGGAAAAAGCAATGCAAAGATGTTGCTTTTGAATACATTGCCAAATGGTGGTATGATGCAGATATCCACTTTAATGTTGCTCGCTCACCTTACTACCAAGCTATGTGGGATGTTGCTTTTGTTGCAGGAAAGGGCTTCAAAGGCCCTACTATGCATGACTTGAGGGGAAGACTTTTGCAAAACGTGATTGCATCCATTGGAGAATATTTGAATGAATATAAAGTGTCATGGACCAAAAACAGGTTGTTCCATCATGTCAGATGGATGGACTGATGGAAAAAACCGCACTATCATAAATCTCCTTGTCTCTTGCCATCAAGGAACCATGTTTTTGAGATCGGTTGATGCATATGATAAGGTGAAAGATGTCAACCTATTATTTGAGCTTTTAGATGATATTGGTACATCAGTGAAGGTACATAAAGTTGTGCAGGTCATCACTGATAATGCCTCAAACTATGTTCTTGCTAGAAAGATGCTAGAGGCCAAATACAAGACCATATTTTGGACCCCATGTTTTGCACATTGCACAGACCTCATGCTTGAGGACATAGGAAAAGTGGAGTGGGTGAAGAACATTGCAGAGCATGCCAAGAGTATCACAAAATACATCTACAACCACTCACAGGCGTTGAGAAAATACAGGAAGCCTACAAAGACAGAGTAGGTAAATATGGCCCTATTTGGGAGATCATTGATAACAAATGGAACTATCAACTCCATCGTCCTATACATGCAAATAGATATTTCTTGAACCCAAAGTATAATTATAAAGCTAAGCTAGGAGAAGATCATACTGGGGAGGTCAGGGATGGATTGTATGAGTGCTTGGAGCGCATGGTACCTAATGAGTCGTGACAATTGGATAAACATCAAGAACTCATTGCTTTCTCTAGGGTGACAGGCACATTTGGCAAAAATCTGGCAAAGATTGCAAAAGAAGTGCATCATCCAGGTAAGCAATTCCAATTTATTTATTTTTTATTTTTTTTGTTCTTTCAGTAAGTTCAATTATTTAAAATTAACGTTGTAATTTGTATTTTATGAATTGTTTAAAGTTCAAACTTACCATCTAAATTGTTGAAAAATGAACTAACTCTAGTCTTTGCCTTTGTACCACACTGGTGGGAGTCGTTTGCAAGCCAATGCCCTCAACTGCAAATGTTTGCAATATGAGTTCTCATCCAAACTTGCAGTTTTTTTGGGAGTGAGCACAATTGGCCTGTTTTTGAACGGATTCACACGAAAAAAGAGAAATCGTTTGGAACAAAAATGATTAAATGATCTTGTCTTCATGCAGTACAACCTTTGACTACAACGCAACCAGTTGTTGAACAAAAGGCGTGATACAGATCCCATTGTGTTGGATGATATTGATCCATCTTCAAAATGGGTGGAGGAGTCTCATCCAGCTAAGTTTGATGTTGATTTTGATATTAATGCCATGGAGTTGGGGGGTGTTGATCCCAATGCAGATATGGTAGTTAACGGGTAGTTGGAGGCAGCAAACCACCAAGACCAGGGTTGCGAGGGAGCGCCCCTCCTGGAATCCGCCCCCGGAGCGCGCTCCTCTCGAGAGCAGATAGGGTGTGCGCTCCCTTAAAAAAAAATTAGCTCCCTATTTTTAAGGGAGTGATTTAGGGAGCGATCGAGAGTGAAAATTTAAAGTAGGGAGCAGTCGAGGAGTGATCGCTCCTGACCGCTCCCTCTATTAATGTTTCGCTCCTACCGGCGAAAAAATGTGCGCAACAGACAGGCAAGGAAGGGGAGGGAAGGGGAAGGGAAAAAGAAGATAAAAGGCCCTCCTCCCCTCCCATTATTCACCATTTACAAAGTGAGAGAGCAAGAGAGGAGGGCTTTTGGAAATGGAGGCTTGGAGCTTGAGTTGAGGAGGGAGATTGAGGGAGCTTGAGGAGCTTGCAAGGGAGATTGGAGTTTGGGATTGAAGACCAAAGAGGTAGGATCTACACCCTAATCTAGCATTTGTGTTTTTTATATGTTCATTGATAAATGAAAATGTTCTCTTCTCTCCTTCCCATTCTCATTCCCCCATTTTATTGCAGGCTCAAAACTTCAAACATCATGGCTATATGGCTTGGCATTCTCTTGTTGTTGGATCCTTTATTTGTTTTTATGGTATTGGAGAGTAGAAGGAGGAGGGTTGATCATGATGAAGAGGATGAAGAAGTGGGCTTTAGTGGATTTCATGAAAACCCTATAGAGGAGGAGTACCTTGGTGAGGAGGAAGAGGAGACTGGAGATGATGAGGACACAAAAACCAAACCAGACCAAACCCCATTGTGGAAATATGTTACTAGTCCCGAAGGAGAGAAAGGGGGTGGAACCACTAAATTTACATGCCTCCATTGCAAAAACAATTACACAGGTTCATACACTTATGCCAGAAGGCACTTAGGTGGGAAAAGGCCAAGGGATGGAGATAAACAAATAGGAAACAGAGCTTGTTTAAGTATGTCAGCAACACAAAGAGCCAAATACATAAGGGAAGAGGACGAAGCCCAATACAGATCTAAAAGATCAAAGGGTGTCTTTGAACATAGCCCACAATCACATGCACAAAGAACTCCATCAACATCCTCCCATGGCAATGGATATGGAGCCACAAGAACAAACATCTCTTTAAGGCATAGAACCATATCATATTTCCTTGAAGAAGGATTTAGGAATGATATGGATTCAAAAATTTAACGATTTCTCTGTGCGTGTTGGATACCATTCAATGTTCTTCACTCACCTTATTGGCATGAAATTGTTTCGGCCATTAATGATGCCCCCAAAGGATACAAGAGCCTTGGGTATGACAAGGCTAGAACCATGGGACTTGATCATGAAAAAAGCAAAAATAGCACATTCTTGGGTAAAATGACAAATTCTTCGAAAGAGCATGGGGTGTCCATTGTACCTGATAGATGGACAAATGTAAAAGGCAAGCCATTGATAAGTGTTCTTGTTGTGTCTATTAATGATGCAATCATCCTTTCAGCATATGATTACTCAGAAAAGTTCAAGACCGCCATCAACATTGCAGAACCATTACTTGAAACAATTTAACGTATTGGCCCATACAATGTCATCCAAGTCATTATCGATAATGCTTCTACCTATAAGGCAGCGAGACAAATTATTAAGGATAAATACCCAAATATATTTTGGTTTGGGTGTTTGGTTCACACAATGAACCTTTTGATACATGATATTATTAAGAACAAAAACCATCAATACAAATGGATTGGTGATTTGTACAAGAAGCAAAAAAATGATAAAAAAATTTACAAATCATAGATTGGCCCATGGGATTTTCAGTAGCCACTCAAGATTGGAGTTGTTGAAGATTGCGAAGACTAGATTAGCTAGCTATTACCTCACCTTCAGGCGCCTTTTGAAGGTAAGAGAGTCATTGACTAGCATGGTATCAAGTCCACACTGGCAGGTATTAAAAAACAGGGCTCCAACTGCAGTTGAGAGGCAAGGTTTTGAACAAGTGGAGGATACCACTCATGACGGTCTATTTGGGGACGTATGAGGGAAGTTTTGCAATTCACCAAGTCCATTTATAGCATGATTCGTTTTGGAGATACAAATAAACCAGTGATTGGGGAGGTGTATGAGCAGATGGATAGCATGTTGGGGCAAATAAAAGATATTGTTCAGGAAAATTATCCCAACTTGTATATAATGATTCACAATTGTGTGTGTGCACGGTGGAATAAACTTAATGTTCCACTTCATGCCTTGGCTTATATAATTATGCCAAAATACTACTCTCCATCTTGGTTGACCCAACCTGCACCTAGGTGTGGGATTAGGATTGTTGATTTTTAATGTACCTTGGATAAGTGGTTTCCCATGGGTTAGTCTCTACCTAGGGAAAAGTGTCCAAAATAATTCTTTTCCTAAGTGTGACTTTATAAAGTGAAAGTGACTTTATAAGTGGTAAATTCAATGTTAAATTATAAAGTGAAAGTGACTTTATAAGTGGTAAAGTCAAGGTTAAAGCATAAAGTGAAAGTGACTTTATAAGTGGTAAAATCAATGTTAAATTATAAAGTGAAAAGTGACTATAGACATAAAGTACAATGTGGGTACTTTATTTAATGGGCGAGTTAAAAAATAGAAAGTGAGAATTAAATGCACATTCTCATCCCTTGATCTAAATGAATCTGAGCCATTAGATCTTAGAATTGCCCAAAAGTGATTTAGGGAAACAAAAGGGGGAAAAGAAAACGGAGATTGCATTCATTCATTCATTCTTCATAAGCAGATTGGAGAAAGGAGGCTCAGGGCTGGAGAAAAGTTCTGAAAGAGAAATTTGTTGCAGCAAGCTTAAAGAGTGATTTCTGGGCAAAGTTGGGCACGGAAATCAAGGCATAGAAGACAACAAAAGGTACAGTACAAACAGCATTTAATGATGTGAGTTGCACCCAGTTCAAGAGAAGTTTTTGAGAAAAAAAAATCGTACAGTACAGTCAACGACAGTACAGTCAACGTCTATATAGTATATTTTTCAGCTTCAAGTGGGCACAAAAATCGAGGCAAAGTGCACATGATTTTCAAGGAGTTTTGCGCTGAAGAGATAAGTTGTATTTTGCTGTTTTGTTTTGTCTGCAAATGTATTTTTCCTGAACTTGAAAGATAAATAAATTTGAAGAGCTCTCTAACAGGTTTTCCCCGAAGAAGATTGAAGGGGTTCTGCCTAGGTCTAAGTTGACCAAAAATCTGTGTGTATTTTTTGATGTGTTGCTGGTTTGTTTATGTCAATATTTATTTTCAGCATGTGTTGACAATCTCATGTGTTTTAATATGAAAATTTCATTAACAGAATTCTATATGTTGAATGTAAGTTAATGGGAAAGGGCAT
Organism: Pinus albicaulis; assembly: GCA_034641835.2. NCBI lineage: Eukaryota > Viridiplantae > Streptophyta > Pinopsida > Pinales > Pinaceae > Pinus > Pinus albicaulis. The sequence continues at coordinate 374,758,991 of CM076577.1, forward strand.
TTAACCGAATGGGAGTCATAAGGTGAAACTAAAACCGGGTTGGGATTGCAGCAAACTTTTTAGTCATCAAAAATCAACAAGGATCAAAGCCCATACAGATCCAGAGGTATCTAAAGGATATATGGAAGCATTAGACAATTTGGTCCCTGACAAGGAGGAGTGTGCTAATCTGCATCTTGAATTAGGGCGATACTTCAGTTGCACTGATTCGTTTGGTTCTTTGCATGCAATGGAAGATAGAGACAAATTGGTTGCTCTCACATGGTGGGAAGCATATGGCAGCCATGGACTTTTGCCAAAATTGGCAAAAAAAAGTGTTGTCACAGGTTGTAAATACTTCTTCTGCAAAGAGGTGTTGGAGCACCTACAGCTTCATCCATAATGTGAGAAGAAACGGACTCAATGAAAATGGAGAATAAATCTTGGTTTATGTGCACTACAACTTGAAGTTGTTGAGTCATTATTGTGATCGGGATTATGAGGATACATCATATAAAACTTAGGACAACAACCCAAAGGACGATAATTTGGAGGATGGCACAATACATCTAGAAGAATTGGAAGCAGAACTTTTGAAAGATGATGATGAAGCAACAACAGCCATGCCACCCCCGCCATCCAGTAGCAGTTCCAGTTCTCAAGTTCCAACAATTGTTCCTCTGTTGTTGTCGCCTCCATCTATATCCTCGCGTGGAGGGCATGTGGAGGAGACTCCTAGAAGACCACCACGACCTGCTCAGAAATTAGACATTGCTCGTGTCGGCAAGAGGAAGCAATAGATAATAGATTTACTTGTCTTTTCTTGTTTCTATTAGTTTTTATAATTGTTGACTCTTTCATATTTATTATGATGTTTTTTGTAAACAATATATGACAATTTAAGGTTGAAGTTGGCAATTATAACTCATTGGTAATGAATTATGAATATGATGCTTCATGAAAGTTGAAAGTTGTTTCATTTCATTTCATTTTATAAAAATTCATTTCATGTTAGATATTCTTTGTTATAATGGTTACACTTACAAGTACAACATTGGCAATCAATGATGATAAATGTTATGTATTGAATTTTGAAAGCTTGAAACTTTAAGATTGATGAATAATGATACTCAATATGTTGTATGTTACTAACTTGTGGACGTGGTTGATGAAGATTATAACTTCTATATGATTGATGTTATATGGTTCAATCTATGTTTTTATGCTTTTTATATCTAATTCATCATTTTACATGTTTTTGTTGGCATATAGGCATCAAAATATAAAAAATATACATATTATATAAAAAATCGCTCCCAAACCAGGGGCTTTTGAAAATGTCTTTTCCCGCTCACACTCCCAAGTAACCTTGACCAGGACCAAGCATGGCACATGGTATTGGTGCGGGGAGCAATAGTGGTGCAGAGCGGCCAACTTACGCTTCTAGTTCTACTAGGCTTAGTATTGCAATTGAGGTTGGAGAGGAGTATGAGGAGTCCTCGGACTCTGACCCAAATGTTGAAAAGTGTAACTAGGATCGGTCTTCATACCGACTATGTAACTATGTATTTATGAAAAGAAGAAGACAAAGATAATATATATATTTTTGATATGAATGTCTCATGGGTATCATGAGCAAGGTTTAGGTCAAAGGACTTCTTCTTGATGTCCTCTAGGTTTTTGTTTTATGGTCATAAATGTTCTATTTAAGAAGTCATGTATGAAGTGTCTACGTATGATCCAAACCATGTCACATAAGCCGTGGAAGTCCAGTGTTAAACCCTTCAAAAGAACAACATATAAATTGCATATAAAGTTGGCCTATATTCAGTGGAGAAGTCGGCCTACAAGGTAGTCAAAGGTCCTGCGGCCCAGTTCAGGAAAAAAAAACTGTGGATTCCTTTGCGGTTTTCACAGTGGTCCACAGTGCAAACTCAAGAGAAGAAATACAGTGCAGATTTCTATATAACAGTGCGAGTTTACTGAAGCATAAACTGTGGATTCCTGAGGACGTGATTAGGGCTTCATATGGGGACTGTTCTAAGTCAAAAAGGTGCGAATTTCAGAAGTTAAAGGGTGCGGATTTTAAAGGTTAAAAGTGAGACTTTCAAAGGTTGAGTAGTGTTGATTTCAGAGACTACTAAATAAGGATTGCAGAGAGTATTAAGTGTGGATTTCAGATAGCACTTAAAGATCGAATGTAAGGGCAGCTATGAGGAGTATTGCGGACATCTCTAAGATATCTCACAGCGTAAAGAAGTTTGTCATAATTGCAAGGACAAAGAAGTGTTGAAGTACAAGGACAGTGCATGTTAGTGCAGAAATGAAGTGTCAACATTGAAGGTCAACAAAGAAGCAGTGACAAGTTTTTGGAAACATACATAGGTCAAGGGTCTAAGTCTTGGTCGTGGTACTTGTCATCTGAAAGGCCTATAAGAAGAATTTCTCATTGGTTTTTCTCTGCAAGAGGGAGAGGTTTTCCCTTGGCTCAAGGAGCCTAATTTTGTGTCTCTTGTATTTTGATAATTGACTTGATGAAAGACTAAATAAGCTAAGAAGAGAAGACATAAGTAAATCAAATAAGCTCACAAGTAATTATCAAGAAGAGAATTTGTATTAATCACTAGCCCTCCAAATTCTCAACATGGTATCAGAGCTAAGGTGTTGAACTCAAGGGCTACTTGACAAAGAAACACTCCAGGAAGCAAAAATCAAAGTTTGGGTGAAAAGTCAAATCAGTTTGCAAGGAAGACTCTCAAGCTATTTCCAAGAAAGATCTTCATCTCATTCAAACAATCAACTTTTTCAAGAAAATAATCTCTGCCATCAAAGATTTACATTCAAGACATTGTTGGAAGAGACGTCATCTTTTGAAAAATGTTGAAAATACTAAGAGGGGGGTGAATCAGTATTTCTTTTCAATTGTTAATTTTACCAGTTAGATCACTTATATTTAGAACACAAAATGAACAATGATGGAATAGATACTTTTATTAATTTCTTCTTTACAATAAGTAAAGTACAATAATGATATAGGGCTCCAGCCCTAGATGAAGACTCCAATCTTCCATGTTCCACCATGTATTGTGCCAAGCACCGACTTGGTCTTTCCAAGGATCCAACCTTGTCAATTTGAGGCACCAACCTCTAGGGCTCCAACCCTATCTCTGGTATAGGCTCCGACCTGGTTTCTTGAGGACTCCAATTACTAGGGCTCCAACACTATCTTCCAAGGCACCGACCTTATCTCTATGAGGCTCCAACCCTCAACTTCACTTCGTCAAAATATGTTTGGTTATTCTTCATGGCTCCCAAAGTCTTCTTCAACGAGCCCTGTCACACTTAGTCTTCATTGTTGTCTCCACGTTATGCAATCAATGACTACCTTCATCTCTTCACATGAAGGTGTCTCCACTGTCCTCCATGGTACCCAATCAAATCCTCCAAGACACCTCGTGATGACATCAACGATGCATCATGACCTTTAATGTTATCTTCAAGATCACTCATGACTTCTTCACCAAAATGTCTTCAATGATGCTCCAGGATCAGCTTCTAGAAATCTTCACAAGATCTTCAATAATGCTCCAAGTTATCCTCAATTTGCTTGAAAAGGATCTTCAATTTGTACGTCTTCAATTGAAATCTTCACCGTTCAATTCTTCATAATTCTTCACTGTACTTTGTGCTTGCCTTCGTTAGTGATTGACTTATGCTTGGCTTCTGCTTGACTTCACTGCATTGACTTCAACGTGTACTTGTCTTTATTACTGGACTTCATTTGATCTATCAATGCTACTGTTCAAGAGTATAGTCACATTCCTAGCATCTTATCACAGTCCAAGGAGAGAGGTAATACAATATTCCGAGCCTTTGCACAATCTGAGAAAGTGAGTGACACAACAGTCTAGGTTGAAGGTGTATTCTGAACCATTGTTTAAAGAATATAGTCACTGTTTAAGGAACAGTCCTTTAATATGAGTACTTTGATGAGTAGACCGAGATATACTTCTGCACAGGGGTCCGAGACTCTTGCTGCACAGATCAAAGATATATCACCACTGTTTACTATCCAATTCATAGTCCGAGGTTCTGTGACACTGTTCACAGATTGTTGCAACAAGGTCTGAGCTACTGTATGGAAGCACTATAATGGAAAGAGACCAAGTTACCAAAGATTGTTCCTGCACCTATCCACACTGAAGTCTGAAATCTATCCTAGTCCAAACCTCAACCTTAAGGTTTGAATTAATAGCATCGAGCCCAAAATATTATTATGGTTCTTTGGTTTGAGACCTCCACAGGTGGTTGGACAGTTTTCTATGATCTGAGCTTAAAACAATTTTGAGGTGAGGACTGTCTCCACAGTCAGCTGTCCGAGGTCTTCTTAGGGTTGTTTTACTGTTCTTATATTTTTTTTAAATCCTAAACCAGAATTAACCCATCCAATATACTTCTCCTCGGCCTCCTTTATACTTCTATCCCTTTTCTCTGAATTCTGTGCCGAAATTCCTTAGTCATATGAACAATCTAAACCTCCTTTTTATATGAAATTGATGTCAAGATGAAGGGACACGTCTTTCTGGGGGTAGGCCAACTTGAAAGGCAAGGTATAGGTCGGCTCACTGCAAAATATAATTTTCTTGACTTAAAAATTCAATATCTCACAAACTACTAGGAGTTTCAGGACAAATAAGGGCTCATTGGAAAGAGGAAAATATCCTCTTTAAGATGGCCTAGGTCCCATGATGAAAGATTGCCTCTAAGGTTGGAAAATTTATTTTCCTTTGTCACTGTCCTTAAATTTTATGCATAAAAAGTTTGGGACAGCATGAGGAATGTTTGAGACAGTGTGGCTTCTTCAATCTTTGGCTTCTTCATTGTTATCAATGTCATGATATGATCATAGAATCATTATGTAGGAGTGTAGCATTCATATAGCATCACGTATCAACCATGTCATCATATACTAGTGCAGTGATATGTCAAAGTGCAACCTTCATTAATTTGTCAAAAGCTCCAAAGGAGTCTTCCAATCATGTCGAGGTGTGGTCATTCTTCAAGAGTACGACTTCATCAATTATAGTCCTCCACTTCAAAGGCTTGTATATTGGCACCTAAGGTCTAGATCATCAATCAAGGAACATGATTGGCACTCGACTTGTTTGGGAAAGACTTCTTCATTAGTGGCTTGACATCTTCATTGATGGCATCATTATCAACCAAGAGTTATGACATCATCATCTGGAACCAGACATCTATTGTCTTCAACCTTATCATCACATTATGGGGCATCTCAAGAATATTTGCCATCTCGATCAATTCCATATTGACATCAATGACAACCTTGATTAACATCCTTTGTCATCAAGGCTTCAAGATCACCTACATTGGAGAATTTAATCTAAAAAGAAGTTCATGACCTCATCTTCATCATCATCAAGGAAGTTGTTGAAGGAGAAAGTCACTTACTCGAGTAAGTATCTATGACTTTATCTAAAGTTGTCAAAATGACTTATTGTATAGAGAGCAACAAATTGGTTGGGTCCTCAAACTTTAATGCATGGAAGAAAAGGACAAATCTGAATCTAATTGAAAATGAAGTTATGGGCTTCATCGAAGGAAGTACAATTCAACCTCCAAAAGAAGACATTCTAGCATATATCAAATACATGAAGGGAGACATAAGAGCCCGAAGGATTCTTATAGAATCCATAAAAGACTCCCTCATTCCCTATGTATCAAAGCTAGAATCCTCAAAAGAAATATATGATAAATTGGTGGAACTATTCTCGAAAGGATCTGCGAAGGAAACAATATCCCTGAGACAAAAACTATACAAATTGAGAATGTCAAGAAAGGAAGAAATAATTCCATATCTAATGGAGATTTTCACAATACAAGATCAACCACAAAAATTGGGAGCAGTAATGTCTAATGGAGAAATACTCACTATGGTACAAAATGCTTTACCGAAAGAATGGAGAGGTTTCACTTCAAGCGTAGATTGGAGAGAAGAAGCCATGCCATTCCAAGGCCTAGGTAAGATAGAAGAAACAATATTGAAAGCCAAAGTTGATACAGGATCAAGTGAAGGGAATCAATCCTTTGCAACCATATCTAGGGAGAAAGGAAGATTCGGTAAATTTGGTCCTCCGAATAAAAGAAGAAATATGGACGAAGTACAATGCTTTGGATGTAATGAACTTGGGCATTATAAAAGAGATTGTCCTAAATCTGAAAAGGACAAGAGAAAAAGGGAAGAAGCCCATGTCTCAAATATGAGGGAAGAACCTGATGTAAATAAATCTAAGAAAGAAGAAGCGAAGGATCTCTATTATGATTGAGATCATCTTCCTCTTTAAGTGATTTCCGTTGGTTGTAAAATAGTATGAAAGGAACCAATGTATATAGATGGCATCATGATAAAAGCATGGTAGGAGCTCTTGGTGAAACAGCTCTAGGAAAAAAAAACCTCTCTGACAACATTACTGATGGAAGGCAGTCATCAAGATCAAGGGTCATCATGGAAACTGGTGCTGACATTTTCTAATGGAGTTATCTATGAATTCACTGATTAGAAAGAATACATAATGGTTTCATCAAGAATTCTATGCTACAGAATTATGGGATGTGATGACATATTGATGGAGTAGGTCAAGGGAATGAAGCTCTTCACTCTAGAAAAACTGCTACAGGATGACTCAAAGGAAAAAGGTAGGTGCATATATATGTGTGTGTGTGTGTGTGTTGACATTGGATGTTGTGAAGTCATGTCATGTGGTTGCAGGTAATGGACTTCTATATTTAGAATATGATCCATGGAGGAGGATCTCTCACAGACTACAATGCACTAACAGATGAAATCAACATAATATATCCTCATATGGAATATGAGGTGGTTGTATATAAACAAGGAACTGTAAATTGGAAGTTCCTGGGAATGAAGATGTGTAGAATGGAAGAGATCATGAAGTGCAACCATGTCAAGAGACAGTTATCATCCAGAAGCCAAGAAGATGTGACTAGAATATCTCCTAAGAGGATATGTACACTCTGATAGAATTCTGGTAAAGAAGAAGACCCTTGAAAAAAATATATCAATAGGAGATGTGTCAATCTAAATAAACGATGTTGATGCCTACAGGAAGATGTCATGGTGAAAGATCATCACTAAGGTAACTTTTCTTTTAAAAGTTCATAGGTATATGTTTATCTGGATGAATTTGTGCAGGGCTACTAATCATGAGAAAGGATGTAAGATCCTTGGAGATGATTCGAAAGAAAGCAGCATGGCATAAAAGGTGGACCAGATAAGAAAGACGGATGAATCATTTTCTGGTAGATGACATGACTCATGAATGAAAGTGATGGATGATCTGTGCCCTATGCAGCTAAAGTTGAATATTCCTCAATATCAAAATCCATGATCGAAATCCATGACATTGAGGGGAGGAATTCTTCATGAGCGATTGGGTGTCTCACCATTGCTGCTACAGGTCCCTGATTGAGAGGGAGCCTGGTGATCAATTTCTTACTTGGAAGAAACTGGGTAATTCAGATAATTACTAAGAATGAGCTTAGGTACATTCCTTATACGAGAATGAGTACACTCCCGTGTGGAATAGGTCCTCCCTGGCTGAGAGGGAGAGATAGACACATCATTCTGGTCTTCACTTGGGAAGACAAAATGTAGGATTGGGTAATCATCTGGCATTCGATACCCTTTGAGAATGTATTAGGGCATTCAAGATAAGAGTAGTTGAGGACCGATATTCTTTGAGGGCTAGCTACCTGTTATCTCTAAATTGGTTCAGATGGGTTGCTCCACCAAACAACCTAGAGTAACTCTTTCAAACTAGCTTTTGACTGAAAATTAGTCTCTTTAGCCTGAGAGGGCTCTCTCAAAGTAACATCATGATTTGTTCAATTAGAATTCAATCAAATGGCTAACTCTGTGATATTGTCTTGAATGTGTTTGATTGTAGATGAAAAACGTATAGGGTTTACTACCATTGGGTGTATGGAGTCAGTGTTAGGAAATTCAATGACAATGGCTCTCCATGTGGAAGTTGAGGCTTGTATATTTCAATGATAGGACAACATACACACAGAAATATTCAATGGCTTAATGTTCAAAGGAAGTCAGAGCATGAGAAACACGAATTCTGAGTGATTAAACATCAAGATATTGAAAGTAAAATATTAAGACATGTAGGACAAAAGCTCATTGAAACACCAAAAGAATCTCATGTGAAGAAGAAAAACATAGTCATTGTATATTACTGATCAACAAAAAACTTTACAAAGTGGTAGTGTCAAGTAACATTCTCCAACCCTGCATTCTTCAAAGTACTGCCTATTAATAGGCTTTAGTCATTTTCATAGGATCTGCCCACATGGCTAGATCATCGAACCATTTGTTTTGACACCTCACTTAACAATAAACTAGATACCTGGAAATAAAACAGACACCTAATGACTTTAGACTTTGAAGCCTATTAGGACTCTACCTCCTATTTATTACATTCACTAACTGTGGAACTGGATAATTACATCAAATAAAGCCAAGTGCTCGAGTGGCACTAACCATCATCAAGACATAAATACACCCAGTAGATTTAGAAACCAATCACCCTACTTTTAAGGAAAATATAATCATGATATTTGGTCATTGTCTTTATGCTGAGCTGGAACAAATGACACCTTTGTCAAGGAGCAAATCTCTGCTGGAGTGTTCCACTGATACCCTTTAATGCCTCCACGTGGTTGGCTAACCTTCAATACACCTTCAAAATACCAAAATACTACCAAATGTTGCTCGCTGCAAAAACAGAGTAAAACAGGCAGTTTCATAGCGTGATTTTGTAGCAACTCCATTTCACCCATCTATGCCAATTTTCAGCCTTCTTCTTTGATTTGGATGTGTTGGTTATACAAAATGAACTAAATACAGCTTTTCCCCATCTTTGATTTTGCCCAAAACTATGGTTTTTTACAAAAAATCACCTACAGGGATTTCGTGGCAAAATCTGGGCTTCGCTACGAAATTGCCTAATTGACAGAAAAACACAAAATTTTCTTTTTTCCACAACATTGCACTTTTAAAACTGGAAACGACGATTCTTGAATGTTGCAAAATTGTCAAAAAAGTTTTAGGCCAACTCTTCAAGCCTTGGGACCTTCATCTTTAGCAATAGAAGGTTGCATCTCCTCAGGCTCATTTATCACTTTGATTTTAAGTCCTCTTTTCTTCAGTTCTAACTGAATCATCTCCATTTGATCTTCTAATTCTTTGACCTGACTTTTGAGTCTCTTCCTTTCAGATTGTAACCATAAGTTTATTTTCCTCGTGCTTTTCATTATCCTCCTCAAGGAAGTGTCATTTTCAGCAACTTCTTGGCATTGGTTAGTGATTCATCATATTTGTTTAGTTGGTCATTTACTTCTTCTTTGAAATCTTCCATCAACTTTCTATCTACCTTAGCTTCCTGTAACTCTAACTTGGTCTCAATGACATTTTCTTTGGCCTCTCTTAACTGCTCCCTTAGTACCTGCACTTCAGTTTTTTCCATCGTCTTCTCTTTTCCTTTCCTTTGCACAAAGACTTCTTCTGCTGCTGGAGACAAGTCAATAATGTATTCTATGATAGGTTGCTTGCCTTTGTCAATATCTTTTGTCTTCTTATTTGCCATGACACCCTTTGCAAGTTGGAGACTAGTGAGTGGCTTCCTTGACCGAAATAAGAAATCTGCATCTTATCCTGCAAAATCAAGTTTTTTAACAGTCTAAGCTTTCTTTTTCTTCTTCTTGTCACCTTCAATGTCTTCAGCTCTAACAACTGGAGTCTCCTCAATATCTATAGCTTGAAGGATGTCTTCAAGGTTTCCCTTTCCAATTATTTGACTTCTGGTTATCCTCCTGTGACCATGTTTACTGATATTTTGTTTGTTGCTTGTAGGTGAAGGTTGTGAGATTTCTGCCTCTTATATAGGTTATGTTTCAACATCCATTGGCTCTAGGATAGGCTCCACCTCTTCTTCATTTACACCACCTATCACAGCTGGAGATTTATCATTTTTATTTGATAGTGTAGCTTTTGGCTTTGGGGTTTTCTTAGGTGTCACTGAATCAACTTCATAACCACTGAGGAAAAGGAAAGTAGCCCAATCTATGTTTAATTTCTTCAATTCCTCCAGCACTAAGAGTTTAATCAAACCGTGGTGAAAGTTTGATGTCTCACTGCCTTCAGTCCTGGCTTGAACCTTATCAGACATCTTCCCTAAGCTCCTAAATAGAAAGAAAGGAAGATCAAGAGACTGCTTACCAGTGAAGTGTAATGGAAGCCTCAAATGGTACAAGTAAACCATATGAAACCCCCCCTCACAAGTAAAGTACTTATGGATCACAAACAGCAGTTTAAAATAATTATCTTTCATACAACTCCTTGGAATCCCAGATGCCATGTCAGCTCCGATGTGTTCTGGTTTAACAAACTCATCACAACTCTGCATCTTGAATTTAGTGGCTTTGAACCACTCTTCACCCTCTCTGATATCTCTGTGGCCTGAGAAATGGTATCAGGTGACACTGTAAAATTTAAAACCGCCACCTTCGAAGCTGTGCCTGTGAAATTAACTGCGAAGTCTTTTGATATTTGAATATGAAATCCTTGGAGTTTCTGACAGAATTTCAGGCATCCAACATTGTTGAATGCTTCCACAAAATTGGGGTCTTCATTTAGTAACTTGAGGTCCATGGGCTCGTATCTCACACAAGAGCCTCCCTTGTTGACTTTCTTCTTCATAGCCATCCTCTCTTATAACCACGTTGTCTCCTTCATTGTGATACCTGCAGAGCGAAAAACTAAACAACAAGATGCTTGCGGTGAGAGTCAGCTTTTCAAAGATGATAGTGAACTGCCGCAGGCAAGGCTCGAACAACAGATGACAGAGAGGTACTTTGAGATGAGTTTAAAAAATAGAATTTGAAAGTCGAGAACATGATGCCAAATGTGGAAGTGAAAGATAAAGATGAAGGTATTTACGCTTTTGCATGCTTGGGTGATCATGATAACGAATTAGATGACCTCACCTTTATCCCTAACCATTAGAACTTTGACAACTCATCGTCCTCTGCTTTTATGCAGAAAAACATGATTCTGTAGCGAAAACAGTTATAAACCTAGTAGATTCGCTACGGACTAGTCAAGTGGTTCCGTAGCGAAATCTGCCATTCTGCAATTATATTTGCTGCAAAACCGTGAAAAAACAAACAGGTGGCATTACCTTGATTTGAAACCATGCATGTGAACCTAAAGTGGAATTTGGTAGATATGACTGACATGACATGACTAATGGAGTGATATGACATGACTAATGGAGTGTTTTAGACTTAGGATAAAGGTTTATTCCATGGATTTTTCATCAATTTCATGAACCAACCTATTGAGACAAAATGAAACCTACGTGAATGACCCTATCAATCAAAATTGAAAATTTATGTGTGATACCACTACCCAAGAGAAGAATAGTCCAAGAAGGTCATAGTTTGGGAACATCTGGGTGGAGTATGTACCTTGGAGAGACAATGACTATGGTGTCTATAAGTCATGTGTCTCACCAGCATTGTAGCCCATTGTCTCGTTGAGAGATGGGACTGTTAGTCACGGCCTTGCACTAGGAAAATACTGGTTGATATGATGCTATACATATGTGATTACCAATCCGATTCTTCTTATGAGATTCTTCAGTTTGAAAGTGACCATGTACATGTATGAATACCTCCCTAGTTAAGAGGGAGTGTTGAAAAGTGTAACTAGGATCGGTCTTCATACCAACTATGTAACTATGTATTTATGAAAAGAAGAAGCAAAGATAATATATATATTTTTGATATGATTGTCTCATGGGTTTCACGACCAACGTTTAGGTCAAAGGATTTCTTCTTGATGTCCTCTAAGTTTTTGTTTTCTGATCATAAATGTCCTATTTAAGAAGTCACGTATGAAGTCTCTAAGTATGCTCCAAACCATGTCACATAAGCCTTGGAAATCCAGCGTCAAGGCCCTCAAAAGAACAACATATAAATTGCATATAAAGTCGGCCTATATTCAGTGGAGAAGTTGGCCTACAAGGTGACTGTAGGGTCGGCCTAAAAGATGGGAATATGCTCTATATATACAAAGGTCCTGCGGCCCAGTTCAGGGAAAAAAAAGGTGTGGATTCCTCTGTGGTTTTCACAGTGGTCCACAGTGCGGATTCAAGAGAAGAAAAACAGTGCGGATTGCTATATAACAGTGTGAGTTTACTGAAGCATAAATTGTGGATTCCTGAGGACCTGATTAGGGCTTCATATGCGGACTGTTCTGAGTCAAAAAGGTGTGAATTTCAGAAGTTAAAAGTGAGGATTTTAAAAGTTAAAAGTGTAGATTTCGAAGAAGTATGTTAATTTAGATTGTCATTGATGTCAATATGACTTTGACTGATATGAAGACTACCCTATGACATATCACTGCATTAGTATATGATGACATTGTTGATACATGATGCTACGTGGAATTAATAACGATGAAGAAACCAAAGAATGTAGAAGCCACACTGCCCCAAACATTCCTCATGCTGTCCCAATCTTTTTATACATGAAATTTAAGGACAGTCACAAAGAAAATATGTTTCACGATCTTAGAAGTAGAATTTCTTTGTGAGACCTTCACCATCCTTTAGAGCATAATTTTCCCTTTCTAATGAGCCCTTACACGCCCCAAAACTCCAAGCGGTTTGGGAGATATGAATTTTTCAAGTTAAGGAAATTATTCTGGTCTTGGAGCCGACTTGTCCTAGCCATCCCTTATCGGCCTGCGTGTGGAGACATGTCTTTTCATTTAGCATCGAAATAAGACTATATATACAAGGTTTTCGGTCTTCATTTTGAACATAGAAATTCGGTGATAATCACGGAATTAATACCACTGTTCACAACTCGTGAACATTGAAGAAGGGAGAGATATATATGACTTGGGTTTGAGGTTAATAAGACAGCGGATTCTTCTTGAACAGCTTCAGACTTTCGGACCTGTAGTGAGGCTGTAGCAGAGGGCTATACTCGAACCTGTGGCAGCTCCTTTTTTAGAAGCTCGGACAACAACACCTTGAAGGCATACTTGTGGAGCCCGCACCTATAGCAACAAAATTTTAACTAATTAAGAGCAGTCACCATTAAGAACAGTTTGGGGAGCAGATTATTGTAGCAATGATTTGAAGATACCTGTGGCATCCTTGACAATCACAACAGCTTGGTGGAATGGATGGACTAGTACCTCAGACTTGTGACCTTAAGGGACTCGAAACAGTGATCACATACTTGATATTAGAGGTATGAACTATTTGAAGACTTGAACAGTAATGAAGACAAGTGGACACTGAAGTCAGTGAAGAATTTTTTTTTTCAAAGAAATAATTATACACCTCTCTGTCTTTAATTGTGAAGAATCTAACTGGCAATAATTAACAATTGAAAAGCAATACGGATTCACCCCCCTCTCAGTATTTTCAACAATTGGTATTAGAGCCAGCTTCTTCATTATCGACCTAACAACTGGAAGAAGGATCCTTAGGCACAATGAAGAACATGGAAGTGACAGGAAAACTGCCTATCTTTGATGGAACAAATTTTAGTTTTTGGAAAAAGAGGATATCCTACTATCTAATGTCTCTTGGCCCTGAAGTATGGCACTCTGTTTTGGATGGGTACAAAGCTCCCGCGAGTCTTCCAACTGATCAAGATGAAAGAAAAGCCTACATTGCTAATGCCAAAGCTTTAAATTCCATCACTAGTGGAATCACCAATTCCGAATTTATGAAAGTCATGAACTGTGACTCAGCCAAAAAAGTATGGGATAAATTGGTTTCTTTATATGATGGGGACTCCAAAGTTAAGAAGGCAAAGCTTCAAACCTATAGAAGACAATTCGAGAGTCTGAAAATGGATGATGAAGAAGATATTGCATCATACTTCCTCAGAGTAGCTAAAGTAGTTAACTCTCTTAAAGGACTAGGGGAAAATATTGAAGAAAGCACCATTGTTCAAAAAATCCTGAGATCGCTTCCTGACAGATTTGACTCCAAAGTAAGTGCCATAGAAGAAATGAAGGACCTAGATACTCTCAAGATGGATGAACTTCATGGAATTCTTATTGCCTATGAGATGAGGAAAGGGATCCCAAATTTCAAAGAAGCAACTTTCAAAGCCTCAAGATCTACAAAAGAAGGAAAATGATGGAATTGCAACAACGATGAATCTGATACTGAAAACGAATTAGCTCAATTTGTACGAAGACTAAAAAGGGGATCTAAGCTAAAAGGTAAGTACCCTCTTATTTGTTTCAATTGTGGAAGAATAGGTCATTATGCTGCAAAATGTCCTCATAAACATGATAATGATGATGAAAAGGACTCTAAAAGAATGATGTACAAAAATAAAGGGTTTAATAAGAAGAACTTCTTCTCCAAACAAGATGAGTCTGATGAAGATGAATTTGTAGTCATAAAAAGGAAATCAACTAGAAATGTGCATCATTACAAAGAAAGCGATGATGAATCAGATGAGGAAAGTAATTATGTTGGAAGCAAAGAAACGTTATTCGTGGAATTTACAAATGATGACTCAGAACTAGAAGATGAAAGAAACATAAATAGTTTGCTGATGAATGCCATTGAAGAAAATGAGAATCTACAAAAGAAGATAATTTCTCTCAAAATAGAAAGAGAGGAAGCAAAAAGAAGGGAAGACTTCTTGAACATTAAGTTAAAAGAGAAGGATGATATCTGTGAAAAACGTGAAGTTGAAATAGTATCTCTAAGAAAGGAATTAGAACAAGTCAAAAGGAGTTGGCAAAGCTCTCTAGCTATTGACAACATTCTTAATACTCAAAGACCTCAACATGACAAGTCTGGAATTGGTTTCAAAGGAGAATCATCAAGTACAAAGAATAATGCCAGAAGTTATGTTGATGTACTCTCTTGCCATCCAAAAGAAGAAAAGTCATCTTGTCAAAAAAAAAGTCCCATCTCAAAACCAAGAATTGAAGAAAGAGCAACTCCAAGGAAGAATGTTGGTTCAAGCTATGGATACTACAACAAATATCAAACTATTTTTCTTGGGCATTGTTACAATTGTAAAAACTTTGGGCATCAAGCTAAGCATTGCAAGGCTCATAAGAATGAAGCACCAAGATTGAATGATCAAACAAACCAATTATGTGGCCCTAAAGAGCAAGGACAAATCAAAACTTACAATTCCTTTGATCGTTTGGCTAAGTTTGATCCGTCTTGCTCATTATGTGATAATTATGATCATAATGAACAAAATTGCCCTCTCAAAAGGGAAAAAGCTAAAAACGTAAATCTCAAAACTGATAAATGTGGCTCAGCTCTATGTGCTCATAGTGAAGAAAATCATTGGTTCGTGGATAGTGGATGCTCAAGACATATGACAGGTGACCAACAAAAGTCTATCTCATTGAACAAGAAAAATGGAAATGTATCCTTTGGAAGTGGATCCGCTAAAATCATTGGAAAAGGAACTGCTACCCTTGTCAATGGACTAGGAAAGGCTCAAAATACCTTGCTGGTAGAAGGGCTCAAACACAATCTCTTAAGTGTCAGCCAGATTTGTGACCAAGGACATAATGTTGTCTTTAGTACAAAAAATTGTGAAATAAGAGACTCATCCTCGGGAGAACTTGTAGCGAAAGGGATAAGAACACCCGATAATGTTTACATTCTCAGTAGAATCCAAGAAGATAAATGTTACTTAAGTCAAACAGATGAAAGTTGGCTATGGCACAAGCGATTGGGGCATACAAGTTTTGATAACCTAGTCAGCATCAACAAAATTAATGCAGTAAGGGACATTCCAAAAATGTGCAAACCAAATCAAGTTGTATGTGGCCCATGCCAACATGGAAAGCAAACCAGAACTAGCCACAAAACTAAGGAGTTCTCAACATCAAAACCTTTGGAAATCATTCATGCAGATTTGTGTGGGCCAACTAGAACTCCAACTCTTCAAGGTGAAAGGTACTTTGCTCTATTTGTTGATGACTAACTAGAATGATGTGGATATAGTTCATAAAATATAAATCCAAAGCATTTGAATGTTTTAAGAATCTTAAGGCTCTCATTGAGAATGAAAAAGATTCTAAAATTAAATGTCTTAGAACGGATAGAGGAGGAGAATTCACCTCAAAAGAATTTGATGAATTCTGTAAAGAGCATGGAATCGAAAGAGAACTCTCTACTACTAGGACACCTCAGCAAAATGGAGTAGTTGAAAGAAGGAACCGAACCATTCAAGAAATGGCAAGGACAATGCTACTAGTAACTGATTTGCAACCAAAATTTTGGAGAGAAGCAGTTGGGACTGCAATTTATACCTTAAATCGAACTCAACTAAGACCAAATAATGAAAAGACTCCTTATGAATTATGGAAAGGAAGACCTGCTTCAGTAAAATATTTCAAGGTTTTTGGAAGCAAATGCTTCATAAAAATAAATGATGCCTCACCAAGAAAATTTGATTCTAGAGTTGACGAAGGAATATTTCTTGGATACTCCACTAGGAGCAAAGCTTACAAATGTTACAACAATCGTCTACGAAGAATAGTGGAAAGCACTGATGTGAAGATTGATGAAGGCCTTCCAGAAAAGAGAATTGAAGATCATGAAGTTGAGCCTTTCTTTGAACAAAGTGAAGAAGAAGAACTTGAAAAGAAGAGGAGAATAAAGAACCTCAAAGTGAATCTTCACAAACTCCCTCCAAGATCAAGTTTGTTCAAAGATATCATCCAGAAGAACAGGTCATCGGAAATATAGATGAAGGAATTCAAACTCGAAGAAGGATGATAAGCACCCCAAGAAAAGATGATGTGGCTCTATTATCTTTAATAGAACCTGAAATTTTTTCTCAAGCAAGCAAAGATCCTTATTGGATAAAGGCCATGGAAGAAGAAATGCCTCAAATCAAAAAATGAGACTTGGGAATTGGTACCTCGCCCAAAAGATAAAAATATAATTGGAACAAAATGGGTATTCAAAAACAAGATGAATGAAGATGGACAAATCATAAGAAATAAAGCCAGACTTGTCTGCAAAGGATACTCGCAAATCGAAGGAATTGACTTCGAAGAAACCTTTGCACCAGTAGCTCGAATGGAAGCCATAAGAATATTTTTAGCATTTACTTGCTCAAAAGGATTCCAGGTTTATCAAATGGATGTAAAATCAACATTCCTGAATGGAGATCTCAAGGAAGAAGTTTACATGGAGCAACCAGAAGGATTTGATCTTGCTGAAGGAAAAGACTTTGTATGCAAACTAAAAAAGGCCTTGTATGGATTAAAACATGCCCCTAGAGCATGGTATGCAAAGTTGGATCACTATCTGCAACAAGAGGGTTTCAAAAAGGGAGTGGCAGGTAGCAATCTATACATGAAGATGGACAAGGAAAAACTTCTAATCACTCTTGTTTACGTTGATGATCTAATCTTTGCTAGCAATAATGAAAAAATGAGCCATGAATTTGCTCTAAATATGTCCAAAAAATTCGAGATGTCAATGATTGGTGAGTTGTCTTACTTTCTTGGGCTACAAATATCTCAAACCTCTGCGGGCATGTTTATATCTCAAGCAAAATATCTTAAAGACATGCTCAAAAGATATGGGATGGAAGATTATGCACCTATGAGCACACCGATGACCACAGATTGTAAATTAAGCAAAGATGATGATACCCCTCTCATAGATGCAACTCTTTACAGGTCAATAATTGGAGCTCTCCTATACTTAACTGCTACAAGACCAGATATTATGCAAGCAGTAGGAATGGTAGCAAGATTCCAGTCAAGTCCTAAACAATCCCATCTAACAACTGTGAAGAGAATTCTCAGATATTTGAAAGGAACGATTGATTTCGGTCTTTGGTATCCTAAGAGATCAACTCTTATTGTGACAGCTTACTCCGATGTTGTTTGGGCCGAAAGCATAGATGATCGAAAAAGTACTAGTGGAAATGCATTCTTTATGGGAGATTGTCTTGTATCTTGGCTCAGCAAAAAGCAATCATCTATATCCCTTTCTACAGCTGAAGCCGAATATATAGCTGCTGCTGATTGTTGTACACAAATTCTATGGATGAAGGAAGCCTTGAAGGATGTCGACATAGAAACTAAGCAACCAATTACTATTTTTTGTGACAATACTAGCGCCATCAGTCTTTCAAAGAATCCGGTGATGCACTCAAGGACCAAACATATTCCAATCAAATACCACTTTCTCCGTGAACAAGTTGCTGAACACAATATCAGGTTGGAATACGTCATTACAAAAGAGCAAATTGCTTATATCTTTACAAAACCCCTTCCACGAGAAGCATTTGAGTATCTTCACCAAAAGATGGGAGTCGTTGCTCTTGCATCACATTAAATCACGCAGCATGTCAAGAGCACAATATGTTAGGGGGAGCAGCTTGACAGGGGGAGTACTTAGGCACCCCATTTGCCATTGATGACAAAGGGGGAGAGAATGTTAGAAGGGCAAGAATATAGCCATCAATGACAAAGGGGGAGAGTATTAATTTAGATTGTCATTGATGTCAATATGACTTTGACTGAGATGAAGGTTGCACTATGACATATCACTGCATTAGTATATGATGACATTGTTGATACATGATGCTACATGGCATTAATAACAATGAAGAAACCAAAGAATGTAGAAGCCACGCTGCCCCAAACATTCCTCATGCTGTCCCAATCTTTTTATGCATAAAATTTAAGGACAGTCACAAAGAAAAATATGTTTCACGATCTTAGAAGCATAATTTCTTTGTGAGACCTTCACCATCCTTTAGAGCATAATTTTCCCTTTCTAATGAGACCTTACACGCCCCAAAACTCCAAGCGGTTTTGGAGATGTGAATTTTTCAAGTTAAGGAAATTATTCTGGTCTTGGAGCCGACCTGTCCTAGCCATCCCTTGTCGGCCTGCATGTGGAGACATGTCTTTTCATTTAGCATCGAAATAAGACTATATATACAAGGTTTTTGGTCTTCATTTTGAACATAGAAATTCGGTGATAATCACGGAATTAATACCACTGTTCACAATTCGTGAACATTGAAGAAGGGACAGAAACATTTGATTTGGGTTTGGGGTTAATAAGACAACGAATTCTTCTTGAACAGCTTCAAACTTTCGGACCTGTAGTGAGGTTGTTGCAGAGGGCTATACTCGGACCTGTGGCAGCTCCTTTTTTAGAAGCTCGGACAGCAGCACCTTGAAGGCATACTTGTGGAGCCCGGACCTATAGCAGCAGAATTTTAACTAATTAAGAGCAGTCATCATTAAGAACAGTTTGGGGAGCAGATTATTGTAGCAATGATTTGAAGATACTTGTGGCATCCTTGACAGTCACAACAACTCGGTGCAGTGGATGGACTAGTACCTCAGACCTGTGACCTTGAGGGACTCGAAACAGTGATCACATACTTGATATTAGAGGTATGAACTATTTGAAGACTTGAACAATGATGAAGACAAGTGGACAATGAAGTCAGTGAAGAATTTTTTTTTTTGAAGAAATAATACAGTGATGAAGACAAGTGGACAGTGAAGTCAGTGAAGAATTTTGGAAGAAATAATACAGTGATGAATATGTCAAGAACATTCAAGTAAGCACTATTCACATTCTTTATTAAACCAAGCAAAGAAGGATTGGTGTCCTAAACACAAGGTTGGTGCCTTGAGAAGCTAGGGTCAAAGCCCTAGAGGTCGAAGCCTCATCAAGTCCAAGTTGGTGCTTGGCAACAGGTTGGTGCCTGTTTCATTAAAAGGGTTGGTGCCCTCGCTCATCTACTGTATATTATTATTAGAAAGGGGATTGAAATTCTTATTAATCCTTAATATCATCATTATACACCTCTCTGTCTTTAATTGTGAAGAATCTAACTGGCAATAATTAACAATTGAAAAGAAACATTGATTCACCCGCCTCGCAGTACTTCCAACAAAGTAGTGCTGATTTCAGAGACTACTAAATAAGGATTGCAGAGAGTATTAAGTGCGGATTTCAGAGAGCACTTAAAGATCGAATGTAAGGGCAGCTCTGAGGAATATCGCGGACATCTTTTAGATATCTCATAGTGTAAAGAAGTCTGTCATATTTGCAAGGACAAGGAAGTGTTGAAGTACAAGGACAGTGTATGTTAGTGAAGAAATGAAGTGTCAGCATTGAAGGTCAACAAAGAAGCAGTGACAAGTTCTTTGAAGCATACAAAAGTCAAGGGTCTAAGTCCTTGTCATGGTACTTGTCATCTAAAAGGTCTATAAAAAGAATTTCTCGTGGATTTTCCTCTCCAAGAGGGAGAGGTTTTGCCCTGGCTCAAAGAGCCTAATTTTGTGTCTCTTGTATTTTGATAATTGACTTGATGAAAGACTAAATAAGCTAAGAAGAGAAGACATAAGTAAATCAAATAAGCTCACAAGTAATTATCAAGAAGAGAATTTGTATTAATCACTAGCCCTCCAAATTCTCAACACCAGATGGTGTTTATGTAGCTCCTGCTGATGATCCCATCTCTAGTAGTGTGATGATTTGATAAATGATCATGTTCATCAATGATTTGTACTTTGAGTTTTAGTTTGTACTTTGTACTTGTAGTAGGCTAGTGGCCTAGTAGCTTGAGTTTTTGTATTGTTTTTGGACTCTAGAGGCCATTTAGAGCCTCATTGGTTATATACCTTGTGGATGATATCATTGATATTTATTTCACTCGGTGCCATTTTGATATATGCACCCATACATGGTATATAGATGAGAAGAATTTCCATATTTTGTCTCTAATGATTTGGAGTCATGGTTTGTAATCTTAAAAATAAGTTTTTTCATTAAAAAATAAATATTTTAGCATTATATTGATTGTATCTTTTTCAATTCCCGGTTTATTGAATCCGGTTAGATCCAGTTCCATTTCGAATCACGGTTAGATACGCGACCGGTTCGATGCCTGGTTCCAGTTTTTAAAACTATGCTTATAACAAATTACAACTAAAGAAAGTTTTTGCCCTGACATTAAGCGTCCAAGATACAACGGGCAACACCCCAGAATTAGCCAATTTCAAACTGCAAGAACACATGGGTTCTCTTCTTCACATCCTGCCCTAAATCTTCTGCAAATTGTTGGTTGCAGTTAAAAGCTACTGGAGACAAGAATAAGTGCAGAGGAGATCCTTTTCTTTGAATTTGTTATCAGTTACAAGAACAACTTTGTGGCTTCATACAAACCCTTATAGAATTAAAGAGAGAATTATTTGAGAATGAACCAAAAGAATCATGGGCCTGGCATTCTCAAAATAAAAATTAGTTTAGAAAAACATAATATTTGGCATTCTTCTGGATATGAACTCATGGAAGACTTACAATCTAAGAATGGTGCCTAAATATATTAAACCTGCCCTACCCACAGGCTACAGCTAGTGTTCCTGCCAAGTCCAGAACTAACCCAAAAGCCTCTTTTCGTGGCATGGCTACCCCACAGCTTTTGGCTCTTCAAATGGCAGACTACCCACCAGTAGTCTACCTCTGCTCATAAAAGTTGGTCTCAATTGGTTGGTGCAACTCCCCTTTCATATGAGAACGTAGCAAAAACAGGAAGGCATCTGCCGCACCTTCCAAAACAGGAAAAAAGTGGACAAGGCAGAAAATTCATAGGAAAAAAGTCATAGCACTCCCTATTTCTACGAATAAACTAGCAGAGATCCTCAAATTTACGAGGAATGTGATCTTATAACTAGGTTCAATGGTCTTTGGCCAAATGCAGATATGGATGCAAACTGGGTAAATGATCATTGGACCAAAAAATTCTACATATTCTTTTTGTCCCAGGGGTTTATTTTTTGTCCCTTTGAAAACCCAAAAGCAGGAAACCAATCTTAGATAGTGATCTGTGAATTTCGGGATGCGTTGACTTCTTTGTGACTTTGATTCTGTTGAAAAAGGTAACTAGGTTCGGTCTTCATAATTATCATAATACTTGTATCAATATGTATTTCATGTAAAAAGTAAAAAGAAGAAAAAGATTTTATTATTATTATTATTATTTCATTAGTTAAGCATGTTCTTCATGCTTCTAGGGTTTATTCGGTCAAAGAATTGTAATTGAGTCAAAGTCCTATTTGGACTTCTTGTAAAAAGAGGGAAAAGGAATTTTTAAAAATAAAATTTGGGTCAAATCACCTCAAGAAGCCAAGTCAGCTCTGCTTGTCAAGTCGACCCTGCCCAGGATAAGTTGAGCTTATTTCGAGACAAGAATGTATGGCATCTGTTCATCTATTCTTCTGTGTTAGAACAAGAAAGGGAGTGAAGTTAAGGAAAGAGAAAGGGAGAGGTCGAAGTCTGTTCTTTGTTGAAGCTCACATGTCTTCTCTGTTGTAATATTGTGTAATATCCCCACTAATTAATTTTGCTGAGTTAGTCCCAATTTTTTGCAATTTTAGTGATGGGAAAAACTTTTGGCATAAAACTTAGGAAAAGTTGATGAGGAGACCCCACTTTGTTTTTGTTGAAATAGTGTAACTAGGTCGGTCATCATGATGGATATGTAATTATGTATTTATGTATAGAAGATGTTGATAATAATAAAATATATTTTTGGTATAATGAAGTCGGCCTAAACCATATCTGATGGTCGGCCTAAAAGATGAGAACTGCCACTATATATAAGACAAGTCTGCGGATCATTTGGTAAGGAAGCAATGAAGACAACACACTAGTAAATGCAGACTCTTTTATAAATTACAGTCTTACTGCTACCACAGTAAATACAGAGAATATACTTATGAAATATCTGCGGTTAACACAACAGAAAAGAAATATAAGCATATGAAGTATCTGCGGTTGTAAGGAGGACAAGTATACGAAGACCTGCGGTTATCACAGCAGAGGCATAGTATATATTCACGAATACACTGCAGACACCACAGTTGAAGATTGCGTTAAGTATTTGCGGACACCACAGCAGAAGGAATTGCGGACACCATATTGAAGACAGCGTGTTACAAAAGGACAGTGCGGAATCCACAGCAAATTTCAGTGCAGAGATATATATACTAAGTGCGGATAAAAGACAGTGATCTTAAAGAGAAGAGCGAGCAATAACGAGGAAGGTAATCCTTGATTTACCTTCTCACAGTTCAAGTTATTTAAATACCAGTCTTGGGTCTTGATAATTGACTTGATGAAAGATTAACATAACTAAAAGAAGAGAAGACATAAGAACATTCACAAGTAATTATCAAGGAGAGAATTTCATTAACCTATAGCCTGTCAAATTCTCAACAGTTTTTGGGAGCAGAAAGACTCCAAACATTAGGAAGAACAGAAAAATTAATTGGATGGTGGAATGTGGGGGTCACCTCAAGGAGAAATTTGAACTCCTTTGAGGAAATTCGATGTGGAGGAAAGAGACAAGAAAAGGAAGACGAATGGGAGGGCCCACAAGGAGAGAGAAGGACAGCAAGGATAAATAGAAGAGAGGAGCTCCATTTTGGGACCTTTTGTCAATTTGAAAACTAAACTGGTGTTTGCTTGAGCTGCTTAGCCAAGTCAACTCGTGCTACTCAGCACAAGGGAATTTCAAAGTCTCTCTTCGGTGAACCTTAAGCGTCACCCTAGGAGGGTCATTGCTTTCAGTTGGAGCTGTTACAGAGCTGTTTACAGGAGTACCTAGCCATTTTTGCATGTTGCCTGGGCGAAGTTGAGTTAACTCGCACCCCATTGAGGAAACAGCTCCCTTGCATATCGGATTCTAGGATTTTGGGAGTATTTCTCCTGGGATTTCGCTGGAGATTAGTGGTGATTTGCAACTCAAATTTCTGGGAAGGATCTACAATCAGAATTTGTCCCTTTCTGGATGTGCGCAAGGGTCACTGGCAAAGCTTGCGCATGGGCCAAGTGACAAGGAGGATTGAAGTGAGAAGGGGCTGGACTCTGGAGAAATAAGAGAAATTTGAGGAGGAAATTACATTGATTTTTGCAGGGATTTGGAGGATATTAGGAGAGCATTCTACGGTAGTTATCCAACAGTGTGTACAGGAGAGGAGACTGTGAAATTCACACTATTTTGTGGGCTTCCAGGAGAGTTGATTTGGAGCCAAACCCTTTCTGGGTTTTATTGGACTTGATGAAAAAGGGCCCCAGCTAATTTCCTAAAAACATTTGAGCACATATGAAGGCAGATTTTACATTTCCTATCCGGCAGCAGCAGTAGTAAATTTATGGCCAGCGCAGAATTTGGAGAGGAGCCTTTCTAACACTTGGGCATCATTATTACAACCTAAGTTTTTCCTTGTTTGTTGAGCACATTTGAAGGCAGATTTCACATTTCCTATCCAGCAGCAGCAGTAGTAAATTTCTGGCCAGCGCAGAATTTGGAGAGGAGCTTAGCCCAGGTTCCTCTAATCCTTTCTATTTGTACTCCGTTTTCCTCAGAAATAATAAAATGGCTCAGAATTTTGGTGCAATTTCTTGTGTATTCTGATATATTGTGTGTATTGAAATTTTGCTGCTTGTTCTTAGTTCATGTTTTTGTTATTCACTTAATATTTCTATTAGGAATATTACATATCGAAGATTGTTGCTAGTGTTGAACTTGTTATTGTCCCTGTTTCTTTATTTGATGTTGAATTTGTAATTAAATAATATATTGAAGGAGGTTTTTGACCAGGCTTCTTGAAAGTTGGAATCTTGGTCTTGGTCTTAAGTCATGGATATCTCACTTTGATTTGATTCTATAAGAAGAGGAGTTTATGGGTTTTCCCCCTTGCGAAATTTTTCCCTGGCTTAGAGTCTAAACTTTTTTGTTCTTTGTCTCTTGTGATCTTCATGTTTCTGTTTTGGTAATTGCTTGATGAATAAGAGAACATAAACTTTAAGAAGAAGCCAACATACATTCACAAGTAATTATCGTGTAAGAGAAATCAATCCTAATATGCAAGCAACATGATTTCTCAACATGGTATCAGAGCTAAGGTGAGGTTAAGACAGTTTGAAGATCACAAATTGTTGGCATCTTGAAGCAGATATATCTCTCTCCATCGAAAGGGAAGAAAGGCTTGAAGTCCATACTATTTTTGTGAGTTAAGACTGCTTCAGGGAAACCTGAATCCTGTAGCATACACTCAAGGAAGTCTGAAATCTTATCTTTGTAATCCGAATTGTTTGGAAACCGAATTCAAGTAAGGAAGTGTGAAGATCTGTATCTAAATTCTACAAAAGGTGAGTATGCAACATCCTGTGATATAATCTCTAAAGCATTTTGTCATGCAAAGACACTGTGATAACCCTAGACAGAATTTAAGATTTAAAGATCTGATCTTGTGGTGGCATTTATACCCTTAGGCGATTTGAATTGTATGAATTTTGAACAAGATATCCGCATTTGATCTAAAAGGACTAAGGTTGTGATCAAGAGGACTACAATAATTTAAAAGACCAAGACCGAGATGAAAAAGAATGATCCCAACCCTCTGTGAGACATCCGAAAGCCTCCTACTGTTTACCATGTTTATGAAGGAAGACGAAGAATGCTCAATGTAGTTTACAGACTCTATTCTAAGTTCTAACTCATCTTGAAAGTCATCCTTACAAAAGGACCTATATATTATGGGCAATCGAAGGAAGTAATTGAAGCAGAACGAAACTTGAAAGAATACCTTGTTGAGAAATCTAAGGCAGCTAGATTAGGATATTTCTATTACTTTGATAATTGCTTGTGATGTATTTTTACTTTACTTGATTAACTTCTTCTTTCCTTTATTATTATTAGTGTTCTCTATCATCAAACAGCTACCAAATCATAAAGAACAGTGAGAAAATAGAACACAAGATGTAGGTGAACAGCCAGTGCCAAAACCCAAGTTACCGGATCCGGCAGGGGGAGGGCCAGGATCCCCGGATCTGATCCGGATCCGGATCCGCCGAAATACGGCATTGAAACGTCGGGTGGTAGATCTAGTGTTTTTCGGAAACGGATCATGCAAGCCAAAAACAGATCTCATTATCCTATGCCGGAACCAGACAAAAAAGAATTTGCACGCTCGAAAATTTTAGGTTTGTTTGTCACTTTTGTTTATGACCGACTGTCGACTTCTCGTTGAAGTCATTGCCACTCATTCCACAACAGTGCTCTTGACAGAACACTGCGACTTGCCGCTCATTGACCAAACACTCTATACGACTACAGCGACTACTGCTCATCTCATCGACACTGCGCAGCTGACCTCGGCTCATCTCAGCGACCAAAGTTGCTCTATTCGCCGATAGGGCTTCTCCATTCATCGTCGGAACTGTGAACATTGTCGTTGCTGCTCTATTCACCGACGAGGCTACTCTATTCACCGAAACACTTCAACAGGTATTCGTTCGATGTTTTGAGGTTGTTGAAAATCTGAATAAATTTATAAAAGGAAAAATTACATGCGTTTTGGTTTTTAAATTTATAGTTTTCATCTTTGAATTTTTAGTTTACATTAGCTTGTTGTTGAACTCTTAACAATAGGCGTGACAGTCACATATTCCCCCCACTGTCATATATAATTCCTCAGTATTTAATCTTATAATTAATTATTTAGATAAGTAAGAAATTTTAAATTGCTTGTAGATTTATAAAAAAATAAAATGGCCAAGGAAATTGCGAATGTGACATCTTATAAGTTAAATGGCCACAAAAATAGCCACCTGTGATGTATGGTTTTAAAATTATCTATGATTTTAAAGCAGGACGAGAGACTCTTTAATATTTATCTCGTACTTTGTACATGACCAAGAGCATTTATAAACTTATAACAAAGGCTCGAGTCTAATGGGTTTTATAATTTATTATTATACTTTGGTTTTTTAAATTTTTATACATGGTTTTATGAATTTATACAAGATAAAACTTTTATCTTGTATTTTTTGAATATTTATCTTGTAGTCTCTTTAATATTTATAGAGCTAATATATTAATTAATTTGAATTTTATATGTAGTAAGGTAACCTATACACCATTATCATTATGGAACCATCACAGCATGAACAGAGTGAAGGGGAAATCATCAAAATAGACCCAAAATCTCCTCTATGGCAGTATGTGGAGATTATTGGAAAAAATCTCGGAGGTGGTTCATTTAAATGGAAGTGCAATGAATGCAAAGATATAAAAAATGGGTCATATACTAGAGTGAAGGCCCATCTCATTGGTCAAACTAATACAGGGGTGCAAGTATGCACCAGGCCAAAAGATGCAAATGGAAAACCTGGAAAAGGTTTGAGTCCTGGAAAAATGAAATTCTATGCATCTTTGCAAGAAGTTGCTGATAGAAAGCTTGCTAAGGGAAAACACCCTGTGCAAAGCCCTACAACTAGACCTCCATTGCTACCACAACTAATAAAAGGCACACTCTAGGCCCTCTTGAAGCAACTTTCAATAATCAAGGTAGAGACATAGGCGACGAACATGTAGCTCATTGCATCTATGCAAATGGGTCGGCATTCAATTTGGTGTGTACACCTTATTGGCAACAAATGATTAAGGTCGTTAATGAAGCGCCAAAAGGGTACAAAAGCCCTGGATATGAAAAGGTTCGCACTACTTTGTTGGCATCAAAGAGACAATCCGTGGATAGACAGCTACAGGCAATCCGGGATACATTGGCAGAAACAAGGGTGTCCATCATTTCTGATGGATGGAGAGACCAAAGAAACCATCCATTAATTAATGTTGTTGCAGTATGCCCCCAAGGGGCAATGTTTTTGAAAGTTTTTTACTGCAGTGGAATAGAGAAAGATGCATCTTTCATATCCACAATTCTTACTGAGGCAATAGAAAGTGTGAGGCCACATAATGTTGTCCAAGTCATTACGGACAACGCACAAGTTTGTAAAGTTGCAAGGTTGATTGTGGAGGGTCGATATGATCACATATTTTGGACTCCATGTGCAATGCATTCATTGAACCTTATGCTTGCCCAGATTAGTGAGATTGAATGGATTAATGAAATATATGTATCAGCAAAAGAAATCCAAATGTTCATAACCAATCATTCAATGTCTTGGGCCATATATCGGAGTTTTGCAAAGTTGGAGCTACTGAAGGTACTCTTATTTAAATTTTAATCAATATTATTTGTATTGGAAATTTATAATTTTAATTACAAAATTTATATCTGATTTTTCATTTGATATTTGACTTTTTGAAACTAGTATGTTGCTTAAACTCATTTTGCCTCTCACACTCTTGTCATAAAGAGGCTTGTGGAGGTGAGACAAGCATTACAAGCAATGGTCATTGACCCTCTTTAGGAATCATAGGGGACTTCCACTTCTGATAGAGGGAAAAAAATCAAGTCCATCATTCTTGATGATACATGGTGGGACAAGGTCCAATGCCTTTTGCGGTTCACTAAACCAAATTTAACCTTGATAAGGGCATTTGACACAGATACGCCTTGTTTGGGGGAAGTTTATGAAATCATTGATAGTATGTTGGGGAGGATAAGGGAAATTATCAGGGCAAGTGAAAATGACCCTTGTGAAACATTCTATTATTTAGTGAAAGACATAGTTACAGAAACGTGGAACAAAATGACCACACCATTACACCTTTTGGCCTATGCATTGCACCCTAAATATTATCATTCCAAAATTTTGTCTTGACCTGGTAGAACAGTGTTAAACAAGGATTCTGAAGTGGTACAAGAATATAAGACAACTTTGAGGAAAATTTACAGAGATATGGGAGTTGCAATAGAAGTATGCCAAGAGTTTGGAGGATTTGTACAATCTACTGGTAGCTTTTCAGATCCAGTAGTTATGGATGATCGAAGACATCTTGATCCTATTACTTGGTGGGGCTTCCATGGTGGGGATAGCATTCATCTCTCCACTCTAGCCACCAAGTTGTTATCATAGGTTGCTAGTTCCTCATCAGCTGAGAGGAATTGGAATACATATGGCTTCATCCATTCAGTGAAGCGAAACAGATTGGAAGCAGCAAAAACTGAGGATCTTGTGTATGTTCATTCCAATCTTCGTCTTCTATCGCATGTTGCACTAGAGTATAAGAAAGGTTCGAGCAGGATGTCGGATGTGGAGAGCTTGAGATCTCTGACTTGAACCTAACACTGAATGCCATGACTCACCTCAAACTACTTGAGGATATTGTTCCACCACCAGTCCAACCTACTGATGCAACTTCATACATTCCAGGACCCCCATCATCTATTCATGATGTAGAGTTGCAATATGCAGAAGATAACAAAGATCCATTTGAGGATATGTAAATGTATTTACTAATATCATTTATGATATTATCCTTTTTGTTACTTTGTAATATGTATGAGGGAGGATGCATCATTTCAATGTTTCAGTCTTCATATTTATAATATATCTAATGGTTTCAGTTCTAAAAGTGTTTGATGCTTTCAGGGAGTATTTGATTTTTGAACTCTGAAGTGTTTTTTAAAATTAAAAAAAATATTATTATATTTTAATTTTTTTTGTACTTGACATATCCTTGTCGTATCTGGATCCTGGATTTTCAAAAAACTAGTGAATCTGGATCCGGATCCGTATCCGAATCCTGGTAACTTAGCTAATTAGCAATTCACCTGCTAGAAGAATGAGGATTTTCGGCCTGAATATCACCCAAAAAGAGTTTGGGTTGAATCCACTGACCCCCAGTGACCCCCAACAAGTGCAAATTGCCCAATTTGGCCAGAAAACGACCCACAATATTGATATTACTGAATTAAGCCCAAATCCACCACTTGAAATCTCTCCCAACTCTGGCTAAATTCCCCCCTAAGGAATAGCTCCAATCTCTAGCCCTTGTCTCCCCTCAACCTCTATTCCTCTAGCCCCTGTGCATTTCCAAAAATGCAGAATTTCAACCCCAAAAATTCCCTCAAACTCAGCGCTACTAATCACCACAAAAATATTCGGCTAAAATAAGGGAAAATACTTGCAAATCCTCCTGTGTTTTGCTCCTCTATAACTGATCTCCCCACCTCTATGCCCTGGAAGGAACATGTACCAGCTAAAGTAACTTGCAATTATGCCCAATGGAAACTCTGAGTTGAGCTCCCCAAATTGCCTCACTAGGGAGACACTCGAAGTTCTCCGAAATGAGGGTGGAATTCTACTTGGAATTCTTGGTGCTAAACAAAACTTTGGCTCTTGTACTAAACAGCTCCAAGGGAAGACGAAATATGAAGTGTAATGGCCAAAACATTATTACACTCCTTTTATAATTCCTCCCCATGGTTCTAGACTCCCATTTTAATTATTATTTTATTGGTGGTGGACATTTTCCACTAAATGACTTTTTCCTTCATTTTAATAAATTAATAATTTGTCGCCAATCTCCAATAAAATAATACTGGTCACCTTTCTCCAAAATAATATTTACCCTTTTTACTTCATATTACCAAAATTGGGCAAAATTCCCAAGCTCACAAAATTGGGGATAGTACACTTTGTCCTCCCAGTAACTCGTCCTATACTTGAACTAGAAGATCTTAGCCTAAC
Source organism: Pinus albicaulis (assembly GCA_034641835.2). Taxonomy (NCBI): domain Eukaryota; kingdom Viridiplantae; phylum Streptophyta; class Pinopsida; order Pinales; family Pinaceae; genus Pinus; species Pinus albicaulis. The sequence continues at coordinate 374,789,593 of CM076577.1, forward strand.
AATCCCTTGTCCATCTCGGAAAAGCACTTCATATCCCTTGTCCTCCATGGCTGAGTCTGCAAGGTTCTTATGTATCCCTGGAACATATAAAATATCTGTAACCTCCATAGGTTCACTTGACTATGTTTGAAACTATATAGTTCCAACCCCCTCCACTGCACACTTGGCATTGTTGCCAAGATGCACAGTAATATCTAGGTCATCCTCTCTCAATTTGGAAAATAACTCCTACGATCCTGTCATATCAATATGACAAGATGCTTCATTGTCCACAAACAATGCACCTTTGCCAATAGTTCCAAAAAGACATGTCACTAGTGAGAACTCTTTCTCGAACCAATTAGGAAACTCGCTCACTTGTGAGTTTGTTAATGCAACAACATGTGACTTCCCCTTGCCCTTCTTCTATGTTAATTTTGGGCAACTAGGTCCAAACTCAATGTTGCATTGCTCACATGATGATGATGATGATATTTTTATTGGATTCCTCTTTCAGAGAGGTGCAAGATTGATCTAAAGATCATCTTGTTTGGATGAGTAGAACTTATATTTTGAATTTATTTTCCACACATGTGCAAATTGTCAAGGTCGGGCAGAATTGTAATGTAGGCTCACAAGCCCCAAAAGATGTGTCACACACCCTCATTGATGGATATAAATTGGAGAGACTTGATGCTCATTTGTTCATCATCTCATCACACACATTCTTCCTCATCTGATTGGTTCGTACAACCTTTGGAGGCTTCTCTCTTTCTTCCACGTGTGAAAATAGGAAGTTGAATTTCGGACTGTGTTTAGGGCCTTTTTCTGGAGCATTGACCGTGGGTCAAACCTTGGAGTTTGACTGCCATTTCTGCCCAGAAAATATGACTTAGGAAGGCCGCATTGGAGGGCACAGAAATCGAAGAAATTCGTTGACTTTGACTATAGCACTTTGACCGCAACGTTGACTGGTTTTTGACCGTTGGAAGTTTGACTTGCATTGATTGTTTGAGGGTTGTTTTGTGGGATGTGTGTGACACTGAAGAAAGGTTGAGTTTAACCGAGTTTGACTAAACCTCTTAGAGGTTGAAAGAGCTGGTTTGACCAGCAAAAGTCTTTGTTGTCCAGGGCATCTTGTTGACTGTGGTAACAAACATTTCTCTCTATCTTTGCTAAACACAAAAGGAATTACAAATTCTGATTTATTATATTCGCTTGTCTTATGTCGATCTATTATTATGTTCTATCAGCATTTACTTTCATCTTTATGTGATTGCTAATTTGAATTGGGTGTATAAGAAAGATTGAAGTAAACTGCATTAATCATAGAACATACCATGGTTATCTAAAATTAACATGGTATCAAAGTTGAGGTGAAGACAAAGCCCAAGCAAGTGTGAAAAGCAATCACCGAAGAAGTTGAAAAATCAAGACCGGGATCAATGGCCTCCTCATCATACAAGGGTTTCAAATCTGATGATAAGCTGACTGACAAGTCTGACTATCATGCTTGGAAAATGTCTTTGGATTTGACATTGGAAGACCAAGATGTAATGGATTATGTGTAGGAGAAGATCCATGAGCCTCCATCAAATGCATCGACTGCTGTCAAACCAGGAGGTAACTCCTCAAATCTGCAATGTATATTAGCTGAAGAATGTACATGCTTATATAGATGGGAGGTGAGGCTATTGGGATTCAGCTCCCAATGACTCTTGGCCTTCCTTATTTCCTAATAACAAATAATATACAAAAATAAATGTGCACACCCATCCATAGGATTAGGTGTCAACATTCCCCCCTTTAATCCGAAGGGATGTTGGTGAGTCCAAGCATCGATCTGAACTTTTCAAACTTCTCTTTTCCAAGTGCTTTGGTGAAGATGTCAGCAGTTTGCTCATTTGTGGAACAATGATGTAGATGGATGGTCTTGGCCTGAACATGATGTCGAATGAGATGGTACTTTGTATTGATGTGCTTTGTTCGATCATGGAACTTTGGGTTCTTGGCCAACTTTATTGCAGAAGTGTTGTCGATCATGAGTGGAGTGGAATACATTTGTTTCATCTGCAAATCTTCGAGGATTTTCCGGAGCCACACAATTTCCTTTGTTGCTTCAGCTGCTGCCACATATTCTGCCTCGGTCGTGGAATCTGCTGGAACTGACTGTTTGCGTGATCTCCATGAGACAGCTCCTGATCCAAGACTCATGGTGTAACCTGTAGTAGACACGCCTGTTTCTTTGTCGCCATCAAAGTCTGAATCAAAGTATCCGGTCAAGTTGAAGTCGCCTACCTGTGTATATTTGAGTCCAAAGTCTTGAGTCCCCTTCAAGTACCTTAGTACTCTTTTTGCAGCAGACCAATGTCCTTCACAAGGTTTTTGCATGAACCTTGAGAGGATTCCAACGGCAAATGAGATGTCAGGTCTGGTGGTGGTCAGATAGATAAGACTTCCTACAAGCTGTCTATACTTAGTTGCATCCTCAAATTCCTTCCCTTCAATAGATGTGAGCTTCAAGTTTTGTTCCATTGGAGTGCCTAAGGGTTTACAATCATCCATGCCAAATTTGTTCAAGAGATCTCCAATGTACTTCTTCTAAGAAAGAAAGATGAATTTAGGATGTTGAATTACTTCAATACCCAAATAGTAATGAACATGACCCAAATCAGTCATTTCAAAACCTTTCTTCAACTCTTTCTTCATGGATGCAATGTAGCTCTCATTGTTTCCTGTTATCAAAAGATCATCTACATATACCACAAGATATACAACTGTTTTTCCAACTTTCTTAACAAACAAAGTTGCATCATCAAGATCGAAGTGTTTGAAATCAAGTTTCAGAAGATGCTCGGTCAACTTCTCATACCAGGCTCGTGGTGCTTGCTTGAGGCCATACAAGGATTTCACAAGTTTGCAAACTTTGTGTTCTTGACCCTTTATCACAAATCCTTCTGGCTGGGACATATAAACTTTCTCTTTCAGATCTCCATTCAAGAACGTTGTTTTTACATCCATCTGATGAACTTTCCATCCACTCTGAGCTGCTAAGGCAAAGAGAGTCCGGATGGTGGTCCATTTTGCTGTGGGAGCAAACGTTTCTTCATAATCAATTCCTTCCTTCTGTGCGAATCCTTTTGCCACAAGCCTGGCCTTGTGCTTTTCAAGTGAGCCGTCTGCTTTGTACTTGTTCTTGTAGACCCACTTGCAGCCAATTGGTTTTGCTCCCAAAGGCGGATCAACCAGCTTCCAAGTGCCATTCTTTATCAAGGCATCATACTCCTTCTGCATCGCTTCTTTCCATTCATCATGAGAAGCGGCTTCTTTGAAAGAAGTTGGTTCATGATCTGTAGACAAACTCAATTCACAGTTATAAGCAATATCCATATCAACAGGGGAATCAGAATTATCTACATCACCTTCGATTTCTTGAGTGGAACTTCTTGTTCCTGTTTTTCCAACCTCATCAGGATGAACATCCTCCGGTGTCTTTGTCAGCCATTTGGGGGGACCTTTCTGAGATGGCCCTGGCTAGTCACTTGACTGAGTTGGGATTGATTCAAGATTCAATCTCCCAATTCTGTCGATCACATCATCCAATGTGTCATCCGTGGTTGTTTCTTCATGTGGGGGAGAGTGTGGTTCAGGAAATGATTCCACGGTTTGATTCAATATCGGAATCCCCCCTTCAAGGTGTGGAATCACATTATCAAACTCTTGGAAAGAATTTGCATGTGTGAATCTGTCCAGGCGATCAAGTTGCCGCTCAAAAACTTTGTCACTCTTGGAAGATTCAAGAAATATGACATCTCTTGCTATCACAAACTTCTTATTTGCTTCATCATAGAGACGATATCCTTTGGAGGTATTGGAGTACCCCAAGAAGATACATTTTCTGCTTCTAGCACCAAGTTTGTTCCTTTGACCCTTGGGTATCAAAGCATAACAGGTGGACCCAAAGACCCTGAAATGCTTTACCGAAGGAATGTGGCCATACCACATTTCAAAAGGAGTTTTGTTTCTAATTGAACTTGAAGGACACCTATTCTTTATGTAAACAACACATAGAACTGCATCAGCCCAAAACATCAATTTCACATTCTTGAAAAATAACATGGAGCGAACCATATTTAAGATAGTTCTGTTCATTCTTTCAGCTACACCGTTCTGTTGTGGATTATATGGAACAGTTGTTTGATGTTTGATTCCATGTTGACGAAGATAATTTTCAAATTCGTTTGAAGTGTATTCTTTTCCATTATCAGTACGTAGAGAGCCAATATGTGTTTGTACATCATTTTCAATCCATGCATGAAAATTCTTGAAAGTTTGCAAAGCATCAGACTTATTCTTCAGTAAGTAAATCCAACACATTCTGGTGTAGTCATCAATAAATGTCATCATGTATTTGTTTCCATTTGCAGAAGCAATAGGCATAGGGCCACATAAATCTGGATGAACAAGTTCAAGTTTCCTATGTGCTCTTGAGTGTGAATCATGAAATGGTTGTTTGCTATGCTTTCCTAGAATACATGCATCACATTCCTTAGGTTTTCTAGGAATTGTAGGTAGTCCATCAACACCATTTTTCTTCAACAAACGAAGGCTGTCATAATTTAAGTGTCCAAATCTAGCATGCCATAAAAGACTTGATGGAAATGTGCCTTCATCATGATGTGAACTGAATGCAAAGTTTTGAGCATGAGCAGATGAACCTTTCAGCTTCAAGAGTCTCCCTTCTTCTATTCCCTCCATGACAAGTGAGTGATATGATGCTTTTCTGACCTCTGCCTTGCCATCAAACAAGTGAACTGAGTGTCCTTGCTGCCGGATTTCGATCAGGGACAGCAAGTTTCTCTTCAACTCCGGGAAGTATAGAACCTCATGTAGGATATGATCAGGAAGACCAGGCAGTTTAAGCCTGACTGTGCCAAGCCCTGATGGCTTGAGTTTGGATTTATCTGCGAAATATACTTCTCCATCAACTTTGTCAGTGAAATCTTCAAAAAAATCTTTTCTAAATGTCATGTGACATGTTGCTCCTGAATCTAGCAGCCAATCATCTCTCCATGAAGTAAATGAAACATCAAAGAGGTTTTCAGTTACTCCATTGTTACAATGTGCTAGAACATAGTGAGCGGATTCAGGTGCTTTACCTTTGTCTTTGTCATTGGTTTTACCTTTGTCTTGATTTCTGTGCTGCTCAATTTTGTTCCAATGGGAATATATGTAGGGGATTGACAGTGTTTAAAATATATGGGACATATGACAGTGAACAAAGCGTATATATGGCCAGCGTATATATGAGCAAATGGTATTCAATGTGGAATAGTGACAGCGGCAATGTGAATATAACACATACAATGCATTAACTCAAATTTGTAATGTGTTATTCAACGTGTATCAAACTCTGCGTTAAAACATATAACACATACAATGCATTAACTCAAATCTGTAATGTGTTATTCAACGTGTATCAAACTCTGCGTTAAAACATATAACACATACAATGCAATGACAAATAGTGGACAGAGTATTAAAATAGTGAGGAGGCCGAAAGGCAGGTGAAGGGCCGGAGTGATGAGTGCGCACTGCGCAGAGGGAGTAGGGTGGACGCCGTTGAATGCAGTTGGTAGAGGCATACGCCGTTGAATGCAGTGTTTAGGAGGGCCGAAAGGTCAGCGCAGGTATTGAGTAATGGGGAGCGCGAGCTCGCAGAAGGGAATGCGTGGTGTGGTTTTACATTGAGGCGGAGTGTTTGAGCAGAAGGGAGAGGCGTAAGGCCGAGGGTTAAGAGCGCTATTGTGAGGGGGCTCGTGAGGAGTTGATAGGTGATGAAACGAGTTGTAGCAGTGCGTTGAGTGAGCAGGGTGTTTGCAAAAGGCCGCAGGTTGGGTAGGAAGGAGTGAATGGAGTAAGGGAGGTTTTATAGGCGGTGTTTTATAGGAAGGCAGAGTGCGCGGGCGGGAACGCGGGTGAGGGAGAGATTCGGTCGTGTATAGATGGATAGTGAGGGGAGAGGTGTGAGGGTGTGCGTAGGGAGAAGGGCGTAGGGAGAAAGTGAGGGACGGAGTGAGGCCAAAAGGCGTTACGTAAAAATTTAATTTGGATACGAGAGGGAGGTGGTTCACGGGGCTAGCCGGAAAGTGACGAGCTGCCGATTTCTTGATTCGAGCACAAATGTCGATTTCGTAGGGAAAAAAAATGCGAGATATGGGTCTAGCGATGACGGGCGACAAAAAAACATTAAAAATATTAGCGAGCAAGGGTAGGGAGTTACACCACGGGGCGAAATGCCAAATGTGGGTGGCTGCGATACTGTCAAACTTGAGAGGTAACTCCTCAAATACGCGTGTATGATAGGCCGAAGAATGTACATGCTTATATAGATGGGAGGTGAGGCTATTGGGATTCAGCTCCCAATGACTCTTGGCCTTCCTTATTTCCTAATAACAAATAATATACAAAAATAAATGTGCACACCCATCCATAGGATTAGGTGTCAACAACTGCCACTAAGACAAAGTACAAGAAAGGGGAAGTCAAGGCAAAGAAGATCATCAGGGATTCTATTCATAAGCACTTGGTTGCTTATATCTACGAGTTGGGCACATCCAAAGAGATGTATGATAAGTTGGTTAGCATGTTCAGGGCTAGCAATGCTAATCAAGTTCTCTTTTTCAAGAACAAGTTGAAGCATATCAAGAAGGGCAAAGAAGAATCCATCCAATCTTTTATTATGAGGCTCACAGAAATCAAAAATGATCTCTTAGCTATTGGAGAAGAAATAACTGACCGAGAGCTCGTTCTCATTGCTCTTGGAGGACTCCCCCGAGATTGGTATGTATTTAATACTACGCTTCTTAATAATAATGTGATTCCTGATTTTGATGAATTGTTAACGAGATGCACTCAAGAGGAGACAAGGATGATGGAGAGAGACCATCCCTCTAATGGGAATGGAGGTGACCCTACTGCCTTCACCGCTCATGCAAAGAAGAGGAACAATGTTGGTTCGAGAAATCAAAACCATAGAAGAGTGGGTCCCAAAGGAAGAAAAGAAAGATGTTACACTTGTAACAAGTTTGGTCATTATGCAAGAGAGTGCCGCAATAGAAGGGACTCTCCTAGAGATGATGACAACAACAACTTCAGGAGGAATGGAAATCAAAGGAACAATAGGTTCAAAGGAAAGAGGAAGGCTTCCTCTAATCGAAGTGGAAGTAGGCAACCATTCAAGAGGTCAAGGAATTCCGAGTATGATGAATCTAATGTTGTTGATAGGAAAAATGAATATATTCTTATATCTGCCCTCTCTGCTGCATCTCCTTCCGATACGATGGACGATTGGTTGATTGATAGTGGTGCCTCAAGGCACTTCAGTGGATATAAGGAAGCCCCCTCTCTGATTTGATTGAAAAGGATACCAATTTGGAAATTATCTTTGGAGACAATGCCACCTATCTCGTGAAAGGGACAGAGACTGTGACCCTTCATCTAAATCAAGGTCAAGTCCTCCACTTGCAAGATGTGTTGTACGTACCTGACTTGAAGAAGAATCTAGTGTCTATCTCGACAAAGGAAGACAAATGATTCAAGGTGGCATTCCTCGATGGAAATGTACGCATTTGGAAGAGGAACTTCAAAGAAGCGTTCACTCTTAGTTTTAGAGTTGATACACTCTATCAGGTTGGAGGAAGTCCGCAGGGGGCCATGACATATGACACAACCCATCAATCTGAACTATGGCATCGGAGGTTTGCACACCTTCATTTCAAAGCCCTTCACGAAGCAAGGAAGGTGGTGACAGGGATGCCCGATTTCAAAGATGATTATGAAGGTGTATGTCAGGGTTGTGCCGAAGGAAAGCATACAAGGGGACCATTCCCCTCAAGTGTCACGAAGACATCTAATATTTTGCAATTGATACATTCTGATCTATCTGGTATGATGCCCATAACATCCTTGGGAGGATGCTTATATTATATCACTTTTATAGATGACTTCTCCCACAAAACTTCGATATCCTTTTTAAAGGACGAATCATTCAAGTGGTTTTGTACCTTAAAGGCCTTCGTTGAAATCAAACAGGGGAGAAGATCAAAATTTTGAGGACTGATAATGGGACCGAGTATGAGTCAAATGAATTCAATGACTATTGCAAGGAAGCTGGCATTAAGAGGGAGACCACCACTGTGTATACTCCCAAGCAAAATGGTGTTGCTGAAAAGAAGAAGAGAACCATTTTGGAAGCTACTCGTGCCATGCTTTATGACCAAGGTCTTCTGAAGTTCCTATGGGGAGAAGTTGCCAACAACACTGTGAATGTTCAAAATAGATGACCATGTTCTGCATTGGACTCCAAAACTCTCGAAGAAGTCTTCTCTGGTAAGAAGCCCAATGTCTTCTCATTTTAGAGTTTTTGGAAGTCCCGCTTATTTTCATGTACCGAAAGAAAAGAGGAGCAAGTTGGATGCTTCTGGGAAGAAGGGAATGTTTGTGGGCTACAGTGAAACCTTGAAGGCATATAGAATCTATGTGTCTGGTCAAAGAGAAGTGGAGATATTCCATGATGTCACCTTCAATGAAGATGTTGCCCTCAAGAAGGCTAGAAATCTTCCTATATCAAAGGACGACAAAGAAAAGAAGAAGAAGCTGGAAGGCAGGAAGAACCGAAGGTTGAACCAATGCCCGATGTTGAAGGTTCGATGGATCCTATAGATCCACGCTCTTCAAATAAAAGAAGATCTTCATGGCTAAGAGACACTCTCGAAGATGCTGAGAGACATATTGCTCCTAGGGGAACATTCCGGGAAAGTAAGAAAGCCGACTAGGTACCTAGCAGTCATGAGTACTATTGTACAATCTGAGACTGGAACTTTTGAAGAAGTCGTAAAGCATTAAGTTTGGAAGGATGTTATGTACGAGGAATGTGAATCAATCATGAAGAATGATGTCTAGGATGTGGTCCCTAAACCGAAGGACAAATCTGTTGTCACCTCGAAATGGCTCTACAAGATCAAGCATGGAGCTGATGGAAGTGCTGAAAAGTACAAGGCAAGATTTGTTGCCCGAGGCTTCTCTCAAAAGGAAGGCATAGATTATGATGATATATTTGCACCTGTTGCCCGCTATATCACCATCTAATTGATCATTGCCCTTGCTACAACGCAAGGATGGAGTCTCCATCAGATGGATGTGAAGACTGCCTTTTTACATGGTTCAATCAAGGAAGATGTATATGTGAAACAACCTCTGGGGTTTGAAGTCCAAGATAGAGACACATATGTATGCAGGTTGAAGAAAGCCCTCTCTGGGTTGAAGCAAGCCCCCAGGGCTTGGTATGAGAGGATTGATAGCTACTTGATAAAGTTGGGCTTCACTCGAAGTGATGCTGATCCAAACCCTTATTTTAAAGTTGATAATGACAAGCCTCTCGTTCTGGTTCTCTATGTGGACGATCTCTTCCTGACAAGTGTTAACCCTCTCATTCATCAATGTAAGAGGGAGCTAGCTTCCGAGTTCGAGATGGAGGACCTCGGACTGCTGCATTATTTTCTAGGCTTGGAGGTCTGGCAAAAGCCAGGTGAGATTTTTCCTTACTCACGGAAAATATGTCGTGAAGCCACTGGAGAGATTTGGGATGGTGGATTGCAATGCAAGTTCTGACTACTCCGATGGAACTCAACTTTAAGAAGTTGTGTGGAAGTGATGTTGGGCCCGAATTGGGAAATTCCACCAAGTATCGTCAACTCTTGGGGGCCTTGATGTTCTTAGTGAACTCACGTTTGGACATATGTTTTGCAGTGAAAAACACGTTGAGTCAATAGATGGTCGAGCCTCATCACATTCACTAGATTGGTGCCAAGAATCTCTTGAGATATCTTCTGGGCACAATCAACCATGGGGTGAGATACACTGCCGAGAGTATGAGGCTCCATGGATATACCGATGTTGATTGGGCAAGCAATGTGGTGGATCGTAACAGCACATTTGGATGTTGCTTCACTCTTGGTTCTACTTCGATATCTTGGATGAGCAAGAAGCACAAATCGGTTTATTTTAGCACCGCCGAGGTCGAATACATTGCAGCGAGTATGGCATGTTGTGAAGCAATTAGGTTGAGAAAGCTCTTTAGTGAGTTGCTTGGACATGTGTTGGATACCATCGTTATCCTTTGTGATAACCAAAGTGGGCTTCGTCTTTCTGAGAATCTTGTGTTCCACGACTGATTCGAGCATATTGATATTAGGTACCACTTTGTCTGGGACATGGTACAGTGAGGCGCCGTAAGTCTCCATCACATTGGGATTGATGAGCAGGTCGCAGATATTCCCACGAAGCCCCTAGGGAAGGTCAAATTCTTAAACTTTCGTGAGAAGCTTGGTATCGTGGACAGATTCTGAGGGTCCTGCCTGAGTTGGATTATGAGCTCCAGGAGCTCCAGGAGGCTTGGGGATAGCTTCTAATAGCTATAAGCAACCACAGGGCTAGGTTCGTTGAACCTTGTTGGTGTGCTTCTTCCCCACCGTTATGATATTGAGTTGGTTCACCCTCTCTTTGATCTATGCCCCACATGCATCCTACCCATGGAGTTTCAGACTCATGGGAAGTACCTCTCATTTGGCCAATGGGGTGGGAAATGTGGATAGAGACTGATAGCATGACCGATGGACACATCGGGGATTGTCGTGCTCTCTATGTCTAGGATGGGATGTGTCCAACACCTTGATCTGGGATCAAGTCTAGATGAGGTTCTTACCTCTAAACTGACTTCGAGTCAGTATGTGACTCTCTTGAGTCCAATTGAGGTTTTAACCTCTAAGCTGACTTCGGGTCAGCAGAGTGTGATGTCTTTGTGACTCACTCTCGTTGTGCAGAGAAGAGCCATCAAAGTAGTTACAGCAGGATGATATATGATAGTACACATTGGTACTGTATGACAAGATGGCACAAGTGGACAAATGGAGTTCTCCCTAGTTGAGAGGGAGTGTTAACTTTGGGCAACTAGGTCCAAATTCCATGTTGCATTGCTCACATCATGATGATAATTTTGTTGGATTCCTCTTTCGAAGAGGTGCAAGATTGATCTAAAGATCATCTTGTTTGGAAGAGTAGAACTTATATTTTGAATTTATTTTCCACACATGTGTAAATTGTCAAGGTCGACCAGAATTGTAATGTAGGCTCACAAGCCCCAAAAGATGTGTCACACGCCCTCATTGATGGATATAAATTGGAGAGACTTGATGCTCATTTGTTCATCATCTCATCACACACATTCTTCCTCGTCCGATTGGTTTGTACAGCCTTTGGAGGCTTCTCTCTCTCCCACATGTTAAAACAAGAAGTTGAGTTTCAGATTATGTTTAGGACCTTTTTCTGGAGCATTGACCAGCGTTGACCATAGGTTAAACCTTGGAGTTTGACGACCATTTCTGCCCAGAAAATCTAATTTGGGAAGGCCGCATTGGAGGGCAAAGATATCAAGGAAATCTGTTGACTATGACCGCAGCGTTGACTGGTTTTTTACTACTAGAAGTTTGACTTGCGTTGATTGTTTGAGGGTTGTTTTGTGGGTTGTGTGTGACATTGAAGAAAGGTCGAGTTTGACCGAGTTTGACTAAACCTCTTAGAGGCTGGAAGAGCTGGTTTGACCAACAAAAGTCTTTGCTAGCTAGAGCATCCTGTTGACTACTGTAACAAACATTTCTCTCTATCTTTGTTGAACAAAAGGAATTACAAATTCTAATTTATTATATTGGCTTGTCTGTTGTCGATCTATTATTATGTTCTATCAGCATTTACTTTCATGTTTATGTGATTGCTAATTTGAATTGGGCCTATAAGAAAGATTGAAGTACACTGCATTAAGAAAACATACCATGGTTATCTAAAATTAACATTCTTATTCGTATTATGGCCTACATAGTGGCCAAACTTGTGACATGCAAACCATTTCACTTTGCTCATGTCCTTTATTCCAACTCCTGAAGGTTGAGGTACTCTTTTCTTGTCGATTCTTCTTAGCCTTCCCCTTGCCCTTCCTTGCTTGATTGGCAAGGGCAAGGTTCTCATCATCACCCTTGGAGTGGCTCCCATGAAGAGACTCCTCTCGAATCTTCTCCTCTATAAAGTCATCCCATGACCTCTACCATTCTGGTAGGTGCTTGTTAGTTTTTGTAGCATCGGTGGATGTTGTTCTAGTTTTAATAGTTGTCAGAGAGGCTAAGAAACACTAGGACTCCATAACCCAGAAAAGGTTTCAAGAAAATCCACCTAGAGATGCCTTAATTAAGTTAATTAATCAATAATTAAATTTTTCCCAAGTCTAACTTAGGGAAATTGATTAAGTAACAGGAATTAATTGAGGAAGGTGAGATTTCTCTAGAAACTCACACAAGTCTACTAGAAAATAATTTCAACCATTGATTAAGTTTGAATCTTGACTATTGGAGTCCCAACTGAAGATTATAAAAAGAGGTCGATGGGTAGATGGAGGAACGCAAACTTGAGAATCAAGATAAATTTCCTTGGGCATCACGAATTTCCATAGTGCAGCAAGAGTTTGCCAAAAGAGTTTCAGCCACAGAGGGGATGCAGAGATAGAGAGGGGCAGAGATAGAGAGTCCGGAGGAATTTTTATAGTTTCGGAGAGTCAGAAAGAGGAGGCCAGAAATTTTCTTCAGGAGGTTGCACAGAGGTAGCTCAGAGCCTCAAGTGGGCAATTCGATTTGGTTGAAGGAAGACGTTTTCAGTTCCAGAGGCTAGGAAGATTTTCCAGAGCGTCGGAGAAGCATTTTCATAGCCAACAGTAGGCAAGACAGCTAGATTGGCAGTTGTTTCAGGTAGTGTGTGTGGCAGGTAGCACTAGGGTGACGTAAAGCCTACACAGACCACTTGGACGACTAGCTTTTTATAGGTTAGACAGCATCGAGATTGCTCAGAGAGAAGGTAAAATCCCTCAGTAAATTTTTGCCAGTATTTCTCTTGGATAGATTCGTCAATTTGGCGATATTTATTGTACTATGAATTTTCTCACTGCTACTTAATAATAAAAACCCTCAATTGCCTCACCGGTTTTTCCCACATTGGATTTTTCAGACAACTTTTATCCAAAAATGACGGTGTTATATTTTTGTGTGTGAGCTAGTATTTTCTTAGTTTCTAGTTTATCTTCCACAATATTTTTTTTTGAAGATTGCAGTGTGATTAATTTGTTGTTGTCATAACAATAAACTTCATAATTAATTTATGAGTTAGAAGAATTAAGTAATTCCAGTTGCTGCAATAGAATTTCAGTAGTGAAATTTTCGCAGTGCTCGCGTGTTATAATCCCTTTGACAAAGGTTTCCCAATGCTTGGAAAACCCATCAAGGTTGTCCTCACCAACTCTAGATCTGGCACGACCTCCCCAACTGTAGCCAACTCGTCTCAAACTTGTCTGATCATGGTAAGATATGTGGCAACTGTATATGACTTCGACATCTTGATGTTTCTTAATGTCTCCTTCAAAACCATTTTCCTATTAGAATTATCACTCTGATATAGCTTAGTCAGAGCCTCTCACATTTCCCTAACAGTTTTCTTTCTGGAGAGATGAGGGATCACATATGGTCCTTCACCCCATCCAAGATGATTCTCTTAACCTTCACATACCTTTGATTATGGATGGTCAATAGTGTAACATCAGTTGGAGCAATGAAAGTTTGTTCAACAAATTCCCAAATCCTATTATCCATCAACACCAATGTAATTCTCTCTTTCCATGCACTAAATTTGGATGATGCACCCTCCAACCAATCTTCAAACTTTAGTCCATTTGCAACCATCCTCCCACCTTCCAAATCAAATACTCAAAGCCCTAGAAAATAATTGCTGGAAAATTCTATTGTTGTTATAAGCCCTTGAGACAAATTGATCTTCCTTCTCCTCAAAGTTATAGTGCTCTGATACCATGTTAATTTTCCAATACTAGATTTGATTTATTTTTGTCAACAATTAATTTATATCCAAAACTTATTTCATCCAATAAAAAATAATTCTAAAACTATTGAAAATAAATACACTGGTATTTTAACTTCACAAATAAAATTTGCAATGGGAATAAAACAAAAAAATCAACCACAAAAAATAGCAAAAATTCTTCCCAACAAATTTTCCTTCGCTTTTAATTAATTAAGGAAAATTAGGGCTCCCCTAACAGGGCAATTGACCCTTAGAGGATACACGAAAAATACATCACAATATAACTTGATTTTTGGCCCTTGAAGAATTCAACCCAGTGGAGATTAGATTCTCGGCCATGGAAAATTTTGGCAATCTCTACCTACAAATCGGTATTCCTTTCCTTGCTCTATACGGCACCTTGCGCAGTGGAGCAAATCTCTCTTTCACCCCTCTGCAAGCCTAGCTAGAAAATCTCAACCCCTCACAGATTTTGGCCTCCTCGAAATCGCGGCCCTCTCTCCCTCCACAAACTCAGCCTCTTCTTCCTTCTCCTGAAATCACCTCGCTACAAATATTTCTCTTCTCCACAGTCTTGAGTCTCTCACTCTTGCGAAAATCACTCTCTCACAAAATGATTTGAAGTGTCTTCGTCCTCTCCCTTCAGCTTCTTATATAGTTTCATCTTGACCTAATCCCTAACCCCTAATCTCCAAAGTAATAGATGGCTAGGGGTTAATTACTAACCCAGTTAGCCCAATGGTAGAAATTGGAGCTAATTCACTTACATAATTAAATTATTTATCCTTAGAAACAATGTTGCGAACATCGAAATCGGGATAAAATTGGCAAGGGTCTAGAAAACCAAAAAATCGTAAAAATCGAGAAAATATTAGTAAAAATCGGCAAACATCAACAAAATTAAGATACCATAAAAATATTTTTAAAAATCGGCAAACATCGGCTAGGCCAAAAAATCGTGATCTCAAGATAAAATCAAGATGTTATCGAGATGTTCGCAACACTGCTTAGAAACACCCCAATAGCCAACATTAATCAGTCATCTTTCCCAAGTTAGACTTAGAAAAAAAAATCATATTGATCACTTACTCCTCATGAGCAAACAGCTAAAGAGGATTTTGGACATCTTATGCATCCTTGACACCTAGCCTATGCAAAAGCACTTGTTCGAGATATAAACATCATCAATGATGCCTCCTCAACAAATGTGTCAAACTATAATATCAAGAAGCCAACCACATGCTAACTATAGCCCCAATAATTAGGGCATTCCTCAAACCAAGGGGTCAAATGTGTAGATCCTTGTGCATGTGACCAAATCTAGCTATCAAGGCCTCAAATTATGCTGGGTACCCTAGAAGATTGTGCACAAGTTGTGCCTTCAATAAATGCCTCAACTCTGTGGAATAGTCAAAGGAAGAGAACAATGTGGGCCCCTTTCAAATAGGCACTTACTCATCCAAAGCATGCACTCTAGGAAAGTGTGCCCTAGAATGTGAGCACGCCACCTCAATGAGATCTCAATCAACATAATGAAACAATAACATAACATGAAACTGAGGGAAACCATGTAAGCACACCAAGCCACCAAACACAAAACATCAAAGAGCAACAAATAACCAATACTACTTAGGAAAACCCTTCGTTAATGAGTATTCCTTCCATGGTGTGCTATGGGTTAATAAAGAGTGCATTGTGCTAAGCAAAACCCCATGAAGGCACCAAACACTCCACATATGCAAGTAGCAAGCCTCTAACAAAAGGTGATAATCCACAATAGATCAAAACACCAGCACCTTGGCTTCAAGGCCAAAAAACCTCCAAATGCAGCCTGCTTGGGTAGGGTCTTCAACTTGGGGCAAACTTCATGTTATATGAGAGGTGACAGGTATCACACCATAAACATAGAATTGAAAGGGGAACCATGATCAGAAGCCATCCAATTGGCATTTCAAAGAGAACCACTACATCATTGTCTGCTGATTTCGAATAATCATCAATTCAAAATCATGCATATGACTTAAATGCAGAGCCAGATTAATGCACTTCGAGCACAAACTTTTGTTGATGCACTTAAACTGGAAAAGGGGCACCAACAACATAAAGACCTTATAGGAGTTCATCCCATGTCCATTTTTTATATGGATCCATAATATATCCATGACAAAAATGAATCCATAACAAATCTGTGATATATATCCATCTGAAACAGAAACCATGGGATACGCTTAGGGTGTTGGATCCAATATTAAAGGTTGCAAGCCATGTAGGTAAGCCTAAGGAGTTACCAGGGACTTCAATGGATGTAGACTCGATCCATGAAGCCTAGAATAACAACCTCATCTTGTGGCCTTTTGTTATGTTTTCTTAATACCTTAATGGGCACTTGCTAATAATTTATGAGTTGTTCTGGCATCAAGGTGCACTTTTATTACAAGACATGTATTCAACGGGGCATCCAAAGCCTTCTAGGTATTGCTCAAAATGTTTTGTTCTATTTATTATATTCCAAGAGTAAACAGATTTTTCATGTCCCTGCAAAAAAACATGGGGACAACAAATTTTTAATTCATGGTTTACTTCATACTAATTTACTACAAATTTCCAGGTTTGATATTCTGAAATCTGAAGATGGAGTGGAGAAGGATAATGGAATAAACTTCTGCAAACAAGCATGAGCATGCACTCGCCTGCTTGCGTGACTTGCTCATGTGCGGGAGGAAAAAAAATTAAAATTGCAGGATTAGATGCTTGTAAACTCCTTGGGACACTTAGTTCAAGCTCACATGCACATGCAACTTATCTCTGGACTGATGTTAAATAGTTGTGAAAATACTGAAGCATGGGAAAATATTATTCAACATGGCAGTCCTCTCCTGATTAGGAAGAAAAAACTTACCTTTAACCGACGTGAGAGATCTTTGAAACCTTGAACCAATTCTGGCCACAGCCTTTCTCGGTCTGCACTCTCCATGCCCTCCAGCTTATTCATCGCTTCTGCCCACATTATCTGAGAAAATAACATAATGGTTGAAAATGAACCAAATGTTTGAAATATTTTTTAATAAGTCAACACAAGCTTCTGAATTCTGGAATCAGCTTATATAAAATTAACTTGCAGGACACTTGATTTTAAAAGCTTCATCGCAACTTACATCGGATACACCAACTGGCTTGATTCGCAATGATGGATCAGTCACGCTGAGCAAAAAGTGCTGCAAATGAATAGGAAGTTAATAAAAATAAACTAGGACCATCAAACTACTTTCATATCTACCCAGTTGATTGCAGGTTGCAGCATAAATGCTGTCAATGAAAACCTCATTCGGTACTAATGCTGTGCAGTAAAATCTTGACAAGTCTTCCTTGTTAAAGTTGTGAAAAGGGAGAAAAAGTATGGTAACGGAAGGAACCTTAAAACCATATTTAGGATTCCCTGCCTCGCTTTTATATGCATCGACGATTGCCTACACCATAGAATATTATTCATGACAATTCCATTATTTCTAGAAAAAGAAAAGCAAGTGCTGAGCCAAATGTCAGGTAAAAGGTGAATACACTGAAAGTACAAATTAATCAAATAAAAACTTCCCGAAGAGTAACCTGTATATCCCTGTCAGGAAGAGGAGTCACCACTGGCGCAACTGGTGCCATCTGAGTTGTTAACTGGCTATTGCTGAAAAGGGGCTGTTGAGGCATACCAAACTGCAATGCCTGTGTTTGGCCAAAGGCAGGAGTCGATTGTGGAGTTTGTCCGAAAGGAGACGATTGCGCTCCGCCAAAAGCCGAAGTCTGAAACTGCCCAAAAGAAGATGGCTGGGCTCCACCGAAAAGAGAAGCTTGGGTTTGCCCAAATGATGGGGTTTGGGTAAAAGGAGATGCTTGCTGCTGTGGTGTGGACTGTCCAAACAGAGATGGTTGTGTTTGCCCAAATGCTTGAGATGGCGTTGACTGACCAAATGGCGAAGATGTACTTCCTGGCAGACCAAAACCAGACTGAGTTGAAGAACCAAACAAAGATGGCGAGGAGGAGCTAGCACCAAAAGCAGAAGCTGTATTTGAACCGAAAACTGGGGTGGAACTAGAACCAAAACCTGCCCCAAAGGCAGGGGTTGAACCTGAACCAAACATGGCTACAGATAGAGTTCAACTATATTCAAATGGAAAGAAGAGCCAAATATTGACAGGCGCTGGAGAATGTAAATGGCGCTGAACTGCGACGATCTAATAGTACTAAAATCCTGCAGAGAAATAAATAAATAAATAAACAAGCTCACACCAGAATAAAAAAATCTCACTATTAAAGAAAACTGGGTAAACTCGTCATGAACATGCATTGTGATAACTATGTTCAAACAGAAAGCAAATACACGTGCTCATCTCTTGTCGTGATTATTTCATAATTATATATCAAAAGCAATGGCGTTCGCAGCAGATTGTTCAATAATTATGATATTCAATCATTGGAAATCAGAAGATATTGTATCAAACGAAGTGGCGTTTGTATCAAGTTGTGCAATAATCAAAATTATGGCATTCAACAATTGCAAAGTATGCTTGAACCATGTCTTTTACAAGCTCTCATTGTACGGAAACATGAACACACCCTTCGCCCAAAGAAATCGGATTTTGTCAAACTGCCTCATAAAGATGAATGCATGAATGGGTCGATCGAAGAAACGCCGAATGATATTATGTGGCAGGAGGGGGTTGCCAAATGGGAGAACAGGAAATGTTCTCAGCTGAAAACCCTTAAAAACCCTACACAAGCAGAAACTCATTCATGCCTTGACCAAAACAGGAAAGGTTTGTAACCCCCAAAAAAAACTTCCAACCTGGTTCGAGCACACTGCTCGAGGGCTTGTGGGTGTAGCTGGCACTGTTTTGGCCGAATGTCGAGCCAACGCATTTCAAATTTTCAAGACATTCCTTTACTTCCATTGATTGTGTGCTCCTGCTTCACTGTCTCGGCTTTCCCACGTATCACATGCATTGATTGGTGATGCTAATGACGGTTCACTGCTTCTGCCGCCACTCGCTGCTTTCTCTCACTTCAAATTTATGTAATTTGATGGGAAATGGGGTGTGGACTGAGTTGAGAATCCGTTAAGGATATCAATATTTGGGGTTTGCTAAGTATGATTCTCTCTGTTCAATAATCAATTTGCTAGGAAGTAACACTTTCATTCCTCAACGGTAAAGGGAAGGTACGGAAAATGTGGGATGTGGTGGCATGAGGGATTCTTGATGTTTTTTTTAATGGTGTGTTTTAAGAATTTTTTAAAGAAAAAGAAAGAAAGTATTTTTAATGTTTACCAGGTTAAAAATAGTTTATGGGACATATTGCTTTTTTATTTTGCTTTTGTATTCAGTTTTTTTCTTGTGAAGTTTTACAATAACTACTCCTAGTTTCTCAATAAACTCTTCGCTGAATAGATTATCTCAAGAACTAGTTGCCAGAATACCTGCATAATTTTCTATATTGTCTTTGAAGGCCTCGCATTCTAAAATGAAATGTTGTTCTGTTTCCACTTTTCCAAAAGAGCAAAAAATACATACTCTTTCCTCCCACATTTCTTTTGCCCTTTTCCAGCGCCTTGTTTCACAACAAAGTTGATGCGAATTAGTCTTTAATTGAGCAATAAGAATTTTAGATCTCCAATAAATATTGGCCCCTATGTACGCCATTTGTTGATGGTTATGAGTGGGGTTAAACTCTTCAATGTAATACTTCTTCTTTCTCCCTAGCTCTTTCTCCCAAGTACGTTTGTGGAACTTATACATAACAAAAGTTTTTATCTCTTTACTATTTGTAGGACACATGCTCAAGCAAATACCCCATTTACTAAACCATTTGTTATTTTGCCGCATCCAAGTCTTCTTTCTTTTGCACAATTTGTCACTAAACACAACCTTAGTCCATCTACCCTCTTCCATTTGCTCAATTTTTTTCAAATACCTTATGACTCGCACTGTAGCAATTGCTTCAATAGGAGCAGGCTCTGTTTCACTTAATAGGATAGCATAAGGCATTGCACTTTTAATTTTGAATTTGTTTGTAATCAAACGCTTCTGAATTTTCAATTTGTTTCCATTGCATCTCGGTTGTGTTGCTGGCTCACAGTTCACAACCGTAGAGAATCACCGAAATCACTAGAAGCCCAAAAAGAGTTAGAGTGGTTTTCCAGTCCCATAGCTCTGCCTCTCTACACTGTTTTGAAGAGCATAAAATGCTTTCCAACCGCCTAAAGTTCTTTTCTTTCTACAACCATCCCAACTTAAATTTCTATTGAAGTCAATTCTGAGGTATTTGTAGTCTGCAACTTCTTCCAGAATGTTGCCTTCAAAGTAGAATTTATGTTGGTTATGCTTTATTTTGTTAGAGAAAACCACTACTTTCGTTTTGCTAATATTGACTTTCATCCCTACCCTTCTACAAAAATGCTCAAGGGAATGTAAGTGCTCTTGCAAACCAAGAGCTGATTTAACAATCAAAATAAGGTCATCTACGTACAAAAGAAGCCTTATAACGAACTTGCCCAAATGGATACCGTCACCCCCTTGCGAATTTAGCCACTCTTCAAATTTGTCAATATATAACCCAAAAAGGGTAGGAGACAATGGGCAACCTTGCTTGACCCCGATATCGCTTCTAAAACTTTCAGAAATGCCTGCTGAATGTTGAAAATGCAACAAGATGATGGAGCTTAGTGAAAAGAAGTCGCCTTCACTAAGTGGGCCCGCAGGCTATTTTTGGCGCAAAGTCTATTTTTAGACTATGTCTATTTTTAGACATAGGGATCATGGTCTATGAGTTGCAGGATGCTATTTATGGATGATTAGTCGAGTTGGTAAAAATAGATGGACCTCTATTTTTAGACATTGGGCGGTTTCTATTTTTAGACTGCCGGGCTAAAAATAGAACAGTCAAATATTATTAACCCTTAATAATATTTAGACTATAAACATTATCTTATCCTCTTGGAGCACTTCGGTTTGATGCTTGGATGTGGCACATGCAGCTGAAAAAAGGAAATACACTTTTCCTAGGGTTTGGTTGAGCTTTTGCATGGTTGACTTCAGTTAGAACTCATGTGGCAGAGTTTGGTGGAGTTGATGAGACAGTTGGTGGAGTTGTGTTCTGTTTAACTTAGTTGAACTAGTTGTATTTAGTCCAACTGAAAAATACACTAGTGATGAGTGGTGTGAATTAATTATTAATTAATTCACTAATTATTAACTCATAAATCAACTAAAGAACACATCAGTTAACTGCAATGCATGGACAGTTCAGTGGAGACCAGTGTTAGAGATGGGTGAAAGGGTGAGTCTACTATCAGTTGTGACTATGGCTGTGCATGAGATTTGCA
Organism: Pinus albicaulis; assembly: GCA_034641835.2. Classification (NCBI taxonomy): domain Eukaryota; kingdom Viridiplantae; phylum Streptophyta; class Pinopsida; order Pinales; family Pinaceae; genus Pinus; species Pinus albicaulis. The sequence continues at coordinate 374,810,913 of CM076577.1, forward strand.
CACACATTGATTGAGATTGCCAATGAGGATTGCGCAGTACAAGCTAGGGGATTCGAACTTGGATCTCATTCATTCACATCTTGGATTGCGCAGTAGAGGCAGGCAGACTTGTGGAGGAGATTTGAACTTGTGACTTGTTCATCTTCCGTGCTAGTTTGTGTGTAGCATGTGAGATAGTGCTGAGAGCTGTGAGAGCTTTGTGCTATGTATTGTTACATGTTCTCTATCATTATAATATACAGATATTTGGGGGTTTTCAGCTATTGCTTTCCCCATTACATCCTGTGTTGATATGTGTGCTTGATTATGTTTTAATGAGCGCATGCGACTGCTTTCTATTTTCGCATATTGATGATCAATTGTAGAAGAGGTTATGTATTATGCATGAAGCTTAAATAGTGTGTAATCAGGATAATCTCGGTGAATAATTAAGCTATTATTCAAATTTCTACATGGTATCAGAGCGAAATTGATCATCGGATCTATTATAGTGATTACAATTTATTTCGGTGAAGCGATGCAATAGCGAACCGAATTATTTATACGGATCCATCCCTTTCTCACGAAAGGTGATATATCCGGTAAATGCCCCTACGATGATCTCCCAGCTGCCTGAAATACTTTGTTCTCACGATTAGAGACGATTGAGTTTTGAAATTTGGTGGAATTCGAATTTGCGACGATTTTCTTGGTGTCGAAGTCAGAGTAATGTCTTTCCAACGGATTGCGGCTGGAATATGCCCTCGAGGCGGTTCGGGTATGTTGCATGGAAAGATCGGATGGAGGCAGTATTAGAAGATAATGGGCTGAAGGAGTTCGTAGATATGGATGTCCAAAAGCCTACTGATCCTGCTGAAGTTGAGGCTTGGCAAAAGAAGATGGCAAAATGTCGAAGGATTCTGTTGGAGGGCGTGAAGGATCACATTGTATCCAGCCTGCATGGAAAAACTTCTCCATACTTGATGTGGAAAGCGTTGACAGATTTATTCCAAAGAAAGAGCGACCAGAGGAAGTTGGCGCTCAAGGATAAACTCAGAAACATAAAAATGGAGAAAGGCGACAGCATACCCAAGTACCTCACGAAGTTCACCCAATGCAGGGATGAGCTGGGAAGTGTGGGGGTGACTGTCGATGAGGAGGACTTGGTGGACCTGGATCTCCTTGGTCTTCCGAAGAGTTGGCATTCCTATCAGGACTCTGTCAATGGTCGGGAGAAATTGCCGGGATGGGAGCGACTTTGGTCGGATCTCATGCAAGAGGAGATAAGGCGGAGCACCAGGGACGGATCTTCATCAAAGGCATCTGATGAAGAAAATTGCGCTTTGGCTGCCAAAGCAAAGAAGGGGAAGAGCAAGAAAGCTTCTCATTTCGGTGCGAAAGGCAAGAAGCAGGACATGTCCAAGGTGAAGTGCTTTCACTGTCACCAACACGGACATTATGCCACAAATTGTCCGCAGAAGAAGAAAAATAAGCAGGTTGCTGGATCTGCAGCGGGAGAGGCCTTAGCCTCGCAGTTTGAGCTGGATTTTTCGTTGATCGCATGCTTGGTCTCAAGTGTGATGGGATCAGTATGGTTCTTGGACAGTGGTGCGTCTTTTCACATGACTGGAGATCGAGATCTGTTTTCAGATCTGGATGAGAAAGATCTTGGAGTGCACATCGAGATGGGCGATGATGGTAGATACAGTGCGACCGGTATCGGTACCATTTCCTTTGAGAGGGAGTATGGTAAACCCTTCGTATTGAAGGAAGTGATGCATGTTCCAGGATTGAAGAAGAATCTGATCTCTGTGGCGATGTTAGAAGACAAGGGGTATGATGTTGTCTTCAGCGAGGGAAAGGATTTCCTGCGCAGTAAGACAACTGGAGAGACCCGGAAGATAAGGGTTCGAGTCAAGAACCTTTATCAGTTGCAAGTGGATGGTTGCGCAGCAATAGCATGCAAGGTGGAAGGAGTGGTGAGCGGGGATGATGGCGAGTTGTGGCACCGGAGATTGGGCCACCTTCACCATGGAGCTTTGAAGATACTGCAGCAGATTTCTACTGGGCTTCCTAAGGGCACTCTTGCGCAGTCAGATCAGTGCAAGGGGTGTACCTTGGGAAAATTTGTGAAAACCACCTTTCACGAGAAGGATAGTCGCGCCACGACGATCCTTGAGAGAATTCACACAGACGTGTGTGGACCTTTCTCAGTAGCTTCGACAGCAAAGCACAAGTACTATGTGATCTTTGTTGATGATTTTTCTCGGAAGTGCTGGATCTTGTTCATGCAGAAGAAGAGCGAGACATACTCAAAGTTCTGTGAGTTCAAGGCGCTAGTTGAGAAGGAATCGGGGAAGCATGTGAAGGCTCTTAGGAGCGACAATGGTGGTGAATTCATCTCTGTTGAATTCAAGGACTTTTGCAGTGCAGAAGGGATTCAGAGAGAGCTCATCGCACCCCATAACCCACAGCAGAACGGGGTTGCTGAGCGGAAGAATAGAACGATCGTGGGTGCTGCACGGGCGATGTTGCATGATCAGGGCCTACCCCTTCACTTGTGGGCGGAGGCATGCAATACTGTAGTATATGTGCAGAACCGTTTTCCTCACAAGATACTTGGCATGAGTACACCCGAGGAGGCGTTTTCTGGTAAGAGGCCTGATATTTCCCATTTGAGGATTTTTGGTTCACCTATCTACATGCATGTGACGAAGGATGCCAGGAAGAAGCTGGAGTCGACCGCAGAGGTTGGGATATTTGTGGGGTACACTGATACACCCCACAACTATCGTGTGTATTTTCCAGACAGTCGCAAGACTTTTGTGCGACAGGATATCAAATTTCAGGAGGAGAAAGCCATGAAGTGTTCGCTTGAGAGGGAGCCACACTTGCATGCAGATGAGGAGCTATTAGTTCCTAAGGATGAGCTTCAAGATGTGGATCAGCCACAAGAGGAAGTTCATGGAGTGGAAGAGACCACTCATGCAGCGCCAACCATCAGAGGGTGGAAGCGCACTACAGAAGCTGAGCGACTGGCTCAAGATGCAGAGAAGGTTGTAGGAGCACCTACATCACAGCGCAGACAGAGACAGTCACCTGACCGGTATAATGGATACATGGCTCTTATGAGCAAGTGTATCGTGACAGAGCCATCCTCTTTCGAGGAAGCTGTGGAGGATCCCGCATGGGTAGATGCCATGGTGGAAGAGTATGATTCGATTGTCAGAAACAGTGCATGGGAGATTGTCCCAAGGCCGGAAGGGAAATCAGTGGTGGGTTCGAGATGGATCTAAAAAGTGAAGCAGGCAGCTGACGGGAGTGTGGAGAAGTACAAGGCAAGATTTGTTGCCTGAGGCTTTTCACAGATAGAGGGGATCGATTATGAGGAGACCTTTGCACCTGTCGCAAGGTATTCTTCCATACGAATGATTCTTGCTCTCTCAGCGCAGATGGGGTGGCACATTCATCAGATGGATGTGAAGACTGCGTTCCTCAACGGAGTCATTGAGGAGGAGGTGTACATAGAGCAGCCCGAAGGTTTCAAGATCTTCAACAGTGAGTCGCATGTGTGCAGACTCAAGAGAGCACTGTATGGGTTGAAACAAGCACCTCGTGCTTGGTACACACGGATAGACAGTTATTTCACCGGACTTGGATTCTCCAAGAGTGAGGCGGATCCTAACTTGTACCACATTGTGGTGGAGGGGAAGTTGTTGATCATTGTACTGTATGTAGATGATCTGATTTTGACGGGTGATGAGCTGTTGATACTTTCATGCAAGGAGGATCTTGCAAGAGAGTTTGAGATGAAGGACTTGGGCCTCCTTCATTATTTCCTGGGATTGGAAATTTGGCAGCGCAGTGGTGGACTATTTGTTTCTCAAGGTAAGTATGCCCGGGAGATACTGGAGAAGTTCAACATGCATGGCTGCAAGCCTGTTGATACTCCTCTTCCTGGAGGTTGGAGGAAGGAGGATGCTACTTCGGCGGAGGTAGTGGATGCCACTGTTTATCGACAGTTGGTGGGGTCGCTTATGTATTTGGTCAATACACGACCCGATATATGCTATGCTGTTAACCAGCTTTCATAAGCTATGGTTAAGCCAACCAAGCTCTTCTGGAAGGCAGGCAAGCATGTATTGCGTCATCTTAGAGACACATCGGGATATGGCTTGTGGTACAGACAGGAGGATGAGGTGAAGCTATGTGGCTTCACGGATGCAGATTGGGCAGGGAGCCCAACGGATAGAAAGAACACATCTGGAGGGATCTTCAGTATCAGGTCGACAACAGTTTCTTGGTACAGTAGGAAGCAGAGATCCGTGGCACTCAGTTCAGTAGAGGCTGAGTATATGGCAGCAAGCTTGGCTGCATGCGAGGCCATATGGATGAGGAAGATCCTAGTCGGGTTGTTCGGGTCACACTTGGAGCCTACTGTGATTTATTGTGATAACCAGAGTTGCATTAAACTCTCGGCTAATCCAGTATTTCATGATAGATCCAAACACATCGACATCAGGTACCATCATATCAGAGATTGTGTGCGGCGGAGAATCATGTTACTTTCATACATTCCCACGGAGGATCAGGATGCTGATATCTTGACGAAGGCGCTCACCAGGAGAAAATTCGAATACCACAGAGGCAGGATAGGGGTTGCAGATAATCCATATCTTGTTGAGAGGGAGTGTTAAAAATGCAACAAGATGATGGAGCTTAGTGAAAAGAAGTCGCCTTCACTAAGTGGGCCCGCAGGCTATTTTTGGCGCAAAGTCTATTTTTAGACTATGTCTATTTTTAGACATATGGATCATGGTCTATGAGTTGCAGGATGCTATTTATGGATTATTGGCCGAGTTGGTAAAAATAGATGGACCTCTATTTTTAGACATTGGGCGGAATCTATTTTTAGACTACCGGGCTAAAAATAGAACAGTCAAATATTATTAACCCTTAATAATATTTAGACTATAAACATTATCTTATCCTCTTGGAGCACTTCAATTTGATGCTTGGATGTGGCACATGTAGCTGACAGAAGGAAATACTCTTTTCCTATGGGTTAGTTGAGCTATTGCATGGTTGACTTCAGTTAGAACTCATGTGGCAGAGTTTGGTGGAGTTGATGAGACAGTTGGTGGAGTTGTGTTCGGTTTAACTTAGTTGAACTAGTTGTATTTAGTCTAACTGATAAATACACTAGTGATGAGTGGTGTGAATTAATTATTAATTAATTCACTAATTATTAACTCATAAATCAACTAAAGAATACATCAGTTAATTGCAATGCATGGACAGTTCAGTGGAGACCAGTGTTAGAGGTGGGTGAAAGGGTGAGTCTACTATCAGTTGTGACTATAGCTGTGCATGAGATTTGCACACACATTGATTGAGATTGTCAATGAGGATTGCGCAGTACAATCCAGTGGGATTCGAACTTGGATCTTATCATTATTCATCTTAGATTGCGCAGTAGAGGCAGGCAGACTTGTGGAGGAGATTTGAACCTGTGACTTGTTCATCTTCCGTGCTAGTTTGTGTGTAGCATGTAAGATAGTGTTGAGAGCTGTGAGAGATTTGTGCTATGTATTGTTACATGTTCTCTATCATTATAATATACAGATATTTGGGGGTTTTCAGCTATTAGCTTTCCCCATTACATACTGTGTTATATGTGTGCTTGATTATGTTTTAATGTGCGCATGCGACTGCTTCTATTTCCACATATTGATGATCAATTGTAGAAGAGGTTATGTATTATGCATGAAGCTTAAATAGTGTATAATCAGGATAATCTCGGTGAATAATTCAGCTATTATTCAAATTTCTACATGGAGGACATCATAAATATGAAGAAGCTAAGAATGGAGTTTGAAAGCAATGGAACCAAGGTCATAATTCCCTTAGACCTTGTAGAAGGACAAAGATACATAGAGCATGTGTGCACTGATGATGATATTGATCAGATCTATAAGCTGAATTTGCGTGAGGAATACTAGATCAACCCAATTATGAGAAAAGGAAAACTCTTGTTTCTCAGATTCTGATGAAGAATTAGAGAATTGGCAGAACCGGTTGCATGAAGTATCTGCACTGCACTGTAATCGTGTGACCCGATCCTTTCGATGTATAACATATGAGGTACACGAATTACTGCATTATTATGGTTTAATTGATGTAAATATGTTTTTAGGGGAGCTCGAAAGAACTGTACCAGAAGGACAGAGATTCCATGCTTTGGATCTTAGACTGCGCGTTACTCCAACACGATGGTGGGAGACTCATAAGAAAAATATGGGAAATTGGGATGAATGCGTGCGCATGACGAGGTTAAACATCCATCTATCAGAATGGAAGAAGTCTAATATGGGAAGGATGATCCACGCACACATTTGGCTAGATGGAATCAGGTATGGGGCATAGAACCGAGACCTGAATGGGTCCACATGTTCATTCATACATTAGGGAAGGTACATACTGAATGGTATTTGGAGACATAGCTATGCCAAGGTACTAGTGAATGGTCTGCGCTAACAGAGAGTTTCATTTTGACATTCAACTTTGAGAGTTGGTTTAATAAGATTAGAAAATAATTGCATAATATTTAAGAAGTTATCTTTGATACAACAAAGCCAATGATCGATTGCACTCAATCAGCATGGGATGCGCAGATGAAGGATATTCTGAATTAAAAAAATATTACAGTTGAAGAAAATGATGAAGATCCACGGAATATCATGATTTCAGAATTTGAGGGACAACGAGCAGTAGCTGGGCTCTCGATCACTTCACTAGATGTGAAAAAACCCCTAAAGATCTGACAGGTGAATATTCGATGTGAAGAGCAACCAAATTTGGAAAATATTGGACACTATTGGGATGATGAAATAGTAGGAAAGGTTGCTGAGTTTCTAATAGAATATCAAGACTTGTTCCCTACAAAGTACTCAGAATTGAAAGGAATAATTGGATAAATTGGAGTTATGAATATCACTTTGAAACCTGATGCGTGCCCAGTGAAGCAGCGCCCATACAGGTTGAATCCAAGATATCAGCAGAAGGTGAAGGAAGAGTTGGATAAGATGGTTGCTGCAGGCATCATAGAATCAGTTGAAGAGTCTGATTGGGTAAGTTCCATGGTAGTACAAGATAATAATACAAAAGGAGAATTAGAATCTATGTAGATCTGCACAAATTGAATGATGCTTGTGTGCATGATCCATTCCCAACTCCATTCTCTGATGAAATCTTAGATAATGTTGGAGGATAAGAAGCTTACTCATTCACATATGGGTTTTCAGGGTTGTTTAAATTTGCAACAAGAAACAATGAAATTGAAATCCACAAACAACATGACAACACACACACTAGTGTGGGACCACAGACCACATAGTGATGGGTCCTAGCGATACATTAGTGTGCAAGCCAATTTATTAAATAAATTGGAAATCTAATTTAATTTTCCCTTAATTAAATTGGACAATAAATTGTAATCTTATCTCATAAACACTTGTAATAGTTAACTGAGTGTGATAGACTAAGTTAGCTCATGAAATTCAAGATGAGGGTGGTTGGTGAGGCATGTAGAGTGATTCTAATTGTTTTAGAGTCCAAGTTACAGTTAGTGTATTAGTTAAATATTGCATGAGAAATTAGTTAACTCAATTAAGTGAGTTAAAGTTAGTCTAACTAGTTGTAACTGATTGTTGTACTAGTGAGAGGTCCAGTGAATTAAATCAGATTTAATTCACATGCAGTGATCTATCAATTGACTAATCATTTACTATTAATAGTTGAATGCATGTCAGTTATGATGAAGACCCAGTTGAGACAAAGGTTACAGGGAAGTTATCTATCAGTTTTATTTGTAGAAAATTGCCTGGGTGCAATTATATACACCATAGGTTTCCCATGATACTTGCGCAGTCAAGGAAAGATGAAATTCGTAAAGAATAGGGATTGCATTCCATAGGGATTGCGTCACCAAGACAGGATGAAATTCCTAAAGAATATGGATTTCACTCCACAGGGATTGTGTGAGCAAGGAACGCTGAGCAGAGGCTGAGAATTGGCTAAGTAATAGCCTGATTTAGTCTGGATCAATGTGAGACAGTTAGCAGAGTGCAACAAACTCTTGTGAGAAGAGTGCATTGTAATTGTTTCATGATTCCTTGGTTCCTTATACAATAGAGATAGAGGGTTTTTGAGCAGTATTCCTCAGGAAAAATATCTATGTTGTGGATTGATTTGCTTCTTTCTTTTACTTGGTGTGATTGTGCGATCGTGTTTATTTTTTGCAAATTAATTGTAGAAGGATTCAATATTTTTCTCTAGTATGTTGCATGATCAGATTGAATCCATTGGTATACATATTGTTTTTATAATTTATACATGGTATCAAAGTGCCAGAAATCACAATAGTGGAGAAGAAATTGAGTTTGTGTTGAACAATATTCAAACTTGTAGATACTTTCATTGGTGCGACAAGGGGATCAATATGGCTTTAAATGGATTAAGATCGGAGTATGCACTCGAGGGAAGTTCTAATTATATCACATGTAAATATAGAATGGAGGCAGTTCTGGAGGACAATGAGTTTAAAGAATTCATTGATAATGATATTCCTAAGCCCGCAACAGCAGAAACCACTCTTCTTGACGCTTGGAAAAATAACTTAGGTAGCAAGGGCGAGGAGGACCTTATTAGAGGGAGTTAAAAATCACATTATCTTGAGTCTCCATGGAAAGGCTACTCCATTTGAAATATGGAAGGCTTTGACATATCTGTTTCAGAAAAACATCGATCAAAGGAAGTTGGAACTGAAGGAAAAGCTTAGGAAAATAAAAAAGGAGAAAGTCACGCAATTGTCCATTGAGATGGAGATTGATTTGCATGCAGATGAGGAACTCTTAGTTCCAAAGGATGAACCTCAAGACGCAGAGCAACCACATGAGGAGGATCATGGAGTGGCAGAAACCACTCATGCAGAGACATCCACCAAACATGGTAGGAGGCACAAAACAGAGACCTTAAGGAGGGGGAAATTTTAAGCCAGATGGGTAGAGGGAGTACATGCAACTATACCTCCAGGCATGAGGTGGGGTGATGTGCTAAATTAATCCCAAGAAGATATTGGGCATGGTTCATTGAGATGGTGTGTCTCATGGATCGAACCTGGCTACAAGGAGCCCACAATACAATAGTAGTAGGAAGGATCAATTAGATTGATGCAGTCAGAAGTCAGGAAGATATAAATCAGAGTGACAGGTGTCGGATATTGGAGTGCTGATCAGAGTTGGCAGCAATGTAGAGTGCATGGATGTAGATGTCAACAACACAGAGAGTCCAGTAGACATGTGCAATAGCTAGCAATAGTAAGAATAATCTTATGATAGATGCATTATACTAATTCAATTTTGGAGGCTATTCAGTTTCAAAAGTGTTGCATGTGCGAACAACACTAGAGAAGTGTTGCATGCAAGAGTTTCATGTGGGAACCAAAATAGAGAAGTGTTTCATGAAAGAGTTGCATGTGAGAACAACATTAGAGAAGTGTTGCATGCAAGAGTTGCATGTGCAAACAACACTAGAGAAATGTTGCATGCAAGAACATTCCAAAGGTACCGGATCGGGAGAGATTGATTCCGTTCTTGTTGAGAGGGAGTGTTGAAGTTTGCAACAAGAAACAATGAAATTGGCATCCAGAAACAACATGAAAACACACACACTGGTGTGGGACCAAGAATGCAAAGTGTGTCAAACTGTAGCAGGGAGAGAAAGGAAAGCAACATTTCCGCTACAATTAGTAAAAATCCAACAACCATTTGAACAATGGAGGTTAGATATCATAGGTGAAATAACTCCAAACTCTTCTAAACAACATAAGTATATTCTAATTGCAACATATTATTTCACAAAATGGGTAGAAGCTATCTCATTAAAGGTGGTTAATACATAAAGTATTACAGATTTTATTGATTAGTTCATAATCACTAGGTTTGGCCTCCCATCAGCTTTGATATTTGATAATGCATATTACTTTTTTGGAAATGCTATGATTGAATTTTCTTTGAAAATAGGTTTTAAATTAAAATACTCAGCTAACTATTATCCACAAGGTAATGGATTAGCTGAATCTACATATAAAAATCTTGTCAGAATCATCAAACGAACTATAGAACAAAATCATAAAAATTGGCACAAAGCACTATTATTTGCTCTTTGGGCAGATAGAATCACCCAGAAAGCCTTAGTGGGTGCTTCTCCATTTGTGTTAGTTTATGGGAAAGAAGTAGTTCTATCCACAAATATAACAATACCATCATTTGTTTTAGTGCAATTTATTGATGAAAATCCTTTGTCTTCCCTTCAACTTAAAAAAGATCAAATTTTTAAGATGGAATAACAAAGAGAAAAAACCAAAGCCATACATGCACATCATCAAAAAATAGTGAAAGCCTCATTTGACACAACATCCACCAGCTCAAAAGCTTTTGAAATTGGAGACCTTGTTTTGAAATGGGATAAGGCACATGAGGAAAAGGGTAAGTATACCAAATTCCAAAGATTATGGCTTGGTCCATTTCAAATCATTGAGAAAATAGGATTATCCACCTTTTTGCTGCAAGACTTATCATGTAAGAAATATTCCTTGCCTATGAATGGTCAAATTCTTAAAAAATATTTCTCTTAGATTAAGCTTTAAATTTTAATTTTTGCTTTAGGAAAATAAAAAGTTGAAAATAATATCATTTTTGGTTGATTCAAATTTTTAAAAATTTCTGATAAGTTATTTTGATTTTTCACTTCTATAAATAAGTGAAGTAAAAAGATGATTATAACTATGAGAATTGAATAATTTTTTTTTTTTTGAAATAATTTGAAATTTACTAAAGGAATTTACTTTCTGAAAAGACTCTTGATATCATAAAATATATTTGTTATGTATCATTCAAAAAAGGAAACTTTTAACTTAGTAAGGATTCTCTACAAAAAGGTATCTATCAACTCTATAATTATCATCCATAACACTTAAATGAGCTAATGATTCATCCCATCTGATAAAATTTCTTCTTCAAAGTATAATTCAAAAAAGAAAAAGAAATATATACGATGTACAAATTCAAAAGAAAATAAGTCTCATCACGAGCTTGTTTATCATGATCATAGAGAAATAATCTAGACTGATATTTACCAATACCGCATACCACAATAGGGTAATAGCTAAATGATTATAAAAAATCAATAGACAAGGGGTCTCATTACGAGCCGACTTGTTCGAGTCTAAATTACTATCGGTGAATGACATTGTCACTATCGGGCCACCAAACCTGGACAATGATTTTGAAATGTGTCAAAGAAAACGAAATTCAATTACACATAAAAAATTATATTTTGAAATAATAAATCAAATTAAAATGTGACCATGAATCATTATTGGTTAAAATATAACCCTCGTCAAGGTTATAAACGCCCTGCCTGGCAACAGTGGCTCTATCCGTGATAAATGAGTAAAAATCTATGAAACCAATTTTAGAGAATACCTACTTTATCTTTTTAAATCTGAGTACTTGATCGATACATATACCTATGTATTATCATCGAAAGGGTTTAATTAAGAAGAAATGAGATAGGTAAATAGATTATATTATGAAAAAAAGCACTTTGTTTAATTCATGAATCATACTATTTTTATTCTTATATATTTTTTCTTGTTTTCAAAGTTTAGAAATATCAAAATAAACCAATCAAAGATATCTCGGGTTCTCCCAAGTGAATTGCCAATAGTTGTGCTATGCAACAACTCCCCCCCCATTTTTTTTGTTTTCAAAATAATCTAGACCTTTGATAAATAGAAATAGGGGCCCTTATTAAAAATATATTATTTTCATTTTAGATAAAAAATCAAACTCCAAAAAAACATTATTGCTTTTATTTAATAAAAAACATAAAAAAAAAGAAATTAATAAACATGCTTGAAAATACCTTATCGCAAATCACATCCCGCATAATATTTTTTCATTAAAAAGATAAGTAACAAAACAACAAAATCTTGATCTTGTGATCAACGATTGGAGTTTCGCAAAGCAACAACATAAATCACACATCGCAAATAAATCTTTGAAACTTTAAGAAAACTTTATCAAAGTTTCAATATCGCAACAACTTCGATTTTGTGATATTCCGATATCTTGCGTTTTTGCGATTTCGCGATATTGCGAAATCGCATATCGCATAAAGAAAATGTAATGTGCTTCATAAAGATAGATTCAAAGGGCGTGATGCGATAGATTTGACATGTTTTAAATAAAGGTTTCACGTGAAATAAATCGAGGTCGAAACGATTAAGTGTGTTTTATCATCCCAATGCAAATAGTTATTGTTTGGTTATGGATAATTAATGGAACAGTTGCCTCCCGGATATTTTCTTTTCTAATTGGTCATTGCAAATATATCTTCCATCATTTGATCATTACTCTATTTTTATATGGATTTTCCTTCAAGATATGTCCATCCGCAAGGTAATGCAAAAGCACGACAAACGATCATTGTAGAAGAATAATACACGAAATGTCGCCAATAGTCTCGGATATAGTCCGCACTCATCGATGGAGGTTCCACAAAGTGGCAAGCTATCTATACCATTCTTGAATACGAAGAACTCGAAGTAGTGGAGGTCAAAGCGACTCCCGATGATGCAAGACCCTCAAATTTACGGTTTAAAGATATTGCATGTTCCATCCTTCATAGGATAGCGAAAAGGGCTACTCTTTTACCATATACGGACCCTTTCAAGACAATTCGGGGTTGGAGGAAATCGGATAAAAAAGTTTCAAACATAAGAAATCAAGTATGTACCTTATCGCCTCACTCGGAAAATCCCTACAATTTTGCGGCTACGATGCTATGCGATTATATTTTCTCCCCGATAATACCAAATTCTCCATAAATTGGCTTCCCCTGATTGATTCTCGTGTTAATTCTCACATTATGAATTGGGCAACCATTCTTTCTAAAAAATCTAGCTAAAGTGATTAATGAATATCGCCAAACAAGAGCTTCTTCCTCCAAGCTCGTCCCTCAATTTTTCATGAGTGCATATATTTTTTTATGCTATCTCGTTTTTTCTATCAGTTTTCAGTTATGGGTTGGAAATGGACTCTCGAGGGATCCCACCCATATTCATTTGAATCATAAAGAGATATGGGAGCATAATTATGCACCACATTTTCATAGGCTATGTTATGGAGTTGTATTACCGTTACATCAATTTATGTTTGACAAAATGAGCCCTAGGTTCGATAAGGAAGCCCTTGCGGATGATAGGCATATGCTTTGTTGAAGAATAATTTTCATATATTAGAGTATTTGGAAGCTCCGCTCCCCCACATATTCTTCCTTTGTATGTTTCCCGATAAATTAATGGCGAGAGAAGTCGCTTACCAAACTCGTTGGTAATGGACTCACCAAATCTTTGAAGGATAGTAAAAAATCCTTATGGCCAAGTTTTCCAATTCAATGTGGTAAATTCACCCTCGGTAATTTCAATCATGCATTGAAAGAATGTCGAAGATTGAGCTTTTGAAGCTCCCCATTTTACCCTCAAGACAATTCGACCCGAGAGAATATTGCTAACAAGTTTATCGAGTCGATTAAAGTCAAACCTATCATACACACCGATGATAGATTTGAAGACATTTTGCAATCGGTTGGGACTTTTGAAGAAGTCCAAAATTTTGTCAAATTGAACCTAAATCCGGAAAGAAATACATAGATTCAATGAGTACAGAGAAAAAAGACTCGGACATATCCCTCAAAATGTCTTTGTTACCGTTTATACAACTAAAGCAAGCAAAGAAATCAAGACATAACAAAAAGATTCACAAAGTCAGAGTGAACAAGATAAAATCTAGACTCTAGTTAGCAACACATTGATAAATACCCCAGAGGTATCATATTCACAAAAAGATACAGAAATTCACACTCCAAAGGGACAAAAAGTTTTAGCAAAAGAAATCATTGAAAGTCCTAGGATAACCTCCCAAGATACAAAATTCATTCCCTTGTTTCCAACTGATGAGATTGTTCTGAAGGTAACTGATATCCCTCCACTGGATGTATTCTACAACCCTCTCCATAAATTTTTAGTAAGGAAACAAAGAAAAAGGAGAAGGATTGAAACACCTCCAGAAAATGAAGTAATGGAAGTTGTATGGAAAGACACTCCTTCAAATCCAATTGAAAATATGACTCGGCTATCACAATTTGCTGGAGCATACACTACTGAAATGATGGATAAGGCAGCCGAAGTATCCATTTTGGTTCAAGAAAAAGATGATAAGATCATGTAGCTACAATAGCAACTGGATGAAGAAAGGAGCAGTCTAGATTAGAAGGTAGAGCAAAAACTCCTCAAAATTAAGCAAGATATGGAAATGCTTAAGATAAGTCATGAAAATGACTTATGTAGCAAAAACACATGGATTAAAGAATTGAAATAAGATCTTACAAAATATGAAGGTATTCCTACGACAGAGGAATTCATAAAATAAGCATTGGAATTGAATGCCTTACTCTCAAAACAACAAAACTTGTTTATCTTACAGATGTAAGACATAATCCCACATTTGGAAATCAGTGAACAATTGACCAATACAGTCATTGACCAGAGAATGGAGTTTAATGAACTCAATACTAAAATTTTTGATTATATTGAATGGCAGGATTCAAAGGAAGGGAGAAAGTCAAGTTTCCCAAAGATCAAAGAAAATTTCAAAGATATCTTTTTTACTGATTGGGATGCACAAGTAAAGCAGGCAGAGTTGGCCATAGTGAGAGCAGCAGTTATATCAAAGAGTATGGTCAAAATGATTAACCACATGTTGCATACCTCTGGTTTGATTAAAGAAGGAAATCACAAATCATTTCATGATATCAGAAATTTAGAACAAAGTTGGAAAAACACAGGTCAACTCCGAGAAGAAACGCTTGCACAGCTAAAGAAGACTGATTGGGAATCATACTGGCAATTACTGGTTAAACCGCATAGTCAAGTAATGACATTGAGTTGCTCTCTTGATTCCATACAGAAAAATGCAGCCACTTTTATAAATGCTATGTTTGCTGGGCAAATGAAGACGCAGTTCAGGAAGCCTCCACAGGTTCAGCCGATGTCAGATATTTGTGAGTAGAAAAGCAGAGTTGGCAGTAATCTATCATCGCGCATGATTATAAGTTAGTTTGTTTTTAATAATTTCAATTTTAGCAAATAGGCACTAGGAATGAGGAAGGTTGTTTGAAACCACCTCATAGGATATTTTGTATAATTTATTGTTGTAAGTAGTTAATGTAGTATTTAAACCCTTCTCATGCATTTAGAGAAGGGTCCAAAATTTTATTGAGAACATTTACAAAGAATGATTTATTGTAAGTTTGTGGATGCCTTGATAAAATAATGGAACACAACCTTTTCAGTTATACATCATTTTTTTGATCACCGTTGATGCACTTTTGTATTCTTTGAAAGAATCATTGATAGAAGGATTGATTGTGGCCTATTATTGCTGATCAAATGAACAGGACAATATACATCTGGTACTATTATCATGTATGCTAAATTATATTTTAAACATTAGTGATAAGTTCATATTTCATGAATTATGTATGAAATCAATTGTTTCTGTTTGAAATATTAGTTGCACTATTGTACGATATAAAGATAGAAATTGATTTGTTTTATATATGATCATCAGAATATATGCGATATGTTTAACATTTTCTTTTTATTAACTATTTTTCAAAAGAACCATCTTACAAAGTATTAATTCTATTAAGTCTGTGATTGATCTAAATCATCACAGACTAAATAGATATCATTCTAAATCGTATAAAATTAATATTATCCCGGGTTAGATTAGATTATACTTAATTCAAAGTTTTGCATTCTAGAATAAATTTGTTTTATTTTTTTGTAATTCTTCGTGTAAATATTTTGAGAGAAATCCAACAATCATACAAAAACCCAAATCTAGGAAACTAGTCCCATTACACCCAGTCGGAGCCACTATCCCAAATGGAAAAGGAACTGCTTCAAGGTCTGGACCGGGTGGTTATCCCCCTTGTTGTTGCCACAGATTTCTGAGGCCTCAACAGAACCCTAAATCTTTAGAAACCATTGGTAACAAACTTGGGAAGTATATTGACAGAGCAGAAAGAAGAGATTAGTTCTCATGTGCTCGAATCTGTGTCAAAGTCAATTTGGAGGTCGGCGTCCCTAAGGCTATTAAGCTCACGGTGGCTGAATGGAATCACATCCAAGAGCTTGATTATGAAAAAATCCCTTTAAAATGCCTATTTTTCCATGGATATGGACACTTTGCCATATACTGCAAAAAGAAAACAGTGGAGGAGAATGAGACCTCCAAATAGGAACAATGGACTCAAGTCCAAAAAGGCGCCTCAAATAAACCGAGCATTAGAAACGAAACGAAAAGTAAGCCCACAGGGAATGCTGGCCCTTCCTTGGTAGCACAAGGAGCAAGTACCTCTGTCCCTGCAAGCACTAATGCAATTTCCAATCCCTTCGACATTCTAAGCACCCCTGAAGAACCTCAATCTGTGCCAAAAGTAGAAGTGACAGAACAACAACCAAAACTAGCAAAAGAAAATAAAATACAGCAAGAAACTGCCTCATCACCAACTGGATCTCCAAGAGGAGATTCCACATCCCCGACCTACGCAGAAATGATAAAGAAGAAGCCCCTTGAATCCTCTATATCTTTGGATGAAGAAACATTCGAAAGACCCTTAAAAAGTGTCGGGACAAATTCACACAGAGTGGCAAGAGAAGAAAAGGCTGAGAAGCAAAAAATGCAAGGCAACCAGTCCATGATTAAGATGTCCATAGGTAGATGCAATCGAAATAGGCCTCATAAAGTCCACCCCTTTGCAAGTAAATAATGTGTATTGTCTCTTGGAACTGCAGAGGCTTGGGGAACCCCACAAAAATGGAAGCAGTGAAGAACCTCCAGATATCTGATACCCCTGAGATCCTTTTGCTCCAAGAGACTAAAATTGAAGGGGTTTCCCTTTTAGAGATTAGTAAATAAAAATGGACAACAAAAGCTGGGAAAGCAGTCGGTGAAAGGGGTGCTTGTGGTGGGCTTTCCACTCTCTGGAAAGCTGATAAATTCCATCTAGTCAGCTCCTTCGAAACAAAACATTGTATTTTCAATGAGCTCCAACATAATATGAGTAAGACCTCCCTCGCTCTCTTTAATATTTATGTTCTAGTTCTCTACATCGAAAAAAAGGACTGTTGGAAAAGTCTTTCTGAATTCCTTGAATCCTACTCTCCCAAGAATATAGTCCTCGCGGGAGACCTCAATCTGGTTTTTGAACCTAAGGATAAAAGAGGAGGAAACTCTAGCAAAGAACCCATCCTCCCTCTTGTGGAAGAGCTGATCCTTGAATGGGACTTATTATATTTTAAACCAAAATCTGGGCTCTACACATGGTCAAACAACTGAACTGGGTGTGAGCACATCTCTGCCTGGCTTGACAGATTTCTTCTCCATAGCTCCCTTCTCTCTGAGAACAAAATAATCTCTTCCAAAATTCTACCTAAACAGTTTTATGATCATAAACCTATCTTACTGCAGCTAGAAGAAGTGGAAAAATTGGGCCCCATTCCAATCTGGTTCAACCCATTATGGATTGAAAGGGATGGGTTCCAGGAGACTATATTGAAAACATGGTCCACCCCAGTTTGTGGCTCAACTAGCCATGTGTGGGAACAAAAACTCAAAGCCACTAAATCAACACTGAAAGAATGGCTTAAAAATCCCTCTTTCTCTCCTACAAACCTTAGAAGGCAGGCCATCGAGAGGCTTCTGGATCTGCAAATGAATATGGAACAACACGGTATCACTTCGTTAGAAATTCAGCTAGAGAAAGTTGCCCAACAAAGCTCTTTCTAGGCCTTCAGAATTTAGGAAGAGTCCTTGAGTCTTAAATCTCGCAACCTTTGGTTCAAATCTGGAGATAAAAATACTGTTTTATTTCAAAAGAAAATCTACACCCGCCTCTTGAGAAATCACATTGTAGAAATCACCTCCTCGGACGGGACTATGTATAAATGAATAGTCGCGATTCGTGAGGCTGCTATCTCTCACTTTCAGCAGCTTTATATTGAAAGTGGAGATGTCGATATGGAGGAAAATTTAGAATTCCTCTCTCATATCCCAAGTCTGATTAAGGAGGAGGACAATCTCAGTATTCTGAGGCCCTTCACAGAAGAGGAAATCAACAAAGTTGTCTGGGCGATGGAGCCAGATAAAGCCCCCAGTCCGGACGGATTCTCCATTCACTTTTATAGAATTTGTTGGGATATTATAAAGGCTGATCTGATTAGAATGATAAAGGGATTCCAGCAGAAAGCCAAAGTGGGGGGATGCACAAACTAAACCTTCCTCGCTTTAATCCCCAAAGAAGCTAACCCTGTCTCTTTTGACCATTTTAGGCCAATTTCGCTTTGCAATGCTTCATATAAGATCATCTCCAAGCTCTTGGCGAACAAGATCAAGCCTTTGTTAGAAAAGCTTATCTCTCCTAACCAAGGTGGCTTTGTCAAAGGTAGGCACATCTTGGACAATGTGGCTTTGGTGCAGGAAACCATCCACTCTAGCATACAACGCCACAAAAAAGGGATGATAATCAAACTTGACATGGCGAAAGCCTTTGATCGGGTAAGACATTCCTTTCTTCTTCAAGTTCTTTCTGCTTTTGGTTTTAGCTCTACTTTCATTAGGCTAATCAGTGCTTGTATTGGAGAGTCATGGATTTCCCCCTTAATAAATGGCAGGCCATCCAGTTTCTTCAAGGCCTCACGGGGTATCATACAAGGTTGCCCTTTGTCCCCCTTCCTCTATATCTTGATGGCCGACTCCCTCAGTCGGAAGCTGACTGTTTAGAATACTAAAGGCTCTCTTCCTGGAATCAAGGCTGCAAGAGACATTGAGCCTATCAACAATTCGTTGTTTGTTGATGACTCCCTTCTTCTGGGGGGTGATTCCATTAATATTGCAAGGGCCTTTAAAGAGGTTATTCACATCTTATGCAGAGTATCTGGAGCCCTAGTCAACAGGAGAAAAAGTGTAGTTTACAGCTGGGAGATTGACCAGCACACCATGAACCGGATTTCCCATTTTCTTGGCTATGTGGGTTCTGCAAGCTGGGATAAAATTAAATATTTGGGCATGCCTTTTGTTATAGGTCAATTTGGGTATCATTCCAAATGACCTAGTTAACTAGGCATCATCTCAAGGACCAATGTATAGGGTCTATCATCCCCTAACATTTCAATTGATATATGCCCTAAGACAAAGAACAAGATAGATCAATCAAGGAATTTCATCAGCAAAGGTTTCCAAGATTTGAAGTTTATAATATATCATATGAGAGCTCATCAACGCTGCCTCTAAAGGGACTAAGTGCATTTCATATGCAGGTAGCCCCATGCAAGGCTGCTCTGCAAAGCACTTCCCGACATCTATGGCTGCGTTGGTCACATTGGGAGTGAAATTCTCATTGTTCCGGAATCTCCACTTGGCCAGTGCCTTCTAAAAGAGTTCACATGTGTCAAAATTCGAATCCATGTGTCCATTTGACATCTACAAGATTGGGAACATGTTTTTCTTATTATTGGAAAGTCATTGATTGTAAAAATACCTCAGCCTCTCTATAAATTGAGCACATATATTAGTGTTTGATAAGGAAGAATTTGTGTAGAGAAATGCTGGTGGATTTTTCATTGAGGAGATTGATTTGAGTGACAATTTGCTGGAGATATCTGCATTGTGATGAGGTTGGGATGCTACTGGAGATGGTGACACAAAATCAGTCATTTGGTTGTAACCTCCCCTTCTATCATTAATAAAGAATACAACTTAATTTTCCTTATATGCATCTGTATTGGCTTTGATTTTCCATATTGAAAGATCTTAGTTGATGTATATGGTTTATGCTTTACTGATTTAACAAAATAACTTGAATAAACATCTGTATTATTGCTATCTTTTTCTGTTTAGTGTTCATTCTTGCAGGAAATATTTTGCACAGTCAGCTAGAATTTGAAGCTACAATGGGAGCGATAGAAGGAATCATTTGGAAGCACTTGGATTCCAAGTAAGCATATAATCCATTCTGTGTGTCTCTTCTTAGTTAGGAAAAGTAGTCATATAGTCTTTAACCTGTTGTTCTAGATTAGCACCTGTCTAGGGAAGCGTATTTTATCCTTAATTCACAATTATGTCCAACAAATTGGCGACTCCAGTGGGGAAATGACTCTTTATCCTAGGTGTTTTAACCTCTGATTTTCTCTGTATATTCACCCAATAGTTGTAACTCACAAAGATTATGATTTTTAAGATCCAAATTTGCAAAAGAAGTGTGTTAAACAACTGTGTTTTTCCTTTGACATTGCACCCAACACACTCTTGGACAAGACACAATGCTTTGCATAGCACTGTCTCCCTTTCAAGCCTACGTTGCAAAGCAATCTCTCTCTTTAGAGACCGCGTTGCCTCTTGAAGCCATCCAAATTCCCTTGAATTTGTCTTTGCAGTTTGTTTTAGTTTGTTTGCTGATGTGTTTTGAGAATCCCGAGCCTCATATTGACCAGTGAATTCATCTACCTCTTCCTCCTTTGAAAGAAAATTTGTTCAATGTTTGTTTAAAGCATTTTTCTTTATCATTGGCAAGTTAATTTCAAAGTATTTTTATTGTCGCATTAGATCCATTTTCTTTGGAAAAAGGAAATTGTCATAAAATATTCGTTTCCTGATATGATAAATTGTTGTTTCATTCCTCATTTTTCCTTCAAAAGAGAAACAATTGTTTGTATTCCTCATTTCTCAAAAGTCAAAGGCATTTGATTTTGTTGATTTAGTGCACTTAGTTTCTTTTCTGCATTCATAACATTAAAGGAACTGAAAAGAAAAATCAACATTTGCATGTAGTGGTTTGTGTGTTTTGCAAAAAGGGACAATTAGGAAATCTGCATTTAGTTTGTGTTTTTTGATTTGTTTTCTCACAAATTGATTGCTCTTTCCCTCTAGTAGCTAGGATTTTCATTGAAAAACTAAAAGTGAAAGATTGCTTATCATTCTTAGTTGCATTTTAGGAATTTTCCAATACATCATCACGATGAACCTTTGAAAGGAAAACTGTTAAGCAAGATCAACATAAAATTAATCTCAATTTACCTAACAAAGCATTGGAACCATAACAATAACATTTAGAAGGTCTAGGCTAGAGACATGTTGCAGCGTCATAAAACATAGCAGCTGTCGTTAACTTGTTTGCGATACATTCCGAGTGTGATACCTCACTCCACGTACGTAAGTATATTGTAGCTCATCCACATACTTTTGGGTATATTGAGCGGTGTTATAGTACGATAAGTATAAAGGGGTGCTCTCACTTTGCGGTTTCGCATCAGATAGTGCTAATAAGGACTTGGGCCTCCACGTACCTTCAGGTATATTTGGGTGGAAAAATTTTGGGTGCTATCCATCCATAGTGAACTGAGTCGACCGCCTTGTAAATTGTGATACACCGAACACAACATTCGGGGAGATTTCCTGCCTGTACTTCTTGGTTCGCCAGGAGGTATTCTGCAGTTCACAATTTCTTGGTAAACCCTTTTGCCTAGCATTACCATTTTATTTTGTTTATTTGTTTTTGGTTAAAATAAATCAGTAATCATGGAAGAACAAAATCCTTTCCCTCGTCGTTCGTGTAGACTAGTGTTAAAACCACCTTTACCACCAGAAGTTACTTCTGGTAGGCAAAGGCGATCACGATCTGCCGAATCAAGTACAATTCATACCTCTGGTGAAACATCATCTTTCAATAAGCCAGAGTTATCTCAATTTGTTTCTACACATCCTGGTTCGTCTACTGTTGTCGAAACATAGTCTTCACAGCTACCCGTGGTCACGATCCATCCAATTAGTGAGACCATACCTCCTGGAACCGACGTTGTTCAACCGAAAATTGATCCAGATCCTGTCTCTTCTTTGCCAGAACATATGAATCCTGAAGTCGTACAACCGGAAGTTGTTCCTACCTTGGTCATCCCACAAAGTTTTGTAGCTATTGAATCTCCATATCACACAGTCAACCACCTGAAATATACTTTGGGCTTGAAGGTTAAATAATTCCCCTTGGTTTAATTGTGATTGAAGAAATCCCACAGACGATACACCTTTAACTCCAACCCATTTTGGGGAGGACCTTTACCTGTATGAATATTTTTCTCAATCGACACCATCTGATTTTGTTGATCCTGCTCCTTTTCAAACTCCCGTCGATTTAAAAGGGTATAAATTTGGTCAAGTAACCATACCTGAACCAACATCTTCGGTTGGGCCATCTGTTCCAATTACGTCAGCTCCCGCCCTAGCTACCCCGTCGATATTTACAACTTCACCATAGTCATATTTTCATGGTGGCCCTTCGGTCCTGTTACACAATAATTTGTCACCGTCCCTGCAATTCCCATCTCGCCCATTGGAGGGTCGTTTCTGTGATGAATAAGTAGTGTCATGCCTTACAAATACCATCATTGCATCCCTTACCATGAGGACAACATTCCTTCTGTTGATCATTTCCTGAGCAGACCCCTAAAAACACCTGTTTTTGCCTTGGCGCTGGTAGCCCGTTATGTCCTCGCGCCAATGAGGAAAATTAACACTGAGCCTGCGCCAATTGGCGCTTGGTCCCAGTTAAGCACCCGCGCCAATCTGCTTATGGAAAGTTAAAAAAAAAAGAGGCGAAGTTTCGATTACAACAACTTCGTGGATGAGTCATGAGGAGTGGTTTCGACTGAATAACCATGGCCTTCCTCCTTTGGCCTCTTGTTTCCACCTTATGGGGAACCTCCCAAGGGAGAAGGCCTCCCTTTCACTATTGTAGGGATCCCAACCTCCTCCTCTCCTCTATAAATATAGCCATCTTCCATTGATGAGGGGGCTGAATGGTTGAGCCTTAGTAGTCTTAGTAGCCTGAATAGAGCTGAATCAATTGTAAGGAGATTATCGTCAGACAGCCGAATAGAGAGAAACTTGTCCCATTCCCGACGATCTTTACCGAGATGTACTTCGCTGTCGACCTGCCGAAGGAAGATCTAGCGTCAAAGGTCAGGTTGTATATTTCTTTGTTCCGATTAATAATAAATGACTTCGATAATGGTTCCACTCATATGTTCATGTTTTATGTTGTGAGTTGTATCTTCTCTGACTGATCCATAGTTGCATGTATTAGGTTTTACGCTTGTGTGTTTGTTGTTTCTTCGTGTACGTGCAGGTGTTCGAATGTGCCTAGAGGGAGAATTGTGATCTGCCAGAGCGAGGGATAGATGCACCATCCTCTCCGCAAACGACGGCAGCGTAGGACTTAAGGTAGGCCTCTTGTCGCATCTTTGTATTTTGCAATTAAGAACTTGCGTCTTAGCGTGATTCGGTTATCGCTAGACCCGATCTGGGTTAGTAGGGATCGCCTCTGTCTGCATAGGGGATTTACCTCTCCAACAAACTGGCGACTCCGTTCGGGAATTTGATTGGAGTTTTTCTTGTCTTTTTGGTTGATTTTGGTCTTTATCTGCTTGATCAGCTCTTTTGGTTCGCTTTTTTCTAGTGTAAAACCTCTGTTCAGCCCCAGAGGATCAGATATAACCTCTGCTTTTATGAAATTTTCATCCTTTCATGGTTGGCTTGATTGGTGCGGTTTCCACCCTAACAGTCGCGCCCATTGGCGCAGGTTGCCAGTTCATCACTCGTGCCATCCCCTGTCTGGCGCGGATTACAGCCAGACAATCGCACGATCTCCTGTAGGTGCTAGGGTTTTCCCTTGTTCAGAAGTTTATTTTGGTTATTACTTTTCTTATGGGTTTGTTTTAGATTTTTCTTGAAGTGGCGAGTTTGGTCTTGGTTGGGAGGAATTATTTGTTTTTTCATTTTTAGGCGTTGGTGCTTGTTGTCAGTTAGAAACCCGCGCCAATTGGCCATTGGCACTAGCTGTCAGTGAGAAATTCGTGCTAGTTAGCGCTAGTTTCACCCACAAAAGCCATGCCAATTTCAGGGTGTGTGAAAATTGAGATTTTTTCCCTAAATCCTTCACCAGTGTGTCTTTCCCTTCCGGTCTTTTCTCTGTATGAGCATAGATTACATTGCTCATTGTTCAGCTGAAATGTCTTCTTGCCATGATTTCTTGATGTAAAAGGGAATGAATGCCTTGTTTTGAGCTCATGCTTTGGAAGTCCCTTTTTGTGCTTGACCTCATATGTCTTGTAGCCCTTTGAGGAATTTCGTTATAAAGTGTTTAAAAAACGATTTCATTCTTAGTGTTTGTTTACGTATCTTTTGCATTCATCCTTCCATTAAGAAGATTTGCGTTTATTTAGTTTTCATCTCAAAGTTTGCTTTTGTTAAAATGCATTAGATCACATTGCATTGAAAAGTGTTTTTTGAGATCCATCATTGAACTTAGATTACATTGTTTAATGATTGAAAGCTAAAAGTCGCTTTGAGTGCATTCTCTTTCATTAAAAGCATGCATTAAGTAGATTCTCATTTCATCGAAAAATGCATTGAGTGCACTTTTATCATTTGAAAAGAAAAAGGAAATTGTACATAGATTACAATTGCATAGTTTTCGAAAAAAAGAATTTTGCGTAGATTACATTGCATTATTCGCATCGTTGAATGTTTTAGATTACTTTTGGATAGTGAAAGTCATCTAGTTTGGAAAAATTTTGTTTTCAGTATTGCTGTTTGTTGCATCATTGTTTGAAGTTCTTCCCTTAACTAGATAACATTCATCGAATTGAAAAGTTTTCTTTTCTCATATAGCTGCATATAGGAGATTGTCATATGACATGCGGTAGGGCCTTGAAATCGAGACATAATTGAAGATCAACATTAAAATTTATTCAATTTACCTAAGGCAACATTGAAACATTAACGAAACATTTAGAGGTCTAGGCTAGTGACGTGTTCCGGCGTCATTAAACCTAGTAGTTTTCATTCGCCTTTTGGCTTTAGACAGCACTAGTATGGACTTGTGCTCCCCGTACCATCGCGTATATAAGGGGAGACCCCACTAGGTTGCTATCATTTATCCGTAGGAAGTCGAGTCTGCCGCCTTATACCCGTGATACACCAGACACAACATTCGGGGAGATTGCCTGCACGTACGTCAAGTCCTTGGTTGATTTCTGTTTCATTTTGAAACCAAGGTGTATATTGCAGTTCACATATATCTGGTACACCCTTTGCCTAGAGTTCCAGAGTAGTCATTTCGATCTTTTCCGACTCATTAAAATTCAAAATATCATCAAGCGCTTGTCCTTTCACACTTGTTTCCAAACTGAAAGAGATAGAGTCACCTTTTGCCTGTTTCTCGACTCTTAAAAGATGAAACAACTGAGTTTTGTTTCAATAATTTAAAATTAACTGCCCATGAAATATTCTTGGTTAAAGTTAGTTTCCTTAGGGTGTTGTTTTGAGTTGTCTCCGATGGTGACTTTTTCGGAGTTCACCAACCAAGGAATACCCTCTGAAGGGAATCCTGGTCCTTTTCCTCCTTTTGGGAATGTTGGTGCTCCTTATATGGAAACGTTGTCCCTTCCTGGGTTAACTGTTGGGTTGCTTGTTTTGTTGTTCTCAACCTCTGTGGTCTCGAATGTCCCGGCTACTGGTCAATCAGTTCCTTTGCCTGAACAACATCATGTTGATTCCAAGGTGGACCTCTCCCCTTATACACCTGTTTCTGCGTCCTCCTCTTCTATTTCACTTGGTGAAGTCTGGATTCGAGTAACCAAGTGGCTAAGAAGAAGAAGAAGAAGACAAAGAAGAAGAATTCAGATAAAGGAGAGGCTAAAACTGCAGCTGTCAATTTGAAAGCATCTCCTCTTGATAAAACTTCCAAACCTTCGTGGAAAGTTAAGTTCCCTTGCATGTTGTGCCAGGGAAGCCATCTTCTTCAAGATTTCCCTGGCATTCCCAAGGTGCTCGAAGTATGGTCAAACGGTCATCCGCTGTTGCCTTTGGGTTCCGAGAGGCAGGTTGGGGGCACGTCTTCAGCTTGTGTTGGTAAAGGTCATAAGAATCAGGGTAAGCTTGCCAATCCCTGTAAGTTGTGTGAAGGGCACCATTCCATTCACCTTTGTTCATATATGGATGAAGCCAAGTGAGTTTTGGACAACTCGACTGTTTCTGCACCGTGCCTTTCGGCTGGTTACAAACAACTTTCTTTGATTCCTTCACCAGTTGATACATCGATTGGTCAAGAGTCATCCTTGGTCGATCTTGCTCCCCCGAAAATTCAAATTCATGGATCCATCCCTGACCAACCATTGGTCATGGGATCGGTTGAACTGGCCCCGTCTACAGTGCACCAGGTCTTTTCCGTTGAGAGTGGACCTCACAACCCTCAGGTTATTCTTGTTTCTTTAGATTCCTCAGACTTGGAGAAATATTCTCCTGTCCCTATATCTCAAGAAGCTACTCCTCCGTCTCCCGTGATGGAGGTCCTGGAGGATACCCCTTCTGCCTTCGAGATGGAGGTCGTGGAGGATGCTCCTTCTTCTTCCGTAACACCAAGGGAAGACCATCTCAGTTCGATGGTAGCCCCTCCGAGTAGTTTGGTCGCTTCCTTTGACTGGAGTCAATTTGCAGGATATTGCCTTCCGTCTCATGTGCCTTTCAAGATAACGGTACAGGCCTTTAGTCTGGTCGTACCCAACACCATTATAGATGAAGGTGCATTTGTTGGTATTTTATCCTCAACTACTTGGAAAGCTTTCGGTTCGCCTCCACTTGTGCCTGTTACATAGAATCTGTTGGTGTTTAATAGAAGAAATAGTCAACCATTAGGGATCCTTCCAAGGTTACCTATTACTTTGGGAGGTAAAACCATCCATATGGACGTGATGGTTGTTCCAGGCCCCTTGGATTTCAATCTGCTTTTGGGGCGCGATTACACCTATGCCATGGGAGCACTTGTCTCCTCCCTTTTTCATGTGGTCTGTTTTCCACATGAAGGACGGATCGTGACCATTGATCAACTTTCGTTCTTTGGTCCTGATGTGGCAACTGGCCTGCCATCATCCCGTCCTGGTTTTTATCCACCCGTTGTATCTTCCCCACCACAGGTCAACTATGTGGCTGCCTACCCTGTGCCTGTATTCAGTGATAGTGTCGTTGTGCATCAGGTGCTGGGGGCATTGGGTCGTTACTTCCAAGATGTTTTCCTTCCATTCGGTGCACAACTCTTGGAAGCTATGACTTCTTATTCATCATGATGAGGTCTGTCGGAGCAGAGTTCGTTTTCTTGTGTCAAGCTCCTTAAAAAATGAAACAAGCTCTTCGGAGCATGGTTCATATTATTGTGTCAAGCTCCTTAAACCATGAAACAAGCTCGTCGGAGCATATTTCATTTTCTTGTGTCAAGCTCCTTAAAAAATGAAACAAGCTCTTATGAGGATAGTTCTTTTAATGTGTCAACCTCGTTAAAACAATGAAACATCTTCCCATTCAATTCGAGTCTTTGTAAGATCTCATAAAATCCCAGTCGAGTCTTTCTCTTGATCTCGTTTTTGAACCTTCACTCCATTTCCTATGGATTGAAGCTTGGGGGGCATGTACCTTGAGTTGAGTCACCATGTTGGGGGCATGCTTACTTTTTCAAGCATAGTTTGTTTCCGCTTCAAGCTTGTGTAAAAATGAAACCGGTTCCAAGCATAGTTTATTTTTGTTTCAAGCTTGTGTAAAAATGAAACCAACTTCAAGCAGAGTTTCTTGATTTCAAGCTTGTGTAAAAATGAAACCATTCCCATTTTACCTCGCGTGATTGCCATATTATCAGCCTGTTTTTTCCAGATGAGCGTTGGTTTTCTCACTCCATCGTCACTATTTGCTTGGCTGATCATATGCCTTCACTTGGTTGTTTTACCCATTCCTGAGGAGCCGCTGTGATGAGTGGTCTTGTTAGCCAGCCTCTTAACCTTTATTTGTTCAGAGCAATTCCACCATTACTGGAACCAGTTGCTACCCTTTATACCACTCGTTCCTCCAGGTGGAGTAATCTTTCAGCGCTTTTATGACTCTATAAACATGAAAATATTGCCGAGTCGCTTGTCGTTTTGATCTCGTTAAAGTGGCTGCGAAATGAAATCTACCCAGTATACGTTTACCCCTTTTTCAGGCTGGGATAGATTATTTATGAAAAAGGAATACCCTAGCCTATCGTGACTAGGAGGCTTTCTCAGACACAATTTTCTACCTTTTCGGATCTGAGGAACTATCTACGAAAAGGGACTGTTGGAGTTTACTTTTCCACTGTTTCAAATTCTCTAAACATGAAAAGACGCCGAGTTCTTCCTTTGTCAGACTCGTTAAATCCTAATGACATCGGATTCAGTCGTAATGACGATATTTGAGTTCCTCCTTCCTAGGGCTCATTAAATGTATTAGGATGGATTCGTCCGAAGGACGAACTTATATTACAAGCATATGCTATCCCCTTCAAGCTTGTTTTCAAAAATAATTGGGGTACTCACCAGAAATGGTGGGGAAAAATGGAACCAGTGTCATCGTCGTGTCGGAAGTATGTCGCTCTTGAACATGGCACTTGTCTGCATTCGTGTTGGGTTGGGGACATCTCATCTCGTTTTTGCTTGCCTCCGTGGGTTTGGGTAATCCCTTTTGACCTCTCATCTAGTCTTTGCCTCGTCATCATGACCTATGATCTTTTGATGTCAAATACTGCTAAATCCACTGTCGTGCCACCGATATGTTCAAGAGAAGTTGACCTCTGCAGTTTCAACCTTCCTCTGATTCTCATCTGATCTTGATTCAAAAACATTATGTTCCTCTGTCTCGTGTCGATGATGTGGGAAACACTATGGCCCACCTTCGATCAAGGTCACTTCCTGTCGACTTCAGCTCATTATCCAGGAAGCTGATCTAGAGACTCCCTTCCGGTACCTTGGAGCCTGCATGCCTCAATGGCAGGTTCTTCACATTTGATGCAAGGTTTTCATCATTGGCCTTTGATCGTATGATTCTATGGGTGTTCGACGTCAACTCACTGTTCACATTCCGTGGATTGTACCTATAGTACCTTGAGAGCCATTGTCATTATTGGTGGTTCCTATCGTGTCTGTTAACATCTTTCATCATTGGTTGGTAATCAGACGATGTTCTTGCATGTTCGACTTCAGCTCACTTATTCACATGCTTGAACTTGTACTCTGTTCAGGTCGGGATGGAACGCAAGACCCTGGGTTTTGTCTGATGGAATCCAGGCTGCGGAATTTGTGGATTATTATGATTGGTTACATGACTCATTAATTGGATGGCTGCGACCATACCTGAGTCTATTTATCGATCCTTATTGGATGGCTGTGTCCATACCTTGGATCTTGATTATTGTATACTCTATTATGGATGGCTGTGCCCATACCATATATATCATGTATTTGAGATATCGGTTGTACTTGCCTACGCAAGTTTTTCGATGGCAGTGTTTTCAGTTGGACATGTTCTCGTAAAGAATTTCACCCCTCTCTCTCTTTTGGGCCTCATGCTTTAGGGGGCATCTGTTACATAGTAATTTGTCACCGTCCCTGCAATTCCCATCTCGCCCATTGGAGGGTCGTTTCTGTGACGAATAAGTAGTGTCATGCCTTGCAAATATCATCATTGCATTCCTTGCCATGAGGACAACATTCCTTCTGTTGATAATTTCCTGAGCAGACCCCTAAAAACACTTGTTTTTGCCTTGGCGCTGGTAGCCCGTTATGTCCTCGCGCCAATGAGGAAAATTAACACTGAGCCTGCACCAGTTGGTCCTCTGTCCCAGTTAAGAACCCACACCAATCTTCTTATAGAAAGTTTTTTAAAAAAAGAGGCGAAGTTTCAATTAAAACAACTTCGTGGATGAGTCATGAGGAGTGGTTTCGACTAAATAACCATGGGATTCCTCCTTTGGCCTCTTGTTTCCACCTTATGGGGAACCTCCCAAGGGATAAGGCCTCCCTTCCACTATTGTAGGGATCCCAACCTCCTCCTCTCCTCTATAAATATAGTCATCTTCCATTGATGAGGGGGCTGAATGGTTGAGCCTTAGTAGTATTAGTAGCCAGAATAGAGCTGAATCAATTGTAAGGAGATTATCGTCAGACAGCCGAAGAGAGAGAGAATTTTCCCATTCTCGACGAGATTTACCGAGACGTACGCTGCTGTCAACCCACCGAAGGAAGATCCAACGTCAGAGCTCAGGTTGTATCTTTCTTTGTTCTGATTAATAATAAACGACTTCGATTATGGTTCCACTTAGATGTTCACATTTTATGTTATGAGTTGTATCTTCTCTGACTGATACATAGTTGCATGTATTAGGTTTTACGCTATGAGTTGTATCTTCTCTGACTGATACATAGTTGCATGTATTAGGTTTTATGTTATGAGTTGTATCTTCTCTGACTGATACATTGTTGCATGTATTAGGTTTTATGCTTGTGTGTTTTTTGTTTCTTCGTGTACATGCAGGTGTTCGAACGCGCCTAGTGGGAGAATTGTGATCTGCCAGAGCGAGGGATGGAAGCACCATCCTCTCCGAAAATGACAACAGCGTAGGACTTAAGGTAGGCCTCTTATTGCATCTTGGTCTTTTGAAATTAGGAACTTGCGTCTTAGCGTGATTCAGTTGTTGCTAGACCTGATCTAGGCTAGTAGGGATCGCCTCTGTTCATAGAGGGGATTTACCTCTCCAATAGGTCCCATCAGGTTACAAATCATTTTTTGGAATCTTCTCTAGTGCATCTTCAAATCCATGGAATTTACAATTTCATCATCCGATATTTTAACTGGTAATTCTATAGTAAGTATTGAGCGACTTGATTCATTATACACATCTTCAGGGCAATATCAAGTCGGTCCTTTTGGGTCTATTCCTTCAAGTACCATATCAATTGGACTCCGAGCATTTGGAGAGCAATATTTTCTGTCTTATTATCCTCCTCATGCTAGGGGGCAACCTTTGGTCGCCCAATATGATATTACTCCATCACTTTTTGGTCAATCTAATGTTGAAATGAATGTTTGTTAATGGCAGCCCACTCTGCCTACCCAACCACAAAAATTATACAATCGTATCAACCAGTTCAACCTGTTACACTCACATCATTACCACTTGTTAATACATCTTTACCCCTGTTACAAAATCAAAATGTTGTACAACCTTATCAAGCAGGTCCTTCAACTCAATATCATCAAATTTTGGGTCCACAGACTCCAAATCCTTCGATTAATTTACAACAACCTGTATCCAAAATCATCTATTCACAAGCTGGTTTACCATTTTATGGGATGTCACAGCCGCAACCTGGTTATACCTATCAACCGAATCCAATTTATCCTAATTTCAGTTATAAAATTTGTGGATAGACCCCTTGGAAACCTCAGGCACAAATGCCTCAAACTTCATTTCAAAAAGTATCATATCCAGGTTTTGGTCAACAGAATCCTCAAGCGTTTTCTTCTCAAAAAAACCCATATCGAGGTTACCAACAACAGATTCCTTATGCTACTGCTCAAATGCCTATTGCTAAAGCAATTCCATCGTACCCTAGCTATGCTCAACTTGACCTTAATCAACAGTTTATTTTGTTGCAACTTTAGAGTTACCAGATTTAAATCGGCTAACTAATGATCCAATTAACTATGCTCCTTGGTGGTTAGTGATACCTCATAAATTACCCTCGGATATTCCTAAGTTCAATGGAAACCCTGGAGAAGATCCGTCGACTCATGTCATGACTTATCAATTATGGTGTTCATCAAACTCCCTGAATGATGATTCTGTTTGACTATGTATTTTCCAGCGTATGCTCATAGGTCTGGCTGCAAAATGGTACAATGAATTACCTAGAGCTTCTTTTGATAATTTCACAACCCTAGCTACTGTATTTTTGACTTATTTCCAGTTACCTATTAGATATGAAACTGGAACGAAACTCTTGACCAATTTCAAACAGATTAATGCTACTCACATCTCTGATCATATTCATGAGTGGCGTCGTCATCGTCGAATGATTAAGACCTTTGTTCTGGATCAGCTCCTTGCTGAATGGTTCATTAAGTCCCTGTTACCATTTATAACTGAGGATTTGGCTAAGGGTGGAATTGTCATAGAAGAGAAATTTATCGCTCGTGCCCAATATTTAGATCTGATTTATACTCAGTCTGGCACACTCTAGGAAAAAATTCCTAATGCACTGAGATCTAATTTTAATGTTCCTCCTCAATTAAAGGACTCTCATGCTAGAGGCGGCTTGATAGGCACTACAAGCACACATCACACTACTGCATCAGATCCTGCTCTTGCTTCCGAAATTAATGCCGTGTCATTTGACAAAGGAAAAATTGAAAAGCAACCCTGAAGTAAGAAATTTAAAGGGGAAATCTAAGAAAAATCAAACTTCTAACCTGCAGGAAATATCATCTGATCAATCATCTGGACCTAGGAAACTTCCTTATCCATGCATAATCTATAATGAGGAACACTTTGTTAGGGATTGTCCTCACCGCACTGAAGTCTCCAAAATCATCAATACTTCCCATGCATCAGCTGTGTTGAAAGAACCATTTCCAAATCCAGACACAAACATGGTTGCTACAGATCCAGCTCCTAGTTCCCAAGTTTTAATGTTATCTGTCACAAAACCTTCAACAGATATTTTGGTGTCAATGTGTAATAAATATTATGGTAGTCCGACCACTGATCAACCTATTACCTCGAAAATGAGTCCATCTGCGGAATCAGTACCGCCTACTACTATTCTTGAATTGAAAATCAAGCCACCAAAGGGAGTAATTCATAAATCGACATATAATCCTTGAGCAAGAGCTGCACAAAATTATAATAAAGTTGAAGATTTTGCTCAATCCCCTTCGGCTATGTCTACTCTTGAGGTTTTACAGAATTGTCCCTCCCAAAAATAGGCTTTATTTTCAGCTATTGGTAGAATTGATCCGATTGATTCTAATCTTGTTATCTTTAATCATATGATCTATGTGTCGCAATTACCAGCAGAATTGTCATTCTCCATACAAGAAAATGTTCTCAATCACCTTTTTCATCGCACTATTATTGATGAGGGAGCATCTACATGCATTATGTCTCTAAATTGTTGGAAGTCACTTGGTTCACCGTGCTTATCACAATCATCAACGACGTTGAAGGCATTTTATGGATGTACATATAAACCTTGTGGTATTATTAATAACCTGCATGTTGAACTAGGGGGAAAAACAATGAATATTGATGTTGAGGTTGTTGACGGACCCCTTGAATATAATATTTTACTTGGAAGGCCATGGGTATATGCAATGACTTCAATTGTTTCTACATAATTTAGAATGATTGCCTTTTCACATAAAGGTACAATCACAGTCATTAATCAAATATCCTTCTTTTCCTCTGCTTCGCAGGTAGCTGGAAGTGTTCTGTTTGTTCACATACCCCAACTAGAACTTCATAACATTAGTGTATGACTCTTAAATGATTCCACTTGTATGGAAACCTTTGCATTACCGCCGCCCGTGACGTCGGCAGAAATTTCAAGTATAGAGACCTGCTACATGATCTCTTCCACTCTATTTTCCTTAAGGGAGAGAACGTGTGATTATGATATTTCTACGTTGGATGAGTTTTTGTCGCCCAGCCCTATTGAGATGGCATAGCAATCAATCTATCTAGCTTGGGTGGAAAATCCGAAATCAGCGTCACTGAGTGTTTGGGTTGATCATTCCTTAGATTTTGGTACTCCATTTGATCCATTTTCCTCAATGTTCTTGACAGATGAGAATATTTTGGAAGCCATGATGTCAAAGGGAGAACCATGGGAAGATTATCATCATCGTTCCCATCTTCTTGATTATGAAGAAAATAATCTTAGTGAACTATATCACCCATCCATAAAAAATTTCTTTTCGAATTCTCTTCCCATTAATGCCATCGATTCCGAGCAAAATCTGTCAAATATTGAAGACACCATTTCTATTGGTATTTCGACCAAACCTGGCATTGTAGAAAATATTCATGTCGTTGTATCTTGTTCTCCATCAGAACTCGAATCATATTGCTCCCTCTTTCGTGATGTATTTGCTTGGTATTACGA
The DNA here is from genome assembly GCA_034641835.2 of Pinus albicaulis. NCBI lineage: Eukaryota > Viridiplantae > Streptophyta > Pinopsida > Pinales > Pinaceae > Pinus > Pinus albicaulis. Next base: position 374,845,141 of record CM076577.1, read on the forward strand.
GGAAATTCCAGGCATAGATACTAGTGTTGTTGAACACGCTATTAATATGTATCTTGATGTCAAACCAATGCGTCAACAACTTCATCCTGTTCATCTGAAGAAAGCCACTGCCATCAAAGTAGAAGTTGAAATTTTTGCGTGTGCTGGTTTCATATACCCTGTTCCACTAACTGAGTGAGTTTCCAATATTGTTCCTGTCATGAAAAAGCAAGGAACCATTAGAGTGTGCATCAATTATCGGGATGTCAACCTTACTTGTCTAAAAGACAACTATCCTACTCCATTTATCGACCAGATTATTGACGATTGTGCTGGATGTGAAATATTTTCGTTCATGGATGGATTTTCTGGTTACAATCAAATCAAAATTAGGGGAATTTTGAGGTCTAAAATGGGCCTCCTAAGAAAATTATAAAATAATAGTGGAAAAAATCAAATAAGATTTGATGACATCATCAAATTTTAGAGGGAAAAATGGAAAAACTACTTTTTCAACTCATATTTTCAACTTATCTCCCAATTTTTTTACTCAAATTTCGAGCGGGAGTACTCGTTGGATGCGAAATTTAATTCCCCATCCAAGGAGTACCCATGTTGCATACTTTCGATGGGTCCTACTACACGAAAAATGAGAAATACATAAAAAAACGTGATTACAATCACGTTTTTTATGTATTTATCATTTTTCATGTAGTAGAGTTCATCGAAAGTATGCAACATGGGTACTCCTTGGATGAGGAATTAAATTTCACATCCAACGAGTACTCCCGCTTGAAATTTGAGTAAAAATTTTGGGAGATAAGTTGAAAATACGAGTTGAAAAAGTAGTTTTATTATTTTATTATTTTTTAATATTTTTACCCTTTTATTTAAAAAATGGTGAATCATCCCTCATGGTTGACATCATCATCTTGAATCCTATTGGTTGTTATAAAGTTTATTTTTGTTGTACATTTTTCTTATGAGGCCCATTTTAGACCTCAAAATTCCCCTAATGTCTCCGCCCAGATGATCAACATAAGACAACATTAATCTGTCCCTGGGGCACATTCGCTTATAGGAAAATTCTGTTTGGTTTAAAGAACGCTGGGGAAACTTTTCAGAGAGAAATGGATTATGCTCTCAATGACATCAGACACATTGTTCAACCATATCTAGATGATTTACCAGTGCATTCACGAAATCGAACTGATCACCCGATGCTTTTGAGAGCCATTTTCTCATGCTGCTGACACTACAAAATACACCTCAATCCACATAAATGTGTGTTTTGTGTTGGTTCTGGTCATTTTCTTGGATTCATAGTCTCAGAAGAAGGAATTCGAATCAACACATTGAAGGTTTAGGCCATTCTTGATTTGCCTACATCATCAAACTTACTTCAGATACAGAAACTTCAAGGAAAGTCTAACTTCCTAAGAAGGTTCATTCCAAACTACGCCAAAATGGCTAAAGGATTTACTCGACTACTGAAAAAAGGGGTTCCCTTCCATTGGGACCAAGTCGCGCAAGCTTCTTTTGATGCTATCAAGGACACACTTGTCCGAGCGTCATTAATGTATCCCCCTAATACACTATTGCGGCTGAAACGACTATTACTATGGTATTAGTCCAAGTGGAAAATGGAATTGAACATCCGATCTATTATTTGAGTCATAATTTCAATGATATGGAAGTTAAGTATTCATATGTAGAAAAGGTTGCCTTTGCAGCTGTTCAAGCTGTCCAAATATTTCGCCATTATATCCTACTCCGAAAAACAACTATAGTTTCGGATTGCAATCCAATGACTTAAATCTTATCATGTAAATTGTTTGGGGGGAAATATTCAAAATGGATTGTCATTTTGCAGGAATTTGATTTGGAATTCATCAAATCCAAGTCAAAGAAGTCTTTAGTATTGGCTGAGCTTCTCTGTGACCTTCCCTTTGATAGTACTGCAACTACGTCGGAACCATCAATTCCTGACGAGTCTCTATTTCTGATCAGATCATCTGATCCTTGGTATGGGGATTTCATCATTTATCTCCAAACCCAAACTTTTCGACCTAATACCTCTCGCTCTGAACAAAGACGTATTCGATACCAAGCCAAAGATTATTTGATCGTCGGCGATACGCTTTATCGTCATGGTGTTGATACTATTTTAAGGAGGTGCCTCACTCATGAGGAGGTCAAAAAAGTATTAAATGATTGTCATGTTGGGGCATGTGGTGGAAATTTATTTGCTTATGCTACCGTGAAGAAGATACTTAGCGCTGGTTACGTTTGGCCTACCATTTTTCGAAATTGCATCCTCGCGGTCATAAGTTATCATGCATGCCAGAATTTTTATTGTAAAATCTGCAAACCGCTAGTGCCAATGCATCCTGTTGTCTCTGTGGGACCATTTTAGAAATGGGGTATTGACTTCATGACCTGTAACCCTCATTCGTTTGGGGGGCATGGTTGTATTATTGTCGCAGTCGATTTTTTTACCAAATGGGCTGAAGCGATGCCTACATTCAACAACACGGGTGTTACACAGTAATTTGTCACCGTCCTTGAAATCCCTTGTCCCGCACATTGGAGGGCCTTTTCCGTGACCTGTGAGTAGTGACATAAGCTGAAACTACTTTCATGGCATCCCCCTTTACAAGGAAAATCATTCCTCTAAAGAAAGTTTCCTTGGAAAAACCCTAAAAACTGATCTTTTGGCCTTGGCGCGACTAGCCAGTTCAGCCCTCACGCCAATGGGGAAAATTCACCAAAGAGGGCATGCCAACTGGCACTCTATCCCAGTGTCTTGCTCGCGCCAAGCTTAATAAGGATTGTTTTTAAAAAATAAATGGCAAAATTTTGATTCCAACAAACTCCTAAACGAGTCTCTAAAATGAGTTAGGATGTTTGGCTCCGGAACTCCATGTAGGGGAGATGGTTTTACACCTATCATGGAAGCTTCCTTGAGGATAGGGCCAATCCCACAATTGTAGGGATATCAACTCCCCTTCTGCCATCTATATAAGCTTTCCATTTTCCCTTAGCATGCTAGTAGTCCTAATAGCACTAGAGAAGAGCTGAACTTATAGTAAGGAGACTATCGCTAGACAGTCTTTGAGAGCTAAGCCGAAGAGAGAGAGCTTTGTCCCATTTCCGATGAGCTTCATTGAGACGTGCTCCGCTGTCGACCTTGCTGAAGGAAGATCCAGTGTCAGAGCTTTGGGTTGTATCTTTCCTTTGTTATTATTAATAATAAGTGACTTTTATTATGGTTTCTTTCATGTGTCTTGTCTTTGATGCAATGAATTACATCCTCTCTGACTGATGTATGGTTACAAGATTTAGATTCTATGTTGTGTATCGTTGTGTTTCTTCACATGTGTGTAAGTGTTCGGACGTGTTAAGAGGAATGATTGTGATATGCCAAAGCGGAGGACGGGAAGTGTCATCCTTTCTTCGATGACCATTGCGTAGGACCTGAGGTAGGAAACTTGTTGTGTTTTGTCGTTTTTGTAATTAGAGACTTGCATCACTGCGTGTTTGATTGTTGCTAGACCCGATCTGGGCTAGTAGGGATCACCTCTATCCGTAGAGGGGATTTACCTCTCCAACAAATTGGCGACTCCGCTGGGGAGTCAGTTGGAGTTAGTCTTTCCTCTTTTAGTCATTTTTGGCTTTTGATTGATTTATTTTCTCTGCTGGTTTGCCTCCTTGGTCTTAGACCCCTGTTTAGCACTAGAGGATCAGATCTGACCTCTGCTTTTCCGAATTTTTTACCTTTTCATGGTTGGCTTGATTGGCGCGGTTTCCACCTTGACAGTCATGCCCATTGGCGCAAGTTTCTAGTTCATCACCCGTGCCATCCCCTGTCTGGCGCGTATTACAGCCAGACAGCCGCGCCATTTCCTATAGGTGCTAGGTTTTTCCCTTTTTCGAGAGTTTTTTTGGTCAGTACTTTTACTTCTGGGTTATTTTAGATTTTTCTTGAAGTGGTGAGTCTGGTCTTGGTTGGGAGAATTTTTTTTTTCATTTTCAGGCATTGGCGCTTGTTTTCAGTTAGAAACCCACGCCAATTGGCCATTGGCGCTAATTGTTAGTGAGAAAGTTGCGCCAGTTGGCGCTAGTTTCACCCACAAAAGTCGTGCCAATTTCAGGGTGTGTGAAAATAGAAATTTTTTCAATAAATCCTTCATCAGTGTGTCTTTCCCTTCCGATATTTTCTCTATATGAGCATATATTACATTGCTCATTGTTCAGCTGAAATGTCTTCTTTCTTTGATTGCTTGATGTAAAAGGGAATGAATGCCTTGTTTTGAGCTCATGCTTTGGAAGTCTTCTTTGTGTTTGACTTCATATGTCTTGTATCCTTTTGAGGAATTTCATTACAAAGTGTTTGAAACAACGATTGCATTCTTAGTGTTTGTTTGCATCCCTTTTTCCTTCATCCTTCCTTAAGAAGATTTGCGTTCATTTAGTTTTTGTCTCAAATTGTTATTTTTGTTAAAATGCATTAGATTGTTGGAAATATTGTCATTGATGGCAAAGGAGACACCATAGCAGCAGAGAGATAGCAAAAGAAAACTGACAAGGAGAACATTAGACATGAATAAAGGAAAAGAGAGATAGCAAAAGAGGTAGCAAAGATGTAGAGAGGTAGCAGAGAGGCAGTAGAGACCTGCATAAAGCTAGATAGATCTGAAGAGCTGCAGAGGTTCGAGCAGATGTGAAAAGGGTCATTTGAAGAAGCATCTTAGCAGAGACAGGGCCATTTGAAGAAGCAGCTCAGCAGAGACAGGGCCATTTGAAGAAGCAGGGCAACAAAAGAAGCAGCCCAGGCACCAAAATATACAGTGAATACAGAGAAACAGTCCTGCACTGACATGCACTGACATGCACTGCCTGTGCACTGTCATGCACAGTAGCTGAATGCAAAGAAACGGTCATGCCGAATAGGGTTGGAATGGTAGTGTGGTAGTCAAGTCACAGGCAGATAATTGTAAAACGAACTGCCTTCTGTGGGACAGAACTTGAGTTTAACTACACTGGGAATAACCGTGAAGAAATGCAGATTGTTCACATTTCAATACAACCAGAAAAATCGTGGATAGAGAATGGTTAATAGCATTAAAACCCTGTTTGTTTATATCAGTTGAAGCCATAGTATTATCGAAGGAAAGGAAGGCATAATTATAAATTGAGATGGAACCATGAATCAATGAGAAGGCGGAACCGTGAAAAGGATGAACAGTAAAAATGGAGGTTGAAAAACCAGCGGTCTCGCTCTTTGTAAAAGTGGTAAAGATTTTTTTGTGAAAAAATGCGATTCCATCAGATGGAGGACGCATGTCCTGGAGCGATATTTCAAAACCACAAATGTTGCGTGGTTTTGGGTTGTTAACTCACGGAGGTTGAAAAAATGCGATATACGCATTATTCGTCCGATCTTCCACTGTCCAGATCTAACGGTGATTCGTTGCACACGATGTACGAAGGTTAACGAGGTATGTATTTTAAGTTCCGTGGGCCCAGGTGCACTGTTAATGTGATGCGATGAGTTGTTTTGATAGCCGAATGTTAATATGTTGCATGGCTTAGTTTATGTTGTGAGTAGAAGTGTTAAATGAGCTATGGGGCCCGAAGATTTCACATATGTTAGCGCTTGGGTTTAAAATCCAAAGGCGTGGGTCTGTTATAATGTTCTAACATTTGGTTGGAGCATAATATATGTTGATATATATTATGGTTGGATATATAATAATGGAGTGAATGGCCGCAAGTCATATAAGCTGGAGTATTACACTGATAATTGGGGCTTTGAGTCAATGTCGGGATTTAATTGTGGTCCCATTATGTATTAAAAGAATCCATTTAAATTGGTGGATGGAGGACATTAAGCTGTGGGCTTGGATTGACAATTGTTGGCAATTGAGTTTTAATCAAAGTCAGAATTATGTATGAGCGATTATTCATAATGTGTTGGTACGTGGAGAGTTTGGTGAAGATTAATTGGAAATGTAAGATATGCCGGAACCATTATATAATATATACTTTGATATGCGATGAATGAATTGTGTGGGCCCAAATGAATCCCAAATGAGTTGAACAAAGACATTATTATTCTGTTTTCTCAGCATTTTTATGAAGGAGCATTATTATATGCGTGGAGTAAATGTTATAATATATGTCGAGGTATATATATATATATATATATATATATATAATTTTTATGATAAAGAGGAATCTTACATATGAGTTGTATAGTAGATGCGAAAGGTAAGCTTTGAGCATAGAATATATTGGGTTATGAAGCAGAGTTTTGAAGTCCGCATATGAATTCATGAAGTGGGTTTAGACCATGGTTTAAACAGATTATCATAACCATTGGATGTATTTTTATTAAAGCCTGAGTTACAATACAATGTTGAAAGTGAATTAATCCAAAGGTTTTATGATAAGACTATTAAACAATGCGTTCATGTGGAAATAAATTAAAGGTGGAGACTTTGGATTAAGTGGGTTCCTACGTTTGGCTTCATAATCAAAAAAATGAAGAAAAGTTCCTTCGCGTCAATGTTGTGAAATTTCTAGATTGTGAATTTATTTGGGTAGGAATTTGCATGCACTTTATATGCTGCTTTGAGATTTGGGAATGTGCGTATGAGTTATAACAAGATTTTAACATAGTGATGGAAAAAGAAAGCTTCAGCATTGATACAGCTGCCAGAGTTAGAAAATAAATCAGAAATGCATTTTTATATACACAGTGAACTTGGAGAATATGGGTCTGACAGGGGTACATGCATAGAAAGCAGGAGAGTAAGCAGAAACTAAAAAATCCAGTGACAGTAGCAGAAAAGAAAAACTCACAGTGAGCCAAAAATGAATGGGCTGAATAGAAATTCTTATTGTAACTGAAAATTTAAATGTTTTAATTGATTTTATATTGTTTGTGATGCAAAGGAAGGTCTCCGGAGGAAAATAAATATCCCACTGTAATATTGAAATTTGTACATATTGTTATATTTTTTCTGAACGAGTTGGACAAAGGAATGAGAAGGTAGAAGTCAAAGAGTCATGGCTGTTCACTCCAAATTCTCTATAGAATACAAACAGTCAAGAAGGGAACTCTATAAATTATATCACATTGATATGCATAGAGAGGTTAGAGAATGCATAATTGAGGCAGAGAAGATAAGAAGAAGGAGGAGCATAAAGAGATGCTGTGAAAATTCAGAGATGATATAATACAGATAAGAAAGCTGGAGGACAACAATGAAGAAGGTACATAACAGAGCTGATATCCAAGGTAAATCAGCAAGTATTTTTTTGAAAGAATGAGGAAGTTGGAGCTTCCCTATCAATTTGTAGCTTGATAGATGTCAGTTGTAGCTGACCGAGGTAGGAGCCTCCTGTAGGTTGTAGTCTGCAGAAAATAGAGGAAGTTGGTGCTTTCATATCAAGTTGTAGCTTGATAGAATTCAATTGTAGCTGGCTAAGGTTGGAGCCTCCTATAGGTTGGTGACTGCAGAAAATTGATGGGAGTTGGAGCTTCCTTGCAAGTTGTAAATTGTAGAATTGAGGTAGGAGCCTCATGTGGGTTGGAGCCTACAAAAAATCAGTGGTGAGAGGGAGTTGGAGCTTGCCTTTGCATCAAAACAATAATAAGATGTGGTTTTCTCCCTTATGGGTTTCCACTTATATCTGTTGTCCATATGCATGATGATTATGTGTTGATACTCTGTATTTATTCTGCTTAATACTTGCTGCTCATTTATTAAGATTGTTGTTCCATTGTATATAAAGAAGAAAGATTATATTTCCATTAAAATAAAATATAATAAGAAAATGATTGCATTAAACTTATTCACCCCCCCCCCCCCTCTCAATTTAACCAAGGGTCCAACAATTGGCATCAGAGCAGGTTCCTTCTGTATCAGTTTAACAACTGAAAGGAGATCCTAGGTCCCCAAGATGGCTAGTCAAGAAGGATGCTCAACCAATAAAGCCCCCTTTTTCACCGGTGCAAATTATGCCTTCTGGAAAATCAGAATGAGGACATACATAATGTCTCCAGGAATAGAATTTTGGGCTGCTGTGGAATTTGGATATGCCCCAAAGGTGACTGACTCAGATAAAGAAGCCAAACAAGATTTTGTAGCTAATGCAAAGGCCATGAATGCAATCTTAAATGGACTGTGTGAGGCAGAATTTATCTAAGTAATGCACAAAAAGACTGCCAAAGAAATATGGGATACACTAGCAAACATCCATGAGGGAGACAACAAGGTGAAGACAACCAAACTTCAAGTCTATAGAGCCCATTTTGAAAATATAAAAATGAATGATGATGAAGACGTTGCCAGCTTCTTTTTAAGGGTTTCAGAAATTGTAAATAACATGAAAGCTCTAGGAGAAACCATAAAAGAAGCTGTAATTGTTCAAAATATTATAAGATCTCTTCCATCCAACTATAATCCCAATGTTTCTGCCATAGAATAAACAACTGATTGGGAAACCTTGACCATGAACCAATTACTTGGAAATCTAACAGCCTATGAGATGAGACTGCCACAGAGGAAATCAAATGTGAGGGAGGAAACCTTTAATACAGAGAAGAAGAAAGAAGAAAAGGAAGATATATGCTCTTGCTCTGATGAAGAAGAGGCCAAATTTATCAGGAAATTGGATAAAGGCTCAGGTAAATATAAAGGTAAACTTCCATTTAAATGCTTTAACTGTGGAAGAGTTGGACATTATGCTGCTAAGTGTCTTCATAAGTAAACAAAGAATCAGACTCAAGAATCAGAGAAAACCATATCAAAGAACTGGCAGAAAGGGAAGAGATTCAATAGAAAGTCTTTCTATGCTCAGCAAGACAGTAGTGCATCTGAAGACTCAGATGAATCCTCAAGTGAAGAAGGAACCTTTGAATTTATATTGATGGCTATAGAAGAGCTTTAAGGATTCCTTCTAGAAGATGAGGAAGAAGGTGAAGTTGATCTTGAGGGGGAGCTAAGAAGTGCCTTGGAGGAAATTGACAGACTCAAATTGAAGTGCAGAAAACATAAAGACATTCTCCTCAAATATGTAAGAGAAGAACAAAATTCAGAAGTCCTCATTCAGTTGAAAGTAGAGCTTGAAGAAGCCAAGAAGGTAGAAGACATTTTACTTAATCAAATTAAGGATAAAATTCAGGAACAAGAGAAATTGGAAGAAGAGGTAGTATGCTTGAGGAAGAAATTAGAAAATTCCCAAAGGAAAGTTTCAATAAACACTCCTCAAATGAAAAGCTCTGATAAGTTGAATGAAATTCTAGATGCTCAAAGATCTCCTCTGATAGAAACTGGGATAGGCTATGAAGGAGAATCAAGAAAAGGAAAAGAAAAGGAAAACATAAATATCATTTTTGTAAAAGCTGATAAGGATAATGAAGCAGCTCAGAAGGTTCCTACAGAAGAAGAAACTTGCATTGAAGTAAATAGAAACCAGAAGAAACCTCAAATGACAAAGAATGAAACAAATAAAAAATCAACTGAAAAAGGCTCATATACTCCTGAATATGTCAAATTTGGAAGTCACCAAAGGAGATTCTTCCCCCCTCTAAAAAATGTCACTTGTTATTCCTGCCACCAACTGAGACATATTGCTGCATACTTTCATACAAGGAGAATCGATTCAAACCAGAAAAGGATGCAAACAGTGAAAAGAATACCTCAAGCAAACAAATGGAGAATACAACCCTTCATCAGGTATGCAAATTTTTTTTATGGATACTGTTTTTACTGTAAGGAATTTGGCCATAAAATCATAGAATGCAGAACATATGGACAAAGACTGATGTTCAAAACCTCAAGGAGATTTATGAATCATGGACAGTTTACTCGTACTCATAATTCTGCTAAAAATATGATCAAATGCTGTGTATGCCATAAAATTGGACATATGTCTTCCAAATGTCCTCTTGGAGAATATGGTCCATCATCTCAGAAAAGGTACCAAACAAAAGGAAGCATGCAGTGGAAAAAGAAGGTGAATAAATGTGACCTGGCTCTAATAGCTCAAGACCTGAAAAGCCAATGGTATTTGGACAGTGGATGCTCAAAGCATACGACTGGAGATAGAAGCAAGTTTATAACCTTTGATGAAAAGAAATCTAGAAATGTTACTTTTGGAAATGATAAAGCAGGGAAAATCAAAGGAAAAGGATCAATCAGTCTGGATAATGGCAGAGGAAAGGTCCAAGATGTACTATTTATGGATGGGCTGAAAGAAAATCTGCTGAGTGTCAGTCAAATGTGTGATAAAGGCTATGAAGTTATTTTTAGAGTATAATACTGTGAAGTAAGATCAAGCACAATAGGAAAGACCCTGATTAAAGGTGTTCGAACAGAAAGTAATGTATACATAGTGAAAGAAGAGAATGAAGCATGCCACCTTAGAAAACTTGAGGAGTCATGGTTATGGCGTAGAAGATTAGGACACCTAAACTTTGACCATATCATAAGTCTAAGCAAGAAGAATGCAGTCAGAGATATGCCAGTCATAAAGAAGCCTTCAAATGCCATATGTAAATCTTGTCAACTAGGTAAGCAGACCCGCACATCCTTCAAGACCAAAGAGAAACTGTCTACAAGCAGACCTCTCCAGCTTGTTCACATGGACCTGTGTGGACCTTCAAGAACTAAAAAACCAAGTGGAGAATCCTATTTCATGCTGATAATAGATGATTTTTCCAGAATGACTTGGGTTGCATTTCTCAAATATAAATCTGAAGCACTTGAGAAATTCAAGATATTCAAGGAATTGGCAGAAAATCAAACAGGATGCAAGCTAAAGTGCATCAAATAAGACAGAGGAGGTGAATTCACAAACTATTATTTTTCAGACCTATGCAATGAGCATGGGATAAAACAACAGTTTACAATTGCAGGTACACCTCAACAGAATGGAGTGGCATAGAGAAAAAACAGGTCAGTACAACAGATTGCCAGAGCTATGATGCAAGAAAGTAACATTCCCCAAACCTTTTGGGCAGAAGCAGTACACACAGTTGTTCACATTCTTAACAAATCTCATCTAAGACCAAACTGTGACAAGACTCCTTATGAACTATGGCATGGTAAACCAACATCAATCAAGTACTTTAGAGTCTTTGGAAGCAAGTGTTTCATAAAAAACAATGATGAAAATCTGGGAAATTTTGATGCAAGAGCAGATGAAGGAATCTTTCTAGGATATGAATCCAAGAGAAAGGGTTATAGGTGCTACAAAAAAACACTACATAAAATTGTGGAAAGCATTGATGTAAGATTTGATGAAGAACTACCAAACAAAACAAGAAGTACAAGTTGCAGCAAAACTCCAGAAGATCGTGAAGAAGAGAACCAAGATGATGATGAAATAAGAAAGACAACAGAAGATACTGAACTGAACTCAAAAGGTCCCTCAAGACACACTCAAAAGAATCATCCAGAAGATAAAATCATTGGGGACAAGAGTGTTGGAGTCCAGACAAGAAGACAACTAACTGAACAAACAGAAGAAGTATACCTGGCTAAGTTATCTCAAATAGAACCAAAGAAGTTTGAAGAAGCCAGCAAAGACAAATATTGGGTGAAAGCTATCAATGAAGAACTAGACCAGATTAAGAAGAATAATACATGGGATTTAATACCAAGACCCACAGGGAAAAATGTCATAGGCTCAAAATGGGTATTCAAGAATAAGATGAATGAACAAGGACAGATAATTATAAATAAAGCCAGACTTGTATGCAAGGGATATTCACAAATTGAAGGTCTTGATTATGATGAAACCTTTGCCCCTGTAGCTAGAATGGAAGCAATCAGAATGTTTTTGGCCTTTGCATGTTATCATGATTTCAAGGTATATCAAATGGATGTGAAGTCTGCCTTCCTGAATGGAGATTTAGAGGAAGAAGTCTACATGGAAAAACCCGAAGGATTCTCCTTAACAGATAAACCAAACTATGTGTGCAGATTAAAGAAAGCCTTATATGGGTTGAAACAAGCTCCTCGAGCATGGTATTCAAGGCTGGACAAATACTTGCAAAAACAAGGGTTCAAGAAAGGAGGAGTAGACAACAATTTGTATATGAAGGCTAATGAAAGTGAACTCTTAATTGTAGTAGTGTATGTAAATGATATCATGTTTGGAAGCAACAAAGATGAGTTAGCAAAAGGATTTGCTGAGGAAATGAAATCAAAATTTGAGATGTCTATGATTGGAGAGCTCACCTTCTATTTAGGACTTCAAATTCAACAAAAGAACACAGGCACATTCATCTCACAAGAAAAATACTTAAGAGAGATGCTGAAAAGGTTCAAAATGGAAGACTGCAAACTTGTGTCAACTCCCATGATCACTGGATGCAAACTTTGTGCAGATGATGGATCAACAGATGTAGATAAAAAACTTTACAGATCCATGGTTGGAAGTCTGCTATACCTAACATCTTCTAGACCAGACATTGTACTGGCTGTAGGACTTGTGGCAAGATACCAAGCAGCACCAAAACAAAATCACTTACTAGAAATCAAGAGAATATTCAGATATCTACAAGGAATTGCACATCATGGGCTATGGTATCCAAAAGGAAAAAACTTCACTTTGACAGCATATACAGATGCAGATTGGGCCAGCTGTGTGGATGACAAGAAAAGCACAAGTGGAGGAGCATTCTATTTGGGAAAAAGTCTTGTGGCATGGCTAAGCAAGAAGCAAACTTCCATCTCTCTATCTACAACAGAATTAGAATACATAGCAGCAGCAGCTTGTTGCACACAAGTAATGTGGATGAAACAAAGTCTCCAAGACATGAAGGTAAGCATTGATGAACCTATTTCTATCAAATGTGACAATACAAGTGCAATAAGTATATCAAAAAATCCTGTACTTCATTAAAAAAAAAAGCACATCCCAATAAAGTACCACTTCCTCAGAGAACAAGTAGCACAGAAAGTAGTAAAGCTGGAATATGTACCAACAAAGGAACACACAACAGACATATTCACAAAACCCCTTGCTAAAGAACCATTCGAATATCTAAGATACAAAATAGGAGTGGTATCTATAGATGTTACTCTCTGACATGAAAAGAAAGAATCATTCCAGGGGGAGAGCAGAAAAGAAAACATCATTCCAGGGGGAGATCAGTCACCAAATATTGTCACAAAAGAACCAAAGAAAGTGAGAAGAGCATGGAACAGGTCCTCAAGATTAGAATATTATGGACAAGATTTGGAAAGCACACTAGGAAATGTGCAACCCTTTGCCATTGATGTCAAAGGGGGATGAAAAGCAAGTAACAGAAGAAAGGGTCTTCTAAAAGGCAAGCAGAGGAAGTGTATTTCCATCAATGCCAAAGGAGGAGACTGTTGGAAATATTGTCATTGATGGCAAAGGAGACAACATAGAAGAAGAGAGATAGCAAAATAAAACTGACAAGGAGAACATTATACATGAAGAAAGGAAAAGAGAGATAGCAAAAGAGGCAACCAAGATGTATAGAGGTAGCAGAGAGGCTGCAGAGACCTGCATAGAGCTAGAGAGATCTGAAGAACTAGATAGGGTCGAGCAGTTGTGAAAAGGGTCATTTCTAGAAGCATCTTAGTAGAGACAGGGCCATTTGAAGAAGCAGGGCAACAAAAAGAAGCAGCCCAGGCAGCAGAATATACAGTGAATACAGAGAAACAATCTTGCACTGACATGCACTGACATGCACTGCCTATGCACTGTCATTCACAATAACTGAATGCAAAGAAACAATCATGCCAAATAGGGTTGGAATGGTAGTGTGGTAGTCAAGTCATAGGCAGAGAATTGTAAAACGAACTGCCTTCTGTGGGACAAAACCTGAGTTTAACTACACTGGGAATAGCCGTGAAGAAATGCAGATTGTTCACATTTCAATACAACCAGCAAAATCGTGGACAGAGAATGGTTAATAGCATTAAAACCCTATTTGTTTATATTAGTTGAAGCCACAGTATTATTGAAGGACAAGAAGGCAGAATTATAAATTGAGACGGAACCATGAATCAATGAGAAGGCGGAACCGTGAAAAGGATGAACAGTAAAACCAGAGGTTGAAAAACCAACGGTCTCACGCTTTGTAAAAGTGGTAAAGAGTTTTTTTGTGAAAAAATGCGATTCCATTAGATGGAGGACACGTGTCCTGGAGCGATATTTCAAAACCACAAATGTCGCGTGATTTTGGGTTGTTAACTCACGGAGGTTTAAAAAACGTGATATACGCGTCATTCGTCCAATCTTCCACTGTCAATATCTAACGGTGATTCGCTGCATGCGATGTACGAAGGTTAACGAGGTATGTATTTTAAGTTCCGTGGGCCCAGGTGCATTGTTAATGTGATGCAATGGGTTGTTTTGATAGCCGAATGTTAATATGTTGCATGGCTTAGTTTATGTTGTGAGCGGAAGTGTTAAATGAGTTGTGGGGCTCGAAGATTTCACATATGTTAGCGCTTGGGTTTGAAATACAAAGGCGTGGGTCTGTTATAATGTTCTAACATTTGGTTGGAGCATAATATATGTTGATATATATTATGGTTGGATATATAATAATGGAGTGAGTGGCCGTAAGTCATATAAGCTGGAGTATTACACTGATAATTGGGGCTTTGAGTCAATGTCAGGATTTAATTGTGGTCCCATTATGTATTAAAAGAATCCATTTAAACTGGTGAATGGTGGACATTAAGTTGTGGGCTCGGATCGACAATTGTTGGCAATTGAGTTTTAATCAAAGTTAGAATTATGTATGAGAGATTATTCATAATGTGTTGGTACGTGGAAAGTTTGGTGAAGATTTATTGGAAATGTAAGATATGCCGGAACCATTATATAATATAATTTGATATGCGATGAATGAATTGTGTGGGCCCAAATGAATCCCAAACAAGTTGAACAAAGACATTATTATTCTATTTTCTCAGCGTTTGTATGAAGGAGCATTGTTATATGCATGGAGTAAATGTTATAATATATGTTGATATATATATCTATATATATATATATATCTATATATATATATATATATATAATGTTTATGATAAAGCCAAATCTTACATATGAGTTGTATAGCAGATGCGAAACGTAAGCTTTGAGCATAGAATATATTGGGTTATGAAGCAGAGTCTTGAAGTCTGCATATGAATTCATGAAGTGGGTTTAAACCATGGTTTAAACATATTATCATAACCATTGGATGTATTTTTATTAAAGCCTGAGTTACAATACAATGCCGAAAGTGAATCAATCCAAAGGTTTTATGATAAGACTATTAAACAATGCGTTCATGTGGAAATAAGTTAAAGGTGGAGAATTTGGATTAAGTGGGTTCCTACGTTCAGTTTCATAATTAGAAATTGAAGAAAAGTGCCTCCGCGTCAATGTTGTGAAATTTCCAGATTGTGAATTTATTTGGGCAGGAATTTGCATGCACTTTATATGCAGCTTTGAGATTTGGGAATGTGTGTATGAGTTATAACAAGATTTTAACATAGTGATGGAAAAATAAAGCTTTAGCATTGATACAACTGCTAGAGTTAGAACATAAATCAGAAATGCATTTTTATATACACAGTGAACTTGGAGAATATGGGTCTAACAAGGGTACATGCACAGAAAGCAGGAGAGTAATAAGAAACTGAAAAATCCAGTGAAAGCAGCAGAAAAGACAAACTCACAGTGAGCCAAAACTGAATGGGATGAATATAAATTCTTATTGTAACTAAAAATGTAAATGTTTTAATTGATTTTATATTGTTTGTGATGAAAAGGAAAGTCTCCGGAGGAAAGGAAATATTCCACTGTAATATTGAAATTTGTACATATTGTTATATTTTTTCTGAATGAGTTGGACAAAGGAATGAGAAGGCAAAAGTCAAAGAGTCATGGCTGTTCACTCCAAATTCTTTGTAGAATACAAACAGTCAAGAAGGGTACTCTATAAATTATATCACATTGATATGCATAGAGAGGTTAGAGAATGCAAAATTGAGGCAGATAAGATAAGAAGAAGGAGGAGCAGAAAGAGATGCTGTGAAAAGTCAGAGATGATATAAGACAGATAAGAAAGATGGAGGACAGCAGTGAAGAAGGTACAGAACAGAGCTGATATCCAGGGTAAATCAACAAGTGTTTTTTTTTGAAAGAATGAGGAAGTTGAAGCTTCCCTATCAAGTTGTAGCTTGATAGATGTCAGTTGTAGCTAGATGAGGTAGGAGCCTCTTGTAGGTTGTAGCCTACAGAAAACAGAGGAAGTTGGTGCTTCCATATCAAGTTGTAGCTTGATAGAAGTCAGTTGTAGCTGGTTGAGATTGGAGCCTCTTGTAGGTTGGTGCCTGGAGAAAATTGATGGGAGTTGGAGCTTCCTTGCAAGTTGTAGCTTGCATAATTGAGGTAGGAGCCTCCTGTGGGTTGGAGCTTACAGAAAATCAGTGGTGAGAGGGAGTTGGAGCTTGCATTTGCATCACAACAATAATAAGATGTGGTTTTCTCCCTTATGGGTTTCCACTTATATCTGTTGTCCATATGCATGATGATTATGTGTTGACACTCTGTATTTATTCTGCTTAATACCTGCTGCTCATTTATTAAGATTGTTGTTCCATTGTATATAAAGAAGAAAGATTCTATTTCCATTAAAAGAAAGTATAATAAGAACATGATTGCATTAAACTGATTCACCCCCCCCCCCCCCCTCTTAGTTTAACCAAGGGTCAAACAGATATATATATATATATATGAGAGAAATTGTCCAATAACCTCCAATTCTTCCTAAGTTGGAATTTGAAATTTTTTAAGGGTTGGAGTATAACCCAACCAGAGCGCACCACGTGTCCTCTCTGGTGGGCCATCTCCTAACCTATGGGGGTTGAATTTTTTATCACTTTAATGTTATACTAAGGTTGGACATTCGATTTATGTGGTTAATATAATATATATATATATATATATATATATATATATATATATATATATATATATATATATATATATATATATATATATATATATATATATATATATATATATTATATATATATATATATATATATATATATATATATATATATATATATATATATATATATATATATATATATATATATGTATGTATATATATATATATATATATATATATATATATATATATATATATATATATATATATATATATATATATATATATATATATATATATATATATATATATATATATATATATATATAACCACATAAATCGAATGTCCAACCTTAGTATAACATTAAAGTGATAAAAAATTCAACCCCCATAGGTTAGGATATGGCCCACCAGAGAGGACACGTGGTGCGCTATGGTTGGGTTATACTCCAACCCTTAAAAAATTTCAAATTCCAACTTAGGAAGAATTGGAGGTCATTGGACAATTTCTCTCTTCACTTAACCCATTTTGTGAAGCTGAAGATGACACTTGTCACAGTGTCATTGGTTGTAATATGGAGAATATTCCTTTCAATGTTGACTGTACCTGCCACATCATCACTGTACCTGTTTTTCTCCTTTTTGCTTGTTTTGAAAACGAACAGTAGACAATAACTCAGTCATACTAACTGAGATTTTGATGAAACGAGTTGTGCTATAATACTGGCAACAAACTCTATTCAGTCATTCAGGTTCGAAGAAATTTTGGGCACTTTGAAATTTTAACTAATTTTAGGCCCTAATCCAAATTCTAATCACTCCTTCCTACTCATGGGATTTTGAACCCACAAAAGCTGATAATTGTCTTCTTGAGCTTCAACACTCTTCTGATTTCAAGTTATATCAACTAATTTTACTTGACAAGTCTTACTCGAAAATTATCTTGACATGCCTTGCATCACAACTGGTTATGTCTCTCAACCATGCTCTATGGTTGTTGCTGACCCACTTCAACATTGTTGATTGTTGTTAACTGATACTTATCCAGTTGTACCACATCGATTTCTATGTGCTTGGAAAACTATTAGCCTTCCCACTGAGAATGAAGTCCCTCTTGCAACAAAGGCATACAAGCTTCTTCTTGGAAATCCTCTTATCCAAATTAAACTTACAATATGAGTGAAATCTTGGTGTCAACACAAGAAACCAGCTTGTTCTGCAATGGCTACAAAACACTTTGCATCTCATCCACTTCTCATTGAATGGACCTAAAACTTCTTGTGACATCTTGTCACAAGAATACAATCAATATTGAAAATAAAACATTATGCAAGAATTGAAATGACTATTGAGCAGTGGAAAAGGTATGAATTCACTATGTGTTTTCCTATTCTTTTACTTTAAACATAATTCTTTTTACTTTAGAAAGGTGACTTATTACAAGAATTGTGGTAGAATTGTGAAGATTTGTGTTTATTGTAAAATGTAACTAAAAACTGCCTTTTACTACTAAAAACAGGAATTAGGTGAGGTGAACAGCTATACCAGAGGCGAGGCTAAAGTAAGTGCAATTGTTGTTCCTCCAGCATTAGACCAAATCCTGCCAAAGACAAGGAAATCTGAATGCATTGCTAAGAGAAGGGAGGGGATAGCTCAGCTTCGGTCAAAGGAAATCAAGTGACAGCTAAAGAAAGAACAAAAGCGAATCCCTTAGGATCCTTCGAACTTGAGGGATCACTGTTCATACCTTATCTTGTTCCTTGTCTTGTCCTTCGAGTTTTTTATATAAGGCAACGAGTTTGGTTTCATTATGATTATAGAGTTATTTGATTACTGTTGAATTGAATATTGGATCACTGTGTGCACTAATGGATTGCATTGTTGTTCTATTTTAGAAAGGATCGTGATTACTATCTTATTCATCTTGCTATCTCTTATAAAGCTTTGCTATTTCATACTTAACTTCATTTGCGTTTGGTGTCGATAGGGTTGGAGTTTAAGAAGACTTGTTATCTGATTTTGTTAAGTTCATATTTGTTGTTCAATTACTATTTGTTGTTCAATTATTGTTTGTTGTTCATTTCTAATTCGTTAACTTCGGATTGCAGAGAGATTGTTTGTTTACAGTTTGTTGTGTAGGCATATAGATTACAAATTTATGTTCCTTTCCAATTCTTGCTTTTAGAAATTCTTCTTAGTTTATTTTCAACAGCAAGTAGTTCAATTTCGATTTCACTTTGATTTCTTAAAGAGCAGGACTGTCAACTGTAGAGAACATTGGTTATTGCAACAAGTTCCTAGATTGATTGCCTTGTCTCAGTGTGATTTCAGTTGCATCGATTTCTAAGGGAATGAGTTATTGCTACTGTATCCTCGATTTATGCTTTGCAGAGTGAGTAGTTAAGATTTCAGAATATTTGCATTCATGTGATTGTAATTGGATTTCTTTACAAGCATCCATTTACTCTTGTATCTAGAATACTATACTACATCTCTCATAGCATTACTCTTAGCTAAATTGTAGTCTCAAATAGATTACACTCTTGAAACAAAAAATTATTCCTAGATTGATAATTAATGTAGGATGAATAGGTGTTAAAAATATACCTTTTATACCTCAACATTTTGGCGCCGTTGCCGGGGAGGGTGTATGTTATTTCGAATGAGTGATGCACATTTGATTTATTTTTCCTACTTGCGAAGAATTGGGTATTAAATACAGAAGGTAAGAACCTATGCACCGGGCAAGGCACATACTTTCTCACAGCCCGCTTCACAGCAGAATTAGGTAAACTTCTTTCTTTAGGTAGGAATGATGGCTCGTTTTCTTGAATGAATAAACCAGCTAAACAAAACAAAATTCCTCCTAAACCCAAAAAACCTAAGGGATCGATGACCCTTGGGTGAACAACTTTCATTGACGAAATCCTTAAGAAGACTGAATCTCAGCCATCAGTAGGACCTAGGAAAGTTATCTCTAGATAGCCTACTAGTTCCCTTCAGGCCACAGAGTCACAATCTAAAGCCTTTGCTGAGATACATAGTCAAAAAGTGGGAATTGAGTGAGATTCCCAAGAAATTGGGAATCCCTGCCTAATTTCTCCACAAGAAGGGAACTCTAGCAATCTCCATGAAGGAGAAGGGGAAACAGGAGAAGCAGAAGGACCTGAATCTCCTCAAACAGTAGGCTGGCAAGGAATACTTATTGTTCTATAACAAGGGAGTGATGTCAAGGCCATTCCTACTCCTTCCAGTCAGCCTTGGAATTCCCTTGATATCCCAGAAGAATATTGGCACATATTTGATCAAATGGCCCGGAACCAAAACCAAAACTAGAAACAACAAACACCCCAACAAAATTCCACACTGCAATATCCTATAGTGGATGCTGCAGTTAATGCACCTATGAAAGCCATTCCTCTTCAACATATTCCTACATTTCATGGATTGACATCGGAATATCCAGATGCATTTCTGTTTGAATTCAATGTGTTATGTAGGAGGTATGACTATACCACTGATCCCAAAAAATTGAAACTATTTCCTTCCACATTAAAAGGAGCAGCCTTACAATGGTTTATGGGGCTAGGTGGGGGTGTTATAACTGATTGGGATCAGATGAAACCTTCATTTCTAAATAAATATCAGGATTATTGCAGGCCTCAAGAACTAAAAGATGAAATATTCCAAATGACAGCAAAACCAAATGAAACCCTAGAAGAATATGTGGAACGTTTCAATACAATATTCAAAGATCTCCTTATGCATCTTTACCCTTACCTGATAATGTGATGAAGACTACATTAATTAGGGGGATGAAGGATCAATGGGTTGAAACATTGAATATTATGGGAAAAGGTGATATATATCAGGAAATCTCTTCTAAGATTATTGATTTGTGTATCAGGAGTTTGAGGGGCAATACAAGGCTAAAATCAGCAGAACGTGACATGATCACGAGGGATAATAAGACCTCCAGTGAAGGTGTAACTCATGTAGAGATTGGCAATCTGTTGGAAGATTTTAAAATAGATATTCTAGGGACTCTAACAACGCAGTTCGACACTATGCAAGCCAAACAAAAGCAATCAGAAGCATAATAGAATTTGGCAGTATTTTGTCCTAGATGCAGGAAGAAACACAGCCACAAAGAGTGCCCACTAGATATAATCAAATTTTGTTCAATTTTCATCAAAGACCACCCCATAGAAGGATTTCCCTTGCTTCCTGGCCTAAAAGTAGTCTATAAAAAGGTAGAAGAAGAATCAGAAGTGGTATTCTTACTTAATCAGCACCAACAATGGCAGCCACGACAATCAGGTATGCCAACTGATCCATTTTCTTCTTTTCATCCTCCTTAATATAATGCTCAGAAATATAATGGAATGTGGCAAAATCAACCACCTTTCCCCAATTGGTCACAACATCCATTTCCTACATCATCATGTCCAAATCAAACAAACCAAAATATTTGGCCAAATTTTCCTTTCTGCCCACTGTTTTGGCAAAACAATGCTTATCCAACACAATGGTCCCCCTCTACTTCGCAGAGTCAGACCTGGCAGTCAAACTGGAAAAGACCTACAAATCAGCCAGCTGGAACAATTCCCCTCTCTCAACCTACATTTCCAGCTCCCTATATGTTACCACAAAACCCCCAGACCAATTTAAGACTGCAACTCCTAGCCCAGCCCAACCCAAACCCAAAAAATAGGCTAGTTCAGTCTGTCCAAATAATGGAACCACCAGAATTAGAAACTGAACTAAGGGAGTGTAATGACCTTCAATTGAGGTCTGGGCGTATAGTAGAAACAGAGAGAGACAAAAATTTCCGTACTGAAGATCCGTTACTTGTAGAACAAACATTGCAAAAATAGAAGGTGGTTCAACTTCAAAATCAACATCAAATGCCACAACAAGCAACAACCCCTTCTCCACCATTCCAAGAATGATTAATCATACCTCGCCATTAGAATATCCTGATTTTGATCTTCTGGGAGAATTAAATAATATGTGTATAAAAATCCCTCTCCTCCAAGCTATCCAAGACATCCCTATTTATGCAAAAACCATTAAGGAAATGTGTATAAAGAAGCCAAAGAGGAGAACAAAAAACCAATCCAAATGTCCAAATAGTTGGTACTCTATCTGACTTATTATCAAGAATGGAAACACCTGTAAAATATGAAGACCCGGGAAATCCTATAGTGACGGTGCAAATCAATGGGAAATTGTTCCCAAATTCCTTAGTTGATTTTGGAGCTGAAATAAATATCCTAACAACCACCACCTCTCAAAAACTTGGCATTACATCATTAGAACCAACAAAAACCCTATTAGAATTGGTTGACCGATCGGTAGTCAAACCAGAAGGTACACTACAAGATGTAATGGTATCCGTAGATTCTTGGGAATACCCTGCTAGCTTCCTGATTATCATCCCAAAGAACCGGCTATATGGATACCCATTAATCCTAGGTAGACCTTGGTTGGCAACTGTCGATGCTTATATTGGCTGCCAACAAGGCAACATGACAATAACAAGGGGAAACTATGTCAATAATTTAGCCCTATATCCCCCAGCCCAACCAAGCCTATCAATAATCAAAACAAGAAAGAAACATGTATTATATCTTATGGAAAATATGATATCACCTCTAAATATAGAAGATTCCCTCGATTTTAAAGACCAAACAGAGGATGATATCATTAATAGTTTTATTAACAAACCACAAATCAGATCCCATCTACAATGTCACATGATCAAGGCAGAATTTGATAATAAAGAAGAAGAAGATCCTCTGAAAGACATCCCTAGTCAATTAATACCCACTACTTCTGTGTACAATAGTAAGAATGTAGAAATTGATCTGGGAAAAACTCTAAACATTAACAAAAATCTGACTGTTGAACAAGAAGAGAAGTTGGTCCAATTACTACGGAAATATAAAACAACCTTTGCATGGGATTATTCAGACATGAAGGGAATTGACCCCCAATTATGTGCACACCACATCTATACCAAAAAGGATGCAAGACCCATTCGCCAACCCCAAAGAAGACTAAACCCTCAACTTAAAGATATTTTGAAAGCTGAATTACAAAAACTATTGGATGTTAATTTTATTTACCCAATATATGATAGCAAGTGTGTCTCTCCATTAGTAGTGGTACCAAAGAAGAACTGGAAGTGGAGAATATGTGTAGATTACCGAGAACTCAACAAGGCAACCCAGAAATACCACTTTCCCCTTCCTTTCATTGACCAGGTATTAGACACACTGAAAGGAAAGAAATTCTTTTCTTTCCTCGATGGCTTTAGTGGGTACAATCAAATCTAGATTGCCCCTGAGGACCAAGACAAAACTACTTTTACTTGTCCTTGGGGGAAATTTTCCTACCCAGTCTTACCCTTTGGCCCATGAAATGCCCCCACTACATTTCAAAGGGCCATCCTCAGCATCTTTTCAGATTTAATAAATGAAGGGCTCGAAGTATATATGGATGACTTCACACCTTACAGAGATGATTTTGAGCTAGCATTAGAAAATTTAGAAAAGGTGTTGCAAAGATGTGTTGACACTAGGCTTTTTTTAAGCCATGAAAAGTATCATATGATGATGACTAAAGGACTTATCTTAGGACATTATATTTCAGCAGCTGGAATTCAGGTGGATCCAGCCAAAATTCAGATAATTTTGTTAATACCCACACCCACCACACAAACAGAGGTACGTAGCTTTCTTGGATTTTTTGGTTATTATAGGAGATTTATAGAACATTATTCTTGAATAGATACACCTTTATATGCACTAACAGGAAATGTTGATTTTATTTGGATAGATAAATGTGACAATGCCTTCAATGATCTGAAAAAGCTTGTATCAACAACCCCAGTGCTGAGGGGCCCAAATTGGAATTTTCCATTGAAAATTTCATTCGATGCCTCAGACACAACGATTGGAGCAGTGCTTGGGCAGGAAGAAGATAAAAAACCATATGCAATCTATTATATCAGCAAAATCTATCTCCTATTGAACTAAAATATACTGTGACTGAGAAGGAATTTTTAGCTATAGTACATGTTGTAAATAAGTTTAGACATTATATAACTGGGTATCCCGTAGTTCTATATACTGATCACTCTGCCATTAAATTTTTAGAAAATAAACCTGTTACAAATGGAAGAGTGACAAGATGGTTTATTTTATTGCAGGAATTCAACATTACAATCAAAGATCTACTTGGAAAAGAGAACCCTGTAGCTGATTTTCTGTCAAGAATTCCAAAGCCAACAGATGTAGCAGCAGTCGAAGACCACTTCCCAGATGAACATTTGTTCGTTGTTACCATTAGAACCCCATGGTATGCTGATATAGAAAATTATTTGGAAATAGGTAAATTACCTAAACATCTAACCATTAATGAATGAAAGTAGATAATATAGTGTAGTACCCGATTCTCTTGGATTGGGGGCTACCTGTTTCATACAGGGTCATAAATGCAAATTAGGAGATGCGTCCGAGAGGATGAAGTATTTGATATTTTGAAAGCATGCCATGATGGGCCATGTGGCAGACATTTTACAGATCATATAACCGCCCATAAGGTTTTAAAGACATGCTATTATTGGCCTACCATTTTTAAATATGCCAAAAAATTTGTGCAGGCCTATGATAGCTACCAAAGGGCAGGTTGTCCTGGACAGTCCGACAAAATGCCTTTGAACCCACAACTATTAATTGAACCATTTGAACACTAGGCACTTGATTTTTTTGGCCCCATTAGCCCCCCATCAAACCAAAGAACATACATCCTAGTTGCAACCGATTATGTCTCTAAATAGGTTGAAGCAGAGGCACTTTCGAAAGCTACAAAAGACTCTGTAATACAATTCATTTTCCAAATATTTGTGCGATATGGCCTCCCAACGGATATAATCACAGATGGAGGACCGCAATTTGTAGGTAATAAACTCGCTGAAACATTACAGAATTACCACATTCAGCACAAGATTACAACCACATACCACCCACAGGCAAACGGCCAAGCAGAAAGCACAAATAAAGTGATCGAGTCTATATTGACTAAAACTGTTGCCTCACATAGATGTGACTGGGCCTACAAATTGCCAGAAGCCTTGTGGGCGTACCAAACAACATGGAGAGCTACTACGGGATATTCACCATATCAATTGGTATTTGGAAAAGAGCCCATGTTTCCAATAGGGTTTGAAATTCAGACGCTAAGAATAGCCCAAAAGGTGGGTTTAGATTTAAATGAAGCCCAGGCCAAAATATTGCAGAAAATCAATGAGTTAGATGAAATTAGGCTCTCTTATCTTCAGCACACTACGTTAATTCAAAAACAGAGAGAAAAATGGCACGATACCCTCATCAAAGAAAAGATCTTCCAAGAAGGAGATTGAGCACTTTTATATGACTCCAGGTTTTAGGATTTTCCAAGGAAACTCCAGACATGATGGCTTGGACCTTACGAGATACAAAAAGTGCATGATAATGGCACCATTAAATTAACCACCATTGATGGATCTGGACATTGCTTCAAAGTAAATGGTCATTGAGTACAATTGTACCATAAACCGCTTACTCGAGAATCCTTCTACCAACAATTACGGGAAGATTCTACCATGCAAATTCTGGCTGAAGGGCATAATTCCTCCTCGACACCCATTCATTAAATCATTTCTTTCCTTTGAAATTTGTACATAAAGATTGTTCATTTATTATGTTTGTTTTTTTATGGAATTTTATTTCTTCAAACTCTGTTTATTTCGCTTATTTTGAGTTTTTGTTGTTCCTTTCCAAAGGAACAACATTTTTGTTGTTCCTTTCAAAAGGAACAGCAGCTTGGTTGAGAGTGATTTTGCTATTCCTTTTGAAAGGAACAACAATTGTGCTATTTATTGTCGTTGTTTCGCAGATTGTTTTGCTGTTCCTTTCAAAAGGAACAACAATTTCGCAGATTATTTTTGTTGTTCCTTTCAAAAGGAACAACACTTTTCGCAGATTGTTTTTTTTTATGTTCCTTTCCTGAGGAACAACGTTTCCGCAGATTGTTTCTGTTGTTCCTTTCCAAAGGAACAACACTGTTTGAGTGTATTATTTTTCTTGTTTTTTACCAGCATTTTGAGGATTTCTGATGACTCTTCTAAAGGCAAACATACTATTTATACAAAATCACACAAATTAAAGCTTACCAGAATTAGCAAATCAAAAGAAATTGTCATTTTTTTAAGAAATTGTTTGGTGATGATAAAAAAGAGGAAAAGGGACATAATCAATAATATGACTTTGTTGTCTTACTATCACTAAAATTATTATGTTCGATTATCTTTATCATGTTGGTTCTTCTCCAAATATTTATAACTTTCTTTGATCTTTACCTATTGAGTAGGAATAAGGGAATATTCTTTTCTATTGATATGTTTAGACTTCTTCCACCATCCCTACTCTTAAGGAGTGCTGAGCCATCCTTTATATATAAATAGGAAAGTGTTGTATGAAAAAGAAGAAAAAAAATATGTGTATATTTCACTAACAATTTTATGATATGGTAGATGGAGGATAGGGGGTCTCATCAAGAGCCAGCCTACCATGATAATAAGGAAGAAAGTGAACTAGCATTCCCATCATGGCCACCACACCAGGGATATGGTCCAATGGACAATTGGAAAAAAACTAAAAATTCCTTGGAACAAGAGGTCTCATCATGAGCCGGCCTGCCCACTTTTCACTTCTTTCCGGTGAATGGCATTGTGATTCATCTGGTTCCGAAGCCAACACAATGGCCTCCGTTATGACATTAAACATCACTTCCCTAGGCATAAATAAAGGGCAATGATTCCAAGTGTGAGAAAGAAACTTTGTCAAGGTTATGGACACCTGTGGGCAGCAGAGCTCTGCTAATGCTATTGGAGTCACATTTTTACAAATCAATACTAATATTAAACCTTTTTTCCTATATCTCTATCTAAATGTAAAATGAAAGTATGAATCCTACACCCTTGATTTCGAACCTATTATACATGAAAATCATCAGAAATCGATCACATTAGTTTGAGTGGGTAATAAACGCATTAGTACTTGTGTTTACATTAGCTATCCCTTTTCCTTATCTTTACATCATTACAAACGTTTCTATATCTATTTACAATTTAATCACACACATCGATTTCAGTAAATGCAATAATTTGATTAATTGTATCATAAGTACGCATGCTTTTTCCTGCTGTACAACTACTGTGCAGTACTTTTCTCTCTCATTTGATGGTCGAGGATGACCTATCATCCTCCAAGGGGGGTGTAGATGCCTCTTAATCACTGGATGTAGATCAAATCCCTATATTTTTTTACATGTACATGAATAAAATCCCTACATTCTATGGAATAACAAAAACTTAACGATATTATTCCAATTCACCGTGTTGTGTTGTTCCATTACATTACTGTGTGTTTGGAAAGAAGTAACAGTGTGCAGAGAAGATGGGAGGTCGAGCAATTTGTAGCGAGCTACAAGTGCTAGCTGTTTCTGATGTTGCACGAGAGATTCTGGAAAAATTGGGATGGATTACATACTTCAGAAGGCTGCAAAAACCCCATGAAACAGTGGCTACCGATTTTCTACAGAATTTGCAAGAAGGATACTCCATGGTTAGAGGAAGCTAGATAGCTGTAACAGATGAAATAATTATAGAGGTGTCTGGTCTACCAACGCAAGGAAACGTATGGACTCAGAAGAAGGTCAGGCTTCAAGAAGCCATGAATATTTTCCAGGATGAAGGACAAACATTGGTCGTCAAAGGCAAAGGAGTTTAGCCGGCATCATTGGGAGAACCGTGGACAGAATTGGCAAAGGTAGTGCAGGCCTATACAACATGCGATGGAAGGAAAGACATGGTAAGACCTCGCCACCTTAAGTTATTGGCAGTATTAAAGAAAAAATGTACTATAATTTTTCCTGCATTTTTAAATTCCTTACTGCATGATGTTGCCTGTAGTATAATAAAAGCTCGGCACACAGACATGGTGGTAAGCCACCATTGACTAATCAAATTAATAGTAAGCCATAGTCTCGCCCAACAATAGACCAGTTGGGAAGAATTGATATTTTCGATTGATAGAGGATTAGCCTTACCTACCCCAAAACGAAAGAGAATGGCTAGCTTGGGAACTGAGCCATCAAAATGTAGACAGCCCTCCCGTTCAAAAAGAAGTATGGGAATGATAGAGGGCCTTCCGGGTAGTAGTTGCCAACCCTTGGAATTTCCTGGCTCGGAGGATGAACAACCTCCATAATTGGAAGGAGGGAGTCCCCGTACTGATAAGGATGAAGAAGAAATGAGTCACCACACCAGTGGTGAGAAACAAACCAGCGCAAAAGAAGGAAATAATGAAGAAGAGGAAGGAAGCCCTCATACTAGTGTAGAGGGAGAAATTCGCTACTCTGATGAGGAAGAAGGTAGTTACCATACCTGTGAGGAGGAAAAAGATAATCACAGCAGTGAAAGAGAAGGAACAGAGCCTCCCAAAAACACTACTGCAAGTTCACCACGAAGCCCCTTGCAAGAAGACCAATTGGCCCAAATTTTTGCCAATATGAGTGAATATGTGCAACCTCACAGCCCTCTAGACCTTAATGTTGATATCAACCAATTATAGAAGAAATTGTTTTTCAATAAAGAAATGGCTTAGGGAATTCTGAATGAAACAGAAGGAGAAAACCCTAATGAAATGGTAGAATCAACTGGGGTTGCTTCCCCTGAGAAGTATGGACAGGAAAAGGAGAACACTGAAGTAGTGTCCGAAGCTAAAAATTCTCAGGGGATTGTACAGTCAATTGAGGGTATAACCCCTGTAGAATTCAGCTGGGGGCATATGAACACTGAAGAATAACCTCAAGAAGAAAACAGAGAAGCAAGCCCAACTGAAGGCATAGCTGATGAGGAGCGAAACCCCATTGAGCAATTGGGTCTAGAAAAAGGAACAGTCGTTCCATCAAGGAAAAGGAAGAAAGCAACTGAGCTTGAAAAACTTTGGAGGGAACGACTGAAGCTTCAGAGACAAGTGGAACAACTTAGGTAGACCATTAGGGTTCTTAAAATGAAACAAATGCCCAAACGAACCCCAAAGAAAAGAAGCATAGTCACCAAACGAGCCTCGAAAAAGAGGAAAGTGGCCACTAAAATAAAGCCCCAAGTTGCAGAAGCTATGGATGAGCCTAATCATGAAGATATGGAACAGTAGGCAGCTGTTCCAGAAGCAGTTGTTCTAGATGGAGCAACTTAAAGTGAAAATGTGCAAGCCAGTATTCAAAACACTTTTAGTGACCCTACATTAGCCAGACTCCAAGAGGAGTTGGCACAGGCTCGACAAGAAAGGGAAAAAACTGGAAGAAGACAATGTTCCCAGAAGGAAATATCAGGAGTTGCAGCAGCAGATGAAGATCATCCATGCAATAGAGGCTGAAGCCCATGAGAAGTGTCGAAAGGCAGAGGATAAGGCTGAAAAGGTAATGAGTCAATCAAAATTAGCCCAAAATCGAATGGACACTCTCTACTTGTTATACAGAGATGTTTTAGCTTGTAGATGCCTTGCTAAGAATTATGCTTTATTTTTATTAGAGAGATATTTACAGTTAAATATTAAATCATTTAGGGCAAGGAAATATATATATTTAAACACTATAGATGATTTTGTAACATGATGAAAACTCTATGGGGTAATGGTACAACGTCTCCTGTGTGAGTTCTATTTGCATAATCTCATATTGGAAAATGATAGTGAGACAAATCCCAGCCCTTTTGTGGGTGACATCCAATACCAAGAATTTATTTCCTTTGTTGTTAATCAATTAAAATGGCTCAAAGCCTATAATGTTTTTCAAGGGCAGGAAAATGAGTTAGATTTGTGGGTTAGGAGTGAACCTAAGCACCCATTACAATTATGGGCTAGGCAGAAGAATTTGATGACAACAGAAGGTGTTATTCAAGCATTCGGGCCTGTCCATAAAGAGATTTTATTGAATGGGATAGACTATTTCCTATGTATTAGAAACCAAGCCTAGATAGCAGCTAAGGTCCGATGGGGAATTTCCAATTGGAATGTTCAAAATAAAGAACCATTTAACTATAAAAAATTTGGATTAGTTGCAAACCGCTTGGTTCTGTATAGCAACCTCATTTTGAGGGAAGGCTCATTCTGGCTAGGGTGTAGGTTTCGAAGCCCCATTGCATGGTATCCTGCTACAAATTATAAAGCCATTCATGAAATACTCAAAGGACAGATAGGGCATGTCCTTGAAGCATTAGCTGCAATGCATGGCTTTAGGCCTTTTGATGAAAAACCTTCTCCAGCTTATTCTTTAACTGCCTTGCATGTAAACTATGGTTTTCATGAGGACATGAAAAAGGGTAAGCAGGGGGGTATGTTGAGTAGTGGAAAAGGTATGAATTCACTATGTGTTTTCCTATTCTTTTACTTTAAACATAATTCTTTTTACTTTAGAAAGGTGACTTATTACAAGAATTGTGGTAGAATTGTGAAGATTTATGTTTGTTGTA
Organism: Pinus albicaulis; assembly: GCA_034641835.2. NCBI lineage: Eukaryota > Viridiplantae > Streptophyta > Pinopsida > Pinales > Pinaceae > Pinus > Pinus albicaulis. Next base: position 374,875,653 of record CM076577.1, read on the forward strand.
AAATTTAACTAAAAAATGCCTTTTACTGCTAAAAATAGGAATCAAGTGAGGTGAACAGCTATACCAGAGGTGAGGCTAAAGTAAGTGCAACTACTTTTCCTCCAGCATTAGACCAAATCCTGCCAAAGACAAGGAAATCTGAACACATTGCTAAGAGAAGGCAGGGGACAGCTCGGCTTCGGTCAAAGGAAATTAAGTGACAGCTAAAGAAAGAAGAGAAGCGAATTCCTCAGGATCCTTCGATCCTGAAGGATCGCTGTTCATACCTTATCTTGTTCCTTGTATTTTCCATTGAGTTTGTTATATAAGGCAACGCCTTTAAAGATTATAGGAGTCAGATCATTTGATTAAAAAACATTCCTTTTGTAATTCTGTGTTTTATTGACTCTCGTGATCAAAGAGCAATCACTGTAACACTTTTATGTTCAATTAATACAAAGGCGCGTTTCATTTCATCTTTCCAGCTCTGAAGTAACCCAGCAGTGTTTCCCTGGTGCTAAGGGCTCGACCCTGGTGGAATTTCTCTGTTGTTTTTATTTCTATCCTTTGATTATTGTCGTGTGATAATTGTGTTTGGTTTCATTACGATTACAGAGTTATTTGATTATTGTTGAATTGAATACTGGATTTCTATGCGCGCTAATGGATTGCATTATTGTTCTATTTTATTAAGGATCGTGATTATTGTCTTATCCATCTTGCTATCTCTTATAAAGCTTTATTGTTTCATACTTAACTTCGTTTGTTGTTCCATTGGATTATTCTTCATTTCAATTTACTACTTAATAGCGTTTCCTGTCAACAGGTTTGGAGTTTAAAAAGACTTGTTATCTAATTTTTTTAAGTTCATATTTGTTGTTCAATTATTTTTTGATGTTCAATTATTGTTTGTTGTTCATTTCTAATTCGTTAGCTTCAGATTGCAGAGAGATTGTCTGTTTATAGTTTGTTGTGTAGGCATATAGATTGCAAATTGTTGTTCCTTTCCAATTCTTTCTTTTAGAAATTCTTCTTAGTTTATTTTCAACAACAAGTAGTTCAATTTTGATTTCACTTTGATTGCTTAAAGAGCAGGACTGTCAACTGTAGAGAACATTGGTTATTGCCTCCAAGTTCCCAAATTGATTGCCTTGTCTCAGTGTGATTTCAGTTGCATTGATTTCTAAGGGAATGAGTTATTGCTACTGTATCCTTGATTGATGCTTTGCAGAGTGAGTAGTTAAGATTTCAGAATATTTTCATTCATGTTATTGTAATTATATTTCTTTACAAGCATCCATTTACTCTTGTATCTAGAATACTATACTACATCTCTCACAACATTACTCTTAGCTAAATTGTAGTCTCAAACATAGTACACTTGAAAAAAAAAATCGTTCTCGGATTGATAGTTAATGTAGGATGAATAGGTGTTAAAAAGATACCTTTTATACCTCAACAATGATGACCACCTCTTTTTTTCTCCTTCAAAGCAATGACTGTCACCTCCTGTAACATCAAGTACATGGTGATAATTTTTCACATTGGTGTATCCAAAATCGACTCACAATCAACAAACAACATCAACTAAAACATAAGTCGACCAACATAATCAACACACATTGTTGAGTAACAACATGCAACATCAACAACATAAGTCGACATGAAATATGCAACACAATTGACATAAATCGATATGAAATTTGTTCGACATAATCGACCCAAGTCGATACGAAATATGCAACACAATCGACATAAATCGATATGAAATGTGTGCGACATAATCGACACAAGTCGATTAGAAATAATACATATTGATAGCACTCATGCATGTATCTTTGTAAAATGAACCTATTACAAGCTCTCTATTTACATATGCAAAATCTCACGCATATGTACACTTTTCAACTCTCTCTTCCAATTACAAATAAGTACATAAATCCAAAACATATGAGTGATCATAAGAGTTGAATTGAATGATAAATTGCTGCAACATAAATGAGTAACATACCCATTTATTATATCATCTTGGCGAAATTTTGCAACAAATATAATGCCTTCAACTGAACAACATTCACATGCAATCTTGCATCGTACAAGTTATAATAATCTGTTGCAACTTCTCATAATTTCAACATAAATTCATGCATACATAAGGTTCAAATTTGCATCTATGTACAAAGGAAATGCATGCCTTACTTGGTCAATAAATCCATTCATTTCTTACCAATCCACTTCAATGGTGATTTTTCCTACAAAACATCCTCTTCTTGTGAATCATCTTGACTCACATCGATGATGGAATCTCCTATTCCATTCTCGTCAACATTTTTATCCACTTTCTTCAAATGCTTTAGATGAGTGGTTAGATGCACTGTCTAACATTGGGCAATGAGATGCCCCTTATTTTGGAAATGAGTTCAAATATTTTGCATCTTTTGTTCAAGTCGCCTTTTCTTTGACTCTTTCCTGTATGCTACCATTCTCTTCAAGCATCTTGAAACTTGATTGTTATACAAACCAAAATATGAACAACAACTTATTCTCCCATTCATGCATGCATATTTTTCATGCTTAACATAATCATAAACAACATGATTACATGAATAATTATACCTTGATTTTTGCTTTGAATGTTCATCTTTATCACCTTCTTGAGGAGATGCACTTGAAGAGGTTCCAGCTTTCTTTTGAAGACCAAAAACAATGTTCATGTCCTTAGAGCTGTCACAACTCTCTTGTTTTCCATAAGCTGCATGTATATAAGCATCTTTTTGCAACATGGGATTCAAACAATTTCATTCATCTTGAATACAAACATTACATGTTTGAGGGTTTGAACTTGCAATAAAAGTCCTTCTAGAATTGTTTCAAGTGCCTTGATGGCTTTAGAGCTTTCTCCATAAAGTTGTCCATAGCCAAGAACCAAATACTTAGGCCTTTCCTCAACCATAATTGGCTCAACTATGCCTTGTGCATGTTTTCCTAATCCTTTACCTTCATAGCCCATTTTGATCATCAATTTGGACATTATTCATCTAGTGTGTTTTTCAAAAGAAATGTTGGAACCAGGTCCCCTAAAAGCTGCGAATATTGTAAAATTTTGTATATTTTTGGTATTAATTAGTCTAGCACAGAGGTTTTGGGGTGGGTCAAATCCCCCAATGCATTGTAATGGGTTCAGGGTAGACCTAGAGTCCACAAACCACAGTTTGTGGACCACAGGAAAGCGTAGGCTAAGTTGTTATAAATAGATGAACATTTTTGAGTCTTTAGGTGGGAAAGAATTAAGTCTAATGCTAAGTGTGAACTATTAGATCTGTTGTTGGGTCGTTTGGGTAAGGATTCCTACTGGTTTTGTGCATGGAGATCCTCATTCTTGCTATGTACGGACCCTGCTGGTTGTGTGTGCAGGTTGTGTTTGGACTCTACTGGGTTTTGGATGCCAATATATGCGGATATAATTAAAGTAGATATGTGTTATCCGATCTGATGTGTTACTATTGATGTGAACCTTTGGGATCTGTTAGAACTAAGAATTCAGTTGTGTTATCTATTATGTTGCGTTATGGTATATCTGTAATCTGTTAATGATGCATTGTGATATTTTGTATTGATAACTGCTGATACGCACATGGATGAGAAGGTATTGACTAGATCTATGCATGGTAGTAGCTCTGTTATACTATGGATTATATTGTTAACAAACCTACGAATAAGCATCTCTTGTGTGAACCTAATAGGTTGTGAACATGGGTCTGCTTGACTTACCTACTCTCTCTCAAGGTGTGGAAACTTGGTTCCAGCACCCTCCCATACTGCCTCAGGTGAGACTTTGGCTTGTGCAAGTAGGTCACTGCCAAAAGGGCCAGTAGTATAGGGGTTTGTTGGCAAACCTTAACCTCCGAACCTAGGTCAGGACCCCTCCAGCCAAAAAATGGTTCTGTTACCGGGACTGGGATAATTTTGAGAGAGAGATTGGGTAATGCCAAGAGAACATTGGAGACCTAAGAAGAAAGAAATTGAAGAGTGGTTTGAAAAATAGGTTCAGGAATTTGCAGTAAAAGAGAATCGCAGCATGAAGATGACGGTGGAGAAGTGGAAGAATAAGTACATTTTCACTGAAGTCTATGAAATATTATTTGTAACATTTGTGAATGAGCTTGAGTGGCTGGTAAGGCTCGTAGATTTCCAGGCGTGTTGGAAGGATGAGCGGGTCACGCAGTGGAATCTAGAGTTGATCCAGAAGTTAGAAAGAACTAGTAATACCATCACTTGTACGGTAGATCACTGGGCGGATAGCGTGTTGGGAGGATTTGTGACATAATTCACAGTTGATTAGTTAATTTTCTATTCAGAATCAGAGCGGAGGTTCTTCAAAGGGTTCTAAGGTAAGTTCCTAAAAAAATTGCCCTTATTAATCAAAAATTTTTTGTGTGAAAAAGGTATTATTTGTAGCCACACCGATTGAATGACCTTCGATTTGGGTGAAAGCACAACACAAAGTGGTAAATACTACATAACTAATCAAGAAGGAGATAGATCTGTCTACAGCCCAGTAAGAGATTTGGCTATGCATAGCCCTTCAACTACACCACCTTGAAGCTAGCATAGGGGTAGAAACTCACCCGTACCTCCACCTCCATCTGAAGACGAAATGGCCTCGCACATGAAGCTACCTACCTTCAAGGGCGTAGGGGATGTAGATATGGATCGGTTATGATTTGTTGTAGAGTCGGTATGGACTGCGCAAAATGTGTCTAGCGATGCTGTGAAAAGGGCATAACTATCCCTTGCCTTTGAAGGAAGAGCCCTAGACTTGTATATGGGATACATAGCTCAGCATGTGAATGCGACCATTCAAGAGGTTAAGAATGCCCTAAAACAACAGTTTCGGAAGCCCAACTCCTACTCTCAGATAGTGAATGACCTAAAATATTTCAAGCAATGACCCTCTGAGTTTGTATGGGAAGCTGACCAGTGGCTAAAGAAGGTGATCAAAGAAGGGGAATTTATGTATGATGACAAATAGCACAAGGAATGGTTCATTTCTATGCTACTACCTCACCTGTGCATACCTATGGGTCAGTGAACCATTGAATCGGAGGAAAAAGCTTTGGAAATTTCTATGAAGTGAGAAGTTGCACCAAGAGATGATACCGAGTTGGGATTACAAAAAATCCAAGGGAAGCTAGAGGCAATGCACATGGAGATCTAGAATCTGTGAAAGGACCGAGGGAAAGAAGCTAGCCCAGATGTATGGTGCATACGATGCAGGGTGTCAGGTCATAGAAAGGATTAGTGCCCACTACTAACATACTACCTACAGGCTCGGGGACCTAGTCTATTGTGCCTAGGACCAAGTGGAGCAATGTTTTGGTGTGATGATTGTCACGTAGTTGGCTTACATGATACTAACCACTGCCACCGTCTTGGTGCGTATGTCCCGGAAGTAAAGCAACAATGGTACCGGTTTTGCTGATCAGTAGGACATGAGTAGAACTACTAAACTTATGATCTAATGATAGACTGGGCAAACCTATATAGGGTATAATCATACCCTTCTTCACCAACATCACCCTCAGGTATAGGTGGCTCTCTAGCTAGGGGCAGGGGAGGGGGTAGAGGTGGAAGCGCAGGTAGGGGAAGAGGACAACTGATCTGCTATAATTACAGAGAGGTGGGGAACTTTGCGAGGGAATACCTGAACCCTACAAGACAATCTTGCAGATACTACAGACAGTTGGAACATGTGATTGAAGACTATCCAATTCTAATAGAAAAAATGCAAGAAAAGCAGCAGACACCTACACAAAATGTACAAAGGGTTAAGTCAGAACCTGGAGACACAGGACCAAGCATTAATGTCATAACACGCAGTGGCATGGCAACTGGGGGAGCTGAGGAGAAAGCTGCGAATGAGCCTCTTATCTGAAAAGAAGTCATCAAACAAGAAGGTTTGGACCTATAGAAGGAAAGGGAAACCTTTGTCGTAGCTCACCAAGAGTTTGCTAAGGCTGAGGCATCTACTTCTCAGGCCCATGCAAACCTCAAAGTAGATGACGAGGTTAAACCATTATTGCAAGCATGTATGAAGCTACTGTGCAACCAAAGGGCCATAGAAAATATTCAAGCATTAATAGAAAGTTGCGCAGAAAGAACCAATCCACCCCTAGAAGTTAAGGATGTGCACAAACTGTACAAACATAAGAAACACACTGGTAGGGAAATGTAGCTAACAGTGTAGATTGGTGATTATGAAATGGATTAGTTTATTTTGGACCTAGGATCAGATGAAAATGTGCTGCCCAAACAAACTTGGCAGTGAATGGGAGAACCGAAGTTCAAATGGTCCTCTATCCAGCTACGCATGGCCAACCAGAAGAATATCATACCGTTGCGAAGACTGTCAATGTTTGTGGTAGATATCACAAGAGTTAAGGTTTGGGCTGACTTTGAGGGAATATGTGGACCCCTATCCTGCACTTTTAGGATTGGAATGGGCCATAGATATGGGAGGTATCATCAACCTAAAGAAAGGAAGCATGGTGTTTGAAAATGAAGGCACGCAGGTGATAGTACCATTAGACCCTGCGGAAGGAGAATGGTATACGGAGCCAATGCGCGACGAAGAGGATGTGGATCACATCTATAATTTAAATACGCGGGATGAAGATTGGATCAATCGCATGCTTGATGGTGTGCTTTGCTGGGAAAAAGATAGCGAATGTTTCTCTGACTCCGATGGGGAGATGGAAAATTGGCAAAATCGGTTACATGATGTATCTATGCTGCGATGTCTTAGAATCACTAAGAACTTCCGATGCATCTCCTCCAAGGTAAGAGAAATCCCCTACTTTAATGGTTCTGGTAGTATTAAAGAGATTTTATGAGTATTTGAAGCTGAGGTTCCAAGAGAACGAAGGCTATGGGCCCTTAATCTAGCCATGTGCGCAACACCTGCAAGGTGGTTGGACACGCATAAGGGAGCATTCTAGGATTTGGAAGAGTGTCGGGATATGATGATCCTGCAATTTGAACCTCCAATTCACTTGCGCATAAAGACATTCCTTGGACCAGGGGACACACGCTAGCATTTTTTCACTTGGATGGAGAAATGGTGTGACTGGACTATATAAGAATGGGTTCACCTGTTTATTCATGCCCTGGGACCAATTCCCACTGCATGGTATTTATATGCGGAGCTACATCAGCGCACCTGCCACTGGGAAACATTAAAGGATGAATTTGTAGTGACATTTTGGTTAGCAGGGGGAATGGAGGCGCTTGATGAAGCTCTGTAGGATATAGATACCTTCATATTTGATGAATCATGCCCTTATGCAACACTTGGGGCACCAACATGGGAAATGCAGATGCAGGATATTGTCAACTGCCACAATATAGCACTAGAAGAGTGCGATGAGGATCTGCACAATGTCTCTATCCCGGAGTCGGTGGGAGAGCATGCAATTGCGAGACCCCCACTACAAACTGTCAATGTTACTAAGCCTTTGAAGTTGCAAGAAGTCAACATCAGCATGGAAGATTAGCCTAAGTTGGCTAGAATTGGGGATTACTAGGATGATGATACAGTAGGAAAAGTGGCAGATTTGCTCATGGAATACCAGGACTTATTCCTAACAAAGTTCTCGGAACTCAAGGGGATCACAAGGGACCTAGGGGTCATGCACATCACTTTAAAACCAGATGCACACCCTGTGAAGCAACATCCTTTTCAGTTGAATCCTAAGTATAAGAAAAAATTTAAGGAAGAAATTGATAAAATTCTCACCGCAAGTATCATCGAACCGTTCGAACAGTTAGACTAGGTAAGTCCGATGGTGGTTTAGGAGAAAAATATGAAGGGGGAGATACGAATTTGTGTTGATTTGCAAAAATTAAATGATGTCTGCGTGTATGATCCCTTTCCTACATCGTTTTCTGATGAAATCCTTGACAGCGTAGGCAGACAGGAAGCATACTCATTTACAGATGGCTTCTCGGGCTTCCATCAGATCAGGATCGCACCTGAAGCCCGCAGCAAAACTATGTTCACTATTGAGTGGGGATCCTTTCAATATAATGTCATGCAATTTGGGCTCAAGAATGCCCCTGCCATATTTTCACTGGTGGTGGTTTCATTTTTCAAAGAGTTCATCCACAAGTTTTTGGAGGTGTATTTTTATGACTGGACCATCTTCAGCTTGGTGAAGAAGCATGTCTCAAACCTATGCATGATGTTGGACACCTGTAGGAAGCACTATATTTCCCTCAATATCAAGAAGTGCATATTCTGCGTACCCTTTGGTATCTTGCTCGGGAACATAGTTTTTCGGCAAGGATTGATGGTGGATCCTGCCAAAGTCATAGTTATCATAAACCTAGTAGTACCTACAACTAAGAAACAAATATGTTCGATCCTTGGACATACAGGCTACAATAGGAAGTTTATTCAAGGGTACGTGCTGATCACAATGCCTATGGGAAAACTGCTTAAGAAGGATATTTCATTTTTCTGGGATGTTGAATGTCAAAAGAGCTTTGAGCTACTCAAGGAGAAGATGGTCTCTGCGCCTATTCTCATCTTTCCTGATTGGGAAAAGGTATTCCATGTTCACGTATATGCATCAGGGATCGCCCTGGGAGTGGTCCTTACACAGCCTGGAGATGAAGACATTGATCATCCTATTGTGGTCGCTAGTAGGAAACTTTCTGGTGCAAAGCACAACTACTCCACTATGAAGCGGGAGGGATTGGCCATGGTCTATGCATTATAGAAGTACGGGCACTATCTGCTAGGAAGACACTTCAAAATGTTTACAGATCATTTGACTTTGAAGTACCTAGTGAATATGCATGTGTTGGGGGGGGGGGGATCTGTCGATGGCTACTATTGTTCCAGGAATACGACTTTGAGATCATTTTCAAGCTAGGGAAGTTGAATGATGGGCTGGATCACTTGTGTTGAATTGAAAGTGGTGAGGAACACACAAACCTAGAAGAAGGTTTGCCTGATGCACAATTATTTTCTATTAAGGTAGTTGATGCGCACTTCACCTACGTCATTCAGTTCCTGATTACATGCATGGCACCTATATAGTATTTGGTACAACAGAAGAAAGAGTTGGTAACCCACGCTGCAGATTTTACCATCATCGCAGGTCATCTATATAAGATGGGAGCTAATGAAGTGCTGCGAAGGTATGTTTTGGAGCATGAATGACATGCTATCTTGGTAGAAGCCCACGACGGCGTAGCAAGAGGTCACTACGCAGGGAAACCAATGGCACAAAAGATCTTGAGAGCTAGACTATGGTGGCCTACCCTGCATAATGACTCTCAAGACTATTGTAGAGCCTGCGATATATGCCAATGACTAGGAAGGACATCATGCAGAGATGAAATTCCCCTTCAACTGCAAATGGCCCTGCAAGCATTTGACAAATGGGCCATCGATTTTGTGGGACCTATCAACCCACCCAGAAAGAAGAAAACTGTGCGCTACATTATAACTGCCATTGATTATGTAACCAGGTGGGCCAAAGCACAAATGGTGAGGGATTACACTACAGATACTGCTGTGCACTTCATCTTTGAGAAAATTCTAACCAGACTTGGATGTCCAAAGATCTTAGTGAGAAATAGAGGTACGCATTTTGTTAATGAAAAAATACAGGCCTTGATGGAATAAATTTGGATTCATCATGCGAAAAGCACTCTGTATCATCCCAAGGAAAACAAAGTGGTCAAATATTTTAATAAAGTCTTGGAACAAGTGATGACTAAGGTCTATAACGCCAATTTCAGTGACTGGGACATGTGCATCCCTTTTTTTCTTTGGGCCTACCGAACCACCTGCAAGAAGTTAATAGGGAAAACACCGTTTAAGATGGTGTATGGCAAGGAGGCCATTATACCCATGGAATATATTGTTCCTAGCCTGCGCATCGCAACCTTTATGAATATGGCGAAGCTTGATATCATGGAGGAGCATTTAGCGTAGCTTGTGGCTTTGGAGGAAGCTCGTTTTATTTCTAATTTCCATCAACAGGTTCAGAAGGCTTGGGATAAGGCATGTAATGATTGACATATTCGAAAAAAGACATTTGCGGAGCGAGAATTGATCCTGTTGTATGATAGCCAGTTTCTAAAACACCCAGGGAAGTTCTGTCAGCACTGGCTTGGTTGCTATATGGTAAAGGAAGTCACAAACGGTGGAGCTATTCAATTAGTTACCCTGTGTGGTGATATGTTACCTAGCTATGTGAATGGTAGCTGGCTCAAACTGTATCAGATCAAATGAATATATGGCCGAAGTAGCTGTATAGGGCAGAGCACATTCTCTAGGGCAGATAAGTACGGCAGGTACCCTGGTATGTGCAGGGAGTAGCAGCAGATTTGGATGCCTGAAGGGATGCACAAGGGGCACAGGAGCATGTTCAAAGTGTAAAAGGTGTGCTGGAAGTGCAGAGCTACGCTAGAAGTAGAGGAGGTGCGCTGGGCGCACAGGAGGTGTGAAAAATAGCCATTGGAACAGTAAAATCAAGTAAAAGGAAAACGTTACCATTGAAAGGAGCGGGCGAATGACATTTAATGAGGCGATTTCCAAATATTTTCTACTGTTTACTTGATGGTAATTCCCAAGTTAGTTCCACCCAGCCGTTGATCGATCCCCCTGGGTATAAAAATAGAAGGATCGATCAGACAAGGGTTCCATATCTTTTGAATAGTTTGTACCTTCTGTGGTTATCCTTGGCGAACTTATGTTGTAAGAGTTTTTTTGCCTATTGCGTCCCATTCATGTCTAAGCATCCTACACCCTCTGACAGCAGCAACCCAAAGTTAATTTTCTACGCCAAAATGACAGCCACTAATCCCGTTGAACCCTCTGAACCTCTGAACTCGACGGAACAAGAAATCGAGGAAGTATTGGAAGTCGAATTAGAAGCTAAATAAGTTATGTCTACGTGGAGTCTAGCCAAGAAGAAAGGGAAGAAAAAGGGGAGGGATTAAGGAAACCCACGAAATGGGCTGGGATGAAGCCCCGCACCTCACCCATAAATGTGAGTCCCCGTGAGCGGCAGGCCAAGCAAGCTCGCCTGGGCCAGTAAAGAGACCCCTGTCTACTCAAGAAAAGGCCCAGATCATTGAACCGATCAATTGGATACCACCCTTTGTTCAGCCTCACAGGCCCTTGACACACACACCAAAGAATCTTGATTTCCTACGCACTTATCTGCAGATGCCTTTAACTCTAGGTGAGGTCCCCATCATTGGAGAACCCTTTGGGAAGCTTCATGAGGTGAAATTCGATGACCATGACTTGGCCAATTTGGAGGCCTTCCCTCAACTCGCACCCGAGCTTTACCTCGAAAGGGTATTGAAAGACGATGGGATATAGATTGTCCCTATGCGTTGGGTGCATAGGTTATCTAGTTCTAGGCTCTTGAACCTACTAAGGATGTTGCATTTTGGCCACTACAACATTATAGATAGACTCGTGCACCAAATGCTTACTTTGGTCCATGATGGCAGCTTGTAGATTCACGATCGAATCGCTATTGATGCTGCCTTGATTCACTGAATTACTGGCCTCCCCATGGAAGGCTCGGACCCTATGCTACACATAAGCAAATAGTATGAAAATAATATCACTGACAAAGTGCGTGAGGATTATCAGGTGTTGAGTAACACTCAAGGCTTCATGATTGACACCATCAGCGACCCTGGAGCACAGCTGGGTACAATATTGCTAGCGTGCAAGATGATGCGCAAAAGCCAGGCTACCACCATCCCTACATATGTCATTAAGTTGGCGGGCCAAAGTGAAAAGAGGGTTTGCTTCAATTGGTCCCAGTATCTATGCAACGAGTTCCTACCAAATGTATGCAAAGCCCAGGATTAGGGGTGCGTGTTTTGCTACTCATGGTTGTTGCTTCTCATTACGTTGGTCACATGGGAAGCCCCATAATATTAGGTCCTCCCTGAGCTCACACCCGATATGTGTGAAGGGGGGCACTATACAAATTTGTAGGACTCCAAGGATGCGCAGTGGATTGAGGAAAATCAAGTTTTTTGGGTCCTCCTCCAAAGTGGACTGGCCACAACAATCAATTCCTAGTCGCGTTTGTCACCTAGGGTATACGAAAAATATAAGAACATCGCAGCATTCCAGGTAACTATGCATAACATCAAAATCATAAGTCGCAAGAGTCAAGCGTGGGTCTCACTCCCATACATGGTTTCGGATCAGGACATTGACCAATTAATCGTGACCTGGGCTCCCCAATGGAAGATTAGGTTCAAATATGGTGCACAGGGCACCGCAAGAACAAGCACTACGAAGGTCACCCCACCTGACACCACTAAATAAACTGGAGGGCAGGGCTAGGGTGCGAGGAAGGAAGTAGGACCAGAAGTACAAAAGGATCCACAACAGGGAAAATGCATGGGAAAGGAAATGGAACCAGCGTCCAAGAAGGGTTTGCAGTAGGACACAAGTACTAGGAAGGATGTGGGACCATCCTCGCAGAAGGACTCACATCTAGATCTAGACATAGAAGGTCTGGACGCAGGAGGTGTTGACTCCCCTCAGGGCACCAAATGGACTAGTGAGCCTGATAAGGGACTGCGGAAGAAGCAATGAGCCATTCGACCAAAACATGGCACGAGAGTTATGCTGACACAAGATGATCTTGAGCAGATCATAGATGCGGTCACCTTGGCTACAGAGGACAAATGGTTGGCTTTGGAAGAGCAACAGAAAGCCACTATGGACACAATCTAGACTAAGCTCCGGGCTCTGTAGCTCAAAATGGATACCTTGCAGACTAGCATGATCTAGACGAGGTCGATCCTGGCAGCAAGCAGCACAGTGATCTATATGCCAGAAAGTTGCCTCTGCCCTCTCCCAAGCGCAGCCTTCATACTGAGTCCACCCAACTTAGGCCCGCAAGTTCAGGTTTGCGCAGAGGTGTAACTAGATCTCGCCCTCCTACCACATGAAGCATTGCACGTCATTCATACATCCCTATTTGAAGAAATCCAGCATCACGATTGTCAAGTGCACTAGTAGCTCAGTACAGCTGAGTAGACAATTGAGGAAAAAAATGCTGAAGTTTCCCAAGTACAGGCTGCATGTACCCTCGCCGCCGCATAGCAAACGGAGCTGAAACACCTCATTAGTAGGCTCTACATAGACGTCTTCGAAGATATTCCAGCTTCTGCCACCCCCCGGGTCAAGATTGAGGGATTGGTCGCATCATTATAGGCCTCAAAAACTGAGATCCAGGTGGTCAAAACGTAGATGGAGCAGCAAATTGAGAACTTACAGGCCAAGTTGCAGCCTGAAACACCGCCAAAGGTAAGGGCCCAACGAGCCGTGCTGGTTACAGAGGCTACAAATTTTATCACAGGACACATTGCTCAAGGTGCCGAGATGTTGGAAATGGCAATGCAGTTATGGACCAAAGTGCAGCACGATCCTCTCCTGCATGAGATCAATCAGGCACTATGACAAAAGGAAGAATAGTTTGAGCAGCTAGAAGGCACAATGCCTACTTTGATCCCTGCTCAACGATTGGCATGGCTATGTACGAGTCACACCTTGAGGAAGGAAATTGAGGAGCTCCACCAGAATAAGAAGACCGTTGGTGATCGTCTCAAGCCTTGGGTTGATGAAGCCCTCAAGCTCTCCCAGGACATTGATCTCGTAGTAAAGCAAGTTAACCAGAGTTTGGAAAGTGTCACGGTTGCCACAGAGGGACCAAATTCACAAAAATTGGTGGACATAGCTCAGAATACTACTGCAGAAAGTGAAGGAGTGTTGTCGGAGCTGATTGATGCGATCAAGCTGTTGCAAGAAAAGGTGGAGAGCCCACCACCGCAGTGATTCGGGACGAGTCTCAAGATTGTGTTGGGGGACTATTGTAACCAGGTCCCCTAAAAGTTGCGAATTTTGTACAATTTTGTATATTTTTGGTATTAATTAGTCTAGCACAAGGGTTTTGGGGTGGGTCAAAGACCCCAATGCATTGTAATTGGTCAAGGGTAGATCTATAGTCTACAAACCACAGTCTTTGGACCACAAGAAAGCGTGGGCTAAGTCGTTATAAATAAATGAACATTTTTGAGTCTTTAGGTAGGAAGGAATTAAGTCTAATGCTAAGTGCGAACTGTTAGATCTGTTGTTGGGTCATTTGGGTAAGGAATCTTGTTGGCTGTGTGTGCGAAGATCCTCAGTCTTGTTGTGTGCGAACCCTGCTGGTTGTGTGCACAGGCTATGTTTGGATTGTACTAGGTTTTGGATGCTAATATATGTGGATATAGTTAAAGTAGCTTTGTGTTATCAGATCTGATGTGTTGCTATTGATGCGAATCTTTGGTTGTGTTATCTGTTATGCTGTGAATCTATTTGTGTTATGGTATATCTGTAATCTGTTAATGATGCATTGTGATATTGTGTACTGATAACTGTTGATACGCAAGTGGATGAGAAGGTATTGACTAGATCTGTGCATGGTAGTAGCTCTATTATACTGTGGATTATACTATTAACAAACCCATGAATAGACCTGTCTTGTGCGAACCTGATAGGTTGCGAATGTGGATCTGCTTGACTTACCTACTCTCTCTCAGGATGTGGAAGCCTGGTTCCAGCACCCTCCCATACTACATCGGGTGAGACTTTGGCCTACGCAAGTAGGTCACTTCTGAAAGGGCTAGTAGTATAGGGGTTTTTTTACAAACCTTAACCTCCGAACCTAGGTCAGGACCCCCCCATCCAACAAGAACCTACACATTTATCTTGGGAGGAAATTGAAGACAAACTTGAATTATTTACCTCTTCTTCAAGCACATACTTGGCTAAGGCTTCTTTAGCATCATGGAGCTGAGTCTGCATCTCATGCATCCTTTGAAGAATTTCTTTCTTCTCTTTCTTCGTAGAAACTAACTGCTCTTGAAGTTTAGTGTTCTCCCTTACATCTTCATACAAATTTTGCACCATATCTTTCATGATGTATATGTCCTGCACCATCTCTTTATCAAAGAGTCTTGCAGATGGGGATGGTTTAGAATAACCACTTAATGAAGTTTCCATCACAATGTAATGACTAAAGAGCTTCACAACAATTCACAAAGCTTCAGAAACTTCTTTACTGTGATTTTAGAACCAAGCTCTCAATTTAACTTCTCCTTCACACATAAAATTTCAAACTGTTAAATTCTCCTTGCACAATTCAACAACCAATAGCTAACCCTAGCTATCCTTGGCTACAATGAGCTAATCTAAACTCTGATACCAACTTGATCTGAATTAGGTGGCTGAATTTTTTTTCTATGCAAGCACCTTCTATTTCATTTAAACAATCTAAGGATCATGCTCATACATCCATTTGTGCAATTGAATTCTTGTTTCAAGTTTAGGTGTTTTTTACATGCTTTATGTGTGAGAAATTAACAATTTTTTTTATCAGATTAAATGCATTAACATAAAACATAATTTTGCAGAAAATTAACTAGCAACACACAACAACAAAATAATAAAGGATTTCACCCTCAATACTTGGCCTACATCTCCTTGAGCCTCCATCAATGGACTAGGCTCTCTAGGATTAAGATGGTCAAATTCTCTTACAAGCTGCTTCTCAACTCCATTGGTCTTTTTATACTGTACCAATGGGCTCAAAATACCAAAATACCCCTACATTGACTGTTCCATCACCGGAAATGGACCGTGGCTCCCTTGGGCATGACCTCTTCTACTAGTGGCCTTGTTCTTCTCTGAGCTATCCTATGGAAAAAACACCCTTATAAGTCCTCATCGACTCCTGAAACTTGTCTCATTGTTTCCAGAACATGTCAAACATAAAAAAGTACAATTTTCATTCACTCAGAATGACCTCTATCTCCCCTGGTTATGCCTCCAAGACCTGGTGGCCTTGGGTTCCATGAAACTTGCTTGTAGCATTCTTGCACCTAGAAGTCTCCAAATTCCTCTAAAACCTACACCATTAGCTTCAGAATGTCCAATATAGTAAAAAATGACTATTCATTTACTGAAATTGGACAGTGAATGCTCTTGCAATGGCCCCAACACCTGATGGCCCTGACCTTCAATAAAATTCAAATGCACTAAAACACCTAAAGATGACCTTTTCTGCCTCTGCAACCTACTTCATTGAGTTCCCAGCATGCCAATTAGCCTATAATGACTTTTACTGAGCTCAATTTGCTTGAAAATTGAGTGAGTTATGACCAAAACTAATTTAGCCCCAATTTCTCCTCTAAAACTGGAGGAACTACCAGTTAACATTACAAACTTGGAAATCCCGCCAAAATTGTTGCGCCCTCTGAAATTTCCACCAACCATAATCTATGAATTAATTAGCGCTAAGTGCGCTTATGGGCGGATAAGACAATTTAGTGATAAGCACTTGTTTTAGCGTTAATGACGTTTTAAACGTCAATAACCCACGTCTTAACATAATTAATTATCCTTATGGAAACCCACTAGTTCAATGCGATAAGCTCCTGGTTTCATGCTTCTGGCCACATGGGGAGGGGACTAGCCCCCTCCAACCCCCAATAGTCAGGCAATGAAAATTTAAATATAAGCGGAGAATGTATAGGGTAAGAACCACCCTGGAGAAGAGACGGTAGAGATGTTGGTTGGCAGGCATGAGGTCAGGGATTCGACCCCCACTCTGCCACATAGATATTGAACCAAGTTATAATAACTCCTCCGCTAACTTGTCGATGCCACAATTCTGGAACTCCTCCATACTTGGCTAGTGTATCCTCCAGATGTGGTGATATCCACCGAAAGGTGGGTTTGAAACATTATATATATATATATATATAATTCACCACATAAATTTTGCACCAAGTTATAATAACTCTCTATTATATATATATATATATATATATATATATATATATATATATATTATATATATATATATATATATATATATATATATATATATATATATATATATATATATATATATATATATATAATTCACCACATGAATTTTTCACCAAGTTATAATAACTCCTCTGCTAACTTGTCGACGTCGCCATTCTGGAACTCCTCCCTACTTGGTTAGTGTATCCTCCAAAGTTGGTGATATCCACCAAAAGGTGGGTTTGAAACATGGTTACTGATGAAATAGGTAACTGAACTCGTACCTACTTTTTTGAGGTAGCAAAAAAAGCACCCGATATTGAAAAGTGGTGATGCAGAATCACCCTGTTTTTTTTTTTTGGCATATTTTTTACACTTAATTTTTTTATTTATGAAGTATGAACATTTGTTTTAAAATGTTAGTGATTTTCATGCTAATTTTGAAAAATGTTGACGAATCATCAACCATTTTTTTTAGAGTGGTAATTTTCATGTTGGTAATAAAACATAAAAATAAAATAAGAAAACATGACAAAAAAAACTCAAGTATAAAAAATATAAAAAAATAATAAAAAAACCAATAAAATGGTAAAAAACAAAACAAAATTAGCTTGTAAAAACAAAAAAATGTTAAAATAAATAAATAAATAAAACAAAAAACAAAAAACATAAAAAAAACAAAATTTTCTACATTAATATTATATATATATATATATATATATATATATAGAAAATTAAAAAATAATAAAAATTAAAAAATTAAAAATAAAAAAAAAATTAAAAAAAAAATAAAATTAAATTTTAAAAAAATATCAATAAGAAAATAAAAATAATAAATTTTAAAATAATAAAACATTAAATAAAAAAAATTAAAAATTAAAAAGAAAATTAAAATAGAAATTTTAAAATAAAAAAAATTAAGATTAAAAAAAAGAGAAAAAACATTTTCAAATAATTAAAGAAAAAAAAACAAAATTCCAATGGTTTTTAAAATTCTAATTTTAAAATGAAAAATAAAATAAAATAAAAGTAAAAACAAAACAAAAAAGCAAAAAGTAATTTTCAACTTAAAATTTAAAAATAAATTAATAAAAAAAATAAAAATGAAAAACAAAAAACCTCAAAATATTCAATTTAATAATAATAATAAATAAATAAAAATTAGAATAAAATATTAAATTAAATTAAAAAAAACAAATATGAAATATAATAAATAAATGTTAAAAAAAATTATTAAAAACAAAAAAAAAACAAAATTTATTTAATTGTGCCACCCAAGTGGCGGCGGGAGGTTGATTACCGGAATCGACCTGGGAGGTCGATTTCGGGAATCGAAATGGGGAGGTCGATTCTGGAAATCGACCTCGGGAGGCTGATTTCATGAATCGACCTAGGGAGGTCGATTCCGTGAATCAACCTAAGGAGGTTGATTCCGAGAATCAACCTCCCACGGTAGATTACAGGAATCGACCTGGGGAGGTTGATTTCGGGAATCGACTTGGGGAGCTTGATTCTCATAATCGACCTTGGGAGGTCGATTTCAGGAATTGAATTGGGGAGCTCGATTCCCGGAATTGACCTGGGGTGGGTGATTCCCAAAATCGACCTAGGGAGGTCGATTCCTGGAATCGACCTCAGAAGTTAATTCCCATAATTGACCCGGGGAGGTCCATTCTCGGAATCGACTTGGGGAGGTCAATTCCGAGAATTGACGTGAGAAGGTCGATTCTGGGAATCAACCCGAGGAGGATGATTCCCAGAATCGACCTAGGGAGGGTGATTCCCGGAATCGACCAGGGGAGGGTGATTCCCAGAATCAACCTAGGGAGGTCGATTCCTGGAATTGACCTCATGAAGTCAATTCCCAGAATCGACCTGGGGAGGTCCATTCCGAGAATCCACTTGGGGAGGTCAATTCCTAGAATCGACGTGATAAGGTCGATTCTGAGAATCGACCTCCCGCCCATGTGGTGGTGGGGGTCGGTCATTGGGCAAGCGAGGAGGCCGCAAGCAGGCCCTCGCCTACCTAGCGACCGACCCCCGTCGCAACCCAGACAACGCAATTAAATGGTTTGTTTTTCACTCGATTTTTTCTATTTTTTATTATTCTAATAGCTTTTATTTTTATTTTTTGATATTATTTTTTTATTTTTATTGTTATTTATTATATTTCATATTTGTTTTTTAATTTAATTTTACTAAATTTAATATTAATTTTTGAATAAAATTTAATAAAATTTAATAAATTTTGTTAATTTTTTTTTAATTTCTTTAAATTTAATATTTATTTTTTAAAATTTTGTTTTTTAAAATTATCTAGAATTTCATATTTTTTATTTAAATTAATTTTTTATATTTTAAATTAATTTTATATTTTAAATTAATTTGTTTTTTAATTTTTCTTTTCATTTAATATTTTTTATTTATTTATTTGTTTCCATTTTCAATTTTTAATTGATTTTTATTTTTTTTTTAATTTTTCATTTTAAATGTGTTTTTTAATTTTGATTTTTTTTTTAAATTTTGGTTTTTATTTTAAAATTTATTTATTAATTCATTTATTTATTAAAATTTAATATATTTTTTTTTTAAATTTAATTTTTTAGATTACTATTTTTTTTTAATTTAATAAGATGTAGAATATATATTTTTTAATTTAATTTAATATATACATATAATTTATTTTTTATAATTTAAATTTAATTTATTTTTTAAAATTTATTTGTTTTTTAATTTTTTTTAAGTTTAATATATATATTTTTTTTAATTTTTAATTTTTAATTTTTATTTTAATTTAAATAATTTTTTTTTATTTTTTTATTATTTTTTTCACTTTATTAAAATTTAACATTGTGTAAGAAATTCTTTCGTTGAAAATCACATGTAGGGAATTTTTGCCGACGCGTTTCGAACCAGCTAGTGTGGCTCATCATCAGGACAAGATGAGAAATCTGAACCAAAAAACTAGATTAAATAGACAAGAATGCTCCAACTAGCCGTTAGTAATATAACGACTAGTTTGACTAATTTAATAAAATAAATTAAATTTCATCAATAAAACTGTATGTTATTATGTATGATAAAATTATATTAAAAGTTTTTAATTTAAATTTAATTCAATATTAATGATTTCCAATAAATATAATGTTAAAATAATTTTTTATTTTTATTTTAATAAAAAAATAAAATAAAATAAAATAAAAAATAAAAAAAAATAAAAAAAAAAATAAATAAATAAATAAACAAACTAGAAAAAAAAAAAAAAATATATATATATATATATGAATTAAAAAAAAACAAAAAAAACAAAAAAATAAAATAAAAAAAATGAATAAATAAATATAAATAAATAAATATATATATATATATATATATATATATATATATATATATATATATATATATATATATATATATATATATATATATAACAAAAATTAAAAATATAAAAGAAAAATAAATTTAATAAACCAAATTAAATAGAATAAGTAATAAACAAATAAAAAAGTAAAAATAAAATATAAAAATAAAAATAAATAATAATAATAATAATAATAATAAATAAATAAAATAAAAATTTATATATATATATAAAGAAAATGAAGCTAGAGGGAGAATAAAAGGAAAAATAAAAGGCAACTAAGAGTGAAGGGCGGGAATCCAACATCTATTGACACTCCACCCATCATCCCTATTAAGGTTGACAGGCCTCTTTTCGATCTCCAAGGCTTCCCTCAATTTGCAATGGTGGAAATGGTCAATCTTCGCAATAACCTCAGCATCCTCAATACAGATGTGATGATTCGTTTTATCGGCATGCTCTGCTAAGGCAGAGGACTGAGATCTACAATGTCTAAGGTCAGCGATATGTTCCTGAATCCTTTGATTAATGGACCGACCAGTTTCACCAATGTAAGGCGTCCCACAAGAACACAGAATCAAGTAAACACCCTTACTATCTTTAGGGCAAATCGGGTCCTTAACCGACCTAAGTAAACTCCTAATGGTGCGGAGGGGCTTGAAGGTTGAGGAAACATTATCTTTTTTTAAGATCCTAGCAATCTTATCGGTAGTACCTTGGATGAACGAAAGGTGAACTCCAAAGGACCGATCACAATGCTCTTTCTTAACCTTAGGACCTTTTTCAGCTTTTTGAAAAGCTCTAACACACTGAACCTTGCTATAACCATTCTTGCTAAAAACATTAAAGAGATGAGATTTTTCACTTTCAAAGTGGTGTTCATCTGAGATTCTAAAGGCTCTGGTAACTAGAGTGTTGAGAACCCCAAGCTTCTGAGCCGGAGAATGATGAGAATTAGCATGCAAATACTACTCAGTATGAGTCTTCTTTCTAAATACTTGATGAGAGAAGGAACCATCATCATTCCTCGAAAGAAGGACATCGAGGAAGGGAAGACTACCATCTACCTCAAATTCCATGGTGAAATTAATGAAGTCAGATTGATCATTAAGATGATGGAAGAAAAGGTCCATTTTTTCTTCTCCATGGGGCCACACCACACAGGTGTCATCAACAAACCTTTTCCAAAGCTTAGGTTTAAAAACGGATGTGGAAAGGGCCTTAGATTCAAAGTCTTCCATGAAAATATTAGCCACTACAGGGGAGAGAGGGGAACCCATGGCCACCCCACATATCTGCTCGAAGAAAACACCTTCAAAACTAAAGAAGGTCGAAGTTAGATAGATCTGAACAAGATGGGCAATATCAAGATCATTGGTGAAACTGGTCGGACCATTAATCAAAAGATTCAGGAACATATTGCTGACCTCAGACATTGTAGATGTCGGTCCTCTACCTTAGCAGAGCATGTCGATAAAATGAATCATCACATCTGTATTGAGGATGCTGAGGTTATTGCAAAGATTGACCATTTCCACCATCGCAAATTGAGGGCAGCCTTGGAGATCGAAAAGAGGTCTGTCAACCTTAATAGGGATGATGGGTGGAGTGTCAGTAGATGTTGGATTCCCGCCCTTCACTCTTAGTTGCCTTTTATTTTTCCTTTTATTCTCCCTCTAGCTTCTTTTTCTTTATATATATATATATATATATATATATATATATATATATAATTTTTTTATTTTTATTTATTTATTTGTTTATTTATTATTATTATTATTATAATTTTTTTTTTCGCCTCCTTATTACTGTTTGATTTTATTTAGCTATGAAATTAAATTATTTAATTTTTTATTTTTATTTTTATATATATTTTTTAATTTTTTTATTTGTTTATTACTTATTCTATTTAATTTGGTTTATTAAATTTATTTTTCTTTTAGATTTTTAATTTTATATATATATATATATATATATATATATATATATATTTATTTATTTATTTTTCTTTTATTTCATTTTTTTGTTTTTTTTTTTAATTCCTATATATTTATATATATTTTTTTATTTTTTTCTATTTTATTTATTTATTTATTTTATTTTACTTTTTATTTTTTATTTTTTTATTTTTTATTTTATTTTATTTTTATGTTTATTTTATTAAAATAAAAATAAAAAATTATTTTAACATTATATCTATTGGAAATCATTAATATTGAATTAAATTTAAATTAAAAACTTTTAATATAATTTTATCATACATAATAACATATAGTTTTATTGATGAAATTTAATTTATTTTATTAAATTAGTCAAACTAGCCGTTATATTACTAATGGCTAGTTGGAGCATTCTTGTCTATTTAATCTGGTTTTTTGGTTCAGATTTCTCATCTTGTCCTGATGATGAGCCACACTAGTTGGTTCGAAACGCATCGGCAAAAATTCCTTAGATGTGATTTTCACCGAAAGAATTTCTTACACAATTTATGGATCACAGAAGCAAAATTCCCAAAATTTAACATATTTTTTTTTTAAATTTAATTTTTTATTTTCAAATTTAATTTTTTTTTCTTAATTTAATAAAAAATTATTTTTATTTTTAAATTTCATTTGTATATTTTAATTTTATTTTAGTTTTTAAATTTTTTTGTTTTTTTTTTAATTTTTTTTTTAATTTAATATTTTTAGTTTTTTTTTTTAGCTTTTAATATATTTTTAAATTTTAATTTTTAAAATGCTTTTTATTTATTTTCTAATTATTTTTGCTCTTTATTTTTTTTTTAATTTTAAAATTTGAATTTTTTTTTTAATTAAAAAAAATGTAATGAAATTTGTTTTTTTTTTTCCAATTATTTTAATTTTTTTTTTCTTTTCTTTTTTCTTTAATTTTTAATATAAATTTTTATTATTCTAAAATTTGTGTTTCAACATTTTCTGTTTTTGGGTGTTTTCTGCACAAAAAATTGGTTTTTACGTCTATTTTTAAAAATGTTGAAACTTTACCTCGAAAAAACAGAGCTTATTCAACAATACAACTTTTCATTTTTCAGGATGTTTTTTGCACAAAAACAAAATGGCTTTTCCTTCCATTTTTAAAAAATGTTGAAAATTTACCCCGGAAAAAAAGAGAGGTTATTCCATAATACAAATTTTTGTTTTCAGCTTGTTTTTTCATGGTTTTTTGATGTTTTTTTGGTTAAAGTTCCCGTTTTGAGGTAATAGTTCCCGTTTGATCGGTAACTATCTCTCTCTCTCTCTCTCTCTCTCTCTCTCTATATATATATATATATATATATATATATATAATTCACCACATAAATCGGATGTCCAACCTTATTATAACATTAAAGTGATAAAGAATTCAACCTCCATAGGTTAGGAGATGGCCCACTAGAGAGGACACGTGGCGCCCTCTGGTTGGGTTATACTCCAACCCTTAAACAATTTCAAATTCCAACTTAGGAAGAATTGGATGTCATTGGACAATTTCTCTCTCACTTAACCCATCTGGAAAATCTGAAGACGACACTTGTCACAGTGTCACTGGTTATAATCTAGAAAATATTCCCTGTAATGTTGACTGTACCTTCCACGTCATCACTGTACCTATTCTGCTCCTTTTTTTCTTGCTTTGGAAAATGAACAACATACGATAACTCGGTCATACGAACTTGGATTTTGATGGAATGAGTTGCGTCGGTATCTTGGTGACGATCTCTATCTGATTGTTCAAGTTCGAAGCAATTTTGATCAATTTTAAACTTTAGCTAATTTTAGGCCTTGATCCAAATTCCGATCAATTACAGAACTCCACCCAAAACCAACCCATCCACCTCGATCACTGCATCACCTACAACACCTTTGACAATCCATCTCCATCCTATAGAACTTATCTAAAAAATGGTCAAAGGGACTTTATGGCGAACAGGACATAACTAAAAGGCTACCCATAGCTACAGCATAGTCAATAACTGAGCTCAATATCCTTCATCTATGTCATCATTGGAAGTCTTGAAAACATTCCCAACCCATCGAAAATACTTAATTTCTGCCTTAGGTGTAATAGACCCTCTCAATTCTAATTAATTTTTTCTGACTTGGATAACTTTGCTCCATGTCTTCCATCAATAGTCGCCTCCCAAATTCTGGTCACAATCTGGAATATCACCATACACCACTGCATAGTTGATGAGGGAGCACCCACATGTATTACGTCCTAAATTGTTTGGAAAAAACTTGGGTCTCCTAAACTCTTACCATCTAACATCACTTTCAGAGCATACAATAAGCAACCTTTTTCTCTTGTAAGCCTATTCAAAGACATTTTGGTGCAACTCACCGGAAAAATTGTGTTTGTTGATATAGAAGTGTTGGACGCACAATTGGATTACAATATCCTTCTTGGTCGAATTTATGTGTATGTGATCACTGCAGTGACCTTTTCTGAATTTAGGATAATGATGGGAAAATTTTTACAGTTGACCAACTCACCTACTATGAGAAGAATATATCCACCACCCCTGATGTTGTGCTACCTTTCGTAGGATCTTCCCTTGATTTTATCACAACCTACACTAAATTCAAACCTAGATAGTTTAAACCATCGACGCTCCTTGGTACATACCCTGGAGATCGCCCCTTGTTAGAGTCCATTCCTACAACAACAGAAGCTCTAGTGTGCATGATGAGTTCATCAAAAATCCCCCAAAGTCATGGAAACCCTCCACTTGGTTTTGTCTCGCACCAAGTCATGGAAACTCTCACATTAAAAAATATGGCTCATATCAGTTTGGTATCAGGACCCTCATGCTATGTTTGAAAAATCAAGCACTAGTACAAAATGGCTAATTGATTACTAAAAGAAGACTAAAATTTTCATATAAATGACCATTTTTCAGTCGGTGACCAGTAGTAGCTAATTTACAATATCTTATAACGCGACCAATTTTTAGTCACTTTTTAGCTTAGTCATTAATTGTTTGTCTCAATTTTATCGTCTAGTAGTATATTTAGTCATTAATTTGGTCATTAAGTTATTCATTAATTGCCACAATTAATGACCAAATATACACCAAAATATATTAATATATGATCGCATGAGAAAACCAATCAATGACCAAAGAAATATGACCAAAATATTGGTCGTGTTATAAGATACCATAGATTAGCTACTAATAGTCATATATATGCAAAATTTGGTCATCATTTGAAATAAATTAATGACTAAATAAATATGACTAAATTTTAGTCATGTTATAAGATACTATAAATTAGCTAATAATAATCGTATATATGTAAAATTTAGTCATCATTTTTAATCACAAATTTATCATTTGTAGTAGTCATTTATTTGTTTTTGGTAGTTTCATATTGATTATATAAACGATTAATTTAGTATTTTATATTCATTTCAATTACTTTCATTAATAATCATTATAAATGGGGTGTGGAATTGAACGATGGCCGACGTTAGGGTTTCGCTCTTCTCTGTTGTCGCCTTCGTCGACGCAGCTGCTCGGACTTCAGAACCTGCTCTCCGCCTTGACGCTATTGCCATTGAGAAGTCTTCTGGATATGCTCTCGTTATAGCCCCTTGCCAAGCGCTGCCTTTGCCTGATTTTAACGCCTCTTCTACGTATGTTACTGTTCATTCAGAGGGCACTCGATCTGCTGAGTCCAGGGAGGAAGCAGATTTGAATGCAGCGAAGAATCATTTCGTCTACCCTTTGGTGCCAGCGGTGGCTTCCCTTGAATATAACGACTTCTCTCTGCCCCGAAGTCATTGTGCAGCTCTTCAAAAGGCAGATTCTGTAAGATTTACCAAATGCTCTGTTTCTGCCTTTGTTAGCACCCTAAGGCTGCGGCGACCCTTGGTTCGGCTCATTGGACTTGCAATGGGGATTCTGAGGGTAAAACATTTCCTGCTTCCTCCTTCAAACCGCGGCAGGGCCAGGTCAAGTTGGATTTCATGCAATCTAACTCCTTCTCTTCTCAGAGCTACACTAATAAGAAGGGATCCAAAGATTACTCTGCCCCATTTCAGATCCTGATCTCATCTATTTCAGGCAACACCATTGTGCAATGGGTTAGCTCGTCGGACTTGGTGCAGAACCTTAAGTTAAACCTGGAACAAAGGATTGGGATACCCACTGTCCATCAGTGACTCCTATTCCAAGGTAAACAACTGGAGGACCTCCTTCCTCTCTCTGTCTGCAGCATTAAGAGAAATGATTCTATTGTTTTAACCCTTTTTCTGAGAGGAGGTGTAGCTGGACAGTCATCTTCAACCCTCTCCTTCTCCTACAAAGATGTTGTCCATTCTAAGATCCCCCACCCTTAGTCCTCTTCGAAAGCAGCTCAACCAACTATGGCTCCCAAGCCATTTTTGGTGGACAAATTGGAGGAAATTCCTTCTATAGCATTCTCTGATCCTGGGATTGAAGAACTCCACCAGAATTTTGCAGAATCTTCAATCATATGCAGATTTAATGGTCTATGGCCACCCACTGCAGATTTATACCAATAGATCCATAACAACTGGACTAAAAAATGCCAGATCTACTTATGCTCGAAAGGCTTCTTCATTGTAGCTTTTGATTTAAATGAAGATTACCAGAAAGCCATTACAGGAGGCCCTTGGTTCTGGGGCATGGCTGGGCTTTTCCTTTCCCCATGGTTTCCAGACTTCGACCCTTCTACAGCTTTCATCACCAAACTTCCCATTTGGGTCAGACTCCCGAACCTTCCAGTGCATCTATGGCATATTTCGGTCTTCATAGCCATTGGAGACACGCTAGGACGCTTCCTCACTACAAATACCTCGAGAAGGGACAATGGACTCTACACCTACGGCAGAATCTGTGTGGAAATAGACATCAGCAAAGGACTACTAGATCAGATCAACCTTAAGATTGGGGATTTCCACTGGACTCAAACTCTGGATTACGAAAATACAGCCTTTCGTTGCCGCCATTGTCATCAAACGGGGCACCTCCAAAAGGCTTGCACCCAGATCCTCGACAAAAAGAAGAATTTGATTCGCAAACCCAAAGTTAAGAGCTGGAATCCCTATGTTACTCCCCCCATGGATGATTCATACTCCTCCAGCTCGGATGAGGAGGAAATAGTAGTAGATGAGCTGAATGAAGGAGCTCTGCCGGACACCCCCTCTGCTGGTCTTGCGGATCCCTCTGCCCTGATGATCTCTCAGAAACGCTCTCATGGGTCTTCATCCTCTGACTCGGATAAGGAGTCTCCTCCTTTTGCGCAGAATAGTTTGCAGGTGATTCCCGTCCAGCCAGCTCACAATAGCTGGGTCACAGTCAGTAAAAAGAAAAAGAAAAAATGTCGATTGGGACATTCTACCCACTCTGGATCGACTCCCTAGTCTAGTTCTTTACTTTATGTTCTTCTGGTTATCTTTTGCTTATGCTGTGGATGTTCTTTGGGACCGAGGTTGATAGTCTATCATTTTTGGCTCCCTTTCTCTCTTGCTTTGCTTCTATGAAGGCATTGATTGTACTATATTTCCTTACTTAATAGATTTAGTCTTATTCAGAAGAAAAAAAAAAATCGTTATAAATGACTAATTTAGTCATATATTCATTTTATTTGTGTTCATAATTAATCAATATAAACTATTAATTTTTTAGTTTTATATTGATTTTATGTATTCATTATTGATCAACATAAATTAATTAGTATGATTTAAAAATTGTCATGCAATGTGCATGTTCATCTAATATGAAAACGCAAAGTTGCATATGTTAATTATAATACTCAACAATATCAATTGCAACTATAAATAATTTCAACCTCATAAATTATATTATATGAAATGTTAAAGTATTACAATATGAGCTTCCAACTTAATATTGGTTGGACTACAATTTACATATGGATCACTTCCAAACATTATCATTGTGTTATCAGGGCATTGCAAGTGAATTCACCAACTTTGAAGACTTTACCATCAGTCTTTATATGTGTGTCTTATGCGGGATATTAGTTCTAATGGTATCACCAAACTAGCTCTCTTCTCTCTCTCCTTTTGCATTTGTCGCTCTAGTGTTATTGATCTCCTATTTCTTCAATTTCTACTTCTTACCATCAATACTCATTTCCTTTTCTAAAAATAAAAGAAGATACAATGCAGAGTGTAAGACATGAAATACAATTAACACTATAATATAAACTAAATTAGACTATAAAGAGTTTATAGGACATATTCCTCAACATCCACAATATCAAATCCATTTTTCCCCATACAAGTAAGAAACTTGAACAATTTTTCTTTAGTTGGGTGATAATGCCCACTATAATGTGGTCAGATGACCTGTATAAACAAAGAAAATAAAATTTCACCATAGAAAATAACACCTTATTAATTTAGTATTCAACCTTCAAGTAAATCTTAGGCACAATCATGGCAACTAAGTTATATGATAAAAAACTCAAGTTGTAGATAGCTTGTGAAACAAATAATATGAGGTGTGATATTAATCCTTGTTGTTTTATTCTCAACAACATTTCATTTTATAATGCATGAACCTTGTAAAGTGTATAAACAACACCTGTTCAAATAACAACATGAAAGTAAATTTTTCTGATAGTCATGAAAATATTTTAAAACAAAATAGCTATAAGGATTGCAGTCAATGTCGTGTAATACTAATTTCATCTTCAAGATTTGGTTGTTGTTAAAATGGACATTATACTAAGTATTTTCAACTTCATAGTTAAAAGACAAAAAAAAATCAAAATAAAATTCCAAAATACAATCAAACAATAAAGAGAGGATATCATGGAATGGACATTACAGTTATAAAAAAATTGCTTACCTGTCCACCAATGTCTTGCATGGCATTCCTAAAAAAATTTCTTGCCCAAAATAACCACGAGGTGAAAGAATCGCAACATTAAAACCCATAGGAATCCGTACTAGAAACATTTCCAAAGTCGATGGCTCAGGTGCCTAAAGGATCTCTACCAACAAATGAATCATATCCAACGCATGCTCTGCATTGTCTCCCCATCCTTTTTCCAAACACATTTTTTGTAATCTTCCCTTAGCAAAGTCAAGTAAAAATCAAATGAATACATTGATATTTGTTTTTATCTTTTATATCTATCAATTTTGAATCTAATTTGTTTCAGGAACATATTAATTCATATTTAAATCCTTCCTAACATATGAGAAGGTATCAATCAAGTAGGAAATCAAAAAATAAACCTCAATGAGGTCCTCAAAAAAATCTACAATATCAATATTTTTCTTGTTGTGATATCTTGTGTAGAAGAAAGAACATATCTACAAAATAAAAAACCATATATTTCTTATGTTCAAAATTTGTATGTGGTGTATTTTTAGGCAATATTTTAAGATGTTCCTCCATCTTTACCAAAGTGAACTGTAGCTTGGTTAAATTATGTATCCTTTCATTCAACATCAATTTCTACAAGATAGATGTCACACATTATTCTTTCCCTTTTCTCAACATGATACATATGATAAATTACAAGTCACATAAAACCAAGAGAAATTAACCCTTTTTCTAACAAAAAAAAAAAAAACAAACGATGCCTCTAATAAAACTTCATTCTAACATTAGCAGATGAAAAGATATTGGACAATTTTTGTTGTTTGACTTTCTTATTTTTGTTATGAAAGTGCTCGCGCTTCAGGAACCAACAAATGTGAGGGAAGTTGTAAATGTGAAAAAAATTATGTTGACCTTTTAGACTTCTTTAAAATTAAGTGAATGATGCCATTTTCAGATTTGGTAAATCTCATAATAATAAATGGCCACATATGATGCAGAGATTAAATATTAAAACTTGTGGAAATGACATGTATTCTAATAAATTTCATTGCAATGATTACCAATGGCATCCAATGGTTACAAGTCCTCAGTATGTTAGTCTTGATTATGAAAGAGAAATGGCAACGATAAGTATGGGTGGTCCTAGATTGTATGGTGTGTATCTTCAAATCAAGGTCGTCATCTTAACGAACCTAGGTTCGGACATTGTAAAATTGGATCTGGTCCTCAGCCAATTTCATTCCATCATACTTTTTCAAGACTCAAGAGGACATAATGGTCTTTCAACTTATAATAGGGTTTCTTTTGAGGTTATAAATAAATCTTATCCAAAGAAAATTGATTTTTAGGCTCCAAGAGATATGGATAATTTAAATGACAACAATCATATATTTTTTCCCCAGATTCAAATGTAGGGATACATTTTGTGGATTTTACTAAAATATATAATGAGAGAAATAATCCATCAGGAGCATCTATTGGTCATTGTGATTAGGGAAATACTCGGAGATAATAAGACTATTTAGGTTAAAATCAAAGATGTTGTTGATTCTTGTAGCTCCTCGGTTGCTGGTATTTTTTAAGGTAGTAATTTTCATTCTTCAAGGGTAGGGTCCTTTAGCTTAATTGCATCTGCCCTAGTCCTATCACCCAAAAGAAAAATGTAAGAAAAAAAGATTAAATATGTTAGGTTTAGGGCTCTTCCTATTTGTATAGTTGTCAAGCTTATAGTTCTTTTTTACTATGTTATAACTCTGTTGAGACCACCTACTCTACAGTAAAAAATAACAGAGGAGCCATTATTCATACCTGCCTATGGTCTCTTGTAGGCATGACAGAAGAATATATTGAGCCATTAATTAGAATTGCAAACATATTGAGGAAAGACAATTCATTATCTAGTTAACAAATTGCACATTGAACCCTATATGGATGAGTAGCCATAAATAAAGCCAATTTTCTATATCATATACCTTGGAAATACAAACTCACGAGAATTTATTTTAATTTATTGGTTTGATTTTATAAGTTCCTTCTTTGGCTACTCCTATTCCGTAATGGATTTGTTTCCCAGGAAGGATGCCAAATTTTTCTAATGGCATGGAATCAGCTTAGTGGATTTTGACCCTATATCCAATAATTTTTGAAATAATTTTGTAGATGAAATTACACAGTGATATGGGTCTTAAATCATCAAAAGTTTCATTCTTGTCTGATTTTTTGGATTAAAGCCTGAAATGTTGAATTGAAAGCTCCCAAATCCTACATGTGTTTTTTAATTTGTCAGCAATTCTTAGTTGGTTTGTTTGAAGGAATTCATAAAACCCCTAGAAGAATTATATTTCCCTACTAAGTGGTTGAGGGTTCTTATCCTTTTGGTATCAATGAAAAATTATTTGTAATTCTTCCTTTGATAATGGATCCATCAATGCCTCAATACCCACCTCACTAACAAAAATGGGGAAATATGAAGTCATCTTTAACTATCTCTTTGAAATTTATTCTTTCATTCTCTTTATAAATTCCCTCAAAATGGTATGTTGATAAGAAAAATTCTCCTCGAGATGAACACCTCCTCATGAGGCAAAGTTTGTTGATAAACAACATCTTAAGGAAATTGCTCATTATAATTATGAGATGTTGCAGAGAGAAAAACTCTACTATTTAGTAAATGCTATGCATGAATGCTAATGATTTGGTACAAGGAAAGACATGGGCAGCTAGGGAATTGTGGATATTCCCTACAACTCTTTTCCAAAATGTGACACATGAGGATGCATGCTTATTAAACAACTATATTTGAGAACATACACCACTTTGAAGGCAAGACAATTTTGGAAGTAGGCGTAGGAAGTGGTAATTTAGCAATCTAGTATGCACAAGTTGGTGCAAGGAAAGTTTATGTTGTTGAAGCTACCAAAATGTTAGAACATGTATGTCCACATGTAATCAGAAATGGTGTTAGCCACATTGTTGATGGAAATGAAGGATCTATGGAGGATGTCATGTTTCTTGAAAAGTTGATGTCAATTCCCAAGAAAAAAAAATCCTAACTCGAATCCTCCATGTTAATGATGACTCTTACCAATAAAATTATATGTTATTATACATATTATGTAATTTTAAGCACATTTGAAGGCATAGTATACTGAAAGAAAGCAGAAATATATTTGTAAAGTCAAAATAGTTCATGAAAAATAAGATTCCATACCTAAAATATTCATCCCCATAAACATATTCATTCCTGTGGACAACCAGTTTATTCATGATATAAGCACACTTTAGAACAAAATGAGAAAAACAAAAGCATATATATGGTATTACTGGACTTTGCCAAAATTTACAAGAAAAATATCATAGAATACTCATTAGCATCAAAACCTCATGATCAAAAAAATCAATAAATGATAAAAGAAACATTAATACATTATTTGAAAATGCGACAAGTGACTAGAATGTACAAGGCTAGAATAGGTAAAATATCATCTCAGAGCACAATACCAAAACCAAGCCTTGTGCATAGGAATACATATAACAATAGCCCAAATCATTTTCGATAGAAGAGAATATGAAGAGAAAGAAGCTAAGGCACATAATTGTACTTTAAAGGACATAATTCATGTGATCTCATTCCCCAAAATATATTTAGAATAACATTGCACACTACTACTTATATAATCTGAATACATGTTATAATAAACATCACAAACAATAAATAGAAAAAAAGTAAATGAAAAGAAAAGATAGGTTTCTTTAAAAAAAAAAAATTAAATGTTCATCGTCTTGAGAATTTGCAAAAAAAAATCCCATATATTTTGACCTACACTTAGCATGAATGATAGGAACCAAGTTAGACATGTTTATGCCTTTACTGCTCCCATTGGGATCTTTCATATAAACTTCTCCTTTATACATCCATTCGTTTATTTAATTATGATAGAAATAATCAAAGAGTTTTCCACATATAACACAAGCACTTTGTTTGTCATCAGTAGGCACTGCCACTTCCTCACTATATTTTTATACAAAATTGTTTCCATAGGGGAAAAGGTAGGAACAACCTCGAATGTTGATGTCTCTATTCCACTAAGCCATTCATTGACACTCACAAACCATTTTCGAGTCACTGATTGTGGTGTTTTTTTCTTATAACTCTTAGATATGGTTTGATTTCGTGACACATTCCAATCCATGTGATTGTTCTGCTCTTCTTGAAACTTGAAGTGCAAATCCCATGTTGTGCATTGTCTTGGAAAATCCTCATAAAATGCACTAATAAAAAATTCATGACGAGATTTGAGTATATCTAAATTGAATTGAGTTCCAATGATATCCCAAGCAACATCCAATGCTTAAGCTAGAACAAACTTTGGAGGTGTTGCATTCAAAGATGGGGCTAGAAACAAGGATTTTGTAGTAGAAACTGCATGTAGAGTTGTGTTCTTATCTAGGAATTGATTTGGTATTGTAGCCAAAGAAACATGTATAGATGGATAATAAGAAGAGGCGGTTGAAGTTTCTTCACATATTACACCATGTTCCATCAGTGACCTTAAAAGAGGCAACACATTACCTATCGAAGATGGTAATTTGATGTTTGAAGTTTTCAACTGTGATGTTTGTGATGTTGATGATACCAATAATGAATCTAGTGGTGGGCCAGGAGGAAGAGGAGGTTGCACTCCTCCTAAAACCTGTAAAGACAAGTTATTGGGCACTACAAGAAGTAAAGTGGGCATTGATGCTTAACATGAATTAGGACTCGTCATGCTAATACTCATAGCATGTCCCATTGTTTGGGATGCTCCATAACTTAAACGTGATTTTTTTGGAATTTGGGATTATTTTAATGCCTGAGACGAAGTAATCTATTGAAATGGAGAAAGGAGAATTGGTTGTATTTTCTGAGGTATTGGTAACTGCTATAAAATTTGGTTACTTTGTGAAAGGTTGTTTGGTAATTGATTCAACAACTCTAGAGTAGCTTGGGATTGTGAGAGTAGTTGTAAATGTGGTAGCTATTGAGGAATTTATTGAACTGGTTGTGATTGAAATGGAGATTGTTAAAAGGGCTGTGAATAATGACCTTGGGAATAAATAGAACGAAGTTGAACTTGTGATTGACCAAGTTTCATGAAATTAGTTTAATGTTGATGGTTTAGTGTTTGAAGCTATTGATCTTGAAGGGGTGGTTCAAATGGAGGTAGAGATGGAATAGTTTGCATAGAAGGCCATATAGATTATGTGATAGGAGACAGAGAATCAATTCTTTGTAATTGTTGCCTTTGTGAGAGTGGAATGTCTCTCGCTGATGGTATCATAAGCGATAGGAATTCAAAGCTCAGGGTATCAGAGCCAAGGGAACATCGAACATTTTCCTGAGATTTTATACCATTCCTAATGGAGTTTCTATACCTGTTGGCCTAGAGTCATTCACTGAATCCATAGGGTGATTAGTAGTA
Source organism: Pinus albicaulis (assembly GCA_034641835.2). Taxonomy (NCBI): domain Eukaryota; kingdom Viridiplantae; phylum Streptophyta; class Pinopsida; order Pinales; family Pinaceae; genus Pinus; species Pinus albicaulis. The sequence continues at coordinate 374,910,191 of CM076577.1, forward strand.
TATGTTAAATTGAATGAATATGCCAAGCTAGAACTTGAATTGTTGTCGCCATGAACAAGAACTTGAAGTGTTCTCAACCTTGATTGTGAAATTAGTCTATTATTTTGATGTGACTAGTGAGGAGGCCAACCCATTATAGGTCGAAGTTCTAATGCACCTTAACTACTTTGCAGCAAAGATGATGTCCCAGTGGAAGTATCTTTGATATTTCGAGACACAATACCTAATTGCAAAAGAGAATATGGTTAGTGCTCTCTAGACTCATAAATTAAGAAAAATATCATTGCCATACATCCTTTATCTTTACATGCTAAGAAAATGACTTAAAAATCAAGAATGAAAGAAAGAAATGGGGAATAATTTGTCATCGAATTAATTATATAAAAAAAGAGAGCAAGGAGAAAGGAAGCCTACCCCTTTAGGAGGTGGTCTCTCGTTCTCACTCATCATAGTTCTATCCACATGAGACAAGGGTCCATGGATATTCCAATCACTGTTAGGAAGAGAAGGTTTCAGAGATATTCTTTTCTCTCTCTCTCTCTAAGCCTGGCCACTTCTTTAGATCACCAGGAAAATAATCATCTTTCCTTGATTTATCACTTCCTCTTCCATGATTTTCCAATTTTGGGCTCATATCCTCCCACATGTATTCTTCTTCCTCAAAAAATTTCCAGTTTCTAGACATCATTCTACTACATATTATATCAATTTCCTGAGGTGGTTGTACAAGTGAAATTAGTCCATGTGAAGATATCTAGCCCCTGTAATTTCCATATTCGTCAATTAGAGCACTATGCATTGGCTTATGCCTCCAATCATAGCCATTCCTTGACCCATATGCCACACTCGTCTTAGTAGTGTCAAGTTGAATAGAGAGAGAGAGATCAACCATTATGTATTTGTGTCTAAATATCATGTTGAAGAGAGAGAGAGATATCAAACATTATGTTTGACTTTGTTTTTAGTAAATATTTTGGACATGTGTGAAGCTAACCTTTTTACTGTTGTTAGGAAAGTTTCCCCTCCACCGCATTTCAACATAACCATGGGTAAGATCCGACTCATCAGATATCTTGGGATGTATGTGTTGTATTGCATAATTGATATATAATTAAGTTAGCGTCAATAAATCCAATGTGTCCACTCTTAGGTCCTGTAATGAGAAATGATGTAATTTCAGTCATGTAAACTAGAATAATTCCCTCCAAGTACCATATGAAGTCATCCCAAGTAGTAGACATAATTCCATACCTCGAGCTCTTCGTAATGCAATGCAACAAGATGCCTGACAAAACTCTGATCAGTTTTCTCATCGGCTTTATCAAGAACCAAGTAAATAAAATCAAACCTACATGTGTAAAAATGTATTTTAAAAGTAAGAAAACCTGGTAAGGACTCATACGATGACCAAAAAAAAATGACTAAACTTTACCTAGAGAGCAATATTGGAGGAATTTGGTTATTTTCAATTACTGAAATTCTCTGATTATAGTGTGAACCACAAGGTTAAGCACGTGCTAACATAGATGTGCTGACATTAAGGGTTTCTATGATCCCAGCCTTAACAACTGGAATGGTCTGTTGTTCCATCACTTGCTCAAATAGCATAACAAAATTGATAGATGATAAAAAAATGTAGGAAATACAATAGAATGTGGGTAATCTCGATCAAGAGAAAACCAAGAAAACCACTAAATGCACAATATTTAGTCAATTGATTTGAAGAGGGAAATCCCACGTCATGTAGCATGCTTCGAGCATTACATGACATCTTGTAAAAGTCATCTATGTAGCAAATTCCTCTGTCACTCAATACTAGTGCTCCACTTTCCAATACCTATCAAATTAAAAAACTAATCAATAATCCAGAATTTTAACGGATGTGATAGTTCCATTGTTGCTTATTAAAAGATTCAATGATGCACCATCAAAGTCATTAAACATAGAGTTTCACTAATTTCTGGATCTTTTTATACACACGCATTCAAGCCAACTGCAGAGCTTCCTCAACCACTTTTCTAAATACCTCAAGGAGCCAACTTGTGTACATACTAAAGTAGTTGAAACTTGAGACTTACTCGTACCTGGGTCCTCAACAAGAAAAATATTGATGTCACCACGAAAAGTGGCACATGTGGCTAACTTTACTTCCGTTCCGCCAAAAATTTGTTTCCAACAACAATAGTAACTTCAAGGGTTGGATCACACTACAGGTATAAGAAATTACTGGAAATGAAAAAGAGCCAACAACCTGGTTAGTTTCTTGTAGATATCAGGCTTCCATGATAGCTCTTTGAACTTATCAACCTAAAAATCAGAAATACATGTTATTGAACTCAGTAAATGTATTGGTTCGGTGAAAAGGTGAAGATGAGACTAAATTCATACCTTGGCTTCATACTGAGCATCTTAAATATCGTCTTCTTGAAAAGAAGCAAAGTTATCACTAGTGGCATCACACTCCATTGTATCTTCAACTTATTGTTTTGTCTTTTCTTCCTTCTTTAAGTGAAAGAAGTCGATGTAAGTATGTAAACAAACAACATTTATAACTTTCATTTATCATGCATAGTAAGAAGAACAAATATCCAAGCACGTGAAAACCAACTTTGGGACAGGATTATACCTTAAAAGGGGATTTTACTGTCCTCTAGTTTGGTCCTACTCTAACACTCATGGCCCTGAAGATTCTAGTTACCTGAAAAATATTCACAAGTCATGATCAGAAATCCTTTTAGAACAATACTTTTTCTAAAAAAAAACCTTTCCCGAAATCACTCTTTACCTCAACTTTATCACCAGGTTTGGAAGAAGCCACTAGATTTTCATGCATTAACAAGTTGACTGTATGTGGGGTTTCCCCCTTTGGAATGGGATCAGCGATTTCTTGCAGCCTTACGATATGTTTGTCAGCAAACCTGACTCCAAAATAAATGAGAAGGAGAACGTTGTAATAATGAAAATTCAACCACTGGATTACTATTTAACTCAACTATATTGACAATTTCCTATATCTATTATAAGCCAAAGTCATGAAGTTCATAGCAGCACGTTCTGGCCTTCCACATCGAGTAGGTTCATCAATTTGACCTGGTAATCCCGTTATGAGTAAAAATATGAGTTTCCAAATACATTTTTTAACCTCTTTTGTGACACAACGATGTTCATAGACAATGAGAAGTATTCACTAAGAGAGGTTGAAAACTGCTTCCAAAGGCATGAATAAATCATGAACATTGATGCATCACTCTAAAATTGAATTATTTTCCCTTTAGTATAAACTCTCTTCTATTCAAGTAGCTATAAAATAATGAATAAACACAAGCTACAGTCAAAAGCTATAACTAGGGAACAAAATTATAGTTTCACTCAAGAATATAAATACCTCTATCAAAGGGGATTGGTGGCGTAGCATAGCCACAAACAAGGCATCTAGAAATTTTCGCTTTGATTTTTGGAATTATTGATCTACAACACATAATCATCCCTTTCACTGAAGTCATTTTCTCAATATATAGATTCAAGACAAACACAACCCAAGATTAATTTCTACCAAAAAGGGGCATTGAACAAAATATCTATAGATATTAGATACCATAGAAAAAGCATGCACTGGTCACCAAGTCCTATCGGATGGATTCAAATATCGCAAGTTAACTGTAACTTTGAGATTGAATATTCTTGCCTAAATAAAAAATCAGTTACGTAAATAAATAAATAAATATTTTATACAATTTTATGGGGCAGTAAATTTTAAAGCACCATGCAAATGAAACCATAAGTTGAAAATGAGATATAGACAAATGAAAATTGGGAGGATTGTAGTCTGCCTACTTATCCCACAAAGTTTTAAAGCGAACAACAACATCCATCAAAATTATATAAAAAATAGCAATAACTTTAAGGGGGTATATAACCATTTTCCCATAAAGGTCTTCATCATAATTTACTAGACTATCGAGAGAATATATTTTTGGAGCGGAATTCTCTCGAAATGGCAGGGAGCATGCCCGAAAGGTATCAAAAATTTTGTCCAGTATGTCTTGCTCAGACTATTATTTCAGGGGTTGGGCCTGCCCCTCTAATCTGGTAAACTTACCAAAAGGAATGGTTCGAGAAATAAGATAATCCATTTTATTTTCCATATTTGGTTTGGTTTCATATATTTTATCTAATATATTATTTAGTTCCAGATCCTCCAGCCGTTGGTACTTAATAATTCTAGGGAGCCTACCTCGCCGCAAAAGAAGGAGCAACAGAACCGCATTAATATACGATAGATCCTCTATATTTGCACTTGATTTCAGAAGATCCAAGATCCAAGTATATAAGCAATAGATATACCCATTTATAAATAGATTAATCCTTTTCCAGCTCTGAAGTTCATCAACCCATTTTCAAAACCCTAGCCATTTAGAAATATGGAAACTCAATAAACACTCAAAAAATAATTATGCAATATCTACAAAGTACAAACACATAGCTAACTAAAAAGTATCAAAAAAAAAAAAAAAAATAATGCACAAACTTGCAACACTCAAAATCACATATGTTTTTCTTTTGTTGGCTGGAAGATGAAATTGTACAATGTAATCACTACAAAATACCAAACATTTTTAACTGAGAGAAACCTTGCACACTTCCATAGAGAAGTGGTTTAGGGTTTATAATATTGAAACCCTAACCCTAGGTGCTTAGGATAAAGTGGATAGCTTGCATGCATATATGTGCTTGGAACCCTAGGGAAATGTGCCTTAGCTGGATAAGACTCATGCTACTTGCCTTGACCTTCACCTTTGCTAAAGAAAACTAAGATTAGAAAAACACCACCTGTTTTTTAAGAAAATCTGTTAATTCTAGGGAAGTAACCTAATCTAGGCACAACAGATTAATTTTAGGGAAGTAAACTAATCCCTTTGTTTTGATTTTTTCCTCTTCTTTTTGCTTCCTTGTTTTCTTTTTCTCTGGTTTATGTTTTTATGTAATTTCCTCTTGTTAGATATTATCCTTTGAACTATATTATTATATTAATTCTTAGCTTATATATATATATACTCTCCCCTTTCCACTCATTATAATAATTATAATTATTCCTTTTTATATTATTGTTTATTATTCATTTACCTTTTTATTAATTTTTCTTAATAACTTAAATATTTTAATAGTATTCCCTATACTATTATTTACTCTTTCTCCCTTGTTAATTTTATAATTTAATCATTTTACTAAATTATTATATTATTCATTGACCCTTCTGAATAATATTTTATATTTTTAAATAATTAAAAAACTTTTAATTTTCAAACTAATTGACTAAATAACGGGTGCATTCTTACTATTTATTCAATGATATTGATTTCCTTATTCACTTTGTTCTGAGGATGAACCATATTAGTTTGTTCAAAATGTCGACCAAATCCTAATGATGTGATTAATCTGAAAGAAATTAATCTACATTATTGATCACAAAAGTCTTATATCTAACATCTTGAATTGTACTAATTCAACAATGATGCATTTTATTTTGAAGTGTTTTTTTATACAAATAAAAGTCTTAAATTGTAAAGTATATTTACAGAGGCCCTAAAGTTTAAACCAATTACACCATCACCAATAGAGACCAATAGAGGCCAATATTTACTCAGATCACAGACGGTCAGAACAACGTGGGCATTGGAACATGCCATATTAATTTTCATTATTAATTGTCATCGTCCACCTTTGAGCTTGACACCTTCAAAGCTTGCTTCATGTGAACTTCACCCATATTGTTGTTAGTAGCATGTTCTATATTATAACCTAACTTATCATGGAATGGAGAACCTGGTGGTGCAACTGAATTTCATGTTGAACTGAGTGCACCATAACACTGCAGCTACATAGGGCCTTTATTTGGAAAATAGGAGATGGCCTTTATATATTGTCTACTATCGACTTCCATAGCTCCATGCTTATCACTGCATTTAGTGATAATTTTTAAAAAATATTATATCTCTCCAAATTTCCATAATTGGTGAATTTGATGGAAAGTTTAAAATTCAACGGTGGATCTAATTATCATGTAGTTTTTTTATATATAAATACATAAATAATCCATAAGGATTTTCTCTTTCGGTTGTAATTAAAATAGACATGCAAATTTGACATGTTTTTGAACAATATAGGATGTTTTAACAACTTTTTAGGGAGTTACAACAAAATTTGGTTAATTACTTGTCAACACAACAAATTTTGTCATGTTTTTTATCCGGCAATTTATTTTGAATTTTGTTGTTGTTAAATTAAAACACATACATGAACCATGTGACATTAGGTTGCATGCATTTTTTTTTCACTTGGATCAAGCATAGATGTTGAAAGTAGTGAATTGATGATAGAATCAATACAACAAATATCTGAAACTGGACTAGGGTCACTACTAGGTTTGGCTATCTCAACATTACTTCTCAAGTTTAATTTTTTCATACTTTGATGGGATAATGTGCTATGGATTATTTTCCAGGGATCTATTTCCTATTCAAAGTTAAACAAAAATAGTTTTGAGGATCCATTGGTTGTCAACTTTTTTTATCTCAAGTTAAACAAAAATAGTTTTGAGGATCCATTGGTTGTCAACTTTCTTTCTCTCCTATAGAGAAGAAATTAAACACTATGCGGAGCAGGTGCAAGGTAGTTGCCAATCTGAATATCTCATTTAAATAAATGTGTTTCAAAATGTATCTAGTTATTGCAATACCAATGTTTCCAATTAGAAATCTAGTGTTTGGCATGCTCAGCATTGACATAGAAACACATGATAAAATATCTTGATGATTGGCATAAATCTAGAACTTAAAAAAAAAGCATCAACTACTTGGTTGCATGTCATGCTATAAAAGCACCTCCCTTCTCTCGGTGAAACACAAAGGTACATTTTTAAGATGACAAAGTACTATTTTCCCAAGGTCGCTAATGTTCAAGGGTGTTAGTGTGGGCTTTGGTAATGGGATATGATTTTTAAAATCTAGATTCATTAGTATGTGACGATGAGCCTAACATGTTAAAAAAAAGTTGTTGAGTCTAAGAATGAAATATGGGGACATTTTGTGAAGTCTAAGTTGAATTACATTTTCTTATTTTTCATAATTTAAACATTTTTCAAAAGCATGGTATTTTATATTAACTGAGCCCAAATTGGGTAAAAATACACACTGATAATCTGAAGGGAATTTTTAAACATGATTTTTGGAATAGATTTCCCCACTAGCCACTCTAAACCTTCCAATATAAACCATACGGTTGACACAAACTATATTTTCAATAGAATAGTTTTTTCTCATAAAAAAGAGGTGTAAATTCTAACTATAAAACAAGAGAGATCTACATTATTTTACTAGAATATCTATAGAATATCTTTTGGGAGTGTCATTCTCTTGAAATGGCAGGGAGCATGCCCAAAAAGTCTAGAACATTTTGTCTAAGTTGTCTCACTCAGATTTTTTTCTAGGGGTTGGAGGGAGGGGGATGCTTTCTGCAACTATGCTGCAAATAAAAAACCTTAGGAAGATGGAAACTCAATTAACACTCAAATTTTTTGTTTTTATGCAATACATACAAAGTTGAAACACACATCTAGCTAAAAAATATCAACAACAAACTACACAAACTTGCAGCACCCAAAATCACATATGTTTATGTTTTATTGACTAGAAGATGAAACTGTACAATGTAATCACTATAAAATACCCAACGTTTTTAAATGAGAGAGACCCTCCACACTTCCATAGAGAAGTGGTTTAGGGTTGATAATATTGGAACCCTAACCCTAAGTGCATACGATAAAGTTGTCAGCTTGCATGCATACATGTGCTTGGAACCCTAGGGAAATGTGCCTTAGCTAGATAAGACTCTTGCTACTTGCCTTCACCTTCTCCTTGGGATCAACACCTCCCTTTTAATATGAAAACATACCTAAATATTGTACCTTTCCTAGAGATAAAGAAAACTCAAATTAGAAAAACACCTTTTATTTTTTAATTGAATAAAATATGCTAATTCTAGGGAAGTAACCTAATATGGGCACAACAGACTAGATATGGAATGATAGCTAATCTAGGAAATCACAATCTTTTCATGTGCATGTGCCCTCTTTGTTTATTTAAGAACACATTGCATCTCAAGGAATACTATATGATTCATCATGCATGCACCCGATCTTTCTACATAAGAAAAAATTGCCTCCCAAAGCACTTTAGGGTTGTGCCCTCATCTCTTTTCTGTTGTTGTACACTGATGCATTGAGGGAAGGAAGTGTCCCATTGTTCTTGGAGGAAAATCAACGAGCAATATTAGATAAATTCAATATCTTTAATGGTACTGATTCAACAATAATGCATTTGATTTTAAAGTAATGTTTTGACAAAGAACAATCTTAAATTGCAGACACCCTAAAGTTTAAACTAATCAAACCATCACCAATAGAGGCCATTAATATTTATTCATATAGCATACAGTCAGAACAACGCTTGCATTGGAACATACCATCTTAATCTTCATTGTTAATTTTCATCGTCCACCTTCTTTGATTTGACACCTTCATAGCGTGCTTCATCTTAAATTCACCCATATTGTTGTTAGTAGCTTGTTTTGGATTATAACCTATCTTAACATGTAATTGAGAACCTAGTGTTGCAATTGAATTTCATCCTAAAATGAGTGCACCATACCACTACCAGAGCTACGTATGGCCTTTATATAGAAAATAAGAGATGACATTTATAACTTTCTACTATTTACCTTCCATAGCTCCATGCTTAGTCACTGCATTTGGTGATAATTTTAAAAAATATTGCAGCTCTCCAAATCTCCAGAATTGATGAGTTTTATGGAAACTTTAAAATTAAACGGTGGATCTAATTATCATGTAGTTTTTTTTATAAAATACATAAAAAAAAAAAAATCCATAAGGATTTTCTTTTTTGGTTTGAATTAAAAGAGACATGCAAATTTTACATGTTTTCGAAAAATTTAGGATGTTTTAACATTGTTTCACGGAGTTATAACAAAATTTGGTTAATTTTTTGTCAACACAACAAATTTTGTCATCTTTCTTATCTAGCTATTTCTTTAGAATTTTGTTGTTGTTGAATTCAAACACAAATATGAACAAGGTGACATTAGGTTGCATGCATTTTTATGTTTCACTTGGATCAAACATAAATTATGAAAGTAGTGAACTGATGATAGAATCAATACATAAAATATTTGAAATTGGACCAGGGTCATTGTTGGGTTTGGTTGTCTTAGCATTACTTCTCTGGTTTAATTTTTTCACACTTCGATGGGATATTGTGTCATGGATTATTTTTTGGGGACCTATTACTTATTCAAAGCTAAACAAGAATAGTTTTGAGGGTCCATTGGTTGTCAATGTTTTCCTCTCCTATAGAGAAGGAATTTAACATTATGCAGAGAAAGTGCAAGATAGTTTCCACTCTGAATATTCCATTCAAAGAAATGTGTTGTAAAATGAATCTAGTTACTGTAGTACCAATATTGCCAATTGGAAATCTAGTCTTTGTCATGATCAGCATTGAAAATAGCAATGCATGAGAAAATATCTTGGTGATTGGCATAAATCCTAGACTAAAAGGAGTAAACTACTTGGCTAGATGTCATGCAAGTAATTTCTATGTCTCATTCGTTCACATACCCTAGCTGATTCAAGAATGTCGATTTTTGTAGCATTGTAAGTTCTTCTATGTAGGCTAAATGTCTAGCAATTTTCTCATGACTTAGAGGCTAGAATGACTGAAGATAAGGGTAAAAGTGTGCAACATGTATTTTTGAAGGAGAATTTGGAGAGGTTGAAAATCTGAGAATAGGAGTGACGATTTTTAGGACAAAGAGGGTGAGAGTCTTGAACAGGTTAAAATTGTGTGTGAGGGTTGAGGTTGGGGTAAAAGAGAGCATATATTATAACTCTTACAATTGACAGGCCTATTCGTCTCATAGAAAGTAAGATCATCCTAAAAATTATAATTGGGAAGCTACCCACCTTATTTTTGGGAAAATGGTAGCTTATAGATTAGAATTAGCAATCCCAACCTTAAAAAGGACTGGAATTTGAAGGAAAGATGTAAACCTTCTTTAGGTTGGAGCCAAGATAGATATGTTTCCTCCCTTTACCTATGCTAGGTGAGGGTATGTATCTTTGCCTCATTAATGTATGTATCTTGTTTTATTCTCTTTTATTCAGTAATAAAATATAAGATGCATTCTTGGAGTGGAGGAAACCCAGAGAGATAATCAATCTGCTTTGACCAATATAGAAGGAAATTCTAGAGGGTTTCCTTATTCACAAGGGAGTCCTCAATTGTTCCAATGTGGTTATATTTTGATGTTCATAGCCTAGTTTATGGTTGAGTTACATGTTTATATAAATTAAATAATTCCACGAGATATTAGAATTCATATGATATCTTACACTAGCCTACAATGTAATCATTTTCCAAAATAATTATGGATACAACTATTTAAGTATAAAAAGCAATAATTTTGGATAATGAAAATAAATCATGGTTCATCAAGCTACAAATTTTAAAGACATGTATTTGAATGGGAATCTATTCACTAACCAAAAACAATTACCCTCACCCACAATATGCCTCCATGACATTTCGTGTTAATAGATCAATTAGTTTAATCTACTCATGAACATATGAAAACTAGAAATCTCTATTTGATAAGGATATCTTCTCATATATAACTAGAGTGAATGAAGGCTTACTATGCTATAACTCCTACAGAGCCCAAATAAATGAAAGATCCAAGAGTATAGTCAAGGATTCACATATTTCCACAAATTTAAGATCCAATATTTCAATTATACTGTAAAACAAAATCCTAACATATAAACAAACACAAAAAGTAGCCTTTTATGAATTATCAATTTCATTGGAATCAAAGCATTACATCCAGTTTGGAAACTTGCCTTAATGATAGTATATTGTTTGCACCATAATTTATATGAGCTTTAATTTTACTTTAGTTAGATATTGATCATTCAATAACATCTTACAAAATGGATGCCACACTTCACATATATGGAAATCAGCATCATGTTCATCATCAATTTATCCTTTTTCCCCCCAAAAGAACATGATACTTATATCACTAAAAGAGATGCAATTGTTGACCTTCTAAAAATGCCTTGCTAATCCAACACCTTGAACACCCTCTCTTTTAATTAATGCAACATGTTAGTCTTCCATATTCCTTCGCTTACCTCCACATCTCTCCTCATTTTTTACAAATCACTTTGATCCAGTAGGAGGGATTTGCATAAGATCAGTGATAGGAAGAATCAGATAACATCCCAAAAGAGGAAACACATATCAACGAAATATAAATCATGGAAGTTAAAAAGAAAATGAAAAGGGGAGAAAAGTTAATCGACCATATACAAACAAGTAATCCTCATGAAAGAGTCAACAAGAAACATCGAAAAATATCTGGCAAAACTATGGGCAACTATTGAGTGCATCTAAGATGGCGAATAGATCTTAGCCTTTGATAGCATCTAAGTTGTGAATATTTTGACAACGAGTACTAAAAATCCCAGTTAAAATCCAACTACAATAGAACACAAATGAACATATGAATAAATATAAAGCCATATGTTCACTTACTCAAGATAAGTGATTATCAAAAATAAGTGTTGACTTTTTTTGTATCCTTGTTTCCCATATTTTTTTCCTGAATTTGATCTATGTAAAGGAAAATATTAAAACATTTTTTAATGGTAATGTGAAATGGAAAGGTAAGAATTTTAAGGAAGTATAACAAACTTTCTCAAATGTATGTCTCTTGGTAGCAAGCTGACGCCTATAGATATAGTTGGGGCAAGTTCTGGCAATATTGTTTGAACCGGAAGTTTTTCACCTATAACCTTCTTTAAGCATGAAACATAGAAAACTGGGTGCACTCGGGAAGATGCAGGAAGCTCCAATTTGTATGTCATAGTACCAATATTTTGAAGCACCTTGTAAGGACCATAATAATTTGGTGATAATTTATTATCTTTCTTAGCTTGATTGAGGGACATTTGTTTGTATGGTTTTAGCTGTAAAAATACCAAGTCGTCTACATCAAAACTTCTCTCACTGCGATGTTGATCTACCTATTGTTTCATTCGATTATGTGCCAAATTTAGTTTATCCTTTAAAAGTTGGAGAACTTGTTGTTCATGCTCGATGTGATCTTCCACTTCTTGAACCTTAGAAATTTCTCTTAAAGACGATGTGATGGACGATAGATTATATCCATAAAGTGCCACAAATGGGGTCATTTTTGCTGCGATGTGGAAGGAAGTGTTATACCACCATTCAGCCATAGGTAACCAATTGACCTGTTGTGTCTATTTATCATATAAAAAGAAATGAAGCTATCCTTCCAAACATTTTTTCACTATCTTAGTTTTCCCATCGGATTGAGGATATAAGATGAGATATGAGCTAGTTGAGTAACTAAACAAGAAAATAATTCCATCCAAAAATTTCTAGTGAAAATGGGATCTCTATCGCTTACAATAATCTTTGGGTTTCCATGTAGCTTTCGAATTGTTTCCATAAATGCAGTAGCAACTATACTCGCTTTAAATGGACGAGATAATGCACAAAATTGTGCATACTTGGTAACTAGTATATCAACTACCACCATGATGACACTCTTTCCTTCAGACTTAGGTAAACCTATCATAAAATCCATTGAAACATCCTCCCAACATTGACTTGGAATGGATAAACGTTGTAGCAGACCCGGGGTCTTAATTCTCTCAACTTTATTTTGTTGACAAACCAAACATTCCATCACAAACTTTTGAATATCATATTTAAGGCCATCCCAAAAAAATTATTTCTTCATCTTGTGGAAAGTTTTTAAAAATCTCGAGTGTCCTCCAAGGGAGAGGTGTGCAATTCCAAAAGAATTTTTTGTTTTAGTTGGGAATTATTGCAATGATATAAGCAATATTTTTACCATAAGGAATCATTTTTCCAACTAAATGTATCAGATGTATTGGGATATTGTTGCAACTTTTTAATTAATGTCCATACTTCTTCTTCATTCTTCCATTCCTCCCTTGCTTCGGTTATCCATTCTGGTTGGATAATATAAATGGCACAAAGCAATTCTTCCACATCCTCATCCTTTCTTGAGAGTGTATATGCAAAAAAAATTAGCTTCCCTTTTTTGTAGATGATTTAAAAGTCATAACCCAACATCGTTGTGACCCATTTTTGCTGCTCTTCTGAAGATAGTCTTTGTTCCAAAAATTATTGAAGACTATCGTGATCATTTTTTACCTTGAAATGTATTCCCATTAGGTAAGGTCATCATTTCTTTACCGCATGTAGTATTTCCAACATTTCCTTCACATAAATAGCTTTATATAAGTACTTTCCTTTGATTTGAAGGATTTCAAAAGTAATGGGTCTTCCTTCTTGCATTAAAATAGCACCAATTCCATTTCCTGAGCTATCACATTCCAAAATAAGGGGTTTTTTGCAGTATGGCATAGCTAAGACCGGTGCTTAGCACATTGCCTCTTTAATATGTTCAAAGGCCTTAGTTTCTTCAAGAGTCCTTGAAAATTCATCTTTCTTTAATATTGTTGTTAGAGGTGCTGCTATTCTCCAATAATTCTTAACAAACTTGCAATAATACCCTGTTAACCCAAGAAATCATCGCAATTTCTTTATGGTTTTGGGGACTCTCCATTCCTTAATGGGTTTAATTTTGTTAAGGTTTACCTTAATACCCTCTTGAGATACAATATGACCCAGATATTCCACCTCTTGTACTCCAAAGAAACATATGGGGGTTTTTTCATATAATTGTTTCTCCATTAATAGTTTGAGCACCCTGTCGACATGTTGTACATGATCCTTCCAAGACCCGTTGTAGATTAATATATCATCAAAAAAACTAACACAAATTTTCTAAGGAAGGTTTTGAAATGGGAATTCATCAACCCTTGAAATGTAGAAGGTGCATTGGTAAGGCAAAAACGCGGGAACAAAAATTCATAATGACCCTCATGAGTTCGAAATGTTGTTTTCAAAATTTCTTCAGTCTTCATTCTAATTTGATGATATACTGAACAAAGATCCAACTTGGTGAAATAAATTGCTCCACGTAATTTATTCAATAATTCATCAATCAAAAGAATGGGAAATTTATCTTTAATTGTGAGCTTATTGATCTCCCTATAATCTGGACACTTGCACCATGATCCGTCCTTCTTGCGCACCAATACTACTGGAGAAAATAAAGAAATTTGACTAGGTTGAATTATACCAGCCTCTAGCATTTCTGCAATCATACCTTCAATTTGGCTCTTTTGGACATAAGGATATCTGTAAGGCCTGATGTTTGGAGGAACACTTCCTTGAATCAAATGAATTGCATGATAATTATCATGAATAGGAGGGATTCCTTCGGAGTTTCAAACACCCTGGAATGATTGCCCAATATTTTTTGGAGATCTAGAGAAATAGATAATTTTGATGTTGGAACTTCTAGTGAGCATAATTGTGAAATTACTCTTCGTTTTTCTTTATTCAAAATATTTTTCATGACATTAGAGCTTATTATATTTCCCAGCTTCCCTACAATACCCTGTAATTCAGCTTCCTCTCCTTCTGAAAAAATATTCAAGAAAATTTCCTGAAAATTAAAAGCTATCGTCCCCAAATATTGTAACCATTGTACTCCTAGTACAACATCAGCGCCACCCATTCGAATGGAAATAATTGGACTATTCAATACATATTCAACCATGGTTAGCTTGATATTATGGCACTTTCCAGAGAAATTTATATTTCCTCGATTTTCCACCATCACTTGACACTCTGGCACTAGGTATAGGAAGCAATTCAATTCCTTGGATACCTTAGAATGAATAAAATTATGGGTACTACCCGAATCAATAAGAACTATTACATTTTTCTTCTTTATATGTCCTTCTATCTTGAGAGTTTTAGGAGTGGAAATTCTTGCCAATGCATTACAGGATATGGTCGGATTCATTTCTTCTTCCTCTAGGGTTGGTTCCTAGTGTATATCCTCTTCTTTTGAAGTTTCTTTTTCCTTTTCTTCCTCCTCTTCACAATCTATGTAAAATAATTTCTTCTCAGCACACTTTTGACCTTTACTGTATTTTCTATCACAATTATAGCAAAGCCCTTTTGCTCTTTTTTCTTCCAATTGTTGTGGTGTCAACCTTGTAGGTTGTGGAAGTCTAGGAGTAGAAACACTTTGAGATTTTTAGTTGTGAGTGGTAGGCTTCCTTGTCGCGATAATTATCCTTTCAATTTTTCTTGCCAACCTGAATACCTCCTCCAATGTATCAGGTTCCCAAAGGTGAACCTCATGTTGGATGTTATCCTTTAGAGTCCTTATGAAGACATCAATCCTATGTTCCTCCAGAATTTTATTTTACCCTTATATTCAATTTTTGGAAATCCTCAATGTGCTCCATCATTGAACCATTTTGTTTGAGATTTATAAATTGGCTAAAGAAGGTGTTTCCCTTTGTATCCTCAAAATGTGCTATAATTTCCTCCATACAAATTGACCAATTGATCAGTGGCTTACGAGAAAAAAACCATCGATACCATAAAAACTGATTTTGTTCTAAATATAAAGTTCAAATGCGTGCCTTTTATGTGTTTTGTGTATTATGGAGCTCAAAATATTGCTCCATTTGTGGTATCCATGTTATTGGATCCTTGCCATTAGACTTCCTTATATCTATATTTGGAATATGGTGGGTCTTAAATTCAACATTAGAGTCTATAAAATCATGATCAACATTTATTTTTTTCTCATCATGAGTTTCCTTTACTACCTTTTTCCCATTAGGAAGCTTTTCTTGTAGCAACTTTTCCAAACCTTCCATGTCTTTCTTCAAATATTTCATGTTTCCTTCTATACCATCAATCTTAGCTTCCATGCCATCCATCTTAGCTTCGACGCCATCCATCTTAGCTTCGACGCCATCCATATAAGCTTCGATGTCATTCTTCAAACCATCCATCTTAGCTTCCACACCTTTCTTCAAGCCATCCATCTTAGCTTCCATGTCTTTCTTCAAGCCATCCATCTTAGCTTCCATTTCATTTTTTTTACTCTTTGTGAGAGCGAAATTTGTTACACTCTGTCTTATAATTTTGATATATCATGTTGCACTTCTTCCTCTTCATGAGTCATAGTAGAGCCTTCTGAGGGATTAATGGGTGTTGAATTATTTGTAGGGGTAATTTATAACCAAATACTAATATATGTGCTTCAATATTCCCTTGGAATCACTTCAAACTGATTTTTCAAGCAAGCCTTATGCAATTTTAAAATACAATACACACCTTTTTTTCTTGCTTTTGAGGAGCTCTATATTGAAATTGATGTATCTCTATAATTTTAGATCCCCAAGATTTTATATTCATTCCTTTAGTATCCCTTTGAATCTTATTTCCAATGCCATAGGTCTGACTTGATTTGGATTCTTCAAGAAAACATTATACCCAATCTCCCACAATGACCTAGTTATGGACTGGTTCATTAGAGCAAATTTATATGGAGTGCCACGTGTGACATGTTTCCTTCTTCGGCTCTAAAATCAATACATAGGAAACTACAGTCTGTTTCATTTCATCCACTTTTTACATAATTCCAATCTGATTCTCAGAGGGAGTGTTATGACGATTTTCCCAAGGTAACCTCTTTAAGATGAAATTCGGGAGCCTGCAAAAACCTTAACTTCCACAAATCATATCTCCGAAAATATTGCGAACCAAGATCTGAAATTTTTCCACGAAGTTCCTCCATATTTCGGTGCAAATGGTTTTTTGTTTTAGCTTATGAATCTTCGTAGAAAAAAAAATTATAGAGAAAATTCCACGATGACCTATTTGAAGCAGCGAAACCCTAGAATCCAAATCTCTGATACCAAATGTTATGAAACTAACTCACAAAATAGAATAAAAGAGATATCAACGGCTTAGAAATCAGCCACTTCAAGGGGGAAACCTCCTTTACATTACAGAAATGAACAATTCTTATATGATTCTTGATAAAACCTTCTTCTTATATATAGGAGTCCATGAAGTCACAATATAATCCTAGCCGACCTAACAATAATAATGTAAGGGCACAACAATAACAATAGTGAGATATTATGGGGTACAATAATAAAAATATGGGGACTGCAGGGGTAAAAAAATAGCAATAAGGGGGCTACACTAACAATAATAAGGGACTACACTAGTAATATAGGACCCTAACAATCTAAGCATAATAGGAGGACAACAAAGTTCTTTATTTGTTTTGTCTGGCTACAAGAATCCTCTCATTCAGGAAACAAGGTATTTTGAAGTTGCCTCTGCACCACAAGGGAAAACATCTATCTGAACTGAAAATCCATGTTGACTCTTGAGGCGTTGAGGTCCAATCCAGGAGGATAATACAAACTCGTAGAATTTTTGAGCAACCAAGAATTGTGTAAGTTTGAGGACCAAAGTTTTAATAGGAATTGTAATTAAAATCTAAGGTTGGGAGGGCCCTCGACACACCGTAGATCGACTTCTTGGGTTGGATGGATTCCTCTCTATAGAGGAGACATATTTATTTTAAAAATTCTTGGTTTCCTCTTGTAGTATAGCCCAATTATCAGAGCACAAATCCCTCATTAAGGCCAATTTAGAGCAAGGATCACTTAACAAGCTCAGAGGTTCATCAAGAAGTTTGCACACATAGAGATCACACTCTAAGGATGACTAAGGGTTTTGAAATCTAATCAAACAGAAACTCAATACGTCACAATCTAGATAAAATTTAAAACAAGGACATCCAACCAGAGCTAAATCAGAACTAGTATCCTACATTAGGAGAGAAAATGAACGAAAAACAGGGACATAGATCCGAAGTCAGTGAGATATATAGCAAAGGAAGGATTTATTTCTTGATATTTTTCATATCTGTCCATACATAGGGTTTTATTTCAATGTTGAGTATGGCATGCAACCTTCATGTGTAGAACTTGGTTCTTTATCTGAACGCAAAACCATATTAACCCTTTTGGTATGATTTAATTGAAATCACATTGATTATATTGACTAAAGCCATTTATTCAAGGAAGTTAAGTTTATTCAGTATTTTGTTTTACTTATTGAGTTTTTCATCAGAATATATATTGTTTGAATCTCATTCATTTTTTAGTTGACATAAGGATGTCTCAGCGTCGAACCCTAATTTCCATAAAGCCTAGTTCATAAAACTTTCCTAGATCACTATATTATTTTTGTTAAAAAAAGTGATAATGAGATTCTGTTAATGTGATAATATTTCTCCTTCACAAATATTTCTGCAACTAGCTTCCTTGTTCTTTGCATTTTTTCCTTGCAAACAATGTCATTTCCAATTATGTCTACACTATAATACTTATAGAAACATTACCTAGGATAGTTAGTTAATAAAATAACTTTTTAATGCTTTCTAATCAATATTGTAACAATTCATCTTCAAAAATCCTTAACATTGAAGAAATATTAGCTCCCAAACTCCCTTGCCTAAGCATAATTTTCCATGTCACTAAAGTTAATTTAACAATTACCATTCATTTTTTAATTTCCTTTGTATAAAACACTTATGTTCACCTCACTAGAAAGTAATATTAACAACCTCTATAAGTAATATTATGTTCAACTCTAAATGTGGATATAGCCAACAATAGACATTATATACCTATATAAACTAGAGAACACAGTTTACTACCTTGTTTTTAAAATTTTATAGATGTTACAAATAGTCGTACTACTTCTAGATAAGCAGATAAGGTATCCCTGAAATTTATTTGATATGAATTTAAAATTGATAAAAATGGCTAAAGTTGTTAAAACTTGGAGATTCTACGAATCAAACCAAGGACTTTCCTCTGGTCAGTTGGCTACCCTACCACTAATTATGCCTACATGTTTCGTAGTAGCCAACCTATTCTGAATTGTGGATTGATATTATAAAAGAGGGTTAAAACCCATCTCTCTTCCCTTCTCCTTGTATATTTTGTCCACTTTGTGATGCTTTTACAAGGATCAAAACATTGATTCTTTCATGGCATGACAAGGGTTACAACTTACAGCTCCCAGCCTATCCATTGAAACTTGTAATATGGTGTGTAAGCATTAGTAGCTATATATTATTTTTGGTGCAGTGTTGTCCATTTTGGGTCAGGTAAGGTCAGAAACCCTACCTGATTTACAAATACAAATTTGATTAATATGAGCCTTATGCTACCACGCTAGAGGGTTTAAAGGTTTGAACAGGTGCAAAACTAGTTAAGGATGGGTGAGGGAAAGGAATGATAATAGAAGGAAATTCCATTATTGTTCATAGGCCAATGGTACTCAAAAGTACAAAAAATGATAAATATAATGCGGTAGTGCCTAGATATTTCAATGGATAAGACTTTTATTTTTGTACTTCTTTCAATCTAATATCGAAACCAACATGGAAAAATAACCAAGCGATATTGTACTTACTAGGATTCTTCCAGTAAGAGACTGTTAGGGGCCTCTTCTCAAGAGAGTACTGAGAGAAACTTTCGTTGTCGCATCGTTGGTCTGGTGAAAATTAGTATAACATTTGGGGCTTTCCAATTTTTTTCCATTGAATGTGACTACTACCCTGAACTGGGGGCATGAACAGGCCCTTCTTGTATGCAAAAGTATGAAGGTAGATTGAAATATCTCATTTATGCAAGATCCTACAGCTGGTTCTTGTACATAACAACCCTAATAGTAATAAAAAATAAATGTAGTTACCAAAACCTGATCCCTAGTATAATAAAATACAATAAAAATTTAGCTCAAAAGGCACTTTAAAAATAGTGTAAACATGTCATCTATACGTTGCAAATGTTGCAATCCTTCTCAATACGATATTTTTGGTTGTAACATCCTCCTACTTCTATACTCGTGACAAAAAATTGTGATTCAGACATTATATTGTTCTCTAGGACAGAACGATAATTTGGGTTTTTGAGAATTTGGGTTTCATAAAAAATGAGAAAGAGATTCAGACAAAATATAGTAAATTTCAATCCGTCCAGGAGGAAAGATGCATCACACCGACGTCCTTTCTCATATACTGTTGGTGGGAAAGAAAAAATAAAAACCAAAATGAGTTGGAACATGTGAAATTCCTCTCATTGTCTAATGTACATGAGTTAACGGTTTCCCAATCACAAATCAAACATTTGGGAAAATTATTAAATCAATATCTAAGGATTAAAATAATTCTCCAAACTTAAGAATAAAAAATGAAACTAAAATGTTTTGGAACGTGTGAAATTCCTTTCATTTCCTAATTAATATGACTTAAGGGTTTCTCGTGTCCCAAACCCAACATTTTACCAAGTTATTAAATCAATCTCCATATTGTGAAGATTAAAATAATTCTCTAAATTTGAGATGTATAAGGTTTAACATGGTATATGGAGACCTTTTTGTCTGTAAATTTTAACAATGCATATTGATTCAAAAAGAAAACCCTTAAAGAGGTTTAAATCTATTTGTAGTGTTCAAATTTAAAGAAATGTGACACTTCAATATCAAAATTGATATTTTCCATTTCCCTAGTGTCAGATAAGCATGTGAGTGGAATATGTCACGGTAGGCTTGAATATAATCCTTTCATTTATTACACGCTTTGGCAATAGAATAAATCTCATTGTTATAGGTTGGGAATTTATGAAAACCATCATAGACTGTCTGGATACGATATACCATCAAATTTTTGTGTCATGTCGAAACTACATCAACAACATGAATGATTGGCTCATAGGGTCCTTGTTGTGTAGCCATTCATCGACCACAATTAAAATGATTAACATAAATGACTAATTTGTATTATTGTAGTACTTTTTAAGTCGTCATATTTTTTTTCCTAAACTAAATTAGTCATTCATGTTATTCATTTTTAGTTTCATTACTTATTATCTAGTTGTATATTTTAACCCGAGACTAAATTAGTCATTTATGTTATTCGTTTTTAGTTGGGTCACTTAAGATTGATCATTTTTTGTAGTATTTCACTTGGAAGAGTTGAGGTGACTAAATTTTTTAGTCACCTAGTCACTAATTTCATCATTTTCTACTAGTGAAGTATCACCTTTACTGTCACCACTCCTATAGCCCCTCCTAAGGAAATCACCCCCACATGAGCAGCACTTGCATTAACACTAGTCACTGCTAGCAAGTGAGATAAGAAAAAAGGCAAGAAGGTGGAAGCCCCCAACCCTTCATTATCCAAGATACCTCCACCATGTGTTTTGTGTGAAGTATTTAGGCACCCTACTGACATGTTCCCCAATTTAGAGGAGTTATTAAAATCTCTTCTGCATGCCCCAAAAATGCTAGTGACCCCACCTTCACCTACTAGATAGAATTTCGCACCAACATGCAAGAATTTATTGTGCACCAACCATGCATGTGTTATCTATGTAGAATACAATAATTACACTCATAATTTCCCCAAAATCCCTTGATATCGAGATGCATTAAGTGCACTCACTCAATCCAATACGATATCCCCATCACTTCCTGCCACGTCAGTGGTAGATGATGGATCCAAAACCATATTTTATCTTTTGAGGAAGAAGCTTCATTCTCATATTCCTCTTACACCCATGATCATGCAACCTCCAACCATATAGGGAGGCAACCAAAATTATTGACACCTCAACCTTCCTCCTTGTTTTCTTTATGTGATGAACTAGACCATATGATTAACCAGTTTCCCGAGTTGTGGGAATTTAAGAAATGGTACAAATCCCCTCAAAGTTGTCACTAGCACCAGACCCAGGTGCAAATTCCATAGTTTCCACATTTGTACATGCAACCATCATACTTATTTTTTCCCAACCCTTCCCCAATACCATGAAACATTGTATTTTATGTGCCAAATCATCTCTTTGAACTCAACATCTGTCCAAATAGATACCTAATCTTAGGATAACACCACTCCAGTAAGGGATGGTGTATCTAGAACCATTTTTTGGGTGTTCAAGGAAAAATCACCGCATTCAGTTCATCCAAGTACCTAACACCATGTTTCCTCCTATCCTAGGTCAGGATCGACAAGGATGGCAAGTTGACTATAGGGCATGTTGTGGCAAAACCAACTCCCCCATGCACTCTATGTGACAGAGATGGTCATCTGGTTAATCAATGTCGTGAATTGGGAAACATTAGAGACCTATATCACTTATTGGTCCATATTCCTCAACATACTCTCTCAAATAAAGCCATATGCTCATGCAACCATTGTCATCTCCCAAGCACATCATAAGTGGAATTTCCAATACCTTCCAAGTTTTCGAGCAGTAGGAGCAGCATTGAAGCAAAGAGACGTCAGGGGCACACGTCACATCGATACTAATATCTGAAGGTGTCCAACACCCAGGAGTGCCTCGCCTCATGACCCTAAACATGCATCATCCTCTCACATTATGATAAAGGCTAACATCCACACCATTTATCATGTTATCACTAGTCCTATGTGCAATTTATATACTAGAAACCCTCATATTTCAATGACATGTATCATCTTATAAACATTTGGACAACTTAGAATTCGGCACCGGCAAGTCCACCATACCCCTGCAAACCAACCTCACATGGAGGAAGATGCATCAGATCCTAGGACGCCTACGTTATTTCGAGAACCTTCTCCCACTCACCATCCATCCATGGCATTACGGATATTATACCACTGCCTAATCCTAAGGACACGCAACATTATATAAGATTCATTTCTTATTTTGTAGGAACCATGATTGCTTTTGTCTACTTATCAGTTTTTGGTGTCAACACCCATAAACCCACCAAAACAGTGGTACCAACACAAACGGTGCAAACCCATGCCATCTGCATAATGTCAACTTACCTAAGTTCTATGGAATCAACCACCAAATCATTTTCTTACTTGTCTACCAGCACAACTAGGCCTGAACTCCACCCTCACGGCCTCACACAACCTAGTTCACCCCTAGATAATATTTTTCACTTAGACGAAGATATTATAGAGGCCATGATAGAACCGACATGTCCATGGGACACCATGCATCATTTTTTGTTATTTTTACCTAAAAAGGTGTTTGTGCCTATTGATAAACCAAGCCATGATATGCGCACAATAGAATCAAAAGAATTCCTTCCACCATGACATGTACACTGGTTTAAAAATCCCATCCCAACACTAGATGCATTCAAGGAGGGGAACATGTAAAATACCTCACCTGTTATTCATCAGTAATTTTTACTATTTGAAGATGATTAAATGTTAGTACTAGATTTCTAAAAACAAGATTCATGAATATTGTGAGTTTTAGAAATCTCACTGCCCTCATTATCCTTAGGATAAATTTTTCACTGTTTTACTACTCTACCATGTCTTGGTCAGCCTACCACTCCCACAAGACCCATCATGGGCTCATGCCACTCATCTTCACTATGTTTTTCCACCTTCGACCTCAGCATTCTGTTTTACCTTGCCTAACCCCTCCACTTGACATCTAAGATTACCAACCAGCCTATTTTTCCCTCTATTCACCAAATGCCTCAAGCGTTAGTGGTATCAAATTACCTCTCTAGGCTCTTTACATAAATCAATATTAGTAGTTTTGGGTCTACAATGCATAAGTTTTTCAAAATATTTGTTTCACACCTACAGACCCGAATTCAATCTTTCAGCCAAATTCCAATTCCAAGGAGTTGTCCACTAGGTTACTAGGGTTTCATAGGTTGCAGGGTTGCCCTTGGCACTTGAATACAATTTTTATAAGCTAGAGGCTGCATCAAGTTTGAAATAAGGTCAAGCAACTCTTTGTCCAAATTAGATCAAAAATACCTTCAAGAAGGATTGCTTTGACAAAAACAACATTCTGCAAAAGGACAATTGTGCATCTTAAACATTTCTGCAGGAATGATTGAGATAACTATAATAAAATGGAATATTGTTGAAAGGTAATTTCTAGGGTTTGACAAGGTAACCATGTTTCCCTACATCAAAGGGAGAAAAATGCAAAGAGTATCGGTGTGAGGGACATCAAGCCTCCATTTTCAGTCATAGCCCTCAAAATGGTCAAAGGAAGGAAAGCATAAGTTTAAGTTTCAAAATGAAAAACCCAGCTGAGCATGAGTTTACTGTTGTGTAGCCAAGGTTTTCAAAATCCAAGAATGACAGAGGGGACCAAAAACAACCATGTCATAGGCACTTGAAAAAATCAGAAGTGGCCCATAGGAGGTGGCATGCCTGAGTATGAAGACCATTTGGTTTGGCAAAATTGGTTGCATCTTGCCTAAGGGAAGTCCAGTTTCACCATGTCAAACAACCTGAAAAGTAACAAATAAGGGTGATTAGAAAGGGAAAGAACCCATTTGAATTTTTTTATGACATATATTGTAAAAGGACAAAGGGATATTAGCCAAAGTGGTAAAATGACAAAAAAAATTAGAATATGGATTTGTAAGAGATAAATGTATCTTCTTAAAGACTATAAAAGGTCAATGTAGTTTATCACCCAGTTCATTTGTCACTTGCAAAAGAGACTGAAAGGTAGTCGAAATGAAGTTGTGAGTTTCGGGCAAATTTAGGCAAGAAAACCCTGTTCTACACTCTTGGGACACCATGTTGCATGCCTATGGGTGCTTTCCTCCAGAAAACTAACACTGTGCTATGCGCCTGTGAACAAACGCTACACATTCACCAACGTGTAGACCTGATAGAACACAAGTGCACCGAAACTTGTTCACCAGCGTGCAGCTCTTGTAGCCTCTACCCAATGATGCATGCTTGTGCTACCTATTCAACACTGCCTAAAGACTGCCTGACATGCCCGCGTGCTGCGCCTTATCAGGCTGACACGACAGTCATGCAGATACTCGACTGCTATGCTCCTATGCTACGTGTTTTCACTACCTGTTCAACACTGCACGAAGACTACCCAATAGGCCCGCGTGTTGTGCCTTCCTGTGCTACGTCCTCAGGCCAACCCGATAGCCATGGAGAAACCTGACTACTACGCTCCTGTGCTATGCATTTATCCAGGAAGTCCTCCACACCCGTGCAAGCCTCCAAACACCTAAACACTCCTCCAATTCTCTGCATGGTACCTCATGAAGGTTTTTATAAGAGGTATTTAGATGCCTTGCCCCCTTTCATACTATTTAAAAGGTGAAGTTAGAGATAAATATTAAAAAAAAAAAAAAAAAAAAAAAAAAACCCTAAAGGGAGATAAAATCCCAGTCTCCATGCTAACAACACTGTTGTTTAAAGGGCACTCATCCATCTACATGTTAAGGGTACACTGAAACTTTTCTTATAAGAATTTTCTCATCTACCAAAACCATATCTCCATTTGCAAAATTAGCCTCCACACTACCAAGCCTTGACATTACTTTCTCCTCACCATCTCACTTGCCCTCTTCATATCATTTCAAAAGCAGATTCAGCGTTTTGATTTTCAAGGCAATAGTAAAAGAAAAAAATGTCAGGAGAAGGTAGTAGTGACAGTGGTGAGGGAAGCCAAAGGCCTAGAAGACAATAGAAAAAGGGTGGAAGGGCAAACAGATTTGAGCCACTAAATACCAAAAAATTTATGGCCTCTCCCATGACAGTTGCATATTTCCATGAAGTAGGTTGTTTTGATTTCTGTGAAAGGGTACAACACATCCAAAGACATCCTGAGTTGACCAGGAATTTCATCCTTAGCCTCCATGATCATCAAGTAAACTTAGCAGGAGTGAACTTTAACCTATCCATCAATACCATTTCTATGGCCACCGGGATACCTAGTATGGGAGAAAAGTGGTTCAAACAAGAAAATTTGGACATGAGCCATTATCAACGCTTATTGAAACCTAGATACCAAGCTGATTGCAAATCCATTTTTCCATTTTCACATATATTGGAGAGATATTCATCCTTAATGAGAATCATCATGAAATACTTCACCTGTGAGGGGAGGTTTTCTAGCCTTTATTCCTACCATATAAGAATGCTCATGCACTTCACTAGGGCCAAGCCACTAAATTTGCCCTATTACCTTTATAGAAGTATTGATAAGATGTCATAAATTGTGCAAAAGAGACCTCCTCACAACAAATGAAAATTCTTTTTCACCATTCTCTTATCAAGATGATTGTGTTGCATCAATTAGAGCAACGAGGTATCCCATGCAAAGTGTTCATCGCCCATGAAGTTTTCACAAATACACAGCTTCCTCATCAACCAATTTTACCCTCATCATCTCATTCACCTCCTTCCACTCCTCCATCACCCCCCACTGACCATGATTCATCACCCACACATGAATCCTCTCCTCAAGAGAACCTCCCTCCCTCCCCTTCTCCTAAAGCATCAAATGAAAAAGGGAATAATGATGAAGAGGAAGAAAATGATGATGAGGAAGAAAAAAATGATAATGATAAGGAAGAGACAAATAATGATGAGGAAGAAACAAATAACAAGGAAGAAGAAGAGACAAATGAAGAATGTGGTGATGATGAGGAAGAAGAAAATGATGAGGAATAAACAAATGATGAAGAAGCATATAATGAAGAAGTAGATCTTAGCTAGATTATGAAGACAAAGGCAGTGAGCAAAACAGTGAAGAGGAAACATATAATGGTGAAAAGGCAGATGCGGATGTTGATAAAGAGGAGGAAGGGAGCAGTGATGAAAAGAAAAGTGAAAAAGGAGCCAGCATTGATAAAGATGATGACAGTGAGGAAAGTGGAGAAGATAAAGAGGCTAGCATTGACATAAATAATGACAAGAAGGACAATGTAGAAAATAATGGAAGCAGTGGCACTTATGAAACAAGCCTCAGTCATGAAGATAGTGACAAAGATGAACAAAGTAAAGATGATGATTGTGTAGAAGGTCAAGAATATGCTAATGACATTCATGAAAATAATGAAGAAACCATGATGACTGATAGCCCGAATAATAATGACAGTAGTGACAATATGAACCAAAAATATAGTCAAGAGGTTGATGATAGTGGTGAAGATCACAACAGTGATGTTAACATGGAGGAAAATGAAAATGAGTCTCAAGAGGACAATCAAGGACACAATGTAGAAGACATAAATGCATAGATCATTGATGAAAATAAAGGCAGTCTTGAGATCAACCATGGAAAGGGAATTTTAGTAGACAAATTTGAGTTTCTCCCTCTCACATATCAAAAAGGGTCAAGGATTGTGTTTGCTTCCTCCAAAAGGCAAGGGACCATGCCATCCACCTCAGCTCATCCACTAGACAAAGGGAAACAAAAGGTAAAGGAAGAAGAAGAAGATCATGAGATTGAGAGGGAGTTTGAGATCATTCAGGTGGACAGTGATGAGGAGAATGAAGCAAGGATCACTAAGTTTATCCTCCAAGATGGGAACGCACAAATTGAAGACCTACAAGAACATTTTAATAGGGCCAAGAGTGTGGATGATGCCCTTGACTTGGAGAACAGGTAGCTAGGAGCACAAATTGCAATCTATGAGGCTAGAGCCATCAAGGCCCGGAAAGAAGCCCAAAAGGCATAGGTAAAACTAGAAGATTTCATGGGCACCTATGAGGAGAGTGAGGATGAAGAAGGTAGTCTAGGAGGAGACCTAGAACCATGGGGTTGAAGAAGGCATTGGAAAAACAAATGGAACATGAATCATCCTTAGCAGAGCGGCTCCCTCTAGATTATATGTTGGCCATGGAGATAGCACATAATAGGGAGCCTTGGTTGGAAAGAGACAACATACACTTGGAGGCTAAATTGAAGAAAGAAAATCAAGATCTTGATCTCCAAAGGAAAATTAACAAGCATTATGCCCAGAGAAACCAAATTGTCAGGGCTAGACTCAAAAAGGACCAAACCAAGATCCAAGCACTAAAATATGAAAAGGGCCAAGCTAACCTTGGAATATTGGCACACGCTTCTCTACAGGTCTCTCAAAACCCATGAGGCACACTTCCACCAAATTTGGGAGAATTTTGACAAATTTTAGTTTTTTGTTAATTTGAGGGCTAAGGGGGTAGCACCCATGGTGCTATGCTTTTTCTCAGAGCATCTTCAGGAGGAAAGGCTTAAATTTTTCAAATAATCAGCTCAATTATAGCATGCTCAAGAATTTCCAGGTCAATTGGAGTTGTTTTGAACCTCTAAAAGGGTCAAAAACACCCTAATTTTCACCTTTCTACCTAGTTTTCAGGACAGGTGTTGCGCCTTTACTAGCCTTGGAATTTTTTCTTTTTGAATAGGTTTCAGAAGTCCAATAAGAGAAACAAGGGTATATCTAGAGATTATACTCAAATTTATTTCCAACGAGCCATCACATATCCTATTTTGACATCGAGAAGGAATTCAAAACATTGTTGCAAGTTGACCCATTTTTCTTGCTCCAGTGCTACGCCCTTGGCATGGAAATTCATCCTTAAAATTAGTGTTGTGCCCTTATAGAGGAAAATTCAAAAATGTATGCTTGGAAAGTTTTATGAGGCTTGGCAGAGCCCAAATCTCAATTTATTTGCTAAAAATGCCCGAAAAGATATTTTGTTTTAGATATTTTGTGCCTTGGGCCTTGCAAGATCTCAAGGACAATAGTGACATTTCTTGTTATAGGTCAATTTGGGCACCATTCACAATGACATGGTTAAATAGACATAATCTCTAGGACCAATGATCAAGGATCTATCATTCCCTATCATTTCAGTTGCTACATGCCCTAAGACAAGAAACAATACAAATCAAGCAAGACTTTCATCAAGCAAAGGTTTCCAAGGTTTGAAGCTTATTATATAACATATGAGAGCTCACCAATGCAGGCTGTAAGGGTCCTAAGTGCATTTCATATGCAGGTAGCCCAATGCAAGGTTGCTCTGCAAAGAACTTCCCGACATTCAAAGGTGCGTTGGTCACATTGGGAGCGAAATTCTCATTGTTCCGGAATATCCACTTGGACAATACCTTCTAGAGGAGTGCACATGTGTCAAGCTTTGGATCCAAGTGTCCATTTGACATCTACATGACTGGAAACATGTCTTGCATATTATTGGAAAGTAATTGATTGCAAAACAACCTACATTTCGTCTATAAATTTAGCATAGATCTAAGTGCTTGAAGAGGAAGAATTTGAGTAGAGAAATGTTGGAGAATTTTCAATTGAGAGCTAGATTTGTGTAGCTTCTGCTAGAGATATTTATACTATGATGGGGCTGAGGATCATTACTGGAAGGGTCACTTCAAATAAGTCATTTGGTTGTAGCCTCTCCTTCTATCATCAATAAATAATACAACTTATTTTTCCCTATATGCATCTGTATTGGCTTTGATTTTCCATATTGCAAGATCTTAGTTGATGTGTATGGTTTATGCTTTACTGATTTAGCTAAATAGCTTGAATAGATATATATATTATTGCATC